>OX465581.1:119556695-120156695 GCA_950022655.1 Alentia gelatinosa | reverse complement strand
CGCCTATATACATCGCCTAGAGGTAAGAGTGGTCATATATAGACTTTCAGCATGCTTCCAGAAAAACTTCCCTTCACTATCTGCTACAAGTGTCTCTGTCAGTGTCTGTACGCCCTATATACATCGCCTAGAGGTTTGAGGTGTCACATATAGACTTTCAGCGTGCTTCCAGAAAACTCTCCCTTCACTATCTGCTACGAGTGTCTCTGTCAGTGTCTGCACGCCTTATATACATCGCCTAGAGGTTAGAGGTGTCACATATAGACTTTCAGCGTGCTTCCAGAAAACTCTCCCTTCACTATCTGCTACGAGTGTCTCTGTCAGTGTCTGCACGCCCTATATACATCACCTAGAGGTTAGTGTGGTCTTTCAGCGTGCTTCCAGAAAACTCTCCCTTCACTATCTGCTACGAGTGTCTATGTCAGTGTGTGCACGCCCTATATACATCACCTAGAGGTTAGTGTGGTCTTTCAGCGTGCTTCCAGAAAACTCTCCCTTCACTATCTGCTACGAGTGTCTCTGTCAGTGTGTGCACGCCCTATATACATCGCCTAGAGGTTAGAGTGGTCACATATAGACTTTCAGCGTGCTTCCAGAAAACTCTCCCTTCACTATCTGCTACGAGTGTCTCTGTCAGTGTGTGCACGCCCTATATACATCGCCTAGAGGTTAGAGTGGTCACATATAGACTTTCAGCGTGTTTCCAGAAAACTTCCCTTCGCCACACCCACAACTGTCTCTCTCAGTGTCTGTACGCCCTATGTACATCGCCTACAGGTTAGAGTGGTCATATAATTATACAATTTTTGTTAATCATAAGATTGGTGACTCAGTGAAAATTATATCTGCGTAAATTATCTAAATTTGTGAGTTATGTATAAGTTCAATAACATAAAGTTATTGACTAAACGAGTCCTATATGTTAAGAAATTACTGTATCCTACAAGTGTGAACTTGAATATTCATTAATGGTACTAGTGACTCTTATTTTTTTTAAATATATAGACTTTCAGCGTGCTTCCAGAAAACCCTCCCTTCACTATCTGCTACGAGTGTCTCTGTCAGTGTCTGCACGCCCTATATACATCGCCTAGAGGTTAGAGTGGTCATATCTAGACTTTCAGCGTGCTTCCAGAAAACTCCCCCTTCACTATCTGCTAGGAGTGTCTCTGTCAATGTCTGCTGGGCCCCGTTGCTCCACGTTTACGACAGAGCTGTGGATCGCAGAATAGCGAATCAAATACAGATAGCATCACAGTTAAAACTGAGCTGACATCTTGTGGTGTGGATCGCTATTTGCTATAGATAGAAGAACAAGGAGGGGGGCATCGCAGTTCCACCACCCAGCGTTATTGAGAACCTCAGACTAGGCCTTTCTTAACCAAAGAGACTGAAGTGATGCGACCCGCAAACGATTCGCCCTGGTCCACGCTGCTCCACGTTTAGGCCACTCAAAAAAAAAAAATTGTTTCTCATCACCAAGCCATGAAAAATATGACGAGGGCGCTTTTTTTTTTTTTTTTTTTTTTTTTTTTTTGCTGGGTCAGAGATGACTTTTGAAGTGTAATAATATGGACTTCAGACACTTATTTAGGTCATATCTTGCAGTCTCACTGTAAGTTCCTAATATCTCACTCATTTTACTGTGTGTAATGGGAGATTATGTCACAGATGTTAGCCCAATAGTCAATGTGATGGGTGAGATAAATTCCTACATATTTTTTCCGCACATCTTTTCAATTATTTTGACAATATTTAGAAAGTCTATGAATTTTGTCGCATTCCTACTCCCCTGCATGGGAGTGCCTTAAGGCATTCATCGTCCCTGCCTGGGAGTGTTGGAGTGTGTCGGAGCGTGTCAGGCTATCTTAGCATGCTGCACTAGTGGAGGCAGGCTTCCGACAAGGGCTTAAGGCGGGCGTCCACCAACCACGACAAGGCTACGACAATGGCATTCCGACAAGGTCCACGACAGGCCTACGATTGGTGGACTTGGCGCAGCTTTGTTGTGGTTGGTGGACCCCAGTTCCCGACAAGAGTCTATGACAAGGCCTTGACAGGCTGCGACTGGGAAGCTTGTCAGAGGCCTTCCGACAAGGCTACGACAAAATCAAACATGTTCGATTTTTCCTACAACTGGCCCTTTGTCATGGAGTGTCATGGCGTGTCAGGAGCGTGTGGGGTGTCCCAGGAGCGGGGTTTTACTCTAAGGGGGGGCATCCACCAACCACGACAAGTGCCGACATGAAAGTTCCAATCGTAGCCTTGTCCCAGCCTTGTCGTGAGAAGAGCAGGGTCGGGACAGCAGTGTCGTGGCGTGTCGTAGACGTTGCTGGTTGCCATAAAAAAGGCACCCATGGTTCCCAGGGATGCCAGTTGGTAGGATTTTGCCTACATGTAGGATTTTCAATTTAGTCTCAAAGTTATGAAAAGTTTAAGAAATTGTATGTTTTGAGAACAAAATAGACTCCAGGTTCCCTGAATTCTAAATCTAAGATAAACTTGTTCTGTAATCTTTCAAAATTGCGAATTTAGCTACCCCGAGTACACTCAGTTAGAGGCCCTATGGATCCCAGTCCTCCAACCTAGAGCTGTAGGATGGTAGGATTTCTGTAGGAAATGCTCCTACGGATAAGGGCAAACTTGAATACTGACTTCTGATTGGCTTAAAATATATGCCCAAGAATCTGCTAGGAGAGTGATGGGGATTCCCATATTGTAATTCCCATACACCATGTGCGTTTCAGGTGATACATAGACTGGCCTCAGTCCCCATGTAGGAATTTTTTCTGACCCCAACTAGCATCCCTGGGTTCCGACACACTACGACAGTGATATCGAGGAATCCACAACACTCCACGACAAAGGTCTAGTCGTAGTAAAAATCGAACATGTTCGATATTGTCGTAGCCTTGTCGGAAGGCCCCCGACAAGCTTCATGTCGCAGCCTGTCGTGGCCTTGTTGTAGCATTTTGTCGGGAACTGGGGTCCACCAACCACAACAAGGCTACGACAAGGCTTCCAATCGTAGAGCTGTCGTGGACCTTGTCGGAAAGCCATCGTCGTAGCCTTGTCGTGGTTGGTGGATGCCCCCCTTAATTGGTTACATGACACCACTTGATGCATAACTTTTGCCAACCATATAACCATATTGAATGCATTCCTTACATCAGGAGCTTTAATTTGATACCAAATACTCATATTTTTCATGATTTCTATCAAATTTTCATCTCATCTATGAAAAAAAAAAAAAAAAAAAAAAAATCTTCTAAAAACGTTTTTGCTGACGCGCGCGGTGATGAGAAACAAGTTTGTTTTTTTAAGTGACCTTACGACAGAGCTAAAAGGACCAGAGAGGGGCTAAACGTTTCTCCTGAAACTTTGTGGATCGTGTCGTAATCGCATAGGCGCATCGACGCAAAAAAATATGGCTTTTAGCGATACTTTTTACGCGGACCCTCACACCAGGGCGGATCGTCTGCGGATCGCATTACTTTGGTTAGAAATAGCCTTGTCTGAGATTCTCAATTATGATCCATGGTGGCACTACCATGCCCCGCCCTTTGTTCTGCCCATAGAAAATTGCGATCCACACCACCAGATGTCAGACCAGTTTTAAACCCTGGTGCCATCTGAATTTAAATAAAAAAACTAATGAATCTTCCCTTTCTCATTCAATATGTGCCCCTGAATTATTGTATCACTATTGCATCGTAAAAATGAATATCGGGATACAATCCGATATTACTGGAGCAAGGCTTTTTGGTCGGATCGTTAAAGTAATCGTAAAAACTAAATTGCGACCCTCCGCAGCCGCCACAAAAACAGTAGCAATAGGGCCCTTGGGATATAGAGGATAGATTGCACGCACAACAGACATCGCCTAGAGGTTAGGGTGGTCACATATAGACTTTCAGTTTGCTTCAAGAAAACTATCCCTCCACTATCTGTTATTAACTGTGATAGTGAGAACAGAGCAAGAACCCAGTGTCTCAGGGTCTTAGAGGCATGCCCAGCTGACCATGATCAATCACCAAAATGCCTCAAGACCCACTGGTGCTTGATATGTTTGTATCCAAGATAGGCAGTTGCAGAAATGCCAAGTTTACTGGGTGTCAGTGGGTTACAGAAAACTGTTGACTGAATGTAACCCACACCTTTTAATTGTTATCTATTTATAATTGCCCGCTCATTCATCAATGATGAACGTACTATTTGCCCCTAGTTATCAGTGTGGCCCAATGTCTATAAGCCATTTTCCTCTAGCCGATGAAAACAGCATGGATTAATTGAGTTCTCCTAATAGTCGGTCGGTGGTGGCCAACGACTGCACGTCCGTTTCTAAAAGTTGGTGAGGGTGCTGTGTACTCCTTGTTTCTGCTGCATTTGACTGGTCCATACCGACAGAAGTTGTTCGGTGGTGGCCTCATTGCATAATATATGCACAATTAATCGGTGAGCGCATTCCGTTTCCATTCACCGATCTGGTGTTGGTGGATCCCGACTGCAGATCAGTGGCAAATAGTCGACCAGTGGAAAATGGTTTCAAGAAATACTACTCACTGCTAGGGGTGTAGTATGAATGATGTTCAGGCTCACTGAGACGTAGTGAATGTTCTGGTGTCCTATGCCCATAGTGTACTTCACAAGTAAAATAAAATGGCAGTTTTCCGTATTTATTAGGTATATAAGGCCCGGCGTCCACCTACTACGATATGGCACCGATATGGTCTACGATGCACCTCCCGATAAAAAATCAAAATCGCGTCGGAAGTTTACCTAATATCGGGGCAGTTGACCACGTTTCTGCGATTAGACACCGATAAAAAACCCATACAACGCATGGTGGATTGGCTTGTCTAAACATATGTCTACGATTTTTCACCTTCCCGATATGCCACCGATTTTGACATTTTGTATCCGTGCCATATCGGGAGGTCTACGATTCTATCGTAGTAGGTGGACGCCGGGCCTTATGATAAGAAAACGTAGTGTGTGAACCCGTAACGATTCCGTTCTCGTCCTTTTGTCCGATAAAATACATCGCCCCGCTTTTGGCGTTGAGATTTATTTTATTGGACAAAAGACGGCAATTGCTACAGGCTCACTAACTCTGCTTTCTATTATCATCCATCGTATACAAAGTCCCCATTGGAAATGTATGGGGACTGTTATATGTGTCTGTATTTCGTGGTTTAAAGCCAACTGTCCACAAAAACATCGATTTTGTAGACAATAATGGATGATCCTGTAAACTACACGAGGTTGACTTCGTAATACACTCACTAATGCCTGTGTATTACTATGCGTCAAGTGCTCGTGGTTTATGACCACCTGTCCACAAAACCATCGATCATTGTCCATGTGCTATGTTGTGGTGTGTTATAGTGTAGCGTAGTGTAATATGGTGTGATATGCTGCAGTACCCCCCTCCCCCCCCCACCTCACCCCCCCCCCCCCCCACACACACACACATATACCTCACACAGACACACAGGCAGCTAGGCACTGAGGCAGACCCTCGAGCCAGGAATAGCGCCTGTGATGAGAAGGTCTAGTATTTCTTATCCATGAGCCGCTCCGGTCAATTACTTTGAGCTACTCAGGTGCGCGGCTTAGGACGGCAGGCTACAGAGACCCCCAGTCAGAGGCGTCAGATACTGGCGTCAGTCAGAGGCGTCAGTCACAGACCCCCAGTCACAGGCGTCAGATAGAGGCGTCAGTCACAGGCGTCAGTCACAGGCGTCAGTCACAGACCCCCAGTCACAGGCATCAGATAGAGGCGTCAGATAGAGGCGTCAGTCACAGGCGTCAGTCACAGACCTCCAGTCACAGGCGTCAGATAGAGGCGTCAGTCACAGGCGTCAGTCACAGGCGTCAGTCAGAGGTGTCCGTCAGAGGCGTCAGGCTACACAGACCCCAAGTCACAGGCGTCAGTCACAGGCGTCAGTCACAGGCGTCAGTCACAGACCCCCCAGTCACAGGCGTCAGTCACAGACCCCCAGTCACAGGCGTCAGTCAGAGGTGTCCGTCAGAGGCGTCAGGCTACACAGACCCCAAGTCACAGGCGTCAGTCACAGGCGTCAGTCACAGGCGTCAGTCACAGACCCCCCAGTCACAGGCGTCAGTCACAGACCCCCAATCACAGGCGTCAGTCACAGGCGTCAGTCACAGGCGTCAGTCACAGGCGTCAGTCACAGGCGTTAGTCACAGGCGTCTTATGTTACGATGCCTCGCCTAGAGCCCAGGCAGGTGTCATAGGGTGCGACGTGATGCCTAGATCCCAGACAGGCTACGCAGACCCCCAGTCAGAGGCGTCAGATAGAGGCGTCAGTCAGAGGCGTCAGTCACAGACCCCCAGTCACAGGCGTTATTCACAGGCATCAGTCACAGACCCCCAGTCACAGACCCCCTGTCACAGGCGTTATTCACAGGCATCAGTCACAGACCCCCAGTCACAGACCCCCTGTCACAGGCGTTATTCACAGGCATCAGACACAGACCCCCAGTCAGAGGCTTCAGACACAGGCGTCAGTCACAGGCGTCAGTCACAGGTGTTATTCACAGGCATCATATGGTACGACGCCACGCCTAGAGCCCAGGCAGGTATCATATGGTGTGACGCTATGCCTAGACTCCAGGCAGACTACACAGACCCCGAGTCACAGGCATGATATGGTACAATACCATGCCTAGAGCCCAGGCTACAGACCTGAGTCACAGGTGTCATACGAAGCGATGCCACCATGCTACACAGACCCCAAGTCACAGGCATCAGTCGCAGGTGTCATATGGTGTGATGCCTAGATCCCAGGCTGCACAGGCCCCCAGTCACAGGCGCAATATGGTACGACACCACACCTGGAACCCAGGAAGGCTACACAGATCCAAGTCACAGGCAACATATGGTGCGACGCCACGCCTAGTGCCCAGGCAGACGTCATATGGTGTGACACCACGCCTAGTGCCCAGGCAGACGTCATATGGTGCGACACGGTGATCGTTGTCTTCAGCTACAGATATCTCTCAGCGTCACTTCGTGATATCATACTGGGAAGACAACTCACGCCATATAAACAATCATATGAAATTTCATAACGTTTCGTGATAATAAAGGGGGCAGAGTTCGGTAAACATCAGAACAATGTGCACAGATGCATAATAATATCAAGAGACGTCACGAGTTTGAGTCTGAGTTTATTTATGCCACGCATTTTGTTAGCTCCATAATGTCACGAGTCGAAGACGAGTGACATTACGGAGCCAACAAAATGAGTGGCATACATAAGCTCAAACTAAAACGAGTGGCGCCTAGATTTTGTCCTACGCAGTTTCCATATTTTTTCAGTATCAGAAAGTAGTGGCATAAACAACACTTTGTGTCACTACCCGTGACATAAACAAATCCCATGTTAAGCCTATGGCGTTTTTTATTAGGGGTAGGATAAAATGCTTTACTGCATCATATGCAGTATACTCCACATCAAATTTCAAATTGAAGTTGAAGCTAGAATTGAAAACGGTTTTCCGATATCCTTGAAACATTAATTGATATTGAACACCATTAAATATCCCATTTACAAATGTTACAATACAGAGCCTCAAAGATGCCCTTAGATGAACGCTGCGTCGATAGTGTCGCCCTCTAGTGGGAACATTGTTGGGAGTTGCATATAGCTTGAATTACAAATGGTCAGCAACATAAATCCCAGAGTTACCGCGACGATGGTTATTCTAAATCTTTCCTACACATCCCTTTCAAAACAAAATTAAATTGATTGAAAACAAGTATTACTGCCTTCTCATCAATAATGTAGTGGGGTGGGAATCCAGCAGTGTTCGTGTGTTCTACGGAAGGTGGCGCGAGGTGCCGATCCTTACTGTGTAGTGATTCCAGGCAACGCCGCACACAAGAGTGGCGCGGCCGGGACCGGGATTACGTAATGCTGGGTATATATACTCAGCGTTCGCAGTAGGTCGACAGGCTGTCCTCGCGCGTCTCTTCTACGGAACAGACCCTTGGGCCCTCACTTTGCAGGCGGGTTCTCGGAACCTTCCTGGTGGTTAGGCGAGTCTTTCAGATTAGCCTCTCCAGCGTTACCTGGCACATTGTGCTGGGGTACTGTACTTGTGGGAAAGATCTTCTAGATCTTTCCGGGAAGTAGTTGTTAATAAACATTCCTGTTTATTAAGAGATGAGTGCTGTGTTGTGTGTGACTAGGTCCGTGTAAACTCACCGAAAACCGAACCAACCTACGTAGAGCGCGTAGGGTGGGATCCTGCCTGGAACTAGAATTCCGGATTGGGGTCATCCAACCCGCTAGACAGGCGGCGACCACCACAATAGGATAGATATAATTAAAGATAATGGTGAGATGATAATACAACTACTGAGATAGTCAAGGTGATGATCTGGTAGCATTTATTTCAGAACTGACATCTCAACTATTATATAGTCTTTATCAAGGTTCATCTGTTTGGTTAATGTGAGTTTGGTCTATTTAGGTGCTTAATGATTCTGTCTACTTAGGTCCTTAGTGAGTCATTAAAGTTATTCACTTTACTCATAATTTTACTCATTTACTCATGATTTATGATAGGTTTATTTTATGCTAGTTTTCCACTGAGGTGTTGGTCTGGAGTCAGAGATGAGGCAATAAGTTGTTTTCACAGTGGTTTTATTAACGTTGTGAAGGCTTTCGGTGTTTTTTTCTGGATTTTTGTTGGAATATATGTACTGCAAGTTACCTTGCCAGGCTTTTTCGTGGTCGGACTGTATTCTGGCACTGCACGAAAACCACCATTTTACATATGAATGTGCCCGGCGTATATAAGTATGACTTTTGCGTATATAAGGTCGTCCTATTCCCCGTGTATATATGCCTCATCTGTAGGCGGATACAAGCGTCCAGTGAAGAGGGCTTCACTGAGAGCGGGCGGCGGTAGGTGGCTGGGGGTAGGGGGTTGTGGGGGTGGCGGCGGGGGAAGGGTTTCCCATTGAGGACACCTATACTTCTACCAACACAAACCGGCGGGAGGCAGCGGGGGGAGAGGATATTTCCTCTCATATACGCCGGGTGTGAAATACAGCCAAGACGCGTCCGTATCTAAACCCTGGGCATATATATATATGAAAACAAGTCCATATTCAGCCAATACATGCACTTCCGCGATGGCGTATATAGGAATAAAATGGTGGTTTGCGTGCAGTGTGGGATGTGTTGTTCGTTGGTGAGGCGTAGTTTTGCTTCTGGACGCCTAAAATAATTATTTAAAAAAAAAAAAAAAAATGGGGATGTAGTACGTGTTGGTCTTTAGAACATGAGAAAAGCGAGCCATGTTTCTAATCATATTTCATTCAGCTGAACTGAACGGTCGCTCTCACGTTTCAACCAGATGTATTTGTGAAGCTTTATATGTCTTTTTTTAGCGATTTAATTACTGAGGCTGCATTCATTGCCATCATTAACTGAGATGATGGTAAGCTAAATTGCGCATTCACATGGTATACTTAATGCTACAACATGAAATATACGAGGTACATGAAAAACTGGTTACCTACTATATCTTAAACGGTAGAATTTTGTGATATCCGCTTGGAGTTGCTCCCATACATAGAGACATAGTGAACCAAACCTGGGCGTGGAGAATGAGGGGCCACGAGAGTGAGAATCTCGTACAGTGAAAAACTCGAACCTGTTCTTCTTTTTTGTAGGACTATACTCTGACAAACTTCTTCTCTTATGATTCATTTCAAGCCATGCCGAAATCAAAGTTTAGTATTGTAGTTTTCTGATCTATTTTTTCTCGTGAGAAACCAATGGTTTTCCAACTTTCGCTGGTGTCAATCCATAGTGTTATGATCGCTGATGATCAGCTCAAGCACCTGT
This sequence comes from Alentia gelatinosa, assembly GCA_950022655.1. Classification (NCBI taxonomy): domain Eukaryota; kingdom Metazoa; phylum Annelida; class Polychaeta; order Phyllodocida; family Polynoidae; genus Alentia; species Alentia gelatinosa. The sequence goes on along the minus strand of OX465581.1, from coordinate 120,146,805 downwards.
GTCATACGAAATGATAACCACGAGTTTACGATGGTTTCCCGTATACCCGCTAGAGGGCCCAGTTAGCCTGTAGTGTGGCCGACTTTCGTGGTACGAACGAACGGCGGGGGGCGGGGGGGGGGGGGGGGGGGCTAGCCAAATACGATTCGACGAAGTCGCTAGTATTAAAGTAAAACGTGTTCGCCTTGTCGAGACGCCCTCGCGTACCGAGTTTCTACGAGATTGTAGAGTGAGTTTGAATTATTCTACATGGGAAGAAACAAGGTACGTGAGAACAACCCAACAAGGTAGGTATGTTTTACCTGAATCAGATGCACATAGATATTGATAATGAATTAGATATTTATAAAAACATGACAAAGTGTATTGCAGGGGTGGGAAGAAGCATACCATAGGCCAAATCAGAGTATGTTGGGATTTTTCCATCCCGGCACAGTATGCTCGATATCATCTTGTTAGAATCGCTGCGTAATTCACGCGGCTTCACTTTGTGCATTACTTCGTGATTCAAACTCGATGGGATATAAGCACTGACCGTATACTTTCATAGGTTTCCTGTATAGTATCCTTGCATTCGGTGGGATATCACTAAGCATCTAATCCTCGGAGATTACGGCCGTTTGTATCTGAATCCAGTTAATATCGTGTATTTTATTTCCGTTGATCCTATTTGCTGTGGGATTAATCTCTTGTCTGGGTGTAAGGTAGAAATAAGTGGGACAGTACTATCCAGTGTCCGTCTGTGTTGGGTGTTGTTTTACAATCAGCAGGGAAAGCGTTAAAAAGCTGCGACCACTTCTTATATTCCCAGGCACGCAATGCAGGTAAATAGCTATACATAGACTACTCGGCACTGCATTAACTAGGATACCCTCAGCGCCAAAACGTCTCTTATCACGATATACACACATACATATATATATATCCGTACATAGAGATGTATCATACATATGTATAAATATTTATAAATATCTCTCTCTCTCTCTCTCTCTCTCTCTCTCTCTCTCTCTCTCTCTCTCTCTCTCTATATATATATATATATATATATATATATATATATATATATATATATACTCTACTCAGCGACGTAGTCTCTCCGCAATATCCTCGCATACGCTCGGATATTACTACGCGTCAACTCCTCGGAGCATACGGCCGCTTGTATCTGAAACCAGTCAATATTATGTATATATCTATATGCTCCAAGTATGTAGATACACGCACAAGTCTATGGGCACTTCGTATTAGGTGGATAATAAATACATATACATATACATATACAGAGATATATATAGAGGCCATATATGGCTACATGCATCTTTATATTAGATGTTATATATATATGGAGGAAGCCCTCTTGGCAGACGACAATGCGGGTGAAATAATTGGTACTCTCACAGATTGGCGCCTTTTTTGCCTCGGGGCCGAGTCTATAGTTACTTCTCCAAGCAGAGTCTACGCACTAATCGCCCTAGTTCTCCTTTCCACGGCAATCGCGGCAGGTACCATAGCACCACAAAGGAGCCCTACCAGGAACATACCAGGACTAGGTATCCTATATATACAAGATATTGACTGGTTTCAGATACAAGCGGCTGTATGCTCCGAGGAGTTGACGCGTAGTAATATCCGAGCCTATGCATGGATATTGCGTAGAATCAACTCCGAGGAGCATACAACAGCTTTTTTTGGGGGTCAACCTAGAATGGTTTACTAAGCGTCCATAGAAAACATATAGTGAGTGTGTATGGACATACTCGGCGGATACGGATATTTTGTATGCTCCGGGTGGTGCATACGGAAAAATAGTGCATATTCAAAATGAACTGATATCGACATGCCACTTGTCCAGAAAAGGTGGGTGGATAATAAATGCAACATGGACTAAGAGTTGACTCAACGCACTATGTTAGACTGCAGAGTAATTCACTCAGCTTCGCTTCGTGAATTACTCAAACTCGGTGAAGTACGGACCAAGCTATTTTCATCTCGTGGGTTTCCTTCTAATTCTTGCACAAGATACAAACCTCGATGGGAATTGACGGTAAATATGGTACTCGGCCTAAACGTCTCGTTCCGTATTTCCGTTAATTTTGATCTCGTTTTGTAGCTTATACAGCGTGGTCAAGACGTTTTATATAATTACTATATACCCATGCTGTAAATACTGTAAATACGCACCGTTTTGACATATAACGTAAAAATACTGTACAGACCACTGGTCCGTACAGGATTATAAATACAGACTACCTTACCATACACGTTTATCAAAATATAGGTTGTTAAAAATTAAATTAATGATTTTTTTTTAAATTTGGGTATATAGTTAATACATAACGTCCAACCATGTTTGTACAAGTCACAGACCTCGATGATAATTTACGGTTTGTACGGAACTCGGCATAAATGCCTCTTTCCGTACAAACCTTAAATTTCCATCTCGTTCTGTGACTTGTACAGCATGGTCAAGCCGTTCTATATAAATACTGTATCCTTCGTACACAGAGGTACCAGTCGAAAGGAGACTGAAGGGCTACCTCCTACTACACTCCAGACTGGTGCCCCTGTTATCTATATATAGATATAGATACGCCGGCGTATCGCCCGCCATATCCCCACCCCACGCGTCGGGACCCATAAGCTAATCCATCACTGTAGATTCTATTTCTCCATAATGTATAACTATATTTATATATAGACTTAGGAGACTCCCTTCATGCGATACGCCTCGTCCACGAGTCCTGTACCTTCCACCCCACCTCTCACTTCACTGCTTTAAGGCCCGTTTCCATTGGCCGATTTCCCATCACCGATCTACAGTCAGGAACCTTTAGCACTGCTGGCGCAAAGTGTAAAGGGGCTATTTACAGTTGTGTTTTTTTGTTTGGTTTGATTTAACGTCCAGTCAACCATTATAGGTCCTTAAGCCAGATGCCCATGTACCGATTTAGGGTTGAACGATTAGTTCCCAAATCGTATAGGAATCGGTCACCTTGTCGTAGGAAAATTACGTAACCCCTCGCTCGACTGGCGGCCCTCGAGGAGAGGGGGTGGAGGGTATTAGTCCTAAGGAAATCAGTCTACACCTACCGACATATATACGCACACTGATAAAATCGGTCTTTGGCCAACTGATCGCTGGGTGAGGGCAAAACCACAACTTGGCGGCGACAAAAGGACATCTGAAGGAGGTAGTTCACTAATCGCTGGGTAGCCTTGCCTAGCTGTCCTACATCTACCGACTTCGTTAGGATACCTCGCCTGAGACAAATAACCCTCTGTTTGTCGCCGACAAACGTACATAAATGTTCCAACATCGGTAGATGGGCATTGGCTTTTACCAGATTTTCCCAAGGTTCTTTTACACCACGAGGGTGGTGATCGAATCTATGTGATGAATTCAGGTAGAAATCTCACCCCTACATATTTACCGAGGTGAGAGTTCTTTAACTTCCCTCACTACATAGATATGGTATGAGAAGGATTGGCCTTTGATATAGCAGTAAATCTACCACTGCTTGGGGTGAAGGAGAAATGTGACTGCAGTGGGACTCGAATCAACAAAGTCCAGTGCTCTTTATAGGCCCGTTTCCATTGGCCGATTTCCCATCACCGATCTACAGTCAGGAACCACCGACGGACTTTTGGCACTGCTGACACAAAATCTGTCAATGGAAAGACCCAGCTCGTTAAATGACCCACGACTTTTTCTGCTTAGATTATGCAATGTGTCACCACCCAGCACTGAGTGAAAGCTTGGTCACTGAGTGAAACTACTACCCTCACCGATTTTTCAATACCGACGCACAGTCACTTTCAGTCTAAGGCCCGGCGTCCACCAACTACGATATGGCACCGATATGCCCTACGATGCACCTCCCGATAAAAAAATCAAAATCGCGTCGGAAGTCACCTAATATCGGGGCAGTTGACTACGTTTCTGCGATTAGAACCCCCATACAAGGCGTGGTGGATTGGCATGTCTAGACATATGTCTACGATTTTTCACCTTCCCGATATGACACCGATTTTGACATTTTGTATCGGTGCCATATCGGGAGGTCTACGATTCTATCGTAGTAGGTGTACGCCGGGCCTAACTCAAAATTGTTCGGCCAATGGAAACAGACCACTGAGTGAAAGATTGGTCGTTGGGTGAGATCTACTACCCTTCTATAGTATATAGACGCACAGTGAGTAGCACCACTGACAGACTTTCTGGGTAACTCAAAAAATCTACACCCTTTTGTTGGCCAATGGAAATAGGCCTTCACCAATTTTTCAATACCAACGCATAGTCGATGGCTCCAGCGACAGACTTTCTGGTTACCTAAAGAATTCTACACCCTTTTCGTCGGCCAATGGAAACAAGCCTTATATAGCGACACCCCCGCCGCCGTCTCCCGCTAGGTGTCTCTCCAATCGGCGGGCGTCTTCCGGTAGCGTCCACCTTAAATCAACATGGCGGCAGGGCGGTCTGATGGCCGCGGCCGATTTCATTCCGAGGCGCCCCAGGATCCATCGCGAGCTGCCAAACATGCAAATATTTCTGCCATTGGCGCTGTGCTGGGATGGGTTTTATGTGGGGATGATTGGGCAAGGGCCCCAGGCCGCTGCCCTAGAGGCTGATATGTAATTGAATGAGGCAGGCTGGTCCGAGAGTTCTCCTCAATAGTCACGACTATTGATTCCTGGTCAATCGGTGAGGCTCGACCCCACGCAACCCCCGCCGACCCACCTCTAACCCACCTCTAACCGCAACCTCAACCCCATCTGGGGGTTCACGGACCTGTCCAGTTTACTACGGTATAGGGAGCCAAAGTGAACCCGCTGAAACCACAGATACCCACCTACAAAACACCATTTCCGGTGGCCAGTAAGAACGAGGCTTAGTGCTAAAGCTATGGGCGTTTGAGGGTAGACTTATGTTTTTGGTCTCGTTTGTTACTTTTAAAGTGAAGTTTATAACTAACTTTGTTTCAAAACTATGATGACAGTTGTTAAGTTTATTAAAAATTTGGATCTAAAAGATTGGAGAATGAGAATGAATATTATATTCTCGAACCTACATAGGCTTAGTACTGAGCGCCGATACCCGGAAATAGTATTTTGTGACCGGCTATCTGTGGTTGGAGCGGGTTCACTTTGGCTCCCTTTCATCCCTCGCAACCCAACTCTTACCACATCCTTAAAAGTATATCGGACAATCCACCCAGGCGCCACCTGGTGATTTTTAAATATTGTCAATTATTAATCAAAAAATGATTTCTTGGGATTCATTCTTATTATATATGAGTGGATGTAAAACTGTATGATTTTAATTTTAGGTATAATGGGCTAATTTAGATTAGATTGATTTACATAGGAAATATACTGAAAAATATGTTTGTCTTCAGTTCTCTCAAAAACAAGCGCGGTGACATATATGTTTTATGAAGACTTAAATATGCAGTATTATACATCTACAATATTCTGTGAGAGTTTGAATGTAAACCCCTATTTTTAAGTTAGACATGCATACTAGAACACTTGGATATCATCGTATTCAGATTTCAGGAAAATGACATGGCAGAATAGGAGCCCGAGGTTGAAATAGTTGCTCCAGATTCTTTGTGAAATGCATCATAACTATGTCACCATCTATATTCAATCAAAAATCTAATGAACGTAGATGTGTGTAGCGAGGCATGCATCGACTTCCTACCGCTGGCGACCGACATGCGTGTAACGAACCTTAAACTATGTCACTGAAAGTGCAGTCTTGTAAAAAAGTAGCAATACTATAGAGGAAACCCATGAAAGTTTAGGGTCTGAGCTCGTATCCCGTCGAGTTTGAATCACGTAGTAATTCACAAGGCGAAGCCGCGTGAATTGCTATGTGATTCAAATGAGATGGGATCGAGCTCTGACCCTAAACTTGAATGGGTTTCTGAATTTATCTCACCCTTAATATTTTTTTTTTTTTTTTTTAATTCAGTAACCAGACAGTACAATTCGCCAAAGGTAGGCGTTTTTAAATGCGTGTCTAAACTCCGTTAATCATAGTCGGTACATTTCTGGTTCCGGTAATAGTTGTCTTAACTAGCAGTAAGATAAATAAGTCAAGCAAACGAATTGCTATAACATAGTGAGGACAATACAGTACAATACGGTACAATACAATGATTGACAAATCAAATCAAACTGAGGACTGTCAATCTAAAGAAAAACGGACAGACAATGGGTGGTGGTTGGAACCGTAGTGTTCACGACCATAGGATTGGGTTTTCATCCAGAAATGCCTTTATATGTAGTTTATAAGACGTATTATCACGTGTTTCTTGGGTGTTAGTTTGTAGTTTATCCCATAGTTTTACTCCTTGATAGAGTGGGGAATTCTGGTATTTCTGAGTCTTGGGGCGTTCTATTTTCAGGTTTATTTTGTGGTCCTTTCGAGTTAGTTGTTGGTTTCTAGTGACTAAGTGCTCGGGATCATCTGACCACCAGAGCATTAGCATAAATAGTTGAATCAGTCTCCTGTACTTGAGGGGTTTCATGCGGCATTTTACCATGAGTTCCGTTATTGGGTGACTAATGGGCTAACATTTGTGACATTATCCCCAATTGGATATATTTCCTAAATATCTAATAGGTGTTAGATACGAGTTTCCAATGTTAAGTCTATGGAGAAAAAATATCTGGGGTGAGATAAAACATGAAAGTCACAGAACCACACCATGTGATCCGATTTTACAAGAGCAACGTTTTCCCCATATTTCTAGGAGCAACGAATCCCTGTGGGGTTCAACGACCTGTCTAGCGAACTACTATACCCTACCCCTAACCGCACCCTCTACGGTACTAACCACTGTACCCCACCCCTAACCGCACCCTCTACGGTACTAACCACTGTACCCCACCCCTAACCGCACCCTCTACGGTACTAACCACTGCACCCCACCCCTAACTGCACCCTCTACGGTACTAACCACTGTACCCCAACCCTAACCGCATCCTCTACGCTACTAACCACTGTACCCCACCCCTAACCAAACCCTCTACTACACTAACCACTGCACCCCACCCCTAACCGCACCCTCTATGCTACTAACCACTGAACCCAACCCCTAACCGCATCCTCTATGCTACTAACCACTGTACCCCACCCCTAACCAAACCCTCTACCACACTAACCACTGTACCCCACCCCTAACCGCACCCTCTACGGTACTAACCACTGCACCCCACCCCTTACCGCACCCTCTACGGTACTAACCACTGTACCCCACCCCTAACCAAACCCTCTACGCTACTAACCACTGTACCCCACCCCTAACCGCACCCTCTACGGTACTATACGGAAACTGGCTTACTATCTTCGTACGTCAAAAATACGCGGTGAAATTATTGAACAGGTATATAATAATAACCACTGTACCCCACCCCTAACCGTACCCTCTACGCTACTAACCACTGTACCCCACCCCTAACCACACCCTCTACGGTACTAACCGCTGTACCCCACCCCTAAGCGCACCCTCTACGGTACTAACCACTGAACCCCACCCCTAACCACACCCTCTACGGTACTAACCACTGTACCCCACCCCTAACCGCACCCCCTACGGTACTAACCACTGTACCCCACCCCTAACCGCACCCTCTACGGTACTAACCACTGTACCTCACCCCTAACCGCATCCTCTACGGTACTAACCACTGTACCCCACCCCTAACCGCACCCTCTACGGTACTAACCACTGTACCCCACCCCTAACCGCACCCTCTACGGTACTAAACACTGTACCTCACCCCTAACCGCATCCTCTACGGTACTAGCCACTGTACCCCACCCCATAACGCACACTCAATCCCCTCTGGGGTTCGTTGCTCCTAGAAATGTGGGAAAAGCTTTGCTCCAGTAATATCGGATCGTGTTGTGTTGTATTTTCATATTGTATCGCTACTTTTTACAACTACGCATTTTTAGTGACATAGTTGAAAGGTTCATTAGATTTTTAATTTAATCTGCAAAACGTGGAACAACGACCCTCAGGGGGATCAATGACTGTCCATCTAACAACAGTACAACCTAGTGTACAAAGTATTTTATCATTATGTGTAGTACCTTTCACATTCCCCTTGTGAGATATGCATCCACCTACTGCGATAAAAATGTAGACTTCACGATTCAGGAAATCCAAAATTGTAGACAGATCGGGAAGGTCTGGGCCTTGTTTGATAAGTTAGGGTTGTACATGATGACCATTTTCTGTACGCCAAGGAGACCCTTGGACGATGTGAATCAACTTTATTTAACACTGAAGTGTGGTGTCCACCAACCAGGACAAGGCTAAGACAAGCGCTGACAAGAAAGTTCCAATCGGCGCTTGTCGCAGCCTTGTCGTAAGAAGGGGGGCTTTATGACAGCATTGTCGGGGCGCTTCGGGAAGTGCACGCTCCACCAAAATTTCCTATCGTAGACCTCTGCTACACGCTCCCGACATGCCATGGCACTCCACGACAAGGGTCCAGTCATGGGAAAAATCAAACATGCTCGATGTTGTTGTATCCTTGTTGAAATGCTCCCGACAAGCTTCGAATCGTGGCCTTGTCGTGGTCTTGTCAAAGATTCTTGTCGGGAACTGGGGTCCACCAACCCAACAAGGCCTCCAATCGTAGGCCAATCATGGACCTTTTCGGGAAGCCATTGTCGTAGCCTTGTTGTGGTTGGTGGACGCCCCCCTTTATAGGCATCCTATGGGCGGCTACGACTGTCTTAGAGAACAAACTTAAATATTATTAAACGATAACCCTTCTACAAGGTACAGGAAAGGCGTTTCACATGTATGATCCTAGATTATTCAACGAGCCCCAGGCTGCTGTTTCATATACAAACATCTAGGCAAGCCGTTTGTGCAGAATTGGTGAAGCTGAATCCACTAGATATGTGCATCGTAGACACCCTACGACATGCCACCGATTATACTCCAATGCACATCAACAATCTAGGATGTCTATGTTTGAATGTCGTAGACACCCTACGATTGACCTTTCAATCGGAAGCAAATCGTAGACTGTAGGTCTACATTTTAGGGTAAAGGCGGGCGTCCACCAACCACGACAAGGCTACAACAATGGCTTTCCGACAAGGTCCACGACAGCCCTACGATTGGAAGGCTTGTCGAAGTCTTGTCATGGTTGGTGGACCCCAGTTCCCGACAAGGCCATGACAGGCTGCGACTGGAAGCTTGTCGGGACCCTTCCGACAAGGTTACGGAAAAATCGAACATTCGACTGGACCTATGTCGTGGAGTGTCATGGCGCATCGGGAGTGTGTCACAGAGGTCTACGATAGTAAATTTTGGTGGAGTGTGCACTTCCCGACACCTTCCGACAATGCTGTCGTAAAACCCCCCTTCTTACGACAAGGCTGCGACAAGCGCCGATTGGAACTTTCTTGTCGGCGCTTGACGTAGCCCTGTCGTGGTTGGTGGAGGCTACCCTTAAAGGCGGGCGTCCACCAACCACGACAAGGCTACGACAATGGCTTTCCGACAAGGTCCACGACAGGCCTACGATTGGAGGACTTGTCGTAGCCTTGTCATGGTTGGTGGACCCCAGTTCCCGACAAGAGTCTACGACAAGGCCACGAATGGGAAGCTTGTCGGGAGCCTCCGACAAGGTTACGACAAAATCGAACAATACGATGCACGTCGGCAGTCTAGGGTGTCTACGAAAATCAAACATTTTCTGAATATCCTAGACACCCTACGATTGACGTTTCAATCGGAAGCAAATTGTAGACTGATCATAGGAACGTAACCAACAGCCCCGATTTTAGTTTTCCTTCCTTGATTTTTCATCGGGAGGTGTAAGACCTATCTTAGACATACTTTAGCTCAATGGACGCTTTACCACAGAAGCCACAAAGAATCTGCTGGAAGAGTGTCAGAAGTACCGGCTTTTATATTAGGGGGCGGGTGGATCAGAAACCACAGGGGTTTTATACAGAATAAATCTCCAAACACTGCCCGTACCTCTCCACCCAGAGGAGCAGTCCTGCGATCTCCAAGCATTGGCGCCCATCTGGAGAGTGATTTGTGGCTGGGACGAGCGTCCTACTATGGCGGGCCGTTCTGGACATTACCGTCTCGTCCATTCCGTGTACGGAATAGAAGGAAACTATGTTCCGGTGAGAAAAAGACAAAAATTACAAGTTGGGGACCGGAAAAATTACTGCCCAAGGTGTCAGCCGCGGGCAGTAATTCTTCTGGTTCTCACCTATGTCTCCCTATTCCTCTCCTGATACTCTCTGTCTCCCTATTCCTATATACTTTCAAATATCGATAAAAACGAAGATTTCTTTACCTGCACTAGCCCATGATGTCATGGCCTCCCTTATCGAGTAACTGCCGCATCGATGTATCGTTTACATTTTGCATGCTTCAAAAGCATGGTTGCCTGTCCGTTTACACCATTTGCAATCTTTATAACAGTTTTCTGGGTTATTTGCGATAATTGGCCTGAGTTTGTGTGGCCGTTTTTTTGCCCTATCCTGACAGATTATTCAATGAGCCCCTTTCTTGGGCAAAAGCTCTTTCATGTACGAAAGCAGTATTCCTATATACTCATTATTGAACTAATTAGAGTTACATACCGCTGCTGGGGGGTGCATTGAAAATAAGTTATGTGTCAAGATTGACGTTTTCGTCCCACTCTTATGTTTTCGTCCCGCTCTGACGTTTTCGTCCCACTCTGATCACGTGATACAATACAGCAGCGGGACGAAACAATAGCTCTTGTGCTTACTCGATAAGGGTAGCCATTTGCTTCGGAAGTGTTTCAGGTAAAGAATTAAACATTGTTATCGATATTTGAAGGTATATAAGAATAGGGAAACCAAGTACCGGTAAGCAAAAGTCAAAGTTACTCGGTAAGGCTTGGAAAAATTACTGCCCGTGGCTGACGCCTTGGGCAGTAATTTTTCCAAGCCTTACCTCGTAACTTTGAACTTTTGCTCACCGGAACATAGTTTCCCTCTACAACAAATAATTTTGCCCACAAAATCAGAACCACAGCTGCTTCTATCTACGAAATGAGTCTCCAAAACTGATTTCGTCTACGAAGTGAGTTTCATTTCGTAGAGATGAGTTTCATTTCGTTTTCAGTTGTGGTCCTGATTTCGTGGACGAAATCAGTTACTGCACTGCTTTCGTACACGATAGAGCTTTTGTCCACGAAAGATCTTTGACAAAAGCTCTGAACATTGTGGATAAAAAAGCTTTTGTCAGAACTGGTTCTGCTTTTCTGGACAAAAACAGTGGTAACACTGATTCCGTGGTCGAAATCAGGGGTGACCCTTATTCTGTGGATGAAAGCAGTGCCACGGCTGCTTTCTTGGACGAAATCGCAAAATCACTGGGTATGAGTGTATTCCGTTGACGAAAGATAGAACATAGGGACAAAATGGCAATAGACCCTCCAGAGGTTACTAAACTCCCTAATATCGCCCCGGATAAGTAAAGAATCAGTTCCCAACTCGCTGGCCGCACATCGGCCGCCTGTCTTCCGATGAACAATCATTTTCTGATTTCTGACTGGAAAACCAAATATAATCCGAAACGTAGCATGTAGAAATAACTGATATTTCCATTTCTGGCATCGGATTTCAAATTTGAAGATTTATAAAATAATTGCGGGTTATGGGTCAAGGCTCTATCACCATACAACGACGGCAACCAGCGAACACCGGATCCTGTAAACAGACTGAATTATGGGATACCCTGATAAGGTATATGTCTACACTGGCAACCAGATCTACACAAAGTTAGCTTTGGTCGGGTTAAATAAGCGGCCGCCTTCACCCAGTAGCGGGACCTGTTTGTTAATCTCCTACCAGATCTTTCATACTGCTTGGAGAGTGTGTTATGTCATAACCTCGAAGCCAATTTTTCATTTTTCTTATTTCCTTTCCTATGTATGTTTTCAATATATGATGAAAATAGATATTGGTTTCTTTATCGATTTTTAGATACCCATTTGATATTAGATATATGTCTGCTTTCAGAGTGTACATATAGAACAAAAGTATTTGGTTTGAGGCGCACCTAAGTGATCCCGTATGGTAGTCCGTTTACAGACCGCACCACCTAAGGCTTATGGTCCGTAAGGGTCTAACAGAGCACAGCTCCCATTTGCCTGTTCCCTCTGCCTGATGGGAGAAAGGAATTTCGTGATTGGCTGCTCTAATTTTAGGACCTACGCTTGAAGAATAATACTCTGGTTATTGACAAATCACTCAGGGCAGCATAGTACCAGCGGAGGCAGGAATTCCAGACTCAAAATGGCAGCGCATAAAAGTCTTAGTTTGAGCCTGTGCGCCCTGGCCCTGGCGACAGCAGACTGTACTACCCGAATCTACCCGTATGGGATTTAACCTGACCAACCCCTATATCGTATCAGGGCCCCGTTGCTCCTGTTTTTGTGGTATCGCTAGCTATAATTGGATCACATTTTTATTATTACAATTACTTTAACGATCTGACTAATAAAAGGGTTGCTCCAGTAATATCGGATTGTATCGTTATATTTCCGCGGTATCGCTAATTTTTACGATGCGATTACGATACGACAATTCAGGGGCAAATATAGAATGAGACAGGAGAAGATTAATCATTTCTTTAATTAAATACAGATGGCATTACAGTTAAAACTGGCCTGACACCTTGTGTCGTGAATCGCTATTTCCTATAGGTAGAAGAACAATGGACAGGGGTTGGTGGTGCAATGATGGATCGTTATTTGAAATATCAGACAAGGCTGTATTTAACCTACAGCGATACGACCCGCATTACTGTGAAGGTCCGCGTAAAAAGTATCGATAAAAGCCGTATTTTACGCGGCGATGCGCCTATGCGATTGCGACACGATCCGCAAAATTTCAGGAGCAACGTTTTGGCCCTGGGATCGCTATTCTAGATCTGCGATCCGCAGCTCTGTCGTAATCCTGGAGCAACGGGACCCAGGGGTTGGTTGCCAAGCTAGTATATATCCTGATCGGCGCTCCATAGTATGCCCACAGCGTCCGGCCCACTTGGTTGATTGTGTTTGGCGATTGGGGCTGTGGTCTGTTTCCGCATTACGTCCACTCTCCTCCCAGATCTCTCACGGCGCTAGCGCTTACTAATCTCTGCCCCAACCCAAAGCTGGTTCTCGGGTTTCCACTAAGGACAGCAGGCACCAGCTAACATTTCAGATTCAAAACAAGACAACTGTCAAAAGTTATACAAGTCAAACAACTCACACATCATGAGTATGGCAATATGGGAATTGTTAAAGCAGCTTCACAGACAAACCATTTTAGAATGGGAATCTACAGTTGATTTATACACTGCCCCTTCAGAGGAGCACATGGGCATTGTTGACAAAAGAAAGCCCTGCAACATATGAGGTGTTTTCCACTGTAGAAAGTAATCCCAGAGACTGTGTCTGGTTTAACATAAATAATAACAGAAATGAGAGTATCTTATTTACCATATGTTCATCTCTATTTACAAGTAGATCACAAAATACCCCCAAAAGCACCCAGAATTTAGGATATTTGATAAACTGGCGGATGGGCCAGATTCTGTCCCAAACAAGCAGGTTGGGGCAGAGATACAAGCGACCGCAGGAAGTGGAGCGCAGGATCTCTGCTTGGAGAGTGCATTACGTCGAGACGGATTGGCTCCTGGTCCCACTGCCACTCCGTGAGTTAGACGAGGGCAGGCTTGTATTGTCAGAATGGACAAGTCACCCTTTATACAGACCCTTCTATTTTACCCATGCTGACAGTTGTTTACCCCGCCGCGTAGTTGCTGTCAATGCCGCATGGCGCCGCTGCGGTCGCCGGTCCGTCCTGGCGCCCTGCCCGGTCATAACGCTAATGTGACCTTATGGACTGGTACCCTGGCCCCGTGAACCTGGGCTATTTGGCTGCAGAAAGCCCGTCGCGCGGAAGGAAATGGGCATCGGAGCTCATCGATGCAATATGCCGTGAATGGTTAGACCATACTCCCTCCCCAGTCGTTAAAGCCTGCCCCCACCTACCATGATTCTGGTCCCGATTGGCCTTACGACGGCCTTCCCGACACCATTCCGATTGTAGCGTGAGGTCTGGCAAAATCGTGGTAGGTGGAACAGGTTTCTGCGATTCCATCTACGACAGCTCACGATAGGCTGCGATGAAAATGCCAATCGTAGAGGTCCCGATAATTTCCAACATGTTGGAAATTTCGTAGCCTGTCGTAGGGTGCCGCTGGTTTCGTCGTGGAGCTATCGTGACCATAGTTTATGTTATTGGTCCTCCGAAGGTGTTGCCCCGCTCTACGATTTCAAACTGTTGGACCTATCGGGGACCTCCCGATAGGTCACGATTTCCCCATTTCAAATCGTAGCGATCGTGAAGCATGTCGTGGCCTATCGTGGTAGGTGGGGGTCCCCTCTTACTGAACTCCCAGATATCCTCCCAGGTGCCTAAAGGATCTGGGGTTTGTGGCTGCTAGAAATGTAGGAAAAGCATTGCTCTAGTAATATTGAATCATGTGTGGTATCGTTATTTCTACGTTTTATCGCTACTTTTTACAGTACTGATTCCACCAACACACCAGATATAGCGAGGTTAGTAACTATTTGGTTGTCTTGCTAAAACTTGCTAGGTTTTGAATAGTCGTGTGCATATTTCCCACAATGCATGGGTCTGGTTAAGCACCCGTGCCGCTTTCTTATTACGAATGATCCTGATATGTTGTGATATGTCAGCAATAGATCTTGAGGTGTTGCATTGCTGTCGTGGAGCACCAAAATATACCCATGACATTGCGAAGAAGTACACATATCATTGCGTGCGACATAACGCAACAAAGGAGGTGCTGTACGATATAACAAGATATACCGAGATATACCACAGCAAATCCATGTGTTGGTGGAACCAGCCCTTACAAGACCACATTTTCACCCTCCTGGGAGCCGTTGCCTCTCGTTTACAATACCTTTGTGGAATACAGAATAGCGATCCAAGGGCCTTACCAATGCTCCTGAAATTTAGCGGATCGCATCGGAATCACAGCATAAGGCCACTCAAAAAAAAAACTTGTTTCTCATCACCGCGCGCATCAGAAAAAAACGATTTTAGAAGGTTTTTTTGTTTTTTTTTAAATAGGTGAACCTTGATAGAAATTATGAAAGGCATGTGTATTTAGCATCAAATTAAAGCTCTTGATGTCAAGGATGCATTAAATGTATAGCCAATGAAGATCTGGAAACCCTTTGTAAGCAGACACCCTGCGTAAGCGGCCACTATGGACGGGATCGGAGGGTGTACGCTTATGCGGGGATTTACTGTATGTCTGAAGCCCATTTTATGGCACTTCAGAAGCCATCTTTAATATAGCAAAAAAAAAAAAAAGCGCCCTCGTCATATTTTTCATGGCTTGGTGTTGAGAAACAAGTGGTTTTTTTTGTGTGGCCTAGAATACGGCTTTTAGTAATTGTTTTAATGCAGACCTTCAGACCTGGGCGGATCGTCCGCAGATCGCATCAGGTTACTTGGTTAAAAATGGCCTCGTCTGACATTCTCAATAACGATGTTTGGTGGCACCTCGATATCCACACCCTTTTTCTGGTACCTGATTCTGATAATGTGATCCACACCACCAGGTGTCAGACCAGTTTTAATTATGCTGCAATCTGTATTTTATTATAGAACAAATGAATCTTCCCCTGTCTCATTCAATATGTGCCACTGAATCGCTGTATCGCTATCACATCGTGAAAAATAGAGATACTAAGATAAAATGTACCAGTAAGGTAATACATTTTTATCTTATTATATACCTTCAAATATATGTATTTGATTAATTGCATAAGGAAATAAGACAACGTCCGAGCTGGATTCAAAGTGTGCTGGTATATCTGTTGACATCTTAGTGAAAGTCAAGCACAGAAAGTGCATTTTTACTCTTTTTTTCCCCTTCAACTCCTGTGATCCTTTGCACACATAAATTAGTGGTGTGCTGCAAGTCAGTGCCAGCACTCCATAAGTAGGTCAGTGCAATTTTTTTCAGCCAATAAGAATTTGTATTCAAAGTAAGGTGGTACATCATTTTATACCACCATACTGTGCCGGTATATATTTAATACCAATACCCTAGCAGAGGTTGGTATTTGTGTAACATACTGGCACAGGTATATAATAAAATGTGAATATAGGGATACGATCCGATATTAAGGGAGCAACGCTTTTTTAGTCGGATCGTTAAAGTAATCGTAAACATAAAATTGTGATTTGATTATAGCGAACGATACCACAAAAACTCGAGCAACGCCCCCAGATATTACTAAACTCCCTAATATCGCCCGGGAAGCTGAAGGAGTCGTTGCTCCTGTTACAGAAAAAGGGTCTTTATGGACGACCTTCCGTTGGTTAGGTCTGTCTTAGCGAACGAGCTTGAATATGATCAAACGATAACCCTAATACGAGGTCTCCTTGTACACTGTGCTTTTTTCACATTTTTTATTGTTATCCATAACGTAGTTATATAGAACGTCCTGACCATGCTGTACAAGTCACAGAACGAGATGCTAATTTACTGTCTGTATGGACCGAGGCGTTTACGCCGAGTTCCGTACATACCGTTAATTAGCATAGAGTTCTGTGACTTGTACAAGCATGGTTGGACGTTATATATTTACTATATACCCGAAATTTAAAAAAAATCAATTTAATTTGTCTTAATAACCAAAATTTTAATAAATTTGTATGGGTAGGAAGTCCGTATTTTGGTGTACGGACCACTGGTCCGTACAGTATTTTTACGTCATATACCGAAACGGTACGTATTTACAGTATATACGGCATGGGTATATAGTAATACGATATTTTCCTTGTAGGTATTTCCTTCTATGCGTATTGTTGGGAAACAATAAAGGGGGGCATGGCCTTAACTATGAAAGTTGGGTTTCTTGGCTTTGTCCTACCCTATTAGCAATAATACACAATTTCATGGTTGAGTATACTAAACTAACTTGTAGAGTATACAATAGGGTATATAGAATATCGATACTGTATCTAAAGATCAATAGCAATACCAATTTCATAGAAATGAGACAAACCATTAATTTACACTATAACCCAAGATAACTGATGCATTCGGAAGCATAAGTTATTCAACAGGCCCCTGGTATTCTCAGGCTTGCAAGAGTTAATGAACCATTCGGGAGGCAACCCTTTAATGACCTATTCAACCCGTTTCTCGAGCACGGTCACAACTGGTCCAGTGGTAAGTGTTATAGGACGCCATTTCCGGACCCCCCATCCACAGGCCCCACCCTTCAAACTCCCGGTAACGATGGCCCCTAAGTGAATCCCCCTATTGACAAACAATAATCGTCAGTCAGCGGTTTCAAGATCTAATTAGCACAATGAAGTAATCTTGTTGGCGGACGGGCCATTCTCATTGGCTGGTGAGTTATGGAGACGCTGCCTGGGCTCCTCGACCCATCAACTGGTGGGTAAATACACAATACCCCTCATTCCCCTTCACACACACACTGCTTCCTCCATCTGGGCTGTGATTTATAAATTCTGTTACCTTATCGGGGTTAGGTACCAACAGTAGCCATAGTCGTAAGTGCTGGTTCCACCAACATACTATCATGAAACATCACGAAATTTCATATGATTGTTTATATGGCATGAGTTGTCTTCACGGAATGATATCACGAAGCGGAGCTGAGTGATATCTGTAGCAGAAGACAATGAATGCCATGTAAACAATGATATGAAATTTCGTGATGTTTAGATTTTATCCTACCCTGTCACATGTTTTTAACTTCATGTTACCAGTGGCATATAAATATTTTATGGCATAACCGTGGCATACAGTCACACCATGTTAAGTCTATGGAGATTTATATGCGGGGTAGGATAAATACACAATATTGACTGGTTTCAGATACAAGCGGCCGTATGCTCCGAGGAGTTGAGGCGTAGTAATATCCGAGCGTATGCGAGGATATTGCGCAGAGTCAACTCCGAGGAGCATACAACCGCTTTTATCTGAAACCAGTCTATATTGTATTTATTATCCACCTTTTCTGTTCAAGTGGCATGTCGAAATCAGCTCATTTTAATTATGCCCTATGTTTTCGTACGCACTATTTTTCCGTATGCGCTACCCGGAGCATACAACATATCTGAATGCTCCGGGTATGTCCATACAAACTCCCTATGTGTTTTCTATGGTTACTTTGCATTAGGTGGATAATAAAAGATGTAGCGAGCTTTTGTGAAGGAGAAAAGTGGCTGCAGTGGGACTCAAAACAACAAATCTGACAACCTTGGGATTAAGGTGTCATGGTGGTAGAGCACCAAAATAGACATACATCATCACGAAATAAAATAGGCAAACCATCGCTTACGATGTATTGCGGCAAGGGAGATAAGACATATCGCGACAATGTAAGATATAACAAGATATACCAAGATATAACACAGCAAATACATCGTTTTGGTGGAAGCAGCCCTGTAGTCATGTAGCATGGCATGCACGAACTATTATTTCGAGTACAGTGTGCAGGAATAGAGGGAAACTATGTTCCGATGAGCAAAAGTTCAAAGTTACGAGGTAAGGCTTGGAAAAATTACTGCCCAAGGCGTCAGTGTAATTTTTCCAAGCCTTACCAAGTAACTTTGACTTTTTGCTTACTGGTACTTGGTTTCCCTATTCCTATATACCTTTATATATCGATAAAAATGCTTAATTCTTTACCTGAAACACTTCCTAAGAAAATGGCCACCCTTATCGAGTAACCACAACAGCTATTGTTTCGTCCCGCTGATGTATTGTATCACGTGATCAGAGCGGGACGAAAACATGAGAGCGGGACGAAAACGTCAACCTCGACACATAACTTATTTTTAATGCACCCCCCAGCAGCGGTATGTAACTCTAGTTAGTTCAATAATGGGTATATAGGAATAGGAATTTCGCGCACAGGTTTATAATTCAACTCATGTATAACTGCGGTTGATGCGTGAGTGGTATGTGCCTGACCAGGGTCTGCCGATCGGGTTATTTATAGTACCTCGGGGGCTTACCTCGGGTTAACAGATGCGCAATTGCCTCCTAATTTATTCATGGATAATTGCAAATGACCTTCGGTTACATATGCGATGTTGCCTCTCTATGAATAACTAGATAATTACAAATTATTCCACAATGATAGAGGGAAACTGATCCAGGGTGAAGAAATGTCAAAGTAACAAGGTTAGGATCTAAAGTAATTACTGAACGAGGCCTTGGTAAAGTTCACTAATTTCTTTAAATCCTTACTGAGTAATTTCGATATTGGACTTGTTTCCCTATTACTATATACCTTCAGATACTGATAAAAATCTTTCTTTGTTAATTCCCCAGTCACACTGGCGTAAAATTTGGCGTTTCTTCTACGCATTTGAATTGGTGGGGACCGCTTATATTATTAGCTACGGATTTGGAACGTATCTGTTTGCTTTGATTTATCGTTTTAGTGCGCTTCTCAACGTTTATCAACGCTTATTTACGCTTCTGTACACATTGTGACGTTTTTCGGCGCATTCCGACTTTCCTTTACGTATCTCCGCGTTTTGCGGGGTTTTGCGGCATATTTTTAGATTTCAAAATGCGTAGAAGAACGTAGGCGTGCGTACACGGGAAAACGCCGTTTTTTACCCCAGTGCGACTGGGGCATCAGAAGATAGGATGGTTATTTCTGTAGGTCATCGCGATAGATTTTTCATAAAATCACTGTGAAGGTAGGATGGAAACATGTTTTAATATTTGATACTTAACAAATTCTGAAGTTCAAGCTATCACGGGAAGGCTTAGTCAAGGATTAGATCTATGATATGTATACCAACAAAAAGACCAGAGTCTTGGCTTTCTAACATTGATTTATCTATGAAGATTGGCCTTTTATTCACAAAGCAATTTCAATTTCAATTTTCCGAGTTAGAAAAACATAGGTTGAATCATCTTTGCCGTCATCTCAGGAGTTAGGTCGCACGCCTCGTTCTGGTGTGACCTACATGTCGGCCATTACATGATGGCGCCAGTGTGAAGAGGGTCTATACATTTTCAATTGGGGTTGTGTATACGATGGATGATAAATTAATTGATAATTACATACACAATATTGACTGGTTTCATATACAAGCGGCCGTATGCTCCTAGGAGTTGACGCGTAGTAATATGAGAAAACTGTATCCCTGTGGCCGAATTTTTATTTTACCGAACCCCTGTCCCCGGTCGTTTTGACCGAGGTCGTAGACCGAGGTTTAAACGGCCGGAGGACAGGGGTGAGGTGAAATAAAAATTCAAACACAGGTATACGGTTTTCTTATTATTATATACCTTGAAATAATTACAATAATGTCAATAATTAAGCCGTAGCAGCCGTTTCTAGACCCATTTGGGCACAGCACGGTTGAACCGAAATACGGGATACGCTCCACCCTTCAAATTCTGCCTTTTTTTCTTTCTTTTTTTAATATTTTTTATTCAGAGAGCACTTAGATATATATAGATAGATATCTATCGCTACAATATCGCTAAATATATGTCTATATAAACAAAGCTATAGACATACATACACTTATATATACACACTCGTCAAAGCCAATCAAAAGACTAGAGCTTGGTGGTGTAGTGGTCAGAGCATCCCTTTTAGGATGCGAGGGTCGGGTGTTCGAATCCCGGATGCAACTTATCATTTTATGTTTTTTATCTTAAATAAAAAGGAACACACCGGTATATCGAGAATCCGTAATGATATATCAACAAATTTTAAAAACTATGAAGATTTTTTATTAGTTTTTCGCGTAAACAAATGTTTGTTTACATTTTAACGCTTTGTTTACATTTTACCACCCGCCGCCGTAGTGACTTACTGACTATGGCGGCGGTTGGTAAAACCACTTCCTCTATGTCTCCATAAGATCAGTTTTAGCACTTTTTATGGTTATTCCTTCTGTACATCGAGGTAATTTCGTAATCCACTCGTGTATTCTGTTTTTCGATCTTGTACATCCCTCCGTTCACGTTAACTCGCCGCTCAATACACCGATACCGGTGGTAAATCGAATCGATGTAACCCGTCCGCCATTTTGTTTTTGCCCGTGAGTAGCCTACCCACTGCGCATGCGATGTAATACGCTCACACTGTGAACGTATGGTAAAATACGCTCCACCCTTGCCGAATTATATGATTACCATATACCTATCAGCGGGTAGTATAGACGTCTCATACGCTCATAGGTATATAATAATATCCGAGCGTATGCGAGGATATTGCGCAGAGTCAACTCCGAGGAGCATACAACCTCTTTTATCGGAAACCAGTCTATATTCTATTTATTATCCACCTTTTCTGTGCAAGTGGCATGTCGATATCAGTTCGTTTCAGTTATGCACTATTTTTCCATACGCACTATTTTACCGTATGCGCCACCCGGAGCATACAACATATATCCGTATGCGCCGGGTATGTCCATACAAAGTCCCTATGTGTTTTCTATGGACACTTTGTATTAGGTGGATGATAATGTATATTATCCTACCCCTAATATAAAATCCCATAGGCTTAACATTGGGTTTCCGTATTGTTATCATGTAATATTCCAAAATCGAGGAGACGGGGTAGGATAAAATCAAAACCTGATTCGTTTTAATCTTAGCCACCGCATTCCACTCCTGAAGTTTTGGCTCATGAAGTCACTTTGCCAAACTCCAGTCGTGGAATACGGTGGACAAGATTAAACCTCATCTAGTTTTACGATAATATTGATAAGTTGCTGTTGTATATATTGTTGTTGGTGGCCAAGAAGGCGGCGGCGGCGGCGGCGGCGGCGGCGGCGGCGGCGGCGGCGGCGGCGGAAAACACACCAACCACCACCGACTCCAACGGTTCGCACGGGACTCCCCCAGCCGGACCTTCCCCAGTCACGGCGTGATGTAGTAGGCTCGGAAACAGTTTAGGATAAGTAGCCGGGTTTATTGGACCACTGATTCATGGCTGGGATTCCACTTGGGCGAGTAACAAGGACTCCATACATGGAGACGGGAGGCCCCAGCTCATCCCTCTACACCCTGCACCCGCGGGTGTCATTGCAGGCCCCTTGATCTGCGGCTGATGTAACTGTAACTGCCGCGCGGGAACCCACTTCGCCTTGTGAGTGAATATCCCTGTGCTTGGAGTTACACCATGATGAATTGCATGCATCCCCCTATAAGCTTATACTGTATCATTATCTTATATGTTATCTTATTAGCATATAGAAGATATCTGATGTCTATGTATATACGCGCATGTAATGGCCGTATTGGACATCAGGGGTATGTATATATTAAGTATATATATATATATATATATATATATATATATATATATATATATATTATGAGTAGCTATATACGCAGGTGTAAATATTCATTACCCATGGTATATAAAGTCCCCATTGAAAATGTATAGGGACCCAGTAAACCACGACTCAATATATAAAACCTGTCAGATACCATAACAGTGGTATATGCATTCAAATCTATTGTATACGGTCTCAAAACCATGGTAAACAGAAAAATAGTCCCTTTGTGCTACAGAGCAAAAAAATAGTCTATTTTGATAAATCCTTTAATACAGCAATTGCTGGGATTAATTCCTGCTCATCCCTCTACACCCTACACCCGCGGGTGTCATTGCAGGCCCCTTGATCTGCGGCTGATATAACTGTAACTGCCGCGCGGGAACCCACTTCGCCTTGTGAGTGAATATCCCTGTGCTTGAAGTTACACCATGATGAATTGCACACATCCCCCTATATGCTTATACTGTATCATTATCTCCTATGTTATCTTATTAGCATATAGAAGATATCTGATGTCTATGTATATACGCAGGTAATGGCCGTATTAGGAATCAGGCATATTTATATATTAAGTATAAATATATATATATATATATTTACGAGTAGCTATATACGCAGGTGTATATATTTATCATCCATTATATATAAAAAGTCCCCATTAAAAATGTATAAGGACTCAGTAAACCACGACTCAATATATAAAACCTGTCAGATACCATAACAGTGGTATATGCATTCAAATCTGTTGTATACGGTCTCAAAGCCATGGTAAACGGAAAAATAGTCCCTTTGTGTTATAGAGCAAAAAAAAAAGTCCATATAAATAAATCCTTTAATACAGCGATTGCTGGTATTAATTCCTGCTCATCCCTCTACACCCTACACCCGCGGGTGTCATTGCAGGCCCCTTGATCTGCGGCTGATATAACTGTAACTGCCGCGCGGGAACCCACTGCGCCTTGTGAGTGAATATCCCCGTGCTTGGAGTTACACCATGATGAATTGCATGCATCCCCTATATGCTTATACTGTATCATTATCTCCTATGTTATCTCATTAGCATATAGATGATATCTGATGTCTGTATATATACGCGCACGTAATGGCCGTATTGGGCGTTAGGCGTATAAATATATAATTACAAGTAGCTATATATGCGGGCGTATATATACACAATATTACCATTATTTCGATCTGAGTGGCCGTATTCTTCGCGTAGTAAAACTTTATTACGTAGTGTCAACTACGCGGAGAATACCGCCACACAGATCACACAGGGCTATGGAGTTAAAGCAGACCTGACCTATATAGCTCACAACTCACAGTACCCATCGACTTTTCCCCAGTCCTTCCAAACCCCATCTACGAATGGGCCCAAGTCCTCCCCACCCTGTCTACGAATAGGGCGCTATGGGGTTTGAACCCAGCCTGACCGATATAGCTCACAGCACCCATCAGCCTGGCCCTAGTCCTCACAACTCTGTCCAGGAATAGCCCCCAGTTCACCCCACCCTGTCTATGAATGGGGCGCTATGGGGTTTGAACCCAGCCTGACCTATATAGCGAGCACCTTACAGTGCCAATACCCTAGCCACCAGTCCTCCCCACTCTGTCTACGAAGGCCCCCAGTTCACCCTACCCTGTCAATGTCTAGCCCCCAGTTCACCCCGACCTGTCTACGAATGGGGCGCTATGGGGTTTGAACCTGACCTTTTTATAGAGCAACCCAGTGTTGGAACACTTTAGACAAAGAATCGCAGATAACCCTTTCGAAGAAAAACTTCAAATCACATGTAAGAAATAAATTAGAAACGAAAAACTGAAACAAACAACCGAACTTTTACTCGTCCTCCGTCATTCAAAGAATATAGCATTGTTTAGCTTATATGTTATGATAGTCACATGACAGTTTCATAACTTGTCCTGAACCTGTGTTCTCTCCACCTGTTTCTTAACAACAGACTGTTACTCGTACCAGTGTCATCTGCAACTGTATATACCCATCACCATCATTTACCACTGTTTGTATATGTACGCATTTGGATCAACAGTGTGTGGAAGAGCGGTGTACAACATCGAATACAATAAAGATCATAAAAAAAATATATATATATAGCGAGCACCTTACAGTGCCAATACCCTAGCCACCAGTCCTGCCAACCCTGTCTATGACTGGCACCCAGTTCACCCTACCCTATCTATAAACAGCCCCCAGTTCACCCCACCCTGTCTACGAACGGCCCCCTATGGGGTTTGAACCCAGCCTGACCTATATAGCTCACAGCACCCATCAACCTGGCCCCAGTCCTCCCACCCTGTCTACGAAGGCCCCCAGTACACCCTACCCTATCTATAAATAGCCCCCAGTTCACCCTACTCTGTTTACGAACGGCGCCCTATGGGGTTTGAACCCAGCCTGACCTATATAGCTCACAGCACCCATCATCTGGCCCCCCCATCCTGCTTCAACGTCAAGGATCCCCACAGGGCTGACGACTTTGGCAGGGGCTGCCTACAGATTGGCTCAGCTTGCCTCAGAGGTCATAAACGTAACGAACGAACGCAATGCATACAACCAGACACCCTGATTGATTTAGGATGCCGGATAAATAGATTATCCGCTATTCCACCGGACTGAATCTATAGGAGCTATTCAGGCTTTCCTTACAGCTCTAAATAGCCGACAGATTACATGTGTGTAGACCTTCCAGGAAACCCCCCTTCGGGAATTGTATATTCTCTATTTTTTTCACTTTGTGGAGGTGTATTTTTCAAAGTTTGGAAACTCATCAGAAGATCTATTGAGGAGTGCCTCCCTGGTGGATTTTGTTTGTGTCTTGATGCAATCTCTGCCCTTTTCTGTCTGAAATATATCCAATCAATGGCTTCGTGGGAACCCTCTGATTACAGTCTATACGTTTCGTCTAAGGGGTGGGTAGTGGAAGAATGACTTGCTTATCTTATCTTTTATCTCCCAGCTATCTTATCATGGCTTCTTTATTATATCTATTCCTCTCTTGATTAGGCTTGTTTAGCATACCTATTCTGCTGTAATTTGTTTACTATGCCCTTCCTGCTATGGTTTATATACCATACCTATTCTGCTATGATTTGTTTACTATATAATATATATATATATACCTCTCCTGCTAAGGTCTATGTACCATACCTATTCTGCTATGATTTGTTTTTTATATCTATATATATATATATATATATGTATATATATACCTCTCCTGCTATGGTCTATGTACTATACCTTTTCTGCTATAATTTGTTTACTATATCCCTTTCCTGCTATGGTTAATCTACCATACCTATTCTGCTATGATTTGTTTACTATATAATATATATATATATACCTCTCCTGCTAAGGTCTATGTACCATACCTAGTCTGCTATGATTTGTTTATATATATATATATATATATATATATATATATATATATATATATATATATATACCATACCTATATATATATATATATATATATATATATATATATACCTCTCCTGCTATGGTCTATGTACTATACCTATTCTGCTGTAATTTGTTTACTATATCCCTTTCCTGCTATGGTTAATCTACCATACCTATTCTGTTATGGTTTTTCTACTATACCTTTCCTGCAATGGTTTATCTACCATACCTATTCTGCTATGATTTGTTTACTATACAACTTTCCTGCTATGGTTTATGTACCATAACCTATTCTGCTATGGTTTGTTTACAATACCTTTTCTGCTATGGTTTACATACTAAACCTTTCCTGCTATGGTTTATCTATGACACCTATTCTGTGTTGCTTCCACACCTATGCCTTCTATTTTTATCCCCTCTCATCCTCTAGAATACTTTACCTTTCATTACTACACTTTTCCTCTCATGACTTATTCATCATAGCCATCTTCTCTATCTTATACCTGTAGTCAAAAATCCATGAAATGCCATGCCTTACCATTACTGTCTGTACGTGATAAATACTTGGTAAAATGGATGTTGAAATGAACCTCGACCAACGGCTATAGCAACCCTGGAGCCCGTTATAATAATAATCTAGGCTCGTACATCTAGACCCTTTCCTGCATGCCACAAAGACCCACGGAAGATGTGGGTCAACTTTATTTAACACTTATAGACGACCTTATGGACGGCTAATACTGTCTTAGCAAACACACCTGAAAATTATCAAACGATAATCCTTGTACAAGGTACAGAAATGGGTCTTCATATACGAGCCTAGATTATTCAACAGGCCCCAGTTATGTTTCCGTATAATACACACCTAAAAGGCGGCCTCGCACCTGCCACAGACCTCACCACCCCAAACAGAGCCTAGACTCGCCCAGCGCCACTCAAACACTCCACCTTTATTGATCGCTAAGAAGGCTTTCACGAGGTAAAACAGTATTGGATAACTAAATAGGACTGTATTGATTAAACCCCCACGCATTAGTGCACACACATATATATATATATATATATATATATATATATATATATATATATATATATCCATATATATCTATACATATACATTTATCCCTATTTGGTATGTATATATATATATATACTGGTGTTACCTTTTCTTTGAGTAGACTGCTATGGCTCACCTTATGAATTCTTTGTTATATGAGACATCCTTTAAACCCTTTCACTTTGTTATATGAGACTATCCTTTAAACCCTTTCCCTGCAACATACAGTGAAACCCCGCATCTGGGACACCAATCTTAAGGGGAAACCCCACTTCGGGGACACCACTCTTAAGGGGAAACCCCACTTCGGGGACACCACTCTTAAGGGGAAACCCCACTTCGGGGACACCACTCTTAAGGGGAAACCCCACTTCGGGGACACCACTCTTAAGGGGAAACCCCACTTCGGGGACACCACTCTTAAGGGGAAACCCCACTTCGGGGACACTGTGCTTAAGGGGAAACCCCACTTCTGGGACACCGTGCTTAAGGGGAACCCCACTTCTGGGACACCGCGCTTAAGGAAAACCCCCTTCTGGGACACCGCACTTAAGGGGAACCCCACTTCGGGGACACCACGCTTAAGGGGAAACCCCACTTCTAGGACACCGTGCTTAAGGGAAAACCCTACTTCTGGGACACCGCACTTAAGGGGCCAATTTGCTCAGAACAGAAATTTATATTTAGTTTCTTTTGACCCCGCTTAAGGGGCACCCCGCTTAGGGGGAAACCCCGCTTGGGGGGAACCCCACTTAGGAGGACACTTTGCTCGGACAGGATACAACCAGGGCACAACTGCATATCTTCAGGTGTTATTTTTATTTTCAGATATACTATACATTATCATTCAGGAAATATTGCATCGATAATATTTTCATCCAGAAAAGGCAGATTATCATTAGAATAAAGACTGGTTTCAGCCATAAAAGCGGTTGTATGCTCCTCAGAGTTGACTCTACGCAATATCCACGTATACGCTCGGATATCACTACACGTCAACTCCTCGGAGCATACAGCCGCTTGTATCTGAAACCAAACAATATTGTGTATATGTGTGTAAGGTAACCGATAGTATTTTATAGAATCATTTCAAGTTCCTATATATGCACGTGCACCTTTTACTGTATTTCACATGTTTTGTGGTATTTTAACAATCATTTCTGCACTTTTTAGAATTAGGTACTAAAGAAGAAACCAACAAGTTTTGGTCAGAGTCATCGTTCTCCACGGGTTTGATTTGGAATGATATGAACGAGGCGACAGTGGAGTGAATATCATTTAGCATTCAAACGAGTTGGAGTTTCTTTGACCAAAACAAGTTGCTTTCTGTATAAAATTTATATCACCCCAGGACACACTAAAAGACGGCACACAGGATATAGCCCATGGAGAACAAACTGTAATACTCATAGGGGCATTCAGAACGAGTTCCCAATGTTAAGCCTATGGGATAAATATATGACAAATATATGAGGGGCATTCCTAATGATTTCTAGGTATATGATAATAAAGAGACACAGTGAGTGTACCTGAATTCCATCTGTTCAGAGATATTTTGTTAAAATATCTCTTAACATATTCCATCCAGTCACACTAACTATGTCTCTATATAATACCACTTCTTGAAGCACGGAGTAAAGGTGTGAACTAGCTGTGTTTAGTGTGTGTGTGTGTGTGTGTGTGTGTGTGTGTGTGTGTGTGTGTGTGTGTGTGTGTGTGTGTGTGTGTGTGTGTGTGTGTGTGTGAGGGGGATTACATGGTCTGTACTCAATTATCGCTCAGGCTTTACATGGAGCTGGTTATTGGCACGCTGCATGTTTATGTACTGCCCGCTGGTTCAAATCAATGCCTGCCATGCTTCCTGTCAGCATCACCTCCTGTGAATGACAACCAAGCGGGAACTACAGCGGCCTGCCTGTCAAAAATCTGCATCCAGGACGTATTTTGTGAGTTGTGCGAGGTAGAGGGATGCTAAAATTACTCCACTGCTCGACACTATAGGTCAGGAAGGCATATTTAGTAGAAACCAAACAAGAGTTAGCCTTGTCAATGTTTATGCCACGATGGGCAGGTTGTGTATTACTACACGAGGCGTTAGCCGAGTTTAGTGAGTAGCAGACCTGACCAGAGTGGTATGAACATTGACAAGGCTAACTCGAGTTCAGTTTCGTATTTATCCTACCCCATCTCACCGATATACAGAGAATATTTGTAATTATCCATGTAAGTAGTTATCAATGCTGCCGGATCTACTTTCGTTATCTAGTCCCTGATTGGTCCGTTTTTTTATTCACCTCGGTGCATAAATAACACTTTATCCAACGTTCCGTTAAATAAATTGAGTCAAGGTTAAACCTATGGCGTTTTTTATTAGGGGTAGGATAATAGGGACTACGGTGGGATCCAGATTCAAATAGTGTTTCGCTAAAAGATTGACTTGTGCCGCATCTAATTAATTTAAGGAAGCATTTGTTTGTAAGTGATAACTAAAGGAAAAACATGGTCTGAAATTATAATGTACAAACATTAACATATCATTTCCAACCAAGCCTTACTTTTCCATTTTCTGCCTTCCACGACAATGCTTTAGCATGGCACATTTCACAAAAAGGGGCTTTTTGCTACTTTTCTTTTTCGATAACAAAACAGTTCATTCTGACTTCTACTATGCGTACAATAAAAGTTAAGGCATCAAATGATTCTCGAAGAAATCTCTACTTGATTAAACTGGGCTTTGATTTTGCTTCCATATGGAATTCTCATACTCATATTCTAGAAGTCAAAAATATGTCAAAAAGGAAAACAGATAAATCATCTCAATAAATTCAAAATATATATGACAATAAAGCCCATAATCTCTAGTTTAATATGGTACCCTTTGTAAATCTGTATCTTTTTTACAGCCTAAGTTATGAGAACTTTTGTATAGCAAGTCAAAAATAACTAGTTTTCAGTCCCCAACATGGTTGCGAGGCCTATAGCCACAGGAGGCAGGTATACTGTCGTATATCAGGTAATAGGAGCTGCTCTGAAGTGAGCCCATAAATAGCCCGAGTTGTGTTCATTGAATCCCCAAGGTGTCATGCCTCTAGGGCACATAGGTAAAGCGGGGTGTCCACTTACTACGATTGTGCAATTGGGAGTTTACCTCATCCTTTGTATTTTGTCCCCATAGAGCCCAATGCCCATCTACCGATTTCGGAATATTCATGTACCTTTGTCGGCGACAAACGGACGGTAATTTGTCTCAGGCGAGGCATCCTAATGGAGTCGGCCGTAGACGGTAGATGTAGGATAGCTAGGCAAGGGTGATCCACCGATTAGTAGACTGATTTGCTAAGGACTAATACCCACCACCCACCTTTCCTCGATGTCCACCGGTCGAGCGAAGGGTTACGTAATTTGCCTGCGACAAGTTCACCGACTCCTATACGATTTGCGAACTAATCGTTCAACCCATAATCGGTAGATGGGCATCAGGCTTAAGGCTCGTTTCCATTGGCCAATTTCCCGTCTCCGATCTACAGTCCGGAAACACTAACGGACTTTTGGCACTGCTGACCCAAAATCGGTCGATGGAAACGACCCAGCTCGTGAAATGACCCACGACTTTTTCTGCTTGGATTATGCAATGTGGCACAACCAACCACTGAGTGAAAGCTTGGTCACTAAGTGAAATCTACTTCAAAAAGTCTGCTGTTTTGTTCAGCCAATGGAAATGGGCATATAGACTTAACATTGGGAACTCGTACTCAATGCCCATGGAGTATTTAGAAAAAAATACTCAATTAGGGATTATGTCATAAAGGTTAGCCCATTAGTCAATGTGAAGGGTGAGATAAATTCAGAAACCTATATTCAGGTTTACGGTCAGAGCTCGATCCCATCTTGTTTGAATTGCTACATAATTCACACGGCTTCGCTGGAGAACGACGACTTTGACCCAAACTTGTTGCTTTCTTCTTTATTACCCAATTTTTACAGTCTGACTGATATTAAGCCATATTTATGGAGAGCTATTGCTGTACAGATTTCAGAATAAATTAACTAGAGCCAACATTACTTCTTTAATCTTTACATGGCTCAGAGGCATTCTGATAGACACGAACAGTATAGTATCTGTGTCTTAAAGTCTAAGAAAAAAGTCAACACATTTCAAAGGGTTTAGCATTAAGGAGGTCTAAAGTTTGCAGTACATTGTATTTTATCGATGGATCCTCTTTAAAGACAGACTGGCGTGCGTTTGCCCGGAACCATGGTACTTTTGTTTTATGTTATTTCCAGGAGCGACTTGCCAAATGTCAATGAAATGTATGCAGTGCTTCTTGCTACACCCCCAGGAACCAAAATCATAGGAGACTAGAACGACTTTTCTGTGGGGCACAGAGTGATTGCTAGTTCTGCAATCATCTGTTGTGAGATTGTCAAGTCTAATGCACATCTATTGATTGGGGATGGAACGATTAGTTCCAAATCGTTAAAGCGCCAAATCCACTAAGGCGACCAAGCTAATGCGTCTGCGATCCATGCTACTGTGCGAATCCCATGCGATAATATTCAATATATTAGATATTGTCGCAAGGCATTCGCATGTCCGTGCGAACGTCTGCGAACCCAAATTCGCATGTAAAATCGTCTTAGTGGATCTGGCACTTAATGCACATCTACTGATTTAAGATTGAACAATTAGTTACCGAATCATAAAGCCCAATACACATCTACTGATTCAGGATTGAACGATAAGTTCCCAAATCATATAGGAGTCAGCGAGCTTGTCGCAGGCAAATTACGTAACCCCTTGGCCTGTGTCGGCCACCGAATCAAGCGCCATTTACCAATGTTCCGTTGTCAGCGACTAGATTTATCAACATGTTGATAAACTTTTGGCCACCGATTTAGGAACATAGAAACCACAACTTGTTGGCGACAAAATAACATCTGAAAGAGGGGGGTTCACCAATCATTGGCTGACCCTTCCCTAGCTGTGCTACATCCACTGACTAGGGCCAACTCCGTTAGGATGCCTCGCCTGAGACAAATCACAGTAGATGGGCTTGATGGACATCTACTGATTTGGGATTGAACAAATCATATAGGAGTCAGGGAACTTGTCTCAGGCAAAATTTGCTTCATGTCGACCAACAAGCAGCCATCACAGCGGGATACAGGAGAGAGGGTGGTGGGAGTTAATCCTAAGGCCACCCTTATCGAGTAACCACAACAGCTATTGTTTCGTCCCACTGCTGTATTGTATCACATCATCAGAGCGGGACGAAAACGTCAGAGCGGGACGAAAACATGAGAGTGGGACGAAAACGTCAACCTTGACACATAACTTATTTTTAATGCACCCCCCAGCCGCTGTATGTAACTCTAGTTAGTTCAATAATGGGTATATAGGAATTGGTCCTGCCATCTGGTGTTTTAGATATCGTCGAGGGGGGGGGGGCTAGATGGCCGCCTCCATAGCACAATAGCTATGTGGCTTATAGGATGTAGGGTGGCAGTGGATATCACCCATCTGAAAGGGAACGATGCCTGAGGACGTACATCCTTCTGTCTGCCGAAAGCCTCAAGAGCGTGACTTCTACAAGATTTTTATTGTTTCTCTGAATCACCCCTCAGGGTGTTGCCCAGGTCTAAAGGCAACCCCTCCTTTCAGATTTCTTTTTCAGTTTACGTTTCTGAAAATGTCCATCAGTCTAAAAGGACAAGGGAAGTATTGCCTGAAGGCCTTGAGGAACGAATGCCGGCTGATGGTTGTGGGAACTATTCTTAAAGTGGAAATGTTTATTCTGAGTGAAGGGGTTGCTCCATCTGGCGAATTCTCAGCCTAAGTATGATTCTGACAATGTATGATTTTTTTTGATTTTTAAAAAAAAAGTTTTTATTTCATTCTATTGGGAACAGTTCTTCCATGAAACAAGGTACACATGTAGGCAGTCAGCAGAACATAATACATTTACATTGGATGAAGAATGATGAAGAATATGAAGATAGAAGTCAGGTATACGCCTTAGTATTTTACTGATTCACTATTCGGGTACCAGCTGTGTAAAATTCAGCTCGGCCCCATCCCTCACCGATCGTCCGTTTATTTATATAGAATGATTAGGCATCATGGTTTATAAAATCGCATATAAAATTCAGAAATCCAGAACTAAACTCGCATATAAAATTCAGAAATCCAGAACTAAAATCGCATATAAAATTCAGAAATCCAGAACTAAAATCGCATATAAAATTCAGAAATCCAGAACTAAAATCGCATATAAAATTCAGAAATCCAGAACTAAAATCGCATATAAAATTCAGAAATCCAGAACTAAAATCGCATATAAAATTCAGAAATCCAGAACTAGGGTATTCTAGGAAACCTCACCGTCCGTCCATTTATTCATAAAGAATGATTGGGCATCATGGTATATAAAATCGTATATTATCGTATATAAAATTCAGAAACAAAGTGTTATAAAATATCGTATATAAAATCCAGAACTAGGGTATTATAGGAAAACTCACTGATTGTTGAGGTGTTAGTGCACCGACTGAGATATCCACTCGGCCCCATCCCTCACCGAGTGTTTGGGCATTATGGCATATAAAATCATATATTATCGTATATAAAATTCAGAAATAAAGTGTTACAAAATATCGTATATAAAATCCAGAACTAGGGTATTATAGGAAAACTCAATGATCGTTGAGGTGTTCATGCACTGAATGAGATATCCACTCGGCCCCATCCCTCACCGACCGTCCGTTTATTCATAAAAATAATTGGGTATTATGGAAAATAAAATTGTATATTGTCGTATATAAAATTCAGAAATAAAATGTTATAAAAATAAGTGGGCATTATTGTATATGAAATCGTATATTATCATATATTAAATTCAGAAATATAGGGTCATAAAATAATTGGGCATTATCGCATATAAAATCGTATATAATTGTATATAAAATTCAGAACTAGGATATTATAGGAAAACTCACTGATCGTTGAGGTGTTAGTGCACCGACTGAGATATCCACTCGGCCCCATCCCTCACCGAGTGTTTGGGCATTATGGCATATAAAATCATATATTATCGTATATAAAATTCAGAAATAAAGTGTTACAAAATATTGTATATAAAATCCAGAACTAGGGTATTATAGGAAAACCCACTGATCTTTGAGGTGTTAGTGCACCGAATGAGATATCCACTCGGCCCCATCCCTCACCGAGCGTCCGTCGGGAGAAAGCAGACGACAAATAGATCCATCTCCGCGCGTCCGATATTCCGCGCGCAGACCAAACAAACAGGGAAGCTGCCTCCCTGCATACAGGGCCTACACACAGGGTGCAGGTTCTCACTGCATTAAGTGGGAGTCTTATACCACACCCCGCTCGTACTGCGATACTCACTACCACGCCCTCTTCTTTACATGTATACCTGAGGTTTCAGGTCATATATATATATATATATATTTATACAGTAAAACCCCGCCTAACGGACACCTCGCGTAAGCGGACACCCCGCGTTAACGGACACCTTTGCTCGGAACGGTTCCCTCTATTAGATGTTTCTTTTAACCCCGCGTAAGCGCACACCCCGCTCAAGCGGACACTTTAGCCCGGAATGGAGGGTGTCCGCTTACGCGGGGTTCTACTGTATACAGCTTGCACTTTTAGTGTTACAATGTACTCAATGTGTGCCCCAGCAATGATAGAGTATTTAGAGAAAACGTAGTTAATGAGGCTGTAGCGATTTCCATTCGAGGTCTTTTGTCCCATGAAATATGTCCGGACGCCAGTGGTACTCAATGCGTGCGCAAGCAATTCCAGATGATATATACAGCTTGCACTTTTAGTGTTATGATTTATTATCCATCTATAAAAAGACTCCATTGAAAATGTATGAGGACAGAGTAAGCCATTACCCATTATATAAAACCTGTCAGATACCATAACTGTGGCATACGGATACAAATATGTGGTATATTGCCTCAAAGCCATGGTATACGGGAAAAATAGTCCCTTTGTACTTTAGAGCAAAGAAATAGTCCCTATTGTTATACCCTTTAATATGGTAATTACTGGGTGTAACTTACTCGAGAAGATGGATAATAATTACAACAAACGATGGTTTTGTAGACAGGCAGCTCTCTGAACCACGAGAGGTTGACGCGTAGTAATTACTACGCGTCAACCTCTCGTGGTTTACGGTCGCCTGTCCACAATGTGCTCAATGTGTAACCCAGCAATAAAGACTTTTAAGAGAAAATGTAGTTAGTGTGCCTGTAGCGATTGCTATTCGAAGTCATTACCCCTATCCCTGAACACAAAGAAGGAGTCGATAGTTGGGAATAATAAAATTTATTTTAATTTTATATACCTATACCGACATGAATATTAATATGTAAATATGAATATGACATAAGGTAGATAAAGTAATTGACAGAGGTATAAAGAGGTCAATTACGTATAATATACATATTTGTAATTGACAGGTATAATGGTATGTCAATTATGTATATGGTTGTATAACAAATAGTATGGTTATACAATATGAGGTATAATGGTTATACAATATGATGTATAAAAAACGCCCTACGGAGTAGGAGATAAGAAAGAGGTGAGGGTGGGTGGGAAAAGAAAATACGTGTGAACGTAGTGGAGTACAGGAGCAGAATGAGGTGGAGGTCAGAGACGCGGTGGGCCACGTGACCGCGGGGTTCACGTGACCGACACCAGGGGGGAGTGCGCAGGGTGCGCGAGGGGGCGTGTCAGGGGGAGCAATGACCACCCCTGACCAACGGCCATGGGTTACCCATTACCCCTATCCCTGAACACAAAGAAGGAGTCGATAGTTGGGAATAATAAAATTTATTTTAATTTTATATACCTATACCGACATGAATATTAATATGTAAATATGAATATGACATAAGGTAGATAAAGTAATTGACAGAGGTATAAAGAGGTCAATTACGTATAATATACATATTTGTAATTGACAGGTATAATGGTATGTCAATTATGTATATGGTTGTATAACAAATAGTATGGTTATACAATATGAGGTATAATGGTTATACAATATGATGTATAAAAAACGCCAAGACCATAAAAATGAGGCGAGGTGGGAGGGAGAAAAGTTTGTGAGGGATGAGAGTCACTGGTTGAGGGACTGTATGAGGGACGCATTCACCTCGTGTGCGTTGGAGTCCCTAATGTATCCCCTGTGTGCATTAGAACGCCACCCCCCGTATCGTTGAATGGAGAGTTCAGCGACCCCGGCCTGGAAGGCCTGAGTGGCGGCGGCCTTTCTCAGGCTGTGTAGAGTGTAGGTCTTAGGGGGGTGGCCTGCTGTGGTGTTGAGCCGCTCCCACTCCTTTGACAGCGACCGCGTCGTTATTAGCGACCTGTCAGCGTTGAGCAGGAACGGATCCGTTGGTATCAGCGTGGGGACCGCGGCGATCATATTCCTCACGGCCGTCACCGGGCACGACCTCGGGTCCGGGGAGGATTGGAGCCTCACGTGTTTTTCCTCCCCCACGCACTGGAGGTTCTTGGCGGCCTTGATGCGTACCTCCACGTGATTTGCCGTGAGGACCACGTCCCCACGTGAGAGGTGTCGCACCGGATCGAATGCCCTGGCCGTAGGGGGGGCGACCTCGCTCTGCCGCAGTGCGGCGTAGTACAGGAGGAGGAACGCGGCCCGTAGGGTCAGGTCGAGGGGCGTGTCCGACAGTAGCTCGAGGATCCCCTGGAGGGCGGCCATGGGGATCGGAGGCTTGACGTTTGGTGTGTAGGCCTTGTTCCTCCTCATGGCGTCGAGGGCCCTCCTGACCCTCACGTCCTCTGTGGCCGTAACGTCTCCGCCCGAGAGCCGTAGGTGTGTCCTCACGTGCGAGAGCTGGTTGGCCACGGTCGCCGGCGAGGCGGCGTGGTCCGCGAGGTACTCGAGGAAGGCCGTGATGAAACTCACGGACGGTGCCTGCGGGTCGGTCCTCGTCCGTCGGCAGAAGGCGAGGTAGGTGGACACGGCGCTCTTCTGGTTCGCGACCGTGCCTGGGGCACGTGCCTCGGCCTGCCGCGCAGATGCCTTCCGTTGGAGAGAGCGTAGCGCCGGATCTGCAGGACAGGCGAAGCACAGGCACGAATGAAGCATGATTACAAGGCACCACGGACCACAGATCATGATATGTCATCAGGCATGCAGCATTGTTAAAATCCCTCGAGGACAGGTGGGCCCTACTGAGTGCGTCGGCGACCGTGTTGAGGACCCCGGGGACGTGTGTGTAGACCAGGTCGACTTGCAGCTTGGCCTGGACCATCCAGGCCTGTCGGGCACACTCGGCGAGGACGCGGTTGCGTGCCCGCCCCGACGTGAGTGCCTGGACGGTCCCCATGTTGTCACAGAAGACTTCGATCCTGGTCCCACGATCACGGTCCCCGAGGAACGTGTGGAGAGCATAGATTGTGTTCAGGGCCTCGAGCTCAGAAATGCAGTCCACGGGGTCATTGATGGGACAAACCTGGCACGCGTAGGCCGCACGGCCGTCTGTGCCCCCCACGCCCGAGAGGCAGGCGTCGACCGTGATGCACTTTGTCGCCGGCCCTCGAGGGATGAGGGCGTGCCCATTCCACCCGGCGGCAAACCGTAGGAACCACTGGAGGTCCTGCCGCATGTCCGAGCTTACGTTGATGTAGAACCCGTCCATCGACCGTAGGGCCTCCAGTAGTTTGCTGACGAACGGCCTCGCCGGGCGGATGCATTTCGCGACGTGCAGTATTTTGCCGAGGACGGATTGAAGCTGTCGCTTCGTCAGCGACCGCTTCCTGGCGACCGCCCCAACGTGCTCCCGCACGTCCTCCAACTTGTCCCGGGGGATGGTGAGGGACATCTCGGCGGCATTGATGTCGATGCCCAGCCAGCGCACGGTCTGACTAGGGGCCTGCGCCTTTTCCCGGGCCTCGGGGAGGCCGAGCTCGGCGAATAGGTCTCGGGCTATGGCAAAGTCCGAGGCAGCTTTCTCCCGAGAGGGCGACAGTATGATGAGGTCGTCCAGATACATGGCGGCCTCGACACCCTTACCGGCGAGTATCCCCACGATGGCCTCGGCCACACACTGCATGTGATA
Organism: Alentia gelatinosa; assembly: GCA_950022655.1. Classification (NCBI taxonomy): domain Eukaryota; kingdom Metazoa; phylum Annelida; class Polychaeta; order Phyllodocida; family Polynoidae; genus Alentia; species Alentia gelatinosa. Next base: position 120,108,771 of record OX465581.1, on the reverse strand, counting down.
CGAGGACGCGCGGGCGCCGAACGGCATGGCCGTATCGCAATAATACCCGCCGTCCCACAGGAAACACAGCAGAGGCCAGTCGAGGGGGTCGCACCTAAAGTTCTTATAGGCGCGCGAGATGTCGATAGTCGCCATGTAGCTTCCTGGCCCCGAGGCCACGAGGCGGGTGACGAAACCGTCGACCGTAGGGAGGCTGTGCTCGCGCTCTTCTCCGTAAACCGCGTTCTTCATCACGTACGCGTTGACGCTACGGTCCCGGGGGAAGGTCATATCCGTTATGACGCGGCGGGCCTCGGACCCGCGCTTCTCCCGGGACATCAACGGCGAAACGTGGCACCACGGCTCGAAGGGAGCCTCCGTGAACGGCCCCATCAGGTTTGAGAATCCACTCTCCTTTCTGATAAAATCCCCGACTTGCTTCGGGAATCCGGTGGCGCTCGGATGGTTGGGGACGTCCCGAGTGTCGCTGGCCGGCCCGAGGTAGCCGAGGGGGAACCCGTATCTTATGAAACCGAGGAGTTCCCCCTTGCCCTCCATTCCCGTCAGGTAGTGCTCCCACGCCCGTAGTTTGAGGTCCGTCGGCAGTGTTATCTTTGTGCACAGGGCGTTGGGCAGGCCCGAGGCCCGGACCGCCTCGTAGATGTGACCGTGCGCCGGGGGGCTGGCCTCGGTGAAGCGGGGCCACTCGGCCCGCCTGTGCTCCATGAAGGCCTCCGGGTCCGTCCGGAGTCCGGGCGACGGAATTCCGGTCCGGCAGACTTCCTTTAGTCCGCCGAAATCCGGAGTGTTAGTTGGATCCCCAGTCGGCGCGGTAACACTAACACTCCTGCTACCGCGGTGGGTTGGCGGTGGCCGCGCGGTGAACCTGTCCTCCACGTGGCGGGTCCCGCCCCCTTCGTTGTTGTTGTTTATGTTCGGGGCCCGGCCACGTGGGCCGGCGGCCTTCGTGTTGTGGTCACGTGGACCCCCCGTGTGGTCCCCCCTCCACGTGAGGGGGTGGGGGCCCGCAGTGGTCACCGGGCCGCTTCCTTTTACGACCCCCGCCCACGTCCGGTCACCGGAAATCCTGTTGGGGGTGGTGGAGATCACAGGGCCCGCTGGTGTTACATCACGTGGATTGCACCCCACGACCCCGGGCCCGGGGGCGGAGGCACGTGTTGTGACTGTGTGGGGGTGCGCTCCGCTCACTCGCGGGGCGCACCGTAGCCGTTTTTTGCCCCGTGTCCGTGTTGGGGGAGCACATCCGCTCTGGGGTCGACCGCCCGGGGCGTGTGTCCGGCCTGGGGTGCGTGTCCGGCCTAGGGTGCTCGCCGGGGAGCCGGTGTGGGTGCAGCCTGACCGTTCTCATAGCCCATTGTATAACCGAGTTTCCGGTTGCACGCGTGTAACGAGTGCCCGCATTGTCTCCCCACGGAGTCGCAATACGAGCACACGTGCAGCCATCTCACGGGCCCGTCATCGTGACCGCTCCTATGGCGGCACCCCCTCTCCGAATTAAATTGCCGGCATGGCAACTCCCGTCCTCGGGCTTTCCCGGTGTCGGCGCCGCTGGTGAGGGTCCCGGTCGTCATCGCGAGTCGGACTCGCTCCTCCTGGATCCTCGAGTAGTCGCACCACGACAGCCTCCCGGCCTCGATCTGGTCGAACACGTGGTTAGACCATCTCCTGACTCCGGCCCACGGCCGGCTCTGGGCGTCGCTTGACACTTGATGTAAGTGCCGGAACATGGCCTCACGGTCCACGGGGTCGACCGCACGGTCATCCCCGAACAAGCCAATAAAAGCACTCAGGTACTCGAGGGGGCCCAGGGTTCCCCTCAGTTCCAGCTTCTGGGACAACGTGTAAACCCCCTCCCTATCCACAAACATGTACGGTTTACTGATTAAACGGGTAACATGAATATCTGACTGCAGCTTACCAGCCGTCTTGTCGTGGCGGATGGCCTCACGGTCGAGCTCACGTTGTATATACGGGTCCCCTGCGTAGCGGTCTCGTAGCTGGCGGGGTGGCGGCATGGCGCGGCCGGCTTGATCCTCGGCCCAGTCCCGAGTCCTTACTTCGGCGACTGAGCGAACCGTAGGCGGCGATGCTTGTCCCGTCGACCGTTGGGTCTGCAGCTGAATTAGAGCGTCGAGTTTCCTACTCATGTCCGAGAGTCCGGTCTCTACGGCCACGAGGCGGGCCGACCGGAGGCTTCCGGCCTGAGACGCGGAGTCCACGTGGTCGCTCTCCCTCACGGTTGACTCCGAGGCCTGGTCCGTGGTCGTGGAGGCGCTCGCTTGAGCGCGTGTCGTTGGTGGTGCCATCCTAGCTTTCCTGTAATTCACGTGAACTTTACCCGTATTCAGACACTGTCTCTGCACGGTCAGATACTCGGGGAGTATCGAAGACGGCGTGGAGAGTAGGCCAAAAATGAGGGAAAAGAAAATACGTGTGAACGTAGTGGAGTACAGGAGCAGAATGAGGTGGAGGTCAGAGACGCGGTGGGCCACGTGACCGCGGGGTTCACGTGACCGACACCAGGGGGGAGTGCGCAGGGTGCGCGAGGGGGCGTGTCAGGGGGAGCAATGACCACCCCTGACCAACGGCCATGGGTTACCCATTTGTCCCATGAAATATGTCCAGACGCCAGTGGCACTCATTGCGTGCCCCAGAAATTTCAGGACATATATACAGCTTGCACCTTTAGTTTTATAATTTATTATCTGTCGACCCCATTGAAAAATGTATGGAGACCAAATCAGTCAGGTACTATAAGTGTGGTATACCGATTAAAATCTGTGGTAAACTGCCTTAAAGCCATGGTATACGGAAAAATAGTCCCTTTGTACTATAGAGCAAAAAATCCCTATTGTTATACCCTTTAATGTGGCAATTACTGGGTGTGATTTAAATACGACAAAAGATGGTTTTGTGAACAGGCACCTCTTTAAACCATTCGAGGTTAACATCGTAATACACTTGCTAGCGCTCGTGTATTACTACGCATAAACCGCTCGTGGTTTACGGCCGCCTGTCCACAAAACCATCGTTTACTGTCTATGTAATCAATGTGTTCTCCAGCAATAAAGACTATTAAGATGAAAACGTAGTCAGTGTGCCTGTAGCGATTGCCATTCAAAGTCTTTTGTCCCATGAAATATGTCCAGACGCCAGTGCTACTCAATGTCTGCCCCAGCAATAAAAGATCATTAAGAGAAAACGTATCTAGTACGTCTGTAGCGATTGCCGATCGAGGTCTTTTGTCCCATGAGATATGTCTGGACGCCAGAGGCGGAGGGACTTATTTTATGCGACATAAGGCGTAGAACGGAATCGCTATGGTTTCGCTCACTAAGTTTTCTTAATATTATTATTATATACCTAAAAACATGAAAAAAAGATGTCATTTGGCATATCCAGAAAAGGTGAATTATCGAGATACAATTTACACTAGCTTCAGATGAAAAATAAAAAATAAAATGGTCATATGCTCCTGGAAGTTCGCTACGCAATATCCTCACATGCGCTTGGGTATTACAACGCATACGGCAGCTTGTATCTGAAACCAGTGAATGTTGTGTATGTATTTTACAAGACTTATTTACTACCATATCTCCAGTAGAACTCTCCTACCGTAGACAGATGTGACCAAGCACAATCCACACGAGCAATTCCCACTGTTTATAGCTCCCATAACATCAAACTTTCACTAGCCTTCGTTTACTGACACTCGCCACTTTTCTCCCACTACATATATCTGCCGTACACATTCCTCACCTCCATCTTAGTATTGTTATTCGCAGCTCACATTTTGTTATCCCTTTTTCTCTCTTCCTCTGCTTCTGTCTCTCTCTCCGTCTCTCTCTCTCTCTCTCTCTCTCTCTCTCTCTCTCTCTCTCTCTCTCTCTCTTCTTTGCCTCGATTGTTCCCTCTTTCTCTTTCTGCCTCTCTTTTACAATCTCGCTCTCTCTCTCTGTTTTCCTCTCTCTCTGTGCCTCGCTCTGTCTCGCTCTCTCTTTCTCTTTCTGCCTCTCTTTCTCTGCCTCATTCTCCTTCTCTGTCTTGCTCTCTTTCTCTCTTCCTCCGTCCCTGCCTCTCTCTCTCTGCCTCTCTTTCTGTCTCGCTCTCTCTTTCTCTACCTCGCCCTCTATTTCTCTTTCTGCTTCTCTTTCTCTACCTCAGTCTCTTTCTCTCTCTGCCTCTCTTTCTCTTTCTGCCTCTCTTTCTCTTTCTGCCTCTCTTTCTCTTCTGGCCTCTCTTTCTCTGTCTCGCACTCTTTCTCTCTTCTTTTGTCTCTGTTTGTCTCTCCCTTTTCATCGTTCTGTATTGCTCTCTATTTCTCTTTCTGTCCCTCTTTCTTTCTCTTTCCGCCTCTCTTTCTCTGTCCCTCTCTCTCTCTCTCTGCTTTTATCTGTATTACTCTCGCTTTCTCTATCTGTCCCGCTTTCTTTCTTTTTCTGCCTCTTTTTCTCTGTCTTGCTCTCTCTTTCTCTGTCTTGCTCTCTCTTTCTCTTTCTGCCTCTCTTTCTCTTTCTGTCCTTCTTTCTTTCTCTTTCTGCTTCTTTTTCGGTCTCTCCCTCTCTCTTTCTCTTTCTGCCTCTCTTTCTCTATCTGTCCCTCTTTCTTTCTCTTTCTGCCTCTCTTTCTGTCTCTCTCCCTCTCTCTTTCTCTTTCTGCCTCTCTTTCTCTTTCTGTCCCTCTTTCTTTCTCTTTCTGCCTCTCTTTCTCTTTCTGTCCCTCTTTCTTTCTCTTTCTGTCCCTCTTTCTGTCCCTCTTTCTGCCTCTCTTTCTCTTTCTGTCCCTCTTTCTTTCTCTTTCTGTCCCTCTTTCTGTCCCTCTTTCTGCCTCTCTTTCTCTTTCTGTCCCTCTTTCTTTCTCTTTCTGCCTCTCTTTCTCTTTCTGTCCTTCTTTCTTTCTCTTTCTGCTTCTTTTTCGGTCTCTCCCTCTCTCTTTCTCTTTCTGTCCCTCTTTCTTTCTCTTTCTGTCCCTCTTTCTTTCTCTTTCTGCCTCTCTTTCTGTCTCTCCCTCTCTCTTTCTCCTTCTGCCTCTCTTTCTCTTTCTGTCCCTCTTTCTCTCTCTGTCTCCCTCTCTTTCTGTCTCGCCCTCTCTCTTTCTCTTTCTGCCTCTCTTTCTCTTTCTGTCCCTCTTTCTCTTTCTGTCTGCCTCTCTTTCTGTCTCTCCTCTCTCTTTCTCTCTATAACACAGACACTGATTACTTCTCGAGGCTCCTGTTCCCGAAACTCGAGCCACACCTTTACCTTCCTCAAGCAGCAATTTTCTGCTCGACCTAGATCTACCACGGCTGGAGAACTCTGCTGCTTCAAGTTACAATATGACCGTCGTCAGCTGCAGGTGGACGGCTGGTAAAGATGGCCGAGCTCTACAGTCACCTCCGCTCCTCCGCAGCAGTGCCTCCGCCGGGGGCCTGTTGAATAATCTAGAATCTTAGGCCACTCAAAAAAAAAAACTTGTTTCTCATCACCAAGCCATGAAAAATATGACGAGGGCGCTTTTTTTTTTTTTTTTTTTTTTTTTTGCTTTATTATAAATGGCTTTTGAAGTGCCATAAAATGGGCTTAAGACATCCAGTAAAACTGTCTCTGTCTCACTCTCCCTTCCTCTGTCCCTGTCTCTCTCTCTCTCTCTCTCTGCTTGGTCTGTATTGCTTTCTCTTTCTCTTTCTGTCCCTCTTTCTTTCTTTCGCTGGAGAACTCTGCTGCTTCAGGTTACAATATGACCGTCGTCAACTGCAGGTGGAAGGCTGGTAAAGATGGCCGAGTTCTACAGTCACTACAGTTCCTCCGCGGCAGTGTCTCCGCCAGGGCTCCACGTTTACGACACAGGGGGTCGTTGCTCCTGTTTTTGTGGTATCGCTAGCTAAAATCGGATCACAATTTCATTTTTACGATTACTTTAACAATCCGACTATAAAAACGTTGGTCCTGTAATATCGGATCGTATCCCTATATTCCCGCGTTATCGCTATTTTTTGCGATGCGAAAGCGATACAACAATTCAGGGGCACATATTGAATGATACAGGGGAAAATTAATTAGTTCTTTAATTAAATACAGATGGCAGTTAAAACTGATCTGACACCTGGTAGTTTGGATTACTATTTCCTAAAGGTAGAAGAACAAGTGGCGGGGGTCGGTGGTGCCACCATGGATCGTTATTTGAAATATCAGATAAAGGTGTATTTAACCCATAGTGATACGACCCGCAGTGCTGTGAAGGTCCGCGTAAAAAGTATCGAAAAAGGCAGCATTTTACGCGGCGATGCGCCTATGCGATTACGAAGCGATCCGCAAAATTTCAGGAGCAACGTTTTGGCTCTTGGATCGCTATTCTGCGATCCGCAGCTCTGTCGTTATCCTGGAGCAACGGGGCCCAGTTGCGGATAGCAGAATTGTTGTTTCGCTATCCAGGGGCCTGTTAAAATCTAGAATCTTAGGCCACTCAAAAAAAAAAACTTGTTTCTCATCACCAAGCCATGAAAAATATGACGAGGGCGCTTTTTTTTTCTTTTTGCTATATTATAAATGGCGTTGAAGTGCCATAAAATGGGCTTAAGACATCCAGTAAAACCCCGCATAAGCGGACACCCTCCGATCCGGGCCAATGTGGCCGCTTACGCAGGGTGTCTGCTTACAAAGGTTTCCAGATCTTTATTGGCTATACATTTAATGCATCCTTGACATCAGGAGCTTTAATCTGATACTAAATACACATACCTTCCATAATTTCTATCGAGGTTCACCTATTTAAAAAAAAAAAAAATCTTATAAAATCGTTTTTTCAGATGCGCGTGGTGATGAGAAACAAGGTTTTTTTAGTGGCCTTACATTAAGACCTTCTTCTGTATCTTGTACAAGAGTTATCGCGACAGTGGCTCCCAACTTGCTTTTTTTAATATCTTTTATTGGGTATTATTATACTTCCATAGATCATTTTATATAAATGTTCCACAATAAGTTGTACACCCAACGAAAGGTAATTTGGGGTACCATATCAGGAATGCTAATGCTACAGATGGTTTGCATATGGCAACCCTACATCATTATATTGGTTCAAATCCTCTCGTCAGCTTACGCTGTTCGAAATTTTTTTGTTTTTTTTAAGAACGCACTGCTACCAAGCAAGTGTAGGGAGACATGGTCCCAGACCCAGAAACACCCACTAGGAGGCAGCAGCAGCAGGCAACATCTTCAACAAAGTGTCCCTACATGACAATGCCTCCAGGCATCTTCGGGCCCTACATGGCAATGCCTCCAGACATCTTCAGGCCATACATGGCAATGCCTCCAGACATCTTCAGGCCATACATCGCAATGCCTCCAGACATCTCCAGGCCCTACATGGTAATGCCTCCAGGCATCTTCAGGTCCTACATGGTAATGCCTCCAGGCATCTTCAGGCCCTACATAGCAATGCCCCCAGACATCTTCAGGCCCTACATGACAATGCCTCCAGGCATCTTCAGGCCCTACATGACAATGCCTCCAGGCATCTTCAGGCCCTACATGACAATGCCTCCAGACATCTTCAGGCCCTACATGACAATGCCTCCAGGCATCTTCAGGCCCTACATGACAATGCCTCCAGACATCTTCAGGCCCTACATGACAATGCCTCCAGGCATCTTCAGGCCCTACATGACAATGCCTCCAGGCATCTTCAGGCCCTACATGACAATGCCTCCAGACATCTTCAGGCCCTACATGACAATGCCTCCAGGCATCTTCGGGCCCTACATGACAATGCCTCAAGGCGTCTTCAGGCCCTACATGGCAATGCCTCCAGGCATCTTAAGGCCCTACATGGCAATGCCTTCAGGCATCTTCAGGCCCTACATGGCAATGCCTCGAGACATCTTCAGGCTCTACAGGGCAATGCCTCCAGGCATCTTCACGCCCTACATGGCAATGCCTCCACCCTTCACTGCATCTCCACTGTTCATGCCCTTTCGCTTCATCCACTCCACTATATAGGTCGATCTCTCCATCCCCACTCAATCTGTTCGGGAGACTATATCCCTCTCCTCCTATTTATATCTGTCACGAGGAAGCACTCCCTAAACGCCTAGGCTCGGGTCAGCCTAGATTCACCTAGCTTAGGCACTGATCTTCTGTTTGACCTAGATTCAGCACGGTCTTAAGTAAAAACTTAGTCATGACGCCTATTATCGGATACTTATTGAGGTATACCCCATGGAAACGTTCACAACGTTTCAGTTTCTTTTCCGAAATCAGTAAATATTGTGTATATAATAATCAGGTTTCTTTTCTATTACACCAGCTTCCGACGCTCTGCCCTCATGGCCCACACTGTTTACCCTTCAGCCAGCTATATCTGACCTTCACACAGCCACATTTACCCTTTATCCAGCCATATTTAACCTTCACCCAGTCACATTTAACCTTCACCCAGCCACATTTAACCTTCACCCAGCCACATATAACCTTCACCCAGCCACATTTAACCTTCACCCAGCCACATTAAACCTTCACCCAGTCACATTTAACCTTCACCCAGCCACATTTAACCTTCACCCAGCCACATTTAACCTTCACCCAGCCACATACAACCTTCACCCAGCCATATTTAACCTTCACCCAGCCACATTTAACCTTCACCCAGCCATATTTAACCTTCACCCAGCCACATTTAACCTTCATTAAGTCACATTTAACCTTCACCCAGCAACATATAACCTTCACACAGCCATATTTAACCTTCGCCCAGCCACATTTAACCTTCACTCCGCCACATTTAACCTTCACCCAGCCACATATAACCTTCACCCAGCCACATTTAACCTTCACCCAGCAACATATAACCTTCACACAGCCACCTTTACCCTTCACCAAGCCACATTTACCCTTTCAGTAATGTCCGCCCCATCTTCTCCATATCTCTTGAAGTTAATCACGATGAGTAGGAGGCGGAGATGGAGAAAGAGAGGGAGAGAGAGAGAGAGAGAGAGAGAGAGATAAAGTCTCTGCGTTAACCTGCGGGATCTGCAAGCCGTCTTTCATTATTTACCCCTATTTACTGTATTACTCCTTATGGCCAACCCTGATAGCTTTACAGGCGGTGCAGTGTCAAGAGCGCATGCGCAGGACTCATTCATCTCCCTGCGAATGAGGGCATGGTGATATGGGAGGTGGTATTGCCCCAGTGTGAGTTGTGACAGGGTGATATGGGAGGTGGTATTGCCCCAGTGTGAGTTGTGAATGGAGGCAGGGTGATATGGGAGGTGGTATTGTCCCAGTGTGAGGTGTGAATGGGGGCAGGGTGATATGGGAGGTGGTATTGCCCCAGTGTGAGGTGTGAATGGAGGCAGGGTGATATGGGAGGTGGTATTGCACCAGTGTGAGTTGTGAATGGAGGCAGGGTGATATGGAAGGTGGTATTGCCCCAGTGTGAGCTGTGAAAGAGGGCAGGATAATACAGGAGGTGGTATTGCCCCAGTGTGCATTGTGAATGGAGGCAGGGTGATATTGGAGGTGGTATTGCCCCAGTGTGAGTTGTGAATGGAGGAAGGGTGATATGGAAGGTGGTATTGCCCCAGTGTGAGGTGTGAATGGAGGCAGGGTGATATGGGAGGTGGTATTGCCCCAGTGTGAGTTGTGAATGGAGGCAGGGTGATATGGGAGGTGGTATTGCCCCAGTGTGAGTTGTGAATGGAGGCAGGGTGATATGGGAGGTGGTATTGCCCCAGTGAGAGTTTTAAATGGGGGCAGGGTGATATGGAAGATGGTATTGCCCCAGTGTGAGGTGTGAATGGAGGCAGGGTGATAAGGGAGGTGGTATTACTCCAGTTTGTGTTGTGAAGTGGGGTAAGGTAATACAGGAGGTGGTATTGCCCCAGTGTGAGGTGTGAATGGGGGCAGGGTGATATTAGAGGTGGTATTGCCCCAGTGTGAGTTTTAAATGGAGGCAGGGTGATATGGGAGGTGGTATTGCCCCAGTGTGAGTTTTTAATGGAGGCAGGGTGATATGGGAGGTGGTATTGCCCCAGTGTGAGTTGTGAATGGAGGCAGGGTGATATGGAAGGTGGTATTGCCCCAGTGTGAGGTGTGAATGGGGGCAGGGTGATATTAGAGGTGGTATTGCCCCAGTGTGAGTTTTAAATGGAGGCAGGGTGATATGGGAGGTGGTATTGCCCCAGTGTGAGTTGTGAATGGAGGAAGGGTGATATGGAAGGTGGTATTGCCCCAGTGTGAGGTGTGAATGGAGGCAGGGTGATATGGGAGGTGGTATTGCCCCAGTGTGAGTTGTGAATGGAGGCAGGGTGATATGGGAGGTGGTATTGCCCCAGTGTGAGTTGTGAATGGAGGCAGGGTGATATGGGAGGTGGTATTGCCTCAGTGTGAGGTGTGAATGGAGGCAGGGTGATATGGGAGGTGGTATTGCCCCAGTGTGAGGTGTGAATGGAGGCAGGGTGATATGGGAGGTGGTATTGCCCCAGTGTGAGTTGTGAATGGAGGCAGGGTGATATGGGAGGTGGTATTGCCCCAGTGTGAGGTGTGAATGGAGGCAGGGTGATATGGGAGGTGGTATTGCCCCAGTGTGAGTTTTAAATGGGGGCAGGGTGATATGGAAGATGGTATTGCCCCAGTGTGAGGTGTGAATGGAGGCAGGGTGATAAGGGAGGTGGTATTACTCCAGTTTGTGTTGTGAAGTGGGGTAAGGTAATACAGGAGGTGGTATTGCCCCAGTGTGAGGTGTGAATGGGGGCAGGGTGATATTAGAGGTGGTATTGCCCCAGTGTGAGTTTTAAATGGAGGCAGGGTGATATGGGAGGTGGTATTGCCCCAGTGTGAGTTTTTAATGGAGGCAGGGTGATATGGGAGGTGGTATTGCCCCAGTGTGAGTTGTGAATGGAGGCAGGGTGATATGGAAGGTGGTATTGCCCCAGTGTGAGGTGTGAATGGGGGCAGGGTGATATTAGAGGTGGTATTGCCCCAGTGTGAGTTTTAAATGGAGGCAGGGTGATATGGGAGGTGGTATTGCCCCAGTGTGAGTTGTGAATGGAGGCAGGGTGATATGGGAGGTGGTATTGCCCCAGTGTGAGTTGTGAATGGAGGCAGGGTGATATGGGAGGTGGTATTGCCTCAGTGTGAGGTGTGTATGGGGGCAGGGTGATAAGGGAGGTGGTATTGCCCCAGTGTGAGGTGTGTATGGGGGCAGGGTGATATGGTAGTTTGTGTTACCCGGTTATTGGCTGCTACAGAGATCCACCCGGTGGTATGTAAGAGTTATCAATTAATCACCTAGTACAAATTGTCCATAGAAAACACATGGGCAGCATATATCACCATACCCGGGACATACAGATATATCCACCTAACACAAATTGTCCATAGAAAACACATAGGGAGTGTGTATCACCATACCCGGAGCATACAGATATATCCACCTAATACAAAGTGTCCATAGAAAACACATGGGCAGCATGTATCACCATACCCAGAGCATACAGATATATCCACCTAATACAAAGTGTCCATAGGAAACACATAGGGAGTGTGTATGGACATACCCGGGGCATACAGATATATCCACCTAATACAAAGTGTCCATAGAAAACACATAGGGAGTGTGTATGGACATACCCGGAGCATACAGATATATCCACATAATACAAAGTATCCATAGTAAACACATAGGGAGTGTGTATCACCATACCCGGAGCATACAGATATATCCAGCTAATACGAAGTGTCCATAGAAAACACATAGGGAGTGTGTATGGACATACCCGGGGCATACAGATATATCCACCTAATACAGAGTGTCCATAGTAAACACATAGGGAGTGTGTATGGACATACCCGGGGCATACAGATATATCCACCTAATACAGAGTGTCCATAGTAAACAAATAGGGAGTGTGTATGGACATACCCGGGGCATACAGATATATCCACCTAATACAGAGCGTCCGTAGAAAACACATAGGGAGTGTGTATGGACATACCCGGGGCATACAGATATATCCACCTAATACAAAGTGTCCATAGAAAACACATAGGCGGCGTGAATCGCCGTAACTAGCGCATACATATATGTGTGGTATGCTCCTGGGGGCGTATGTACGGAAAAATAGTACCTAAGGAAAATAGTGCAAAACTAAAACGAACTGATATCGATATACTACTTGTCCAGAAAAAGTGGATAATAAATACAATATAGACTGGTTTCAGATAAAAGCGGTCCTGACACTCTACAATATCCTCGCATACGTTCGGATATTACTGCGCGTCAACTCCTCGGAGCATATGGCTGCTTGTATCTGAAACCAGTCAATATCGTGTATACATATACCTATACATACTGCCCGCTGCCACCTGTATTTATGGCCATACGTCACACTGTAAATTCTCCTTAAGTATTTTGGTTTTGTAAAGGGGGTGTTCCACTTGGCCGAATTCTCCTATTGGCCTAAAAGTCTGTAGACTGGCCTCAGTTCCTGAGTCCTCACCCCACCTTCTTTATCAAAGTCGTTATTCTCCAACTCGTTTGAATGCAAAGAGTAACATAGTTTCAGACCTGGCTGAATGAAACATATTTATCTCACCCCTCATATTTTTGTCCCATAAACTTAACATTGGAGACCCATTCTCTATGCCCCTACGAGTATTGCAGTCTGTTCTGCATGGTCTATATCCTGTGTAACACCCACCCTTTTAGTGTGTACAGGGTTGAGATGAATACAGAACTAGTTTTAGTCAAAGTCATTCTCCAACTAGTTTGAATTCTACATGATATCCCCTCGTTCATATAACTCTGCATCAAACTCGTGGGGAACAACGACTTCGACCAAAACTTGGAATAAGTTCTTATTTTCAATTTGCATAACAAATCACCAACGGGAGGAACCTTCCATTACGGAAATGGAATTTGATGATGACAGATCAGGACAGATAATTTCATACATAAATGAATGCTGCACAAATTAATCTGAAATCCCTGCCCAAGTATATATGAAGGTGATTTATTAATCTGGATGAATACCATAGTCAGCACGAGTAGTATAAGGTTACGATGCCTTACTCGAATTCCCAACCATTATCTTCTTCCTAAATCTAATCGTGCCTCCAGTGTACACCACAAAGTATACATTTAGGTATGTCCATCCAACCCCTAAACACCCTAAATACAATTATAAACTCCCCTCGGTTATTTTCCTCATGTGGAGAATTTTGGTAAAAGTTTGTGATGCGTCACTTGAATTGCTAATCCTATGGAACCATTCATAAAGTACATCTGCAGTCACGTGCGTTGGGGATAAAAACATAACGGAAATATTACGTATGCCCTTGGGTGGGGGGTGGGTTGCATACATGCTATATGGAAGGCCTCCATTTAATTATAATATATTCAATTATTGTTGTTGCTGTTATTGTTATTGTTGTTATTGTTATTTTTTTTATTGTTATTATAATTATTATCATTATTGTTATGGTTGTTGTTATTGTTATCATCATTAATGAATTCTAGTACAAAGCTGCGGTGCCACTTGAATTCCTAGCCTCTATTCAATTTTCTACGTAAACATTCCCTCTCGTATTTCACCTCAATGTATACCTGCACATATATCTGTATAGAACACCCCACCCCCAGCTCCTCCCCCATCCTTGGTCACACCCTATACCTGCTGTACATATACCCCCAAACACCCCACCACCACTCCCGCACCTCCACCCCCACCCTTAGGTCACACCCATGGGCCCACACCTACCGCTGCCTCACGGGGTGAGGTGTGGAGGCCGGCGGGGTGAGGTGTGGAGGCTGGCGGGGTTAGGTGTGGAGGCTGGCGGGGTGAGGTGTGGAGGCTGGCCGGGTTGTGGTGTGGAGGCTGGCGGGGTGAGGTGTGGAGGCTGGCGGGGTGAGGTGTGGCTGGCGGGGTTAGGTGTGGAGGCTGGCGGGGTGAGGTGTGGAGGCTGGCGGGGTGAGGTGTGGAGGCTGGCGGGGTGAGGTGTGGAGGCTGGCGGGGTGAGGTGTGGAGGCTGGCGGGGTGAGGTGTGGAGGCCGGCGGGGTGAGGTGTGGAGGCTGGCGGGGTTAGGTGTGGAGGCTGGCGGGGTGAGGTGTGGAGGCTGGCGGGGTGAGGTGTGGAGGCTCACGGGTTAAGCTGTGGAGGCTGGCGGGGTGAGGTGTGGAGGCTGGCGGGGTGAGGTGTGGAGGCTGGCGGGGTGAGGTGTGGAGGCTGGCGGGTTAGGTGTGGAGGCTGGCGGGGTGAGGTGTGGAGGCTGGCGGGGTTAGGTGTGGAGGCTGGCGGGGTGAGGTGTGGAGGCTGGCAGGGTGAGGTGTGGAGGCTGGCGGGGTCGGGTGTGGAGGCTCACGGGTTAAGCTGTGGAGGCTGGCGGGGTGAGGTGTGGAGGCTGGCGGGGTCGGGTGTGGAGGCTGGCGGGGTGAGGTGTGGAGGCTGGTGGGGTGAGGTGTGGAGGCTGGTGGGGTGTGGTGTGGAGGCTGGCGGGGTGAGGTGTGGATGCTGGTGGGGTGAGGTGTGGAGGCTGGCGGGTTAGGTGTGGAGGCTGGCGGGTTGAGGTGTGGAGGCTGGCAGGGTGAGGTGTGGAGGCTGGCGGGGTGAGGTGTGGATGCTGGTGGGGTGAGGTGTGGAGGCTGGCAGGGTGAGGTGTGGAGGCTGACGGGGTGAGGTGTGGAAAATGGCAGGGTGAGGTGTGGAGGCTGGCGGGGTGAGGTGTGGATGCTGGTGGGGTGAGGTGTGGAGGCTGGCAGGGTGAGGTGTGGAGGCTGACGGGGTGAGGTGTGGAGGCTGGCGGGGTGAGGTGTGGAGGCTGGCGGGGTGAGGTGTGGAGGCTGGCAGGGTGAGGTGTGGAGGCTGGCGGGGTGAGGTGTGGAGGCTGGCGGGGTGAGGTGTGGAGGCTGGCGGGTTGAGGTGTGGAGGCTGGCGGGGTGAGGTGTGGAGGCTGGCGGGGTGAGGTGTGGAGGCTGGTGGGGTGAGGTGTGGAGGCTGGCGGGGTGAGGTGTGGATGCTGTCGGGGTTAGGTGTGGAGGCTGGCGGGGTGAGGTGTGGAGGCCGGCGGGGTTAGGTGTGGAGGCTGGCGGGGTACAGTGTGGAGGCTGGCGGGTTGAGGTGTGGAGGCTGGCGGGTTAGGTGTGGAGGCTGACGGGGTGAGGTGTGGAGGCTGGCGGGGTGAGGTGTGGACGCTGGCGGGGTTAGGTGTGGAGGCTGGCGGGGTTAAGTATGGAGGCTGACGGGGTTAGGTGTAGAGGCTGGCGGGTTGAGGTGTGGAGGCTGGCGGGGTGAGGTGTGGAGGCTGGCGGGGTGAGGTGTGGAGGCTGGCGGGGTGAGGTGTAGAGGCTGGCGGGTTGAGGTGTGGAGGCTGGCGGGGTGAGGTGTGGAGGCTGGCGGGGTGAGGTGTGGAGGCTGGCGGGGTGAGGTGTAGAGGCTGGCGGGTTGAGGTGTGGAGGCTGGCGGGGTGAGGTGTGGAGGCTGGCGGGGTGAGGTGTGGAGGCTGGCGGGGTGAGGTGTGGAGCCTCACGGCTGTGGTGCCAGGAGGCGCTCCCTCCTGGGTTCCTCCAGTGCCCGTCAGGTGAGAGAGTGTGGCTGCTGCTCACCTGAGCCCCCGGCAGAGTCAATTAGAGAAGCGCTACCAGCCTTACCTGCAATAGTCCCCGTGTACGGGTCCCTCCTGCTCCTCCTCCTCCTACTCCGGGCCTCGCTCCTCCCGACGCCCGGCGATGTCGCCTCTACTCCCCGGGAGCTGTTGCTGTGCGTGCCGGGGGCGCTCCCGGCCGGCCCGACGGACCCGCAAGCCCGACGGGGTACCCGATGGACGGTCTTTGATGATGAAGGTAATCCGATAGGTTGGTTGTGCTGCTAGCGGTAGTGGTTGGTGGTTGGTGGTACTCGATGAAGATGGTGTGGTGGTGGTGGTGGTGGTGGTGTGGTGGCGTCACAGGTGTGTTATCAACAAGCGCAGCAGTGGGTCAACGCCGCTGCTGCAGTGCTCCACGGTCCCAGCGTCCAGTTCCCCACAGCAGTAGTAGTAGTAGTCACCGACCCAGCGTTCCCTTCCCTGGCGTTCTTTCCCACGGCCCCCCGAACCCTTCCCACGGTCTCTCCGCCCGCCTCGGGGCCCTCTCTCTCTCTCTCTCTCTCTGCCTCTCTCCGCCGCCACTTCCTCCAGTACCTGTATCCTCCTGCGTCTGTGCCGCGTCTGCCCACCCGACCGTCTCCCGGAGCACTGCGCGCGCAGCCTCGCCCGCCGCCCGCGCCTAGCGTCCGCCGGAGCGCCACCTGTGGCACCCGGGAGAACTACGGGGTTAGCGGAATGGTCCCTGGGGATGCTGTGTGACGTGTGAGTAACTCTAGCACCCTGCAAACCTCACTCTCTCACATTCTCCTTCTCTCCCTCCCTCCCTCCCTCCCTCCCTCCCTCTCTCCTACCCAACCTCTCTCCATCCCTGCCTCCCTCCCTCCCTCGCTCTGTCCCTCTGTCA
Organism: Alentia gelatinosa; assembly: GCA_950022655.1. Taxonomy (NCBI): domain Eukaryota; kingdom Metazoa; phylum Annelida; class Polychaeta; order Phyllodocida; family Polynoidae; genus Alentia; species Alentia gelatinosa. The sequence continues at coordinate 120,092,312 of OX465581.1, read as the reverse complement.
CTTCAATACACCCTCCCTCTCTCCAACCCTAGCACCCTCCCTCTCTCTCTCTGTCCAACCAACTTCCCAACCCACCCTGCCTCTCTGCCACCCTTCCTTCGACATTACCACCCTCCCTCCCTCTCTACGACCCTCCATCCCTCTGTCCCTCATTGCCTCCCTGACTCCCTCCCTCTCTACCTTCCCTCCCTGTCTCCCTCCCTCTCTACCACCCTCCATATCTCTGTCCCTCCCTGATGGTAGTGAGTAACTCTAGCACCCTGCAAACCTCACTCTCTCTCACATTCTCCCTCTCTCTCTCTCTCTCTCTCTCTCTCTCTCTCTCTCCTACCCAACCTCTCTCCTACCCAACCTCTCTCCATCCCTGCCTCTCTCCCTCCCTCGCTCTGTGCCTCTGTCACTTCAACACACCCTCCCTCTCTCGGTCCCTAGCACCCTCCCTCTCTCTCTGTCCAACCAACTTCCCAACCCACCCTGCCTCTCTACCACCCTTCCTTTGACACTACCACCCTCCCTCCCTCCATGATTCCCTCCCTCTCTACGACCCTCCATCCCTTTGTCCCTCCCTGCCTCCGTCCCTCTCTCCCTCTATCCCTCCCTCCTTCGCTTTCTAACCCTCCCACCCACTCTTCTACCCAACTTCTCTCCATCCCTGCCTCCCTGGCTCGCTCCACCTATCCCTCCCAGTCCCTCCCTCCCTCCCTCCCTCCCTCTCTCCCTCCCTCCCTCCCTCCCTCCATCCATCCCTAGCACCCTCCAAACCTCCCTCGGTCCCTCCCTCCCTCCCTCCCACCCCACCCTGCCTCTCTCCAAACAACCCTCTATCCCTCTTGTCCTCCTTCCTTCTCTCCCTTCCTCACTCCCTCCCTCTGTCACCTCAACCCTCACTCCCACCTTCCCTCCCTAGCACCCTCCCTTTCGCACACTCTCCTTCTCTCCATTCCTAGCGCCCTCCTTCTCTCTGTCCCACCAACTTCCCAACCCACCCTGCCTCTCTGCCCCCTCCTTCGACACTCCCACCCTCCCTCCCTGACTCTCTCTCTCTCTACCTCCCTCCCTGACTCCCTCCCTCTCTACCACCCTCCATACCTCTGTCCCTCCCTGCCTCCGTCCCTCTGTCACTTCCTATCCCTCCCTCTCTCTGTCCCTCCTTCCCTTCCTTCCTCCCCCTCCTACCCTCCCTCCCACCTTCTCATCCTCCCTCCCTCCCTCTCTCACGCTCCCTCCCTCCCTTCCAACCCCCACCCTTCGTCCGTCCCTCCCTAACCCTTCCACCCTTCCTCCCTCTCTCCCTCCCTACCTGCCTCCCTTCCTCTTTCCCTCCCACCCTCCCTATCACCCTCCCTCCCTTCCACACCCTTCACCCTTCCTCCTCCCTTCCACCCCCTTCCCCCTCTCTTCCTCCCACCCTTTCCCCCTCCCTTCCTCCCTCCCTCTCACCCTTCCACCCTCCCACCTTCCCTTCTTCCGACCCTCTGTCCCACCCACCTTCCCTTCTTTCCACCATGCCTCCCTCTCTCCAACCAAACCTCTCTCCATCCATGCCTACCTGCCTCTGTCCCTCCTTCCCTCCACCTATCCCTCCCAGTCCCTCCCTCCAAGCCTACCTCTCTCCCTACCTTCTCTGCCTCCAACTCTACCTCCCTTTCTCCCTGCCTCCCTCCCTCACTGCCTGCCACCCTGCCTACCTTCCTGCCACCGTCCATTCCTCCCACCCACCATCTCTGTCTGCCTCCCTCTCTCCCTGCCTCCCTCCCACCATCCCTCGCTCCCATCCTCCCTTCCCCCTCCCTCCCACTCTCCCTTCCTCCCTCTCATCTTCGCACCCTCCCTCCCATCCTCCATCTCTCCCTCCCCACTCCCTACCTTCCTCTCCCCTGCCTCCCTCCCTGCCTCCCCCCCCCCCACCCTCCCAAAATCCCTGCCTTACAAACTCCCTTCCTTCCTCCAAATCTCCTACCCTACCTCCCCTCCTCCCTCCTAGCCACCTGAAGAAATTGACCCATCCGCCTCCCTCTCCCTCCCTCCCTCCCATCCACCCTCCCTTCCATCCTCCCTCCCATCCTCCCTCCCATCATCCCTCCCATCATCCCTCCCATCATCCCTCCCTCTCATCATCCCATCCTCCCTCTCATCATCCCTCCCTCCTTCCCTCCCACCCTCTCGCCCACCCTCCCTCCCACCCAGCCACTTCCAGAGATCGACCCACCCCTCCCCTTTCCCTCCTGTTCTCCCTCTTCCCCCTGTACTTACCACCCTCCCTGCCAGCCCCTCTCTCTCCAACCCTCCCTCCCTTCCTCCACACCCCCTCCCTCCCTCCCTCCCTCCCATCCTCCCACCCTCCCTCCCTCCCTCTCTCCCTCCCTCTACTCTCCCACCCTCTCTCCCACCCAGCCACTTCCAGAGATCGACCCACCCCCTCCTCCCTGCCATCCCCCCTCCTCCCCCCCTCCTCTCCACTCTCCTACCTGCGCGATCCGCCGGGCACATCGATCCCGGCCCGGGCTGACCGGTAATTACCCGCGGTCGGAATGCCGGGTTATATAACACCGAGACTCGAGCCGGCGTCGAGATATCGAGTTGAGAGGGGAGCAGGAGGGAGCCCGGCCGCCAACTGGGCGCGCTCCCAAGTAGAACGGGCCGCCTCAAGTCCTGCTAACCCGGCCAGGAGGAAGAGTGAGTGGGAGGAGAAGGTGGCAAGAGGCTTGACTCCATGATTGTTTACTATTGTGTGATGATGGATCTAGAGACAAGTATGTGCAATATATGATGCATACTAGCCTACCTAACACTTACATATCTATCTATCTATCTATCCATATATATATATATATATATATATATATATATATATATATATATATATAAATATATATATAAATATATATATATCTCATATACACATGTATATATACATACATGTATAACACCCATAATGGTTATGCTAGTGATGCATATGAAAATACACAGAATGTACAGTAGAACCCCGCCTAACGGACATCCCACGTAAGCGCACACCCCGCGTTAACAGACACCTTCTTCGGAACAGTTCCGTCTATTAGATGTTTATTTTAACCTCGCATAAGTGGACACCTCGCGTCAGCGACCACTTTGGCCCGGAACGGAGGGTGACCGCTTACGCGGGTTCTACTGTATTGAAATATCACTATAGGCATCTATATTATATTATATGTATCTATATTATATTATATATATATACATACATGTATATATTGAGAAGGTGGCAAGAGGCTTGACTCCATGATTGTTTACTATTGTGCGATGATGGATCCTAAAACAAGTATGTGAAATATATGATGCATACTAGCCTACCTAACACTTGTATATATATATATATATATATATATATATATATATATATATATATATATGTATCTATATTATATCATATATATATATACATACATGTATATATTGAGAAGGTGGCAAGTGGCTTGACTCCATGATTGTTTACTATTGTGTGATGATGGATCTAGAGACAAGTATGTGCAATATATGATGCATACTAGCCTACCTAACACTTATATATATATATATTATATATATATATATACATGTATATATTGAGAAGGTGACTCCATGATTGTTAACTATTATGTGATGATGGATCTAGAGACAAGTAAGTGCAATATATGATGCATACTAGCCTACCTAACACTAATATATGACTACATTATGTAATGTGTGTTCTGACAATCTTGTATAATTTGCTGATGAAGGAGTATTGCTGAACTGTGTTAAGTATATCTTAAGTATAACTAGCGATGTAAACGATAAATATGAAGATACACCCAGTCAACTTGCCATTTCTGCAGCTGCCTATCATGGATCCAAACATATCAAGCACCAGTTGGTCTTGAGGTATTTTGCTCTTGAGTGACTAGTCACAGTCACTTGGGCATGCCTCTAAGACACTGAGATACTCTGCTGTGGTCTCACTATCACAGTAAGTAGCATGCAGATAGTGAATGGATAGTTTTCTGGAAGCATGCTGGAAGTTCAATATGACCACTCTAACCTCTAAGCTATGTTTATAGGTTTTCCAAGCACGATTAGACAGTATGTGCAATATGTGATGTATACTAGGAGCAAATAGTATATTCACCATTGATGAATGAGCATGCAATTATAAATGAATAACAATTAAAAGTGTTGTGTTACATTCAGTCAATGGATAATTTTCTGTAACCACTTGCACCCAGTCAACTTGCCATTTATACAACTGCGTGAGTCTAGGATGCAAACCTATCGAGCACCACAGAGGAGGTACACAGCGCAGCGCCCTCTACAGTGTTGGGCGATAATAGAGAACCAAAACAACACACTATGCACACTACGATCTGCTGGCTAATAACCTACACGGAATCGGTACCACAGACGTTTTTAAAGAAGATCTAGATACAGGTAAGCTACCGACATCTCCTCAATACTTTATTTAGTGGCACCATTGCTTTTTTTATGAATGTTATAATGTATAAATTATATAAATCAATCTTGGATGCAGTTGACAGTTGAGCCAGACTCCTTATTTAAAACATTCAAAATTGGGCTAACTTTGAAGAGCCATAGCATACTAACTCCTGAAGTTCTATTGAATATCTTTCAATGTATGGGTAGAGTGCTATCTAAAATACCTAAAACCACCAAAGAACTCAATAGCACCTCCTGCTTTATCTGGGTTTTGTTTGTTGGAATACACCTCTCTTAGTGCAAAATAGTGCATAGCATAGCATAGGTATCTATTTTTACTCTGTAGTATGGGTCAGACCAACGAGTATATAGTATACTCGTTGGTCAGACTGGCGAGGTCCTTCCCCACTGCTGTCGTATTTGAAAGTGGCGCCGTGAGGCAGCCGCGATCGTATATATGATCGGTATAGGGGTGGCTGCGCTGTGTACCTCCTCTGCGAGCACCAGTTGGTCTTGAGGTATTTCGGTCTTGAGTGATTGGTCATGGTCAGCTGAGCATGCCTCTGAGACCCTGAGACACTGGCACCCTGCTCTATTCTCACTATCACAGTGAATAGCATGAAGATAGTGAATGGATAGTTTTCTAGAAGCATCAATGTAACCTCTCTAACCTGTAGTTCAATGTAACCTGTAGGCGATGTATAGGGGACAGAGCCAATGTTAGTTCATGAGCAGTCACTAGGTGGTCGGGGGACAAAACCTGTATTCTGGCTCTTTGTTCTCACGAAATTCAGCTGCCTTTCAATGTTTTACCATAGTTCCCTTGACTCTCTACACCAATCCCAAAGCAGGATGACAAAACCTGTATTCTGGCTCTTTGTTCTTACGAAATTCAGCTGCCTTTCAATGTTTTACCATGGTTCCTTTGACTCTCTAAACCGATCCTAGAGCAGGAAGATATAATGCTAAAACCCAGGACATGATGTCTTTTACATAGAACACTTTATTTACATATGTGAGCAAGGCAAGAAAAGTGACATTTCCCAATTATCACTCACTTCTTTTGCAACTCCAATAGTGAAGAACAGCTACTTTTTCACTTCCTTTAGTGAAGAACACATACTCGGGGGGCGTCATGGCGGCGTCCATGCATGGAATCATAGGCTATATGCCGTATATATCTTGTGCAAGCACGCTTAGAACAAGTATGTGCGCTAGATGATGTATACTAGGAGCAAATAGCATGTTCCATGATATTTAAGTCTGTTCGCTAAAGACAGTATTAGCAGTCCATAAGGTAGTCCATGGGTGTTCAATAGAGTTGACCCACATCAACCTAAGGTCTCTATAACATACATAGACAATGATCGATGGTTTTGTGGACAGGCGCCGTAAACCACGAGGGGTTGGCGCGTAGTAATACACAAGCACTAGCAAGTGTGTTACGACGTCAACCTCGAGTGGTTTACAGAGCCGCCTATCCACAAAATCATCGTTTGTTGCATTTATCATCCATCTTTTTGAACCCTATGTGGTCACTCCAACCTTTAGGCAATATGAGCAACGTATATAGTGCGTGTAGGGACGCTCTAAAAAAGGATCTACAGTAGAACCCCGCGTAAGCGGACACTCTCTGTTCCGGGCCAAAGTGTCCGCTTACGCCGGGTGACCGCTTACATGGGGTTAAAATAAACATCTAATAGAGGGATCCGTTCCGAGCAAAGATGTCCGTTAACGCGGGGTGTCCGCTTACGCGGGGTGTCCGTTAGGCAGGATTCTACTGTACATGTACGATCCTAGATTATTAAAGGCATATCCTACAATTCACAGTGGCGCCACCTGGTTATTTTTTAATAATAGGAATTATCAGTCAAAATTGGTTCTTTCTGATTCATTTTAATTCTAAATGATTAAATTTAATGTTTTGTCAAGTTTATCCAATTTTAATAGGTAATATAGGCCAATTTACGTTTGTTCGATTTACATAGGAAATATACTGAAAACATGGTTTTCTTCATTTTTCTAAAAATCAAGAACGGTGACTTATGATTTTTAAAACTTAAATGTGCTGTACTATACATCTACTTTATTCTTTGAAAGTTTGAGGGAAATGACATTGGTTTTACTATGTAAAATAACTTCTTAAAATTTCTATATATATTCTATTGTAAAATCATCATAATATTGATCTATAAATCAAAAACTAGTACGGTGACCCCTAATTTTTAAGTTAGATATGTGTTCCACAACACTTGGAGATCATCATGTTGGATTTTCAGGAAATTGACATGGGTTTTAATTTTCAAGCCAAATTGTCCGATATGCCTTTAAACGGGCCCCAGTCTATGACTAGTGTACATATATACGATCCTAGATTATTAAACGGGCCCCAGGAGTGTCTATTTAGAAGGTACAGCAACGAGCTAGAATGCCAGAGGCGACAGGTGGCAGTTCTGAATAACAAAAAACAATAGCAGTAAAAGACAACTAGAAACACCTGTCTGACTCGAGGGGAATGATCGCACAGATGCCGCCAGCAGAAAATAGACACAAGGATGAACGCACTCTCCTAGCAGATATTCTACGCTCTACTTCCTGCGGCCGCTTGTATCTCTGCACCGACCTGCCTGTTTGGGACAAAATCTGTCCCATCCGCGAGTTTTTCAAATATCCTAAATCCTTAGCGCTTTGGGCAGTATTTTGGGTTCTACATGTATATAAAGATACAGATATTACATGATAAATGATTTACGCTAGTTTCTGTAACTTAATATTTAAAATCAGACATGTTATAAGGGATTACTTTCTTCAGTGGAAAGCACCATATGTGTTGCAGGGTTTTGTTTGTCAACATAACACATGTGCTTACTCGAAGGGGCAGTCTAATCAAGTGGATTCACATCATAAAGTGGTTAAAATCTTATGAAGAAGCAGCTGGATTGTCTGTGAAGCTCCTTTAACAATCCCCATATTTCCCAACTCAAGATATATTAGTTGTTTGACTTTTATAACATTTGACAGTTGCCTTGTTTTGAATCTGAAGTGTTAGCTGGTCCCTACTGTTTTTAGTAGATACCCGGGGTACCAGCGTATGACGTCAGTGGGTCGGGGCAGAGATAAGAAAGCGCTAGCACCACAAAAGATCTGCTAGGAGAGTGGGATGAACGGAGGCCGATTAGAGGAAACAGAGGAAGGGAAATACCATAAAAGGGATCTGGATTTACACAGAAATTAGCAGCAGTCAGGGATCGGAAGACAGGAAACGGGAAACACATGGGCAAGAGAGAAGGAGATATCAGGCAGCAGAGGATAGAGTAGGTCCAAGCTGCAGAATATCAAGAGACGTCACGAGTTTGAGTCTGAATTTATTTATGCCACGCATTTTGTTGGCTCTGTAATTTCACGAGTCAAATACGAGTGACATAACGGAGCCAACAAAATGAGTGGCATAGATAAGCTCAAACTCAAACGAGTGGCGTCTAGATTTTATCCTACGCCGTTTCCATATTTTTCAGTATCAGAAAGTAGTGGCATAAACAACACTTTGTGTCACTACCCGTGACATAAACAAACCCCATGTTAAGCCTATGGCGTTTTTTTATTAGGGGTAGGATAATAGAGTAGACTGCAGGTACAAAAGTCAAATACACATATACCGATTTCGGAACATTGATCACAGCGCGAAAACATATATACTTATATAGAACTGCATAGAGAGGCGTATAAATACACAATACTCCACGAGTTTGGAAGGGCAGCAATCTTGATCGAGGCGAAGCCGAGTGACGATTACAGCCCTTTCAAACGAGTTAAGTGTTGTTTATTTTACGATTCGAGTGCCGTTCTGGATTTAGCTGATCCCTTTCAAGGTTAGGAGAGTTGAAATTTCTTGTCTTGTTTTTTCATCTCTCTGAAATCCTGGCCGCTGATTGGTCAATCGCCTATGACGTCATCTCGTATTCACTACGCCACGACCATGGCGTAGTATTGTCACTTTACCGGGGTGACCGTTGAGTATTTTCTTCTAATGTTATTGCTATGGCTACACTTGTACCAGGGGTGAGATAAACATATATACGCAACCGCGTAAGTGCATGTATCGGCTGTATATTGACACGTTTCCTCTTCTATATCGTGTGCGGGACATGTATACATGGGTCATATACATTTTACACGTCTATAGATGAGGCGTATACACAACGGAAAATAGGACTACCTTGTATACGCAAAATCATACCCATATACACCGAGTGTATACATATATAAACTGGTAGTTTTTGCGCAGCGGATGTACCTTTGTCGGCGACAAAGGAACAGTAATTTGTCTCAGGCGAGGTATCCTAACGGAGTCGGCCCTAATCGGTAGATGTTGGACAGCTAGGTAAGGGTCAGGCAACGGTTAGTGAACACCCTCCTTGAGATGTTCTTTTGTCCCCCACGAGTAGTTGTTCGATGTTCCTAAATCGCTTGCCAAAAGTTTATCAACATATTGATAAATCCAGTTGGCGACAAAGGAACAGGGGCCGGAACTTTTTTCATGGTAGCTAAATTTCTGGTCGCTGATTGGTCAATTGTTTTGGTCACGTGATTTCAATTCCGTATGCCACTAGTGGCATACAAAACTCCGTATGCCGGTCAGCGTGGCATACGGAAATTCAATGCTAAGCCTATGGGATTTTATATTAGAGGTAGGATAAATAGACAATAATCGATGGTTTTGTGGACAGGCGGCCGTAAACCACGAGAGGTTTACGTGTATTACGATGTCAACCGCGAATGGTTTACAGAGTCGCCTGTCCACAAAATCATCGTTTGTTGCATCTATTATCCATCTTTTCGAATACTTTAAACCCAGTTATTGTTATATTAACAGGTATAACAATAGGAACTATTTCTTTGCTCTATAGCAAAAGGGACTATTTTTCCCGTATACCACAGTTTTGAAGCCGTATACCACAGGTTTGAATCTGTATACCACAGTTATGGTATCTGACAGGTTTTATACAATGGGTCGTGGTTTACTGAGTCCCCATACATTTTCAATGGGGACTTTGTATACGATGGATAATAAAGTATAAGACACAGTGGACTGTAGCTACAGGTGGTCGCAGGGACGGACTGGAGTAGGTCACCGTCGACTAGTGGTCTGAATCTGCAGATGGCAGGTGTGGCTCCCGACAAGAGGCAATCACGTGGTGAGGAGTGGCAGGCCGCAGCCAGACCGTAATTATATAGAACGTCCTGACCATGCTGTACAAGTCACAGAACAAGATGTTAATTTACGGTTTGTACGGACCGAGGCATTTATGCCAAGTTCCGTACAAACCGTAAATTATCATCGAGTTCTGTGACTTGTACAAGCATGGTTGGACGTTATATATTTACTATATACCCGAAGTTTAAAAAAAAATCATTATTTCAATTTTTAACAACCGATATGTTAATAAACGTGTATGGCAAGGTGGTCCGTATTTTAGTGTACGGACCAGCGGTCTGTACTGTATTTTTACGTCATATGTCGAAACGGTGCGTATTTACAGTATATACGGCAAGGGTATATAGTAAAATACTGCAGTGATTAAGTCTGTGAGGAGATGTGTGAGTTACTTGAGAGGCTATGAAAGGAGGAAGGCAGGAAGGCATGTTATCCTACCCCTAATAAAAAACTCCATAGGCTTAACATTGGGTCAGTGTATTCGGTCTGGAGCTCAGAAAATGAAAAATATTGCTCTAGTGGGATACACTTGACAAAGGACGTCATCTGTTAATGCAGAAGTAATTTAGACAGGCGGGGTAGGATAAATTCTAAACCAAACTCGAGTTAGTCGTGTTATTGTTCATCGCACTCCGGCAAGATCGCGTATTACTGCTCTCGGCTTCGCCTCGCGCAGTAATACACGATCTTGCCGTTGTGCGATAAACAACAACACGACTAACTCTTGTTTGGTTTTTCCATACAGCTGGAAACAGAATATAGTAGGGCCTGTTAGATAATCTAGGATCGTATATGAAGACCCTGTTCTTTATTACCCAGCTATTACGGAGTCTCCATAGGAAATGTATAGCGTACCTGGAATTAGCTACCCGGAGATTCTGGCATGTCAGAATCTCCTGCAGGAGATTCCGGAAAAATAGTCCTGTCCATAATAAGGTTGAATCATCATGTACTTCAAAATGGGTTTCTTGAATGTTTATTCAGTGCTAATTATTTAGAATCAATCATGATAATCTCATTTACCATCAGAAATCGCTGTCATAACACACTTTGCATGCTAAAATTACAGGTTAATGGCGAACTATATTATTGGTGTAAGTCAACACCGAATTACTGCCATGCTTGACAGTACTGTGGTGTCTGGAACAAATTGGCTTACAGAAACATTTTTAATTGCAATAGATCTGTTATTAATCTTGTGGGTGGGTAATAAATACAATAATGACTGGTTTTGTATACCAATGACCATAATGTCCTCGTTGTTGACACTGTAATATCCTCGCTGATCGCTCGGATATTACTACGCGTCAACTACTCGGAGATTACGGCCACTCGTACACAAAACCAGTCATTATTTCGTATGTACTTTGTACAAGGGCTATGCTTAATAATATTTAAGTTTGTTCACGAAGACAGTCTTTGCCGTCCCATAAGGTCGTCCATAAATGTTGAATAATGTTGACTCACATCGTCCCTGGGTCTACAGGAAAGGGTCTAAATGTACGATTCTAGATTATCAAACAGGCCCCAGGGTTATGCTTAATATCATTTAAGTTTGTTAACTAAGACAGTGATAGCCGTCCATAAGGTCGTCCATAAATGTTGAGAGAGAATCTCAGAGATTCTGAACCCTGTTAGGTACATGAATCCCACCGTGTGAATCCCACTTAACAAAAAACAGAATCTCATGAGATTCTGAACCCTGTGAGGTACATGAATCCCACCATATGAATCCCACTTAACAAGGAACATATTCTCATGAGATTTTGAACCCTGTTAGGTACATGAATCTCACTGTGTGAATTCCACTTAACAAGGAACAGAATATCATGAGATTTTGAACCCTGTGAGGTACATGAATCCCACCGTGTGAATCCCACTTAGCAAGGAACAGAATCTCATGAGATTTTAAACCCTGTGAGGTACATGAATCCCACCCTGGGGATCCCACTTACCAAGGAACAGAATTTCATGAGATTCTGAACCCTGTGAGGCACATGAATCCCACCCTGGGGATCCCACTTATCAACCTCACCAACCCTGCATATAATAATACGGACAAGCCGCTCATACTGCACCACCTAGAAGCCAAACCTTATCCATAATGGGACTGTCTCGATTGTGACACTCCCCAGCTTCACAACCAACATCGAGACAACTGCTCCTATAGCCCTAAGCACTGCTCCTCCTCCGTCCACATCCAGCCGGGCCACGTGCTACTTGTGGGGCGTGTTGTGGGCGGCGGGCGGGCGGTCAGGCGGGGGACGGGAAGGAGGGGGCAGTGGACACCCCGCCACTGCCGCTAAACCCCTAATTAGTGGGGCCGCTTAGTGCTTCGTAAAGTGCCAGATGGGCGCTATCGTCTTACGGCCCGATGCCTGCTAAGTAGGGCCCGCCCGAGCTGGTTCCCCGGCCGCCCTCAGGGAATCCTATTGTTGCGATGGCAACCAGCGTAATGCCCAGTCTCCACTGTGCGATTCTAGGTACATAGGTACGTCCAGTCTCAGACTGGGCGTACCCTTAGGCCCGGCGTCCACCTACTACGATATGGTTCCGATATGGTCTACGATGCACCTTCCGATAAATAATCAAAATCGCGTCGGTAGATCACCTAATATCGGGGCAGTTGACCACGTTTCTGCGATTAGACACCGTGGTCGATCGGCATGTCTAGACATATGCCTACGATTTTGCACCTTCCTGATATGTCTCCGATATTTGGTTTTTGTATCGGTGCCATATCGGTAGGTCTAAATTTGTATCTAGTAGGTGGACGCCAGGTCTTAAGCGCCAGATCCACTAAGGCGACCAAGCGAATGCGTCTCCGATCCATGCGACTGTGCAAATCCCACGTGATGATATTCAATATATTGAATATTGTCGCAAGGCATTTGCATGTCCATGCGAACGTCTCTGAACGTCTGCAAACGTCTGCGAACCCAAATTTGCATGGAAAATCGCCTTAGTGGATCTGGCGCTTAGGATCGCAACACAGTAAAACGCACAGTGGAGACTGGAGGTTTCCACCCAGTCTCAGACTGGGCGTATCGCATGTACGGATCGCAAGAAATTAACCCTATCAGTCCGAGTAATGCCTTGAGGCACTCCCAGGCAGGGGACGAGTAATGCATCCAGGCATTTTTTGGGGACATTACTAAAATCAGTATTCCATGTGACAAAATTCATAAACTTTCTCATTTTGTTCAAAATAATTGAATAAATATATATAGGCACCATTATTCAGTATGAGTGTTATATATGTAACTAAGACAATTCATATCAAATGCACCTGTTACATAAATTCTGATACTAATGCCATAAGAGCATCGTGCCCTGGGGGTATATTGCTGAATATCTGTTGGACTTGATATGTGGGCCTCCCGCTAGTGGACGGACCGAAATTGTTAAATATCAAATATTTGGTACGCCATGTCTGAGACTCATATTCATATTCATTCTTCAAGGCACAAGAAGGGTAGTCCACACACAGAATCGATGTTAACTTGCGACCCGAGGTACATGCGGTACGCCAAGCCGATACCTCTAGTCTGAAATGGGATTCACACGATGGGACAAATGGACCTGAGACTGGTGTACTTCACACCTTTGCACCAGTCGGCTACGATTTCCAACTGGGAACAAAGTTTCACAGATTGGGGTGTTCTACAGTCTCAGGGTAACATGGCGGATTCAATTCACATGGGAAGATTTAACAGGTGCATAGTCTCACCCCTATACCCCTACACAGGGTACACAGGGTACACAGGGTACACAGTCGCCGACTCAGGGTACTTCCCCGTGTGAATAGGTGTTATTTTAGACTGCTGAGACTCACAGATTGGGGGAGAACGTGTGAAATACATTTGTCTCACCAAAATGTCCCTCTAAATTTTAAACCTGTTTAAAGTCAGAATCTCATAAGATTCTGTTCCTTGTTAGGGGCGATTGTCGCCGACAACTGTAAGAGAAAAAAGTTGTCTCGGCAAAATGAAAGCCTGTCATTCACACGAGGAGATTGTGTTCCAGTACTGAATCTCAACAGGATTTGTCTCAGACAAACGGCCTGTGAGGTACATGAATCCCACCGTGTGAATCCCACTTGAGACTGGAAGTACCGGATCGCAAGTCGCCCCAGTCGCACAGTGTGAACTGGCCTTAAGACTTTCCCGGGTGCTGGACTTGCCCGGTCGAGGTGTCAGACTGGGGCAGTCAATTGTGCCGAGTCTGCGAAAATTACAGTCCCATGATAGCGTCGATATCTAGGCTCAACCCACAAACCCATTTTTGTCGTGATTTTTATTTGGCATTGGATCCTTACATAAACCGATCCAGTGACCTATCGGACTCCTCCCACACAGCCTATAAGAAAGAAATTGATGACGGTTTGGTCTGTGTCCCCGTTCACCATCGAGTTCGGAGCATGCAGCAATATGAACGAGGCGATAGCCGAGTGAATATATCTTGGAGTGCTCCAAACGAAATGGTGAGTGAGGTCTCAGACCAAACATGAATGTATTTCTGATTTTATCTTGGCATGGAAGTATGTGCCTAATCGCAAGCCTGTTGGGTACGAGATCCTAATGTTAAGCCTAAGGACGTTTATATCAGGCTAAGATAATAGGAAATTCATGAGTGTTTGGTCTGTGTCCTCGTTCACCATCGGGTTTTGAGTGCTCAGTTATATAAACAAGGCGATAGCCGGGTGAATTTTCTGAAGCGCTCCAAACGAGATGGCGAATGGGGAGTTAGACCAAGCACGAATTCATATGTTTTTGATTTTATCTTAGTCTGGAAATATTTAGCTGTTTATCACCCATTGAGAACGAGTTACCGTACTCGAAAGCCTGTTGAGAACGAGTTCCTAACGTTAAGCCTGTAGACGTTTATACCAGGCTAAGCTAAATAGTATCTTCTACCATCCCTCTCATAAGATCTCACACTCTCTAAGTGGTATTCTGTACTCTCACTACGCTCTATGGGAGAGGAATTCTTAATGCGCTAGGCTTAGAGCCTTGAGAATCCACTGGCCTGCCTCCCGTGCTAAAGACATACATCAATGCCACCCAAAGATTCCTATAATTTCAATGATGCCACCTGGCGAGAATACTGTGCGCCAATGGATTCTCGAGGCTCTAAGCCTAGTTCGTTAAGAATTTTTCTCCAATAGAGAGTACAGAGAATACATGTACAGAATACCACTTAGAGAGTGTGAGATCTTATGAGAGGGTGCTTCTCTTGCCTATAACACTGAGAATCCAAACCCTATTCAATTCTTACTACATCCAACTCCTAAGGCCCGGCGTCCACCTACTACGATATGGCTCCGATATGGTCTACAATGCACCTCCCGATAAAAATTCAAAATCGCGTCGGAAAGACACCCAATATTGGGGCAGTTGACCACGTTTCTGCGATTAGACACCGATAAAAAACCCATACAACACATTGTGGTTTGGCATGTCTCGACATATGTCTACAATTTTGCACCTTCCCGATATGTCTCCGATATTTGCTTTTTGTATCGGTGCCATATCGGGAGGTCTAAATTTCCATCGTAGTAGGTGGACGCCAGGCCTTACCTAGACTGGCCCCAGTCCCTGTTTCCCTCCGCCTACCCCACCCCTCCTCTCCCCGATACAGGGACTGGTCAAATCGGTAATGGTGTCCGATTTCTGGTGCTGTTTAACGCCAGCATTCCCAACACTCTCCATACAGATATCCTGGCTATTGGTCAGGATATCTGCTAGGAGATTGATACCCTATCACTCTGATCTCAACCGGGTCACAGTCAGCAGCAGGCGAAATTTATTGCTATGACAACACAGGCGGCCAGAGAACTGGAGGAAGGGAGGGGGAAGGTTATGAGGAGGTGGAGGGTTACAGGGATCAGGTTGGGGCCATAAACAGGAGATTCTGTTCAGAGTGGACAAGTCTTTGATTCATGGGCCAGTCAGAGAAGGATACATACTATAATGACCTTTATTCTGATTGTGTTTAATCATTTAATGAACGCTCATAATCAAAGACTTGAGCAAGTCTAGGCCTTACCTTACTCGCAAGCCTGTTGAGAACGAGTTCCTAACGATTTTACCAGGCTAAGCTAAATGGGATCTTCTATTGCCTAACTATAACACTGAGAATCCAAACCCTATTCAATTCTTACCACATCCAACTCCTGACAGTGAAACAAGGCATAATTCCCTCAATTAATGCCAGATTTCTTATGATTATTCTAATGCCTTATAATTAATACTACAAAGTAACAAGGGGGCCGGGAAATGACATTTTGCATCTCATGTTTTGCTTGGAGTTCGTCCGGTTAGGAAAAAAAGCCCAGTCTCTGCAGGATCACTCAAGGTAATAGGCGGGCCGGGTGCATTACCCTAATTACCTCCATGGCCATGGCAGAGACAGTTTGCCGGCGACTCACTAATCACAGACTGGTGGCTGGTGGGTATTTCTACGCGGCTACTTCCCGCATGGAAGCGTTTGTAAACATGGCGTATTATTCATATCACACCTCGTTGGATCTCGCATTGATCACGCGAGGTTTTAATTCAGTAGCATTTACCGCCCGCCCCACTTCCCAGTTTCTGTATACTACTTACTGGTTCAGTAGAGAACGTACCCGGTGCATCCCTCTCATAAGATCTCACACTCTCTAGGTCGTATTCTGTACTCTCACTACGCTCTATAGGAACAGAAGGCCTTAACGAGCTACGACTAGGGCCTACGGCTTCAACGACATCAATGCACCAAAGATTCCTACTAATATCAATGATGCCTCCTAGCGGAGAGTGCCAGTGCCCAGTGCTGCTAGTAGATTCTCAAGGCTCTAAGCCTAGTTCGTTAAGAATTGTTTTCCCATAGATCGCAGTGAGAACCTTGTACAGATTACGACTTAGAGAGTGTGAGATCTCATGAAAGGGGTGCACCCAGACCCGAGCAGCAGGCTCCCTATATACGTTGCCCAAAGGTTAGAGTGGTCACATATAGACTTCCAGCGTACTGCAAAAATACCATCCCTTCACTATCTGCATCCTATTCATTGTTATATTGGGAAAGAAACAGAGGGCCAATGTCTCAGGTTCTCAAAGGGGTTACTGGAGAGCTTGACCCGAAATGAGATCGACCCGTTTTGAAGAAATTGATTGGAGAACTCGATCCATTACAGATAATTATGAATAGGACATTTTCATATAGATGTACAGCTTAGACAAATAAACCAGCGGATATAGAAAACAAGTAGTTTAGATGTTAAGGTTAGGGATAGGGATAGGGATATGGTTAGGGTTAGGGATAGGGTTAGGGATAGGGATAGGGATAGGGTTAGGGTAAGGGTTAGGGTTAGGGATAGGCTTCAGGGAAGGGTTTTCTGTTTGTTTTGTCCCTAGAGAAGACCGAATCTGAAGCCAAGATAACATAAATACTACTAAATATAGTATAATCCACAGTTGTAATAAGAAACTCAAGTTGGCAAAATTTAAAACGAATCGAGTTAAAGTGGGATTCACAAATAGAGATTTACATACTTGAGACTGGTGTACTCCACACCTTTCCCCTAGTCTCAGACAATTCTCAGTTGGTACAAGATTCTCATGGCACAGTGCTTTCATTAGTCTGAAGGAAAAATGACGAATTTGATTCACATGGGAGGACACACCTGGTACATAATTTCAGACATAATCACAGTGACTACTCACCCTGGGACTCAAGTACCCTTGAGGTGAGGGCTGTTACAAACATGTAACCATGCTTGCTGGTCTCCTATTGGCTGGGGCAGGAACATAGTCGCAGCGGGTCCATTTGTCTCACCAAATTGACCTTATAGATTTTAAAAGTGTTCAAAATCAAAATCTCATGAGATTCTGTTCCTTGCTAGGGCTGATTGTCGCCAGCAATTACAAGGAAAAAAGACTTGTCTCAGCAAAATGGAAGCCTATAATTCAGACTAAAAGATTTTGTTCCACTCTTCGGAAGGTAGCACGGAGAGTCAATCCCCGCTGCGTAGTGATTCAGGGCAATGCTGTACACGAGAGTGGCATGGCGGAGGCCGGGATTATGTAACTCGGAGTAAATATATACACTGGGTCACAGTAGGTTGACAGGCTGTCCTCGCGCGTCTCTCTGTGAAGAGTAGACCCTTGGACCCTCACACTTGGTAAGGGTTTTCCGAATCCTTGTGGTGGTAGGCGAGTCTGAGACTCCGGTTGAAGATTAGCCTCCCCAGCATTACCTGGCACCAGCTGCCAGGGTACTGTACTTTGGGAGTGATCTAACTGGGATCACTCCAGGAAGTTGCAATCAACAACCCGTTTGTTTATTAAAATTGTGGAGTTGTACATAGTAGTGCATAGGGTGGGATATCGCTGGGAACTAGACTTTCTGAGAGTATACCTGCCACGCAGCTAGGCAAGTGACCACCACAATTAAATGGCATTGTGTATAACCCTCATATAAAATGGACCAATGGGATATGTTTATTACATGGCATTGTAGATAACCCTTATATGAAATGGACCAATGGATTTGTGTACAACCCTTATATGAAATGGACCAATGAGATGCATTTATTACATGGCATTGTGTATAACCCTTATATGAAATGGACCAATGAGATGCGTTTATTACATGGCATCGTGTATAACCCTTATATGAAATGGACCAATGAGATGCATTTATTACATGGCATTGTGTATAACCCTTATATGAAATAGACTGATGAGATGCGTTTATTACATGGCATCGTGTATAACCCTTATATGAAATGGACCAATGAGATGCTTTTATTACATGGCATTGTGTAAAACCCTTATATGAAATGGACCAATGAGATGCTTTTATTACATGGCATTGTGTATAACCCTTATATGAAATGGACCAATGAATGCGTTTATTACATGGCATCGTGTATAACCCTTATATGAAATGGACCAATGAGATGCACATATTACATGGCATCGTGTAAAACCCTTATATGAAATGGACCAATGAGATGCACATATTACATGGCATCGTGTAAAACCCTTATATGAAATGGACCAATGAGATGCACATATTACATGGCATTGTGTATAACCCTTATATGAAATGGACCAATGAGATGTGTTTATTACATGGCATCGTGTATAACCCTTATATGAAATGGACCAATGAGATGCGTTTATTACATGGCATCGTGTAAAACCCTTATATGAAATGGACCAATGAGATGCTTTTATTACATGGCAGCGTGTATAACCGTTAAATGAAATGGACCAATGAGATTTGTTTATTACATGGCATTGTGTATTACCCTTATATGAAATGGACCAATGAGCTGCATTTATTACATTGCATTGTGTATTACCCTTATATGAAATGGACCAATGAGATGCATTTATTACATGGCATTATGTATAACCCTTATATGAAATGGACCAATGAGATGCGTTTATTACATGGCATCGTGTATAACCCTTATATGAAATGGACCAATGAGATACGTTTATTACATGGCATCGTGTATGGTCCTTATATGAAATGGACCAATGAGATGCACATATTACATGGCATCGTGTATAACCGTTAAATGAAATGGACCAATGAGATGCGTTTATTACATGGCATTGTGTATAACCCTTTTATGAAATGGACCAATGAGATGCATCTATTACATTGCATTGTGTATTACCCTTATATAAAATGGACCAATGGGATGCATTTATTACATTGCATTGTGTATTACCCTTATATGAACTAATGCAACCGTCAATAAAACAGATATACTGTGTTCGTTTAGCATTGTAGCCTTTCGTAATTATATGAATGTATCCCTCTAGAGTAAAGTGCTAGGGTTAAGCTGCTTCTGTTTTTCACTGTATGTCTATGATGTCCGTCTGACAGTGGACTCGTGACACATCCAGCTCGACAAATAGCGAATTTGTGAAGCCTCAGTCATGACATCAACGTTGTATTCATAGCAGAAGCCGGGAATCAAATCGCCAGTAAATGGCACCACACCAACACAGCACCACACCACACCACCTAACCTCACCTCACCACAACACCACCACACCACACCAATATGGCAGTACATCCTACTGAGTCCTCTTCCCCACCCCACTCCAAGCCCCACCATTCTCCTCCCCACCCCAGAACCACTACCCCGCTATTACCACAACCACTACCACCGTTTTCCAACTTCACTCTATCGCTACCACTTCCCAACCCCACCCCACCCCCACCTCCTCCTCCTCAACCCAACCCCATCATCACCACCTCCACCTTATCCTACTATCCCCCTACCACCACCATCCAACCCCTCCCCCACCCCCACCTCCTCCTCCCCACCCCACTCACACCCCTACCATTTCCCAACCCCACTCTACCACCACAATTTCCCTACCATCACCCTCACCTTACCACCTCCCCCCTATCCCACTATCCCCCTACCCCCACCACCACCACCCTATCCCACTATCCCCCTACCCCACCACCTCCACCCTATCCCACTATCCCCTACCCCCACCACCTCCACCCTATCCCACTATCGCCCTACCCCCACCACCACCACCCTATCCCACTATCCCCCTACCCCCACCACCACCACCCTATCCCACTATCCCCCTACCCCACCACCTCCACCCTATCCCACTATCCCCCTACCCCCACCACCACCACCCTATCCCACTATCCCCCTACCCCCACCACCACCACCCTACCTTACCCCACTCCACCACCACTACTCCACTATTACCACATCCACTACCACTTCCCAACTCCACCCTACCACCACCATTTTCCCACCCTCCATCACCCCCAACTTACCCCTCCTCCCACCCAACAACCACTACCCCGCTACCCCCACCACCACAACCACTACCACTCCACCATCACCACCACCCTACCACCACCAATTTCCCACCCTCCACCAGCCCCACCTTACCCCTCTTCCACCCCTTGACAACTACCCCGCTATCACCACATCCACCACCACTTCCCAACCCCGCCTTACCACCACCACTTACCTACCCTTCACCATCAACCCCCTGGTCCCACCTACACCAACATCACCCCCACCCCACACCACAACCCCCACCACCATTTCCCAACCCCACTCTACTACCACCTTACCCCTCCTCCCCACCCCACAACCACTACCCCACTATCACCACATCCACTACCACCAATTCCCAACTGCTCTCACCACCCTCTCCCCCCCCCCCCTCACCTCCCCCATCCCCCCCTCACCTCCCCACACACCCACCATCACAGAAAGAGGCGCTACATTCAAAAGGAACAGAGGCCTCCTCGGGGACCAGTCGCAATAAACAGAAGAGCTTCCCTCCACTCGGCGCCAGTTATTTCTGTCTCGCCGTCACCTGTTTTCCTATTGGCTCAATCCATTCTGGCGGGGCCCCTCGGCTTGCCTGACTAAGCACTGGACAGTTGGGGACAGTTGTTGGAAATAACAGGCCGCTGTGGGAAACAAGCGGCCCTAAACAATCTCCTAGTGCTCCGTGCTTAAAAGATCAGTCCCGGAAATCCTATTAACCCTACTACAAATGGGCCTCCTTCACAGAAGAGGTTGAAGAAGGCTATAGTATGTGGTGTCTATAAACAGCACAGTATGCCTCTGGTGAATGCATATGTTATTGCATACCTCTGCATGAACTTCTAGGGAATACTGCTTAGGGTGTGGTATCTATAGTGTTCGGGCCCACTGTTGGGATGTGCATAAAATAGTGTGGAAGTTTGAAACATCCCGTGAAAATTGAAAACGGGTATCCTTTCAGTACAGAGTTATCAATAAAACCATAACCTGAAATAAGTATTTAGTAGAAAGGAAAGTTCTAGAAAAAACTGAGTATAATTGTTGTGTGAAAGAAGATTAGCAAAAATATTTCTTTACTGAGTGTAATGATGTTAGACATTTCTGGAACTAACTTAGAAACTTAGAAGGTGTATAATATATTGGGAAAGTATGTTTTGAATGTTACTCAAAAGGAAATCATGTTAGGGAGGATTCATGTAATACCTTCGAATGACAAATTAACTGGTGACAAGTAGGTTTCAGAAAACTATCCATACACTTAATGTAACATAAACCTTTTAATTGTTATTCATCTATAATCGCACGCTCTTTCATCAATGATGCACATAGCATTTGCTCCCAGTCCTTGGTTTATAATAGACAGGATTGCCTTTGAAAGTATTACTGGATAATTTTCCTGATCATTGTTTGATGTTCTGTGGCGTGGTTAAATCGTACGTGACATGAGTTGGAAATAACGTTATATCGAATTTTTTTTTATTTATTTTTTTCAATTTTATTTCACTTCTTTCAAATTTTGAAGATCTTCCACTTATTACAAACTGACATTCATCTGTCGAGGGTTTTATATATTGCGAAGCGACAAAATTAAAGTGGCAGTATTCTCAGATCGATAGAGAATGGAGACCTCTACACTGTATTATATATGATCCATATTACACAAAGAGAGAAGTAATATTGGTATTTATCCTACCCCTGATATAAAATCCCATAAGCTTAACATTGAGTTTCCATATGCCACGCTGACTAGCATACAGAGTTTTATATGCCACTAGTGGCATACAGAATTTTTATCACGTAATATTCCAAAATCGAGGAGACAGTGTAGGATAAAATCAAAACCTGATTCGTTTTAATCTTGGCCACTGCATGCCACTCCTGGAGTTTTGACTCTGGACTTCACTCGGCTTCGCCTCATGAACTCCAGTTGTGGCATACGGTGGTTAAGATTAAAACTCATCCAGTTTTACGATATGATGTCTTGATCACATCTGACACTGGATTACAGTAGGAAATATTCCTTGTGTTTCCGGATTGAGGATGTTACTGAATATCCTCCCCTAAATACATCTTTAAACTATAAATACTGTTTAAAGGTCCAAGCTACAAAGCCAGGATGTGTGAGATATTGCTGTATCTCTGGATGGAAGATATTGATGAATGTGCCCCCCCCCCCCCCTGTCAACTATATTTGAGATATAAAGATTGATGACATGATGTGCCTCAAGCCATATCACAATAGTACTGTAGGGGTCAGGGTAGTCGGGCAGTGTTTAGTTCCCTTTACGCTAGGTGGCGTGAGTGCCAATCCCTGCTGTTCAGTGAAGCCGGTAGACCCATGTATGCAAATACCACTGGTTAACCCGCATAACGTAACTCGGTCAGTATATATAGGCCGAGTCCACAGCAGGTCGACAGGTTACTTGTGCATTCCTCTCCGTTGAGTGAACAACTTGGAGCCTCGAAGACTGCTAGGTTTCTCTGGAAACCTTTCAGCGGTGGAGAGAACAGATCCTCTCACCTTGCGCTATCTAGCACATTCCGTGCTAGGCAACTGTGCAGAAAGAGACAGGTCTCAATAAAACATATTGTACCTGAAAGTGTCCAGAGTCTGATTTTGTGTACTATGTTAAGCTAGGTTATAGATTCCGCATCTCCCTGACTTACCGAGGAAATACTCGAACCAACCCGTGCAGAGAGCACAAGCACTCGTCTCACACCGCCGGATAGGTTAAGCTAGGCCCGGTTGTGAGATTTGTTTGTTTGTTTTGGTAGTTTAACGTCCAATTTGTTCAATTAGACTTACTTTGGGTTTGATCGAATTTATGAGATGAATGTAGGAAGAAATCCCACCCCTACACATTTACCGAGGTGAGAGTTCTTTTACTTCCCACACCACATAGACATGGTATGAGAAGGATTGGCCTTTGATATAGCAGTAAATCTACCACTGCTGGGGGTGAGGGAGAAAAGTGGCTGCAGTGGGACCCGAATTAACAAAGTCCAGTGCTCTTTTCCACTGAGCTAACTCCCAACCCACCCCGGTAGCTCTAGTTATGCCTGCGTGCAGGCATATCCGGTCTGCACCACGAGGAGGCGAGGCGACCAAGAGGGTGAACAGATTGGTAATTTCTGTCCACCCCAGCAGACCCGGTTGTGAGGACACATACCACGAACCAGTGGTCCGCTACAGTACCATACCATATCTTGACACGAAACCTGTCCAGTAACCTAGATTGGAGATGTATCATATACATATGCCTTGTTTCTTTTGATAGAAAAGTCGCATTTGCTCTGAGAGCTCGTGGGATTTTTCTATACATAGAAATGCGGTACGAGAGGCCGTCCCAACGAAAATAACCGAAAACAACTGAAAATGCTTTTATCTCACCCCTGGTATTTTTGCCCCATAGGCTTAACATTGGGAGATCGTTCTCCATGCCCCTACAAGTATTACAGTTCGTTCTCTATGGTCTATATCCTGCGTGTTGTACATTCTCTTAGTGTGTACAAGGGTGAGATAAATACAGAAAGCAACTCGTTTTGGTCAAAGAATTCATTCTCCAACTCGTTTGAATGCTTCATGATATTCACTCGGCTGTCGCCTCGTTCATATCGCTCCGCATCAAACTCGTGGAGAACGATGACTTTGACCAAAACCTGTTGGTTTCTTCTTTAATGCCATATGATGATGCTTGCACTATTTGAAAAACTAACGCTAATATAAAAACAGTGTGACATTTGCATTATGTCGGTATTGGTGTAATATGACCAGAAATGGCGCTGAACTGCACAACGATCAATATCAATGTTCTTCACAATTTAATCTCAAATTTAGTGTTTAATGTCTCCGTTATGGTCTACGATGCACCTCCCGATCAAAAATCTAAATCGCGTCGGAAGGTCACTTAATGTCGGAGCAGTTGACCAAGTTTCTGTGATTAGACACCGATAAAAACCCCATACAATGCATGGTGGATTGGCATGTCTAGACGTATGTCTATGATTTTGCACCTTCCCGATATGTCTCCGATATTGACTTTTTGTAACGGTGCCATATCGGTAGGTCTAAATTTCTATCGTAGTAGGTGGACGCCAGGCCTTATGAATAATTGACACCAACGAGCATTGCGAATGATGAACATTATATCCCAAGCCAGATTCTCAATATATAGTTGGTTTTATTTTCATTATTTAGACAAAAGGCAGTTCTGCTCTTGGCAGATCTTCCGCTGCTTTCACCTAAAAATATAGCTTCGTTTTGGTCGTTGTGCAGTTTTATGGATAGCCGTTCGTTCATTCCCACCTCATGCATCAGGCATTGACAAGCGATTCGTAATACTCCATCACTTCCTCGTAGAAGGGAGTTGTATTTCTCTTTAAATGATGGGTAGCGGACTGTAGGATTAAGTCTCGAGGAGAGCTCTAGAGGGGCATCGCTTTAAAGGCATATCGGACAATTGGTTCGGCAGTGGTTTTGGCCTCTGCCGGGTCATTGAGCTCGGCAGTGCGAAAGTCACATACCTATACACTGCGCTACTTACATAGCTCGCAACAACAATCCTCTGACCCACTTCCCTGTCGTTCCTTCTCACGGTCGGACGGCTCGTTTTTTACCCACCCACCCACACCTTCTTACAACTCATTATTCATTCCTCATACCCAATTTTATCACAAATACAGTCGTATTTCTTTATTTTCAACTATTTACCACATTTTAATAATATCACTCTACTATTATTATCAAAATGTTTATCATAAAATTTTACCACAAAAATAAAATTTTATTTTCCCAAATCTACGTCTTACATCTTACTTTCGCGACGCCTGTAGAGCAATGTGGCTTGAAAAGTAAAACCCATGTCAAATTCCTGAAAATTTGATATGACAATCTTCAAGTGTTGTGAGACACATATCAAAAACAAAAATCGGGGGTAACCGTACTAGTTTTTGATTTATAGATCAATTTTATTATAATCATATATTAGAATATATAGAAATTCTTAAAAGTATTTTTTCACATACTGAAACCCATGTCATTTTCCGTAAACTTCAACAGAATATAACATATATATATAACTATACATTTATGTTTTTAAAATCATAGGTCACCGTCCTTGTTTTTGAAAGAATTGAAGAAAACCATATTTTTCAGTACATTTCCTTTATAAACCAAGCAAATGTAAATTGGCCTATTTCACCTATTGTGATTGGATGAACAGGGAGCTGTTTCAAAACCATAGACTTAACCCACGTTTTGAAACAGCTCCCTGGACACAATGTTAAATTTACTCATGTAGAATTCGATGAATCCCAAGAAACCAGTTTTGACCAGTAATTGACATTATTTAGAAATCACCAGGTGGCGCCACTGTGAATTGTAGGATATGTCTTTAAAAGAGGTAATTGAAGGTGTGTGATACAATTCACAGTGGCGGCCATTGTGACAGCAGTGCCAAGGTCGGTGGTTCCTGACTGTGTATCGGTTGTGACCAATGCAAATAGGCTGTTAGTAACGCGGGAAAGGTGAGATAAGATCTGAAACCCACTCGATGAAAATAACTTGGTCTGCACTCCACCTCGTTTGACCAAAGACTCTGCAGTCTAACTCGGTGTAGTACGGACCAAGCTATTTCCATCTCGTGGGTTTCTTTCTAAGGATACGAACTCGCGGACCAGCAAATACTTGCCCACACGCTGTTAGGCAAGAGGTGCGTATTAACAAGCTCAACGGTCAACCTGCAGCAAGATGCCCAACACTGTCTGTATATAAGTTAATCCATCTGTCATTAAAGTCAGTTAAGATTCTTGACTCATAGTGGTTATATAAAACACCCTGACCATGCTGTTCAAGCTACAAACGAGATGTTGATTTACGGTTCGTACGAGCCATAAATTATCATCGAGTTTATAGCTTGTAGAAGCATGGTGGGTCATTTTATTGTGATGTATGTATTAAGAGTATCACAGGGTGCTTCCTAACAGGTCCTCGCTCCAGATAGAGGTTAAGGCTTAACTGTTTGGACTGCAACCCCCAGCGTTTGAACCGTCCCCTGTCTTCGTTTGGACTGACCCCCCGATAGGGTATATAAGGAGGCAGATTTGCATTGACAGCTCACTTGG
Organism: Alentia gelatinosa; assembly: GCA_950022655.1. NCBI lineage: Eukaryota > Metazoa > Annelida > Polychaeta > Phyllodocida > Polynoidae > Alentia > Alentia gelatinosa. The sequence continues at coordinate 120,065,727 of OX465581.1, read as the reverse complement.
AACCCAGACACCGTGGTGTCAACATTTCCAGGCTGCTCAGCATTACCACCACTACTGGGAGGAGGCTTGAAGACCATAGGACTCTATGCTACAGAGGTCTTTACTGAGGATTAGGCTTCTCCATAAGCTACTATCACCCCAACACTGGAGGTAAAGACACTGATGACTGCTACCACTACTTTGGATCATCTATATCCACAAGTCAAGGAGACATTGAACAATAACTGAAAGTGATAGACTGTGAGTACTGCTTTGACCAAGAGGACTTATAGTATATGAACACTACAGAAGTGTATATGATTTTGTATGTTGATTAGAATTGTTATGTAACTGTATACTTTGTTATAATGTATGTTATTAATACATATCTATGTATGGTTATCTGTCTTCTTCATTTAGTATAGAAGATATTCTGAATTCTCTTTTCTTGTCACTGGGTTAGCTATATATAGTCTATAGGATTAGGCCTTAGCTACTGTACGTGACATTATATACACTATATACCTAAAATTAGTAAAATGATTAACTTTTAGTATAACAACTAGTGCATACAGAACATGTTCAATATTTTGCCGTACAGAACAGTGCTCCGTATACGGTATTTTTACGTTATGGGGCCAAACGGTGCATGTTTACAGTATATACGCTATGGGTATGCACAAAGTAGGGCCTACCTTTGTTTTTGAGTTCTTACTCCCTTAGGCCCGGCGTCCACCTACTACGATAGAATCGTAGATCTCCCGATATGGCACCGATACAAAATGTCAAAATCGGTGCCATATCGGGAAAGTGCAAAATCGTAGACATAAGTCTAGACATGCCAATCCACCACGCATTGTATGGGATTTTTATCGGTGTCTAATCGCAGAAACGTGGTCAACTGCCTTGATATTAGGTGACCTTCCGACATGATTTTGATTTTTGATTGGGAGGCGCAACCTAGACCATATCGGAGCCATATAGTAGTAGGTGGACGTTTGCCTTAACAGTATACATGGCATGGGTATATAGTAATACAAAGTACCTTTGTGTTTGAGTTCTTACTCCTTTACCCCTAATATAAAATCCCATAGGCTTTACATTGAGTTTCCGTATGCCACGCTGACTGGCATACGAAGTTTTATATGCCACTAGTGGCATACATAATTGTTATCATGTAATATTCAAAAATTGAGGAGACAGGGTAGGAGAAAAATGAAAACCTGATTCGTTTTAATCTTGGCCACTTCATGCCACTCCTGGAGTTTTGGCTCCAGACTTCACTCGGCTTCGCCTCATGAAGTCACTTTGCCAAAATCCAGTCGTGGCATACGATGTCCAAGATTAAAACTCATCCAGTTTTACGATATTACTCGTAAGGTCTATCCTTGCTCGAGCTGAGCCCTAGACTGTACAGTATGACCTGTTGTTCACATATTAACATAGTAATCACTCACACAAAACAAAGGAACGGACTGAATGAAGCTTTTAATTGTATCTCTATGAAACTATGTGACACATATTTTTTGTCTCTTTTCCATATTGAATGTGTACTAAGAAGAGCGCTCCTGGAATGAGTCGAGTGTACTTTAACCCCTCTTCAGCGAATAAAAAAAGACTTCAAGAGGACAACTCCACATTACACGCACGTTGACTGAAAATTCTATTTTTAGCTTCCGTGAGCCAATGAGATGTCTTGTAACACTCGTCTGACAACGGTTCTGAAAGAGAGGTTTTAACCTACATTTTCTGCCGCTCCGAGGAAGGTAACATCTACCCAGGTGTTGGGTGCCGTACAAGGAACACCCATTATGACTGAGTGCGAGGAGGGAGAGTGGAGCTCCAGAGAATCAATAGTTCCCCCGGCAAAGTCCAAAGATTGAACTTTGACAAGAAATCCGAGCCAAATTCCCCTGTAATTACACGGGGGCTCCTCTGGGTCGCCCAATGAATGGAGAATGAAGGCAGAATCAGGCTGGGAACAGACAGCGCCGAGCCGACGTCACTCTCCCCCCACATACTCCACCCGCCCGCTGCCAGCGTCCCAGGCGCAGACACCCCCAGCGTTTACACTAGACGACTGGGAATGTGACGAGTGTGGATCGTCTACACAATTGTCGTCAGGTGGTGCTCGATGATGCTAAATCATCACCAAGAATCTGCTTCAAGTATTTACATTAGACGATTTATAAAAGTCACGTTTATTGAATATCTAACTCCATAGCTCTTCATCTATGGGACACAGAGTGATTGTTAATTCTGCCGTAATCCAGCAGGAAATTGTAAGATTGCGCCACTGCAGTCGATGGGCAACAATTGTAATCGGTTCCTTTAATCTAGAGATAGTATTGAGACAAGGCTAAAATTCCTCCATGGCAAGCCCCAAAATATAATTCTCATAAAATACATTGATAATTGGTCCCGCCACCTGGTATTTTGGATGGCATCTGGGGCAAGATGACAAAGTCCATAGCACAATAGCTATGTGCCCTATAGTGGTGGCATATGTATAGAATCGTCTGAGCGTTTAACTACAGCTAAATGAAAATCTTCCCCTTTAAATGATTGCAGTCATCAGCATCAAGTCGTCTGCAGAATCGCCAGGACATGCCAAACTACATAATCTGACATAATCAGACTATCTGTCGTCACGACTCGTTTGACATTTACACTAGATGATTTCTAGCAATTGAAAGTGGTCAGGTGGTACTAAATTCAATATGTATATAATCATCTAGTGTAAACGCAAGGATAGTCATCAGGTGGTGCTAGATTCTAAAATCGTTCCCTATAGTCAGCTAGTGCAAACAATGGGATAACCGTCAATTCGTACTAGATTCTAGTATCTAGTATAAACTGTGGGATAGTAGCCAGGTGGTACTAAATTCTAAAGTCGTTGTATATAATCATCTAGTGTAAATGCCGGGATAGTCATCAGGTGGTGTTAGATTCTCAGATCGTCATGTACATAGTCATCTACTGTAAACACCTATATAGTCGTTAGACAGTGCTAGATTCTAAAATCATTGCCTATAATCGTCTCGTGTAAATGCCAGGATAGGTGTCAGGCAGTGCTAGATTCTAAAATCGTTGTATATAATCATCTAGTGTAAACGCCAGGATAGTCGTTAGACAGTGCTAGATTCTAAAATCATTGCCTATAATCGTTTTGTGTAAACGCCAGGATAGTCTTCAGGTGGTACTAGATTCTAAAATCGTGACCTATAATCGTCTACTGTAAACATCAGAATAGTCGCCAGGTGGTACTAGATTCTAAAATCGTGACCTATAATCGTCTACTGTAAACGCCAGGATAGTCGTCAGGCAGTGTTAGATTCTAAAATCGTCCCCTATAATCATCTAGTATAAACGTTTGGACGTTAGGCAGTGTTAAAATCTAAAATCTTGACCTTTAATTGTCTACAGTAAACACTGGGATAGTCGTAAGGCAGTGTTAGATTCTAAAATCATTGCCGATAATAGTTTTGTGTAAACGCCAGGATAGTCGTCAGGCAGTGTTAGATTCAAAAACCGTCACCTTTCACTGTCTACTGTAAACACCGGGATAGTCGTCAGATGGTGCTAGATTCTAAAATCGTGACCTATAATCGTCTAGTGTAAACGCCAACGTCACTCTCCCCCCACATACTCCCCCGACCCCACACTCCGACCAGACGACCATATCTACACAGAGCTGACAAATGGAAGCCAGCGTTGCACATCTCAGGGAAACGCTATCTACACAAAACCTTCCAAATCGAACATGCCAGCTCACCATATGAAGCAGAAGATATATCTCTATAAACCTGCTTTATTGGAAAATTGTAACTCGGCTGCTCGGTCAAGTGGATGGTTTAGGCTGCCCTCAGTACTAGGTCTGGTGGTTTTTGTAAGGATCATCGGTTAAATGTGCCTTGTTGCTCGGAACAAAAAAGATACTACAGAAAACAACAGATTTCCGAGATAATTTTCTTTTAAATGCACCGTCGTTCCAACATTAGCGCCTGCTATTATTTGCATTTTTCTATAAAATGCTATAATTGTTCGACTCCTGTATCTGCAGCGCTAGCCTATACAACTTTAAGTATATTTCGTTCATTATATATTTGAATTTTACAGGTTTTCTTTTTCTTTTTTTACGCATTATTAAACAAGGTAATATCAGAAGTTGCTGCTGTTTTTCTGTGGCTCATAGAGCTGACAATAGTATACATGTATTCACAAACAGTTTTGGAGTTTCATATAAATTGTACATATCAGTACAACAATAGCAGGAACTGATAAAGGAAAAACAGAGATGACCAAATTGGTTATAACACAAAGGCACTGGAGCATGACTTGGAACCTTCATTGCAACATGAAGCAATTTTCCACTGGCCGACTATTCGCAGTCGGGAACCACCGATCGATTTTTAAGGTATACCGACGCCAGATCGGTGAATGGAAACAAGCATGCAGAGAAGTGCTCACTGATTAATTGTGCATAGATTATACAATGAGGCCACCACTGAACGACTTCAGTCTGTATGGGCCTGTCAAGTGCACCAGAAAAAGGCATACACTGCACCCTCACTGATTTTTAGACACCAACGTACAGTCGTTAGCCACCACCAACCGATTATTAAGCGCCAGATCCACTATGGCGACTGAATTTGCATAGAATTCTCGTAAAACCATGCGATGATGCGACCATGCGGATACATGCGACCGTGCGACCACATGTGAAAATATTAAACGGTTTTATTACTATATACCCATGCCGTATATACTGTATATATATACGCACCGTTTCGGCATATGACGTAAAAATACTGTACGGACCAGCGGTCCGTACACTAAAATACGGCCCACCTTGCCATACACATTTATTAAAATTTTGGTTGTTAAGAAAAATGAAATTGATTTTTTTTTAAATTTCGGGTATATAGTAAATATATAACGTCCAACCATGCTTGTACAAGTCACAGAACTCGATGATGATTTACCGCTTGTACGGAACTCGGCATAAATGCCTCGGTCCGTACAAACCGTAAATTACCATCTCGTTCTGTGAATTGTACAGCATGGTCAGGACGTTCTATATAAATATTGTCGCATGCTGGTCGCATGTCCAAGCTAATTCGCATGAAACATGTTACTCCCAAGCGACCACCATACAAACGCTTGATCCTCTGAAGCGACTTTTTCATACGACCATCCTACCCCTAATAAAAAACACCATAGGCTTAACATTAGTGGACTGTATTTGGTCTATGGTGCAGGAAAATGAAATTTATCGCTCTAGTGTGATACAGTTGTCAAATGACGTCATTCTGAAAAAACGACCAATGATTATCACTGATTATCGGTGAGTTTTATGGTATTTCTTAATTTACTGAAGTAATTTAGACGGGGTAGGATAAATTCTAAACCAAACTTCAGTTAGTTGTGTTGTTTATCGCACTCTGGCAATGTCGGGTATCACTCCACTTGGATTTGCCTCGAGCAGTAATATGTGAAACCATAGTTATGGTGACAATACTGGGTAGATTTATGAGTTGTTTCGGAGAAATCCGTTCTGAATGAGCCGGCACGGCGAGTTCAGAACGAATTTCTCAAAAACAACGAGTAAATCTGCCCCGTATTGGCACCATCACTATGGTTTCATATTATTATATACCTTAATTCAATCTTAATTCGCTAAAACTGACGGTAATTCGATGTCGAAGTCACATTTTACAACTCGCAAAGACGATGCGTACGTTAGCAGACACGCCGGAAGTTGACAACCAGAAGTGATTACCGTGCAGGCGTGAATACATTATACCGCCGCATAAATTAGCGAGCGATTACCCTGCTATGCTTGATCGTCCCGTCGGACAGCTGTACTCGAGCAATGCAGTGTCAACGACATCACACGCCGTCTAGTTTAGACAGGTTTGACATCAACGAGTTGCCCGCTCGGCCCTTGAACGTATTGAAATCGATATTTCTCGCATATCTAAGCTATCTAAAGTGTATCACGTGATTCCTTATCGTATTTCACCTCGATGTTTGATGTGTTTTCACACTAACTCGCTCCGTGGTTACTGTACAACGCCACGGAACTCGCGAAGTGAAGGGATCCTCCATTTTTGAATCTTGCACCTAGAATTCTGTTGTTGGCCTCTTGACCAATCAGATTGCGTTATTTCTTCAAAGCGTGCAATCTGTAGCTCAAAGCGTGCAGGTTAGGCTCAAAGCGTGCAATTTGTCACTCAAAAGCGTGCAATATGTATCCAAAGTACCAGTACAACGTTTCACAGCGTACAGTGCAATCTGTGTATAGTTACTATACCCCCAGGAGCAGTATGTATTTACTCTGACTTTGTGCATAGGTATATAATAATACACGACATTGCCGTCGTGCGATAAACAACAACACGACTAACTCTCGTTTGGTTTATCCTAATTACTACACGTCAACCGCTCGAGGTTTACGGCCGCCTGTCCACAAAACCATCGATTATTGTCTATGTCTACATGGCATATCAGAGGTCCCCGATTCACCACAGTGAGACCGAGAAATGTCAACGCCATCAGAGGGTTTTTTGTCCAGGGCTTTGGTTCCTTTTGATTGCGGTTTAATAATGAAAAGAAAAGGCTTGTGGGGTGCTGGCATTCTTCGCTCAACATGTAAAAAAAAGTAGTCCGGTTACGTCAGCGGATCTCCATTGACACGGGGCGTTATTAGCCTAATGAATTGTTTTCGTTTTCCACGAGGAAATGTTAAAGAAATATTGAACAATAAGTCTTTAAGGTTTAAACCCATGTCATTTATCTGAAACCTGAATATGATGATTTGTAAGTGTTGTAGAACACATATGAAACTTAAAAATCGGGAAGTCATCGTGCTAGTTTTTTATTTTAGAGATAAGGTGTGTTTCCATTGGCTGACAAATACGGTGTAGATTTTTTGTGTTCTCCTAATAGCCCATTTCCATTTGCAATCACTGGTATACAGTCAAGAACCACCGACGGACCTTTAGTACTGCTGACCCAAAATGAAATAGGCTATAAGAGAGAACACAGAAAATCTACACCGTGTTTGTCGGCCAATGGAAAAAGGCCTATAGATATCATGATAATGTATAGAAATGGGATGTATAGAAATTCTAAAAATTTGTTTTTCACATAGTAAAACCATACTATTTTTTTTTAAACTTTCACAGATTATAGAATCTGTATAGCACTAAAAATTAAAAACCACAGGTCACCATCCTTATTTTTGAAAGAATTGAAAAAAACACCTATATTTTTCAGTACATCTCCTATATAAACCAGTCAAACGTAAATTGGCCTGATTTACCTATTGGTTAAGGTCCAACTGGATATCATGTTTTACTTCACTCACTTGGTATTAGATTAAGTTATTGAAACTGGTTTAACTGATGTTCATTTATAATTGCCAGCTTTTGAAAGTCACTGTGTATTGTAAGATATACCTTTCACCTAATGGAGGGGCATGTTTCCCCTTGTGGTAAAATCTCCCGCTTAGTCTTCTGATGCATTCTCCATGGATTTGGTATTTAGTTCAAATAGAATGTATTTTCCTGGATCAGATTCTTTGATTAAAGAATATTTTCTGGCAAAATTTTATTCTTTAAGGCATATCTTACAGTGGCACCACCTGGGGATTTTCAAATACTGATAATTTTCAAGTCAAACTGGTTCCTTGTGAATTCTAATAACAAATGAATAAAATAAAATAGGTGAATAATAGTATCAACGTATGAATGATTCATCAAGGAAAAGTACTGAGAGATACAGTTTTTATCAATTCTTTTAATGACTAGGTCGGGGACCCATGTTTTTCAAAAGTGTATGGAGTGCCCCAAGGCTCAATCTTGGGGCCACTTCTGTTTATTGCCTTTGTTAATGATATTGCGAATGTTCTGCGAGAAGATATAAGAAAGGATCAAGGAGTGAGATGTTTATTATATGCGAATGATACGGTTTTATACAAATCAGGATCAAACTTACACGATATAATAACACAACTCCAAGATAGTCTGGAAAGAATAGAAAGATGGTGTATGAGAAATAAACTAACCATGAACGTAAAAAAAACGAAATTTGTAATGTTTGGAAGTTCAATAATATTAAATAGACACCGCTTAGAAAATATAGCTCTTTACCTAAACCAGGAACCTCTACAGAAAGTACACTCATACAATTATCTTGGGATAACTTTAGATGGTAAATTATCTTATAAACCACACATTAATCAAATTGTAAAGCAAGTTAACCATAAACTATATCTTCTCGTAAAACTACAGCCATACCTGACTGACCACGCTTGTACTATTATTTATAAAACTATGATCTTGCCAATTATAAATTATGGAGATGTGTTATATGATACTTGTAATGGACAGGACTTACAAAAGGTTCAAACTTTGCAGAATAATGCCCTGCGCATCATAACAAAAAGTAGACCGAGAACCAGTGTAAGTCTTCTCCACAGATCAACACAAATGCCTTATTTGAATGAAATCAGAAAATGTCATATAAACACGCACATGTATAAGTTAAGCAAGAACAATGAACTATTACAATCTAAGACATTGAATACCAGAGCTCAAAGTGCACCTTTGTTTAAGGTATGGCAACCAAGAAATAATATGTATAAAAAAAGTCTACAATATCATGGTGCAGTATTATGGAACTCTCTACCGTCAGATACAAGAAAGATAGACTCTCTATCAAACTTCAAGAAGGAACAAAGACTGTACTTGAGTACAACTATAGAAACTTAAAACGAATCGACTACAGACAATGAGACCATCAACAAAAATATCCATAAAATGTCATTCATTTGAAGAAGGCCCTAAGGCCTAGTAATGCTGTATTGCATGACTTGTTATCTAGAGATATAGACTACTCATCCAAGAGAAACCTTGTACCATCATGTATTGGGTAAATACGTTGCATGATTGCATGCCCATAAATGAAACAAATGGAATGGAATAATCTACTACCCTGGGGGCACGTTAAGACCAGTCTGCAAAGACTGAGGGCCTACCCAGGTAAAATAAAAGTCTTTTAAAAAAAAAAAAAATGTATAGTACTATAGATTTACTATATTTTGTGAAAAATTGTTCAAAATTAAATCTATTTTACTATACGAAAAGCAACATTTTAGAGTTTCTATATATTCCTATATAATGATATCACAACATTGATCTCTAGATCAAAAACTATTTGATGGCCCGAATTCTTTATATGTTCTATAACTATTGAGGATTATGATTTATTACCCACCTATTACGGAGTCTCCATAGGAAATGTACGGGGCCCTTGAAATTCCCTACCAGGAGATTCTGGCATGTCAGAATCTCCTGGAGGAGATTTCGGAGAAATAGTCCCTAAAGATTTTGAAGTCAACTAAACAACAACATCTGTAAGGCTACTTTGATGTTAAATTAATTAAAATTGATAATATCTATCTCATTTATTATCATAAATCAAAAGTATATATATTATAGTATTCATTAAGACACAGATTAATGGGGAACTATATACACTGTGTAAGTACACACCAGATTACTGACATGCTTGGGTGTGCTGTGGACCTATCCAATGTGCAGTCATCCTATAGGGGACAGAGCCATTGTTAGTTTATAAAACAGTCACTAGGTGGCCAGCAGTATGGCGGGCCCCTTTGGGGGGACAGATCTATATTCTAGCTCTTTGTTCTTACGAAATTCAACTGCCTTTCAATGTTTTGCCATGGTTCCTTTGACTCTCTACACCCATCCTAGAGCAGGATGACACAATGATTAAACCCAGAACATGAGGTTTTTCACATGGAACATTTTATATACATATGTCAGCAAGGCTAAAGTTGTGACATTTCCCAATTATCACTCACTTCTTTTGCACCTCCTTTAGTGAAGAACACCTACTTTTTCACCTCCTTTAGTGAAGAACACCTACTTGGGGGGCGTCATGGCGGCGCCCATGGATCATAGGCTATATGCCGTATATGTTGATATATGGTCCAATCTTGTTATTGATCTTGTACGTGGGTAATAATACAACGACTGGTTACGAGTGCCCGTAATCTCCTCATAGTTGACGACGTAATATCCATTCGTGCACAAAACCAGTCATTATTGTGTGTATCAACTTTTCAGGAAAATGACATGGGTTTTAATTATCAAGGCAAATTGTCCGATATTCCTTTAACCCTTTAAGGACGGGTGCCTGTGGTCAAGCTACCGCCTGGAGGACGGGTGCTGGTGGCACTTTATACCGCTAGGGGACGGGCACACAGTCGTTAAAACCCACAATTCAATTTTGTAATCATGTGATATAATATAAAATCATGAATAATTATTTCTTTTGAATAAAAATACTAATAATGATATTATGTATACATTCTGTAAAAATTTCATCAATGTTCCTCCATTTTTTTTTTGTAAAAAACGATTTTGTAGATTTTTGAGAAATGATGCCTCAAGGCATCATTCGCCCTGGGCTGGATGATGCCTCGAGGCATCATTCGTCCTTAAAGGGTTAAGGCTGGAAGCGGATGAGGAGACTGGGAATGCCTGCGGTGGTCGACACGAGTCCCGACAAGAGTCCGTACAGCGACTGTATGGTCCTAAATATCACAAACACGGTACTGGAAGCAGCAGTGCAGGTAGATTTAGGAAGTGCGCGCCTGCCGGCAGGTTTTCCCGCCAAATCTTGTACCAGCAGACGACAATGAGCGTCTAGCACCAGGAACTAGCGAAGTCAGAATTGATGGTTACCAGTAACTGCCCATCACTCTACACTACAGAGTACTCTAGATTGCTTCATACTTTATTATACACTCGAATATTAATACAGGTAAATACAGTTCTCTATACTACAATACAATGAATACTGGAAAACTCGACCCATGAAAAACAAGAGGTCGGCCAGTCTCTTGTATTAATTATCACCCTAGAAAATTGATAAACACAACTCTTATGTAGAATAACTACGAAAAATTCATTATAATGAGCTGATCATTTACAAGAAACTACACTCTAAATTCTGTCTCTCACTATACCCATTGCTATTAAATGTTGCCTTGTAATGTCCTGTATTGTCTTGTTAATTATAACTCTCTTGCGTTACAGCAAATTCTGTATATATTGTTGTGAATGCTGCATGTAAGAACGCCTATTTTCTGGTGAATGTATGCTATTTACCTGAATAAAAAAATAAAAATTTTAAAAAAAACTCGACACGTTTTAAGAACTCAACCCGTAACGAACTTGACCAATTTTAAATCTTCTCCATTCAAGTGTCTCAACTGGATAAATACTATAAAGCATATAGCCTATAATCCATGGGCGCTGCCATGACGCCCCCCGAGTAGGTGTTCTTCACTAATGGAGGTGAGACAGTAGATGTTCTTCAGTGATGGAGGTGCAAAAGAAGTGAGTGATAATTGGGAAGTGTCACAAATCTAACCTTGCTTACTTATGTATATAAAGTGTTCCATGTGAAAAAAATCATGTCCAGGGTTTAATCTTTATGTCATCCTGCTCTGGGATGGGGGTAGAGAGTCAAGGAAACATGGTAAAACATTAAAAGGCAGTTGAATTTCATAAGAACAAAGAGCCAGAAGAGCCAGGTTCTGCCCCCCCCCCCCCCCTACCAGGGACCTGCCATACTGCTGGCCACCTAGTGACTGCTTCATGAACTAACAATGGTTCTGTCCCCTATATAGAGTAGTAAATATGTTATCTTGGCTTCAAATTGGGTCCTCTCTGGGAGAGAAAACAAACAGAAAACACTTCCCCTAATCTTATCCCTAACCCTAACTCTATCCCTAACCTTAACCCTATCCTTAACCCTAACTTTAACCCTATCCCTAGCTAGTCAGACCTTTGTTTCTATATGAAAATGTCTTATTCATAAGTATCCGAAACGGGTCGAGTTCCCCAATCGATTTCTCCGCTTACGCGGGGTTCTACTGTATTTACATTTGATGTAGGAAAAAATATCTTTCTTCAAATATTTCAAAAGCAAGATCGGTGAGCCATGAACTTTTAAATCTGAATAAATTGTATTACACATGTATAAATTTACTATATTCCATGAAGGTTTTAACATGTTTCATAGGAATTTTTATATCTACTTTAATGATATAGTCATAACGTTAATCTCTGAATAATAAGAACTAGGACGGTGACCCCTTATTCTAAAGTCAGTTATGAGCTCTACGGCAACTTGAAATCATCATTTTCAGGTTTTAATTTTCGAGGCAAATTCTCCAATATGCCTTTAATGGTTTGTCGCAGTGGTGAGGTTTGAGGTTCAAAAAGGGGAGGCACATCATAATTCTAAAATTAGAAAAAAAAATCGGCTTTTCAAGAAATTCTCTTATGATTTTAACCTACTTTTTGGGCAGTGAAGATGAAAAACCTTGGCGCCCTTTTCATGATTTTAAGGAATCTTTAATTAAAACAGTTCCTTTTCAATGACTTCACCGATTGGAATTTAAAAAGAAAAATTGGAAAAGACCCCTTTTTACGATTTCACGGATTCATTTTGTAAAAAGAGCATCTAATTTTATTACGTTTACTATGAAGAGTCTCCAAAATTGATCATTCTGTTCCATTTCTATACTGAGCAGAGTGGCTGGCAACATTTCTAAATCGGCCGATGAAAATGGTCCCGATTGTTTGTCGTAAAGGTCTGTCGGTGGTGCCACCGACTTCACGTCAGTATTATATAATCGTTGAGGGTGTAAACTTTGCTTTGTTTTCACTGCTGACGGAATATTCACCGATGAAATCAACGTGTTTTGAATCTGTTGGTCATTTACTAAGTTGGTGAGTGGTAGCTTTGTTGCATATAATTCTCCAAATATATTGGTGTTTATTCATAATACCAGTCTGGTTCCATTCACTAATCTGGTGTAGGTTTACCATCAAAATCGGTCGGTGGTTTCCGACTGCAGATGAGTACTGAATAATCGGCCAGTGGAAAATAGTCTAGTCAGACATTTATCAGGGTTAGTGCCTACCTCCTCAACCCATTCTACCTTAAACCTCTCCTGGTAGGGTTGAAGAATGCTGTTTAATAACTGTACTAAAGATTAAGAGATTTGATCATACTTCAGTCCAAGAAATGTATGAGAGATGTAAAATTAGACCGCTGCACATCAGACGGGCCGCACACTTACTATCCATAATCAAATGGTGGGCTGAGGCACCTGATAATGTACTAGAAACAAATACAAGAGTGACCAGGATGACGAATAAGGTACAACTTCGAACAGTCAGACCTAAAATGGAAATGTATAGGAAATGTCCACTGTATCGAGGCATGTTGCTTTGGAATTTATTATCTGCAGAAGTTCAGAGTGAATATGATATGATCAGTTTTAAAAAGTATGTTAAAGACTTTCTTATAACAGAACGGATACTCCCAAACATACCGATGTAAGGTGAAAAAAGGCAATTTAGTTGCGAGGTATACTATTCTTTTACTGAATTTGAGTCATATGACCAATTCACTCGTTAGTGTTTTTCTCACCGTAGTGCTTATAGACAACATAGATATTGGAAATTTTTCTCCGCAAATACGATAAGAAAATCACAAGAAAAATAGACGAATATCAGACGAAAAGCATAACATAACTACAGCTTTGAGATTGAGGATTTGGGATCGCCCATTGTATTGTATTGTATTGTATTGTATGGTATTGTATTGTATTGTATTATATTGTCCTGTACTGTCCTATTTTTCTGTCAGTAATTATTGCACTCATGAGGTGAAGAAATAGATACTACATTCCGACTGAGTCACATTGGAACCTATAGAGTCATATGACCTATACGAACAAAAAACCTAAACTCTAGAAGAATAATTACATTGTTCGCCTAATATTTCATGCCGCAAGGCTTGTGTGTGTCTTGTCTTATGTAATGTCATACACTTTTGATCCTATCGTTTCTCACCATGTTGGACCTGTCCATGGAAGAACGCTGGTCAACTCAGCGAATGTACATTTTGTCCCGTATAAACTTACCTGGAAAAAAAAAAAAAAAAAATGCCATATGGCATTCCCTTAGATATGCCTTTAGAATGTCATATATTCTATAGCAACTACCAGAGAGGGCCCTATGGCATTCCTGTAGGCATGGGAGAACAATGCTGTTTTATATTAATTCCATTCTGACGGAATTACGAAAGGACACCAGATAGGCAAAATCAAGTCCAGATATCACAATATAAATAAAAAGGAGAATGGTAAATCTGTAGTTCAGATAGAGAAAGTGTGAATTACTGGTAGTTTTAGATTTGTAAATTTGCTGACAACATAGGATAAAGGTGGCTGTACATCACACCACATAGACATTGCATGAGAAGGACTGGCCTTTGATATAGCAGTAAGTCTACCACTGCTGGGGATGAAGAAGAAAGGTGGCTGTACACCACACCACATAGATATGGTATGAGAAGGACTGGCCTTTGATATAGCAGTAAATCTACCACTGCTGGGGATGAAGGAGATAGGTGGCTGTACACCACACCACATAGACATGGTATGAGAAGGACTGGCCTTTGATATAGCAGTAAGTCTACCACTGCTGGTGATGAAGAAGAAAGGTGGCTGTACACCACACGACATAGACATGGTATGAGAAGGACTGGCCTTTGATATAGCAGTAAGTCTACCACTGCTGGTGATGAAGAAGAAGAAAGGTGGCTGTACACCACACCACATAGACATGGTTTGAGAAGGACTGGCCTTTGATATAGCGGTAAATCTACCAATGCTGGTGATGAAGAAGAAAGGTGGCTGTACACCACACGACATAGACATGGTATGAGAAGGACTGGCCTTTGATATAGCAGTAAGTCTACCACTGCTGGGGATGAAGAGGAAAGGTTGCTGTACACCACACCACATAGACATGGTATGAGAAGGACTGGCCTTTGACATAGCAGTAAGTCTACCACTGCTGGGGATGAAGAAGAAAGGTGGCTGTACACCACACGACATAGACATGGTATGAGAAGGACTGGCCTTTGATATAGCAGTAAGTCTACCACTGCTGGTGATGAAGAAGAAGAAAGGTGGCTGTACAAAACACCACATAGACATGGTATGAGAAGGACTGGCCTTTGATATAGCAGTAGGTCTACCACTGCTGGAGATGAAGAAGAAAGGTGGCTGTACACCACACGACATAGACATGGTATGAGAAGGACTGGCCTTTGATATAGCAGTAAATCTACCACTGTCGGGGATGAAGAGGAAAAGTGGCTGTACACCACACGACATAGACATGGTATGAGAAGGACTGGCCTTTGATATAGCAGTAAATCTACAACTGCTGGAGATGAAGGAGAAGAAAAGTGGCTGTACACCACACCACATAGACATGGTAAGAGAAGGACTGGCCTTTGATATAGCAGTAAGTCTACCACTGCTGGAGATGAAGGAGAAAGGTGGCTGTACACCACACCACATGGTATGAGAAGGACTGGCCTTTGATATAGCGGTAAATCTACCAATGCTGGGGATGAAGGAGAAAGGTGGCTGTACACCACACCACATGGTATGAGAAGGACTGGCCTTTGATATAGCAGTAAGTCTAACACTACTGGGGATGCAGGAGTAGAGTGGCTGCAATGGGACTTGAACCCCTAACCCTGGGATTACAAGTCCAGTGCCTTAAGCACTGAGCTAACTCCCCACCACTCCCCGCCATGATCTATGTGTACGGCGAATGATGTGCGGCTGTTAAAGGGTTAATGTTTTGTCGTTATGGTGAGGTTTGGCGACGCCTGGGCTCGTTTGTCACGATTACTCCTGTGTCTCTGTCTGATGGATTCCCTCATTAAAAATGCATGTTTCTACTCAACGAGGGGCTAGGCTTCAATCTCCAAGCACTGCTCTAGCAATTCCTGCACAGGATTACAACTAAGACATCAGGGGGTGTTTTTCAGTTTTATTATATACCCATGCAGTATATTTGATAATTACGTACTGCTGCTCCCTGTGCAGTATAAATTGTGTAATGAACCCTGTGCAGTACACTGTTTTACTGAACATGTTGAGACATCAGCAGTGTGTGGGCTTTCACATCGACATGTCTTCTATGCCAATATATGGTAAGATTTTACCAATTTTGGGTATATCATGAATATGTGGCAACCCACCATGCTTGTACATGCTACAAATCTCGATGGGAATTGATGTTATTTACGCTACTCAGCCTGGGGCCTCGTTCAGTAAAAAACAACAATTCATCGCCTCGTTTTGTAGCATGTACAGCATGGTCAGGCTGTTCTATATAAGTATTTATCACACTTTTTGGCTGTGAGTGACAGATAAATGCCCACAGTGGGCAAGTCTATGGTGACCGACTTTGCAAGACTTTTTTGCGATGAATAGGGTTTGACCAATATCACTCGCAAATTCACTTGTATAATGTGAGTGAGATAACTATCCAAGGAGTGAAGATGTCTCTAGAATGACCGTTGGATATCATCGTAATTAATTATTGCCCACACGCTTGTTTACTAGCCTATATGGATCGCCCGTACTATTACGACTGACAAATATTCAGATAAAAGCGACCATGATCCCTGAGGCCTAGGATATTATGTACAGCCTGGTCCGAGAAGATTATGACTGCTTTTATCTATCAATTTACATATTTTCTCCTCTCTGCGTCTTTCACAATATCACAGTGAATAGCATGCAGATAGTGAAGGGATAGCTTTTTTGCAGCACGCTGGAAATCTATGTGAGCACTCTAACCTTTACAAAGCGTTTATTATAGAGCTGCATGCACGCGCTAAATACATCATCTAGAGGTTAGAGGGGTCCATATAGACTTTCAGGGTACTGCATAGAAATTCTCCTTTCACTATCTGTACGCTATTCACTGTGATATTGAGAACATGGCAGGGAGCTAGTGTCTCAGTGTCTTAGAGGCGTGCCCAGCTGACCATGACCAATCACTCAGGACCAAAATACCTCAAGACCCACTCAGGGCATTGAGACCCACTAGTGCTTGATGTGTTTGGATCCTAGACTCAGGCAGTTACAGAAATGGCAAGGTAATTGGGTGCGAGTGGGTTATAGAAAACTATCCTTAGACTGAATGTAATCCAAACATTTTAATTGTTATTCATATATAATTGCACGCTCATTCATCTATGATGAACATAATATTTGCTCCTAGTTACACTAGACGACTGAATACGTGGCGACTGTAGATAGTCAGCCAATAGTCGTCAGGCAGTGGCAATATCCACTGCAAAAGTCGTTGACCTCAGAATATACCCGAGCGTTTACACTGACGACTAGGAGTTTTCACAGAATCGCCGCCAATATAGACAACTAATTCAAGCCCACTTGAAATAGTCACGGGCGTCAAAGCATGTCCAATAGTCGTGAAGTGGTGCCAAATTGTGTAATGTGATATAATCAGACGATCCACAGTCGCCACTCGCTTGGCGTTTACACTAGACGATTTCTATAATGTTACTGCTAAAAGTCGTCAGGCGGTGCAAAATGCCAGAATCGCCGGCCAGAATTGTCTAGTGTAAACGCCGGGTTTAGGCTACATATATTTTGTGTGCAGGCATGCTCTAAGGCCTAGCGTCTACCTACTACGATATGGCTCCGATATGGTCTAGGATGCACCTCCCGATAAAAAAATCAAAATTGCGGCAGAAAGTCACCTAATATCAGGGCAGTTGACCACGTTTCTGCGATTAGACACTGATAAAAACCCCATACAATGTGTGGCTACGATTTTGGACATTCCCGATATGTCTCCGATATTTTATTTTTTGTATCGGTTCCATATCGGGAGGTCTAAATTTCTATCGTAGTAGGTGGACGCCAGGCCTTAAGACAGAGGAAGCGAACTTTATCCTACCCCTAATATAATATCCCATAGGCTTAACATTGAGTTTCCGTATGCCACGCTGACTGGCATACAGAGTTTTATATGCCACTAGTGGCATACAGAAGTTTTATCACATAATATTCCAAAATCGAGGAGACGGGGTAGGATAAAATCAAAACCTGATTCGTTTTAATCTTTGTCATCACATGCCACTCCTGCAGTTTTGACTCCGGACTTCACTCGGCTTCGCCTCATGAAGTCACTTTGCCAAACTCCAGTCGTGGCATACAGTGGCCAAGATTAAAACTCATCCAGATTTACGATAGTAGGAATATATTCTGTATGCTAAGCCCCAAGCTAAAGTAGCGAGTGATTAATTTGACAGATGAGCTATTTGTCATTCTGCATATTGAGGTATTGATCCAGGGATTTGAGAATGTCCTCATGAAGATCAATCAAAATAATGTCCCAAGAAATAAATCTCCAGAAAAAAATCCAGAGAAAATGATTTCTCACTCAAGGTGAAGGTTGAGTAGGGAATGATAATAACACAAAACACAATAACCTACATTAGCTGTATATTCGGAAAACTGTGATGGAAACACATGGTACCTGGAAAAACAAATGTATATCGACAATGATATCTATATTATATGTACTTTAGGAAAGGTTTACAGAAGAACGTCCATTATCTCACCCCTGGTACAAGCTTAGCCGTAGAAATAACATTAGGAAAAAATACTCAACGATCATCCCCATAAAGTGATAATACTACGCCACGGCTTTGTCGTAGTGAATGTGAGATGACGTCATATGGATTTGCTAGGTATATTTTAACTATTCTGATATTCTGATGCTATCTAATGTCATAGAAAGGGGTGAGATAAATCCAGAACTGCACTCGAATCGTAAAATAGACAATATTCCACTCGTTTGGATGTGCCATAATTATCACTCGGCTTCATCCAAACGATTCGGGCACATCCAAACTCGTGGAGTATTGTCTATTTATACGATTCTCGATGCAGTTCTATATAAATATTGGGCGAATATATATACGTCTTCTGTACACTTTACTTCTTCAATAAAAAAAATATTGTATCGACAACGATGGATTGCACCATTTATCTGCTGTTTGTACTGAATTGCTCCAAAATATTTTGCATGAGTGGTTTGTACGGAACTCGGCGTAAACTCCTCGTTCCGTATGAACCGTAAATTATTATCTCGTTTTGTAGCTTGTACAGCATGATCAGGATGTTCTATATAATTACTGGGCAAAGGTGACGCTATGGACTTGGGTAGTGGAAGATAGGGGTTAATCACTCCTAACTGGCAACTCCCTATAATTTTGAATTCTAAATGGCATTTTATCGCTAAACTGACATCGATGTTTACCAAAATTCTCTAGGGATCCATGTTTTTGTCCTGTCGTTTTGACTTATCTAACGCGTTTCCGTTTACCAATCCGTCTTCGTTTATCAAGTGAATTATAGTGAGATTAGAAACCCGCTGAGTACACTAGCCTTACTGCATGGGATCATTCTCCAGGCCCGTTTCCATTGACCGTCAAAACCAAAATATACAAAAATAGAGCAAGCTCATACATTAAGGGCAAGGTAATCATGTAATTCATGCTAAATACCAGTCAAAGGATTAATAACCACTTGCCATGAGACGTGCTAAAACTGATTGTTACAAAAAATCTCCTATGTACCGGGGGTTGAAACTATGGGATACTATAATCGCCTCTACTCAAAGGGAAGCAACACTCAAAGAGTTTAAAGTAGCGATTAAAACTAAAATGTCTAGATATGAATGGCGGTAATATGTCGAACGAACCCTGTACAACCTGAGTAGACTCGATTTCTCTAAAAGTGTATCTATCATCATCCTCATCCCTGTATATATGTATATAACTTGAAACCTTGTATTGAACTATTCTCTCACTTGAAATGTTGTCTGTATACCGCAGTTTGTATTTGCTGCAGTGGAAGATCTACCTATGGTAGAACTGCATGTTTGCTAATAAAATTAAATTTAAAAAAAATGATAATATGCAATCTTAGGTTAGACCTTTTATTTTTTTAACTGAAATACAAAGAAATATAGAACTTTCAATGGACAACTTCAAATTTGAACTATGTGGGATTGACACATGCAAACTACTAGGAATATCCACATGTATACTACGATTATCACATGTATTACACAGACTGCAGAAAATGTAAGGAAAATAAAGAGAGCTAAGCTCAAATTAAAAAAAAAAAACAAAAAAAAAAAACGGTGTAGATTTTTTTAATCCACCTGAAAGCCCGTTTACATTGGCCATCACCGGTCGACAGTCACGAACCACCGACGTACCCTTACCACTGCTGACGCGAAATAGAAATGGGCGCTCAATGGGAGAACTCAAATAATATACACTGTTTTCGTCGGCTAAAGCCGGATGCCCATCTACCGATTTAGGGTTGAACGATTAGTTCCCAAATCGCATAGGGATCGGTCACCTTGTCGTAGGCAAATTACGTAACCCCTCGCTCAACCTGCGGCCCTCGAGGAGAGGGGCTAGTGGGTATTAGTCCTAACGAAATCATTCTATACCTACCGACATATATATGCACACTGATAAAATCGATGTATGGTTCACTAATCGCTGGGGAGGGGAAAACCACAACTTGTCGGGGACAGAATGACCTCTGAAGAAGGTGGTTGACTAATCGCTGGGTAGCCTTGCCTAGCTGTCCGACATCTACCGACTCAGTTAGGATACCTCGCCCGAGACAAATTACCCTCCGTTTATCACCGACAAACGTACATAAATGTTCCGAAATCGGTAGATGGGCATTGGCTTTAATGGAAACGGGCCTTTTAAGCAGCGGTATTCGGTATATAAAAAATTGGCGAAGGAGGTAGTTTTCACTCAGTGACGAAGCTTTCACTCACTGGTCGGTGGTGCCACATTGCATAATCTAAGCAGGAAAAGTCGTGGGTCATTTCCCTAGCTGGGTCGTTTCCATTGACCGATTTTGGGTCAGCAGTGCCAAAAGTTTGTCAGTGGTTCCTGACTTTAGATTGGTGACGGGAAATCGGCCAATGGAAACGGGCCTATAGGACACAGAGTTATTGCTAGTTCTGCTATCATCTGCCAGGAAGTTGTAAGATAGTGTCACTGTAGTCGGGGGGCAACCATTGTTATCAGTTGTTATAATCTATAGATAATCTTGAAACGAGGCTAAAATTCCTCCATGGCAAACCGAAAAAATATATTTAATAAAATATATTGATAATTGGTCCTGCCACCTGGTGTTTTAGAGGGCAGCATGCCCGCCTCCATAGCACAATGGCTATGTGCCCTATAGCCTAACGTTGTTAAGCATTCCCTGTATGGTATTGCGACACAGTCAATAAATCGACATACTCCACTTCGTAAGAGTATTGTTCGGTTATTACACCACAGTCCCTATGTTGTAATGAAGTGGACTTGAGGCTGTCTGTAGTAGTTGAACATGCAACCTGTGCTATGAACATTGTTACCGGATAGAGGAAGCTCATACAGTAAGGGCAAGGAAATCAGGTAATTCATATTCCTATATACCTATGAGCGAACAACCTATGATTACTTAACGCTGCTGGGGGTGGAATAACTTTTGTTTACTGCCCAGGTTGAAGTTACTGCCCAGGTTGACGTTTACTGCTCAGGTTGATGTTTACTGCCCAGGTTGACGTTACTGCCCAGGTTGACGTTTACTGCCCAGGTTGACGTTTACTGCCCAGGTTGACGTTTACTGCCCAGGTTGACGTTCAGAGACATTCAGTTTTTATCGATATTAGCCGACAATTGAAAGTACATAGGAATAGGGAAACCACGTACCAGTGGAAATAAGGCTCGGTAAGGCTTGGAAAAATTACTGCCCGTGGCTACGCCTTGGGCAGTAATCTTTCCAAGCCTTACCTCGTAACTTTGACTTATTCCCACCGGAACGTAGTTTCCCTCTATAAAATACCAGTCAAAGGATTAATAACCATTGCCTCCTGCGCCATGAACATCCGCACTTTTGAGAAACACTCCCTCTTATGAATATTTTAAAAAGCTCACCAAAACAACGATGATGGAGCAAATTCCAACCTTATAAACAATCCTCTTACTGTCAGAACATCTAAGATCATGTTCCTTATTGTATAAATGATGTTGTTGTAACCCCATCCGCTAAACTTGCTGAGTGGGAATTATATAGAACGTCCTGACCATGCTGTACAATTCACAGAACGAGATGGTAATTTACGGTGTGTACGGACCGAGGCATTTATGCCGAGTTCCATACAAACGGTAAATTATCATCGAGTTCTGTGAATTGTACAAGCATGGTTGGACGTTATATATTTACTATATACCCGAAATTTTAAAAAAAATCAATTTTATTTGGCTTAGCAACCAATTTTTCAATAAATGTTTATGGCAAGGTGGTCCGTATTTTAGTGTACGGACCGGCGGTCCGTACAGTATTTTTACGTCATATGCCGAAACGGTGCGTATTTACAGTATATACGGCATGGGTATATAGTAAATTGTTATATCCACATGATTGTATGACACTAATTATCAGTGAACTAACAGTCCTGACAATGAAAACCAGCTGAAGTGTTAACAGCTGATGTCACCGGCCTCTTTGTTGACATGTAAAATGGTTCAAATACCGGACATCTCTGCTAAAATATTTCCGATTATGTCAATAAAGAAATGACTTGAAAAAGGCTACTTTTGCCGAAACGTTGTACATAGTTGTTTACACCAATAAAGCTCTCACCTAAAACCGAATTGGGCAGCTGTTGAGTTGTACTTGTTTAAAACCATCTGGAAAGAAATGAAAAAAAAACAAAAAAAAACATTGTCACCGAATAGAGTAAGCTCATACAGTAAGAGTAAGGGAATCAGGTAATCCATATAAAATACCAGTCAAAGGATTAATAACCATTACAATGACAATATGCAATCATAGGTTACACTCATATTGAAAACTCAGATAGACTTTCTATTCTACTGGAATACTAAAAAAAATATAAAAATCTTCAATGGATTATCTGAAATCTGAACTATGTTGGATTGACACATGTAAACTACGAGGGATAGTCACAGGTAAACTACGAGGGATAGACACATGTAAACTACGAGGGATAGTCACATGTAAACTACGAGGGATAGTCACATGTAAACTACGAGGGATAGACACATGTAAACTACGAGGGATAGACACATGTAAACTACGAGGGATAGTCACATGTAAACTACGAGGGATAGTCACATGTAAACTACGAGGGATAGACACATGTAAACTACGAGGGATAGTCACATGTAAACTACATGGGATAGACACATGTAAACTTCGAGGGATAGTCACATGTAAACTACGAGGGATAGACACATGTAAACTACGAGGGATAGTCACATGTAAATTACGAGGGATAGACACATGTAAACTACGAGGGATAGTCACATGTAAACTACGAGGGATAGACACATGTAAACTTCGAGGGATAGACACATGTAAACTACGAGGGATAGACACATGTAAACTACGAGGGATAGACACATGTAAACTACGAGGGATAGTCACATGTAAACTACGAGGGATAGACACATGTAAACTATGAGGGATAGACACATGTAAACTTCGAGGGATAGACACATGTATAACACACTTTGAGGGAAAATAATGAAAATGAAGAGAGCTAAACTCAAATTAAAAAATGTATTGTTACCGGAATTATGCTATGATCAATCACAACTGTAGTACGTGTCACGATCTTTGTACCTTTGTCAGATCCAACTAAGTTAGGAGCAGGCTTGTCTTAACCCGTGTGCGACTCATGTTGTGAACTAATTTTATCATCCGCCTAACACAAAGTGTCTATAGAAAACACATAGGGAATGTCAATCACCATACCCGGAGCATACAGATATATCCACCTATTACAAAGTGTCCATAGAAAACACATAGGGAGTGTGTATCCCCATACCCGAAGCATACAGATAAATTCACTTAATACAAAGTGTCCATAGAAAACACAAAGGGAGTGTCTATCACCATACCCGCAGCATAGAGATATATCCACCTAATACAAAGTATACATAGAAAACACATAGGGAGTGTGTATCACCATACCCAGAGCATACAGATATATCCACCTAATACAAAGTGTCTGTAGAAAACACATAGGGAGTGTGTATCACCATACCCAGAGCATACGGATATATTCACATAATACAAAGTGTCCATAGAAAAAACATAGGGAGTGTGTATCACCATACCTGGAGAATACAGATATATCTATCTAATACAGAGTATCCATAGAGCACACATAGGAAGTGTGTATCACCATACCGGGAGCATACAGATATATCCACCTGATACAAAGTGTCCATAGAAAACCCATAGGGAGTGTCTATCCCCATACCCGGAGCATACAGATATATCCACATAATACAAAGTGTCCATAGAAAACACATGGGGAGTGTGTATCACCATACCCAGAGCATACAGATATATCCACCTAATACAAAGTGTCCATAGAAAACACATAGGGAGTGTGTATCTACATACCCGGAGCATACAGATATATCCACATAATACAAAGTGTCCATAGAAAACACATAGGGAGTATGTATCACTATACCCAGAGCATACAGATACATCCATCTAATACAAAGTGTCCATAGAAAACACATAGGGAGTGTGTATCACCATACCCGGAGCATACAGATATATCCACCTAATACAAAGTGTCCATAGAAAACACAAAGGGAGTGTCTATCCCATACCCAGAGTATACAGATATATCCACATAATACAAATTGTCCATAGAAAACACATAGGGAGTGTGTATTACCGTACCCGGAGCATACAGATATATTCCCTTAATACAAAGTGTCCATAGGAAACAGATAGGGAGTGTCTATCCCCATACCCGGAGCATACAGATATATCCACATAATACAAAGTGTCCATAGAAAACACATAGGGAGTGTGTATCACCGAACCCGGAGCATACAGATATATCCACCTGATACAAAGTGTCCATAGAAAACACATAGGGAGTCTGTATCACCATACCCAGAGCATACGGATATATCCACCTAATACAAAGTGTCCATAGAAAACACATAGGGAGTGTGTATCACCATACCCGGAGCATACAGATAATAATACTCTAGACATGATGTGCTGGTGTATATAACGACACACCAATATGTACAATATGTAAATTGTAAAATTGAACACTGATTTTGAAAAATGTGAATGAAATAAAAATTTGCTATCTGGCAATGAAAAAATAAATAAAAGAACGAGCTAAATGCCTGGGTTTGTCATTTTCAGCTCACAGTTTCACACAACACTCTCTCCCTGCCGCCATTTCCTCGCTGGTCATCTTTTAAGTCAAATTTAATTGCGGTCATACATCTTGGTGTAATTTAATTTTCGCTGTTATTTATTGTGTTGTTCACTCGGGTTTTGCGCCTGCGCACTACGGCCATGTATCTTAATAATGTCTGGAGGGAACGCCACTGTTTATCACGTGTTTCCGGTCTCGTTGAAATGTAGAGGTTTGATACCGTTAACCAACGAGTGTTAGATAACCAAAGTGGAAACCAGGGAGGTGTTTTAAAACTAAGAATAATGATAACTGTGAGACTACCATTAGGACAAACCAGAGGGATACCAGTTAGGATATTCATGCCAAACCGTATTTTAAACGTGATCTTCAAAAACCCCTGGGACCTGTTTCAGTAGTTTCGTGACATGTCTAGATGGCGTCTGTGACACCATACGGACAGATCACAAGATTGCAATCGATGACACACAGAGTTTCACTCGTTTCTCGTAGGAATTAAGCAATGACACTTTAACACAAGTAGGGGATACATATAACCTATAATCGTTCCAAATATGAAGAAGATTGGCCACTCCGATTTTCTGATATTTGCTATTCTTTTTCCACTGTTGCTTGCACTGTTGGTGCCGCTGTTGATGTCTGTCTAGGCCTAATGTCATGAGACTACTGAAACAGGTCCCAGATATCCATCGAAGTGTTCATCCTATTATTTCACATTTCGGATGGGAAGACATTTTGTTATATACAGTCAGTTTTACATAGCTATGGGTCGAAACAAGGTATAGGTTTTCGCCTTCTCAAAAAATCAAATTTACGATCTTTTCAGCTATCGTGGTTGTAAGACCGTCCTCCTTAAAGACGGATCAATTTAGGTAACGAGAATGCAACAAAGACCACATTGAGATCAACGTTTCTATCGCCTTAGATTTTGAAACACCTCCCAGGGGTCCGTTGAATATATAATCGTACGACTACGACTGTCTTAGTGAACGAACTTAAAATTTGTACGAGGTACAGAAAAAGGTCTTTATGTACGATCCTAGATTATTAAACGGGCCCCTGCTGTTTTATCTTAATAACGCTACCATATTTGAAGGAAATCAATAGTGTTTGGAAACTGATAACAAATCCGATTAAAAATTCGATATATTTGTGAACGTGTTTTTGAAGAGATAAACAATATTGACTGGTCTCAGATACAAGCGGTCGTATGCTCTGAGGAGTTGACGCGTAGTAATATCCGAGCGCATGCAAGGATATTACACAGAGGCAATTCCGAGAAACATACAACTGCTTTCACCTGAAACCAGTCACTATTGTATCCATTATCTACCATTTCCGGATAGATGGCATGCCGATATTAGTTCATTTTACTTCGCACTATTCTTCACCACGGACTATTTTTCTATATACGCGGTCTATCGGAACCAGGTGCATACAACATATCTGTATGCGCCTGGTGGAAACGTGATATCGGACCGATGCTACTTCTCTTAGGTTGTCTCTGGACAATTTGTATTAGCTGGATGATAAATATGATAAATATGCTTTATCAAATTACACGTTATTAATACATGTGACAAAGAAGGCTTGTGATAAAATTGACATTTTTCTGTTTTCTTTTGTTTTAGTTCTGGCAAAATGATCGGATGACATTGACAACTGCTGCTCAATTGACAACCCTCACAATGCCCGGATACCAAAATCTCTGAGTTCTGAAAATGATTTATTAGTTATTTGAATTGATAAAGCAGAAACCAACAGGTTTTGGTCAAAGTCGTCATTCTCCACGAGTTTGATGCAGACTGAATATCATGTAACACTCACACGAGTTGGAGAACAACAACCTTGACCAAAACGAGTTGCTTTCTGTATCAAGAGAATGGACGACACACAGGATATAGACCATGGAGAACAGGCTAAAATACTCGTAGGGGCATGGAGAACGAGTTCCCAATGTTAAGCCTCTGGGAGTAAAATAGCAGGAATGAGGTAATGAAGGATTATAATCCCTGGTATCAAAATATATCTTCTCAGTGGCCTTACACTCCCTTACTGTTTATAAATGTATCTGCAATTTTCAGTAAATATTTTGCTTTATGTTGCAATGCTTAGAAGCAAGTTGACCTATTTTTCTGTGATCTTAAGATGCAAATATACAATGTATTTAACCACCTCTACCCCCATTCCGGTTTGATATCTGCGACTTTTCCCTATAGAATAACTTCATGTATCGTGCAATATTTACATAGAGTATATAACTATTCGCAGCTTCAGTTCTAGGTATATAACGTTACAGACTCATGGCAAAGAGTAGCGATTGTTTCGGCAGCTGTGGCCATTAAAGTATAATTGGAAATTGGAGATAATTTAATGCCAACCGTTTTCCTTTATATTGTCTTAATTTAAAATAAAAAACAATTGTTCTTTTTCATTATCCAACAACCCGTTTCTGTAAGTTTCATCGACATCCCGCTTAAGGGGAAACCCCGCTTAAGGGGTCACCCCGCTTAAGGGGACACCCCGCTTAAGAAGACACCCCGCCTAAGGGGCCACCCCGCTTAAGGGGCCACCCCGCTTAAGGGGCCACCCCGCTTAAGGGGCCACTCCGCTTAAGGGGCCACCCCGCTTAAGGGGCCACCCCGCTTAAGGGGCCACCCCGCTTAAGGGGCCACCCCGCTTAAGGGGCCACCCCGCTTAAGGGGCCACCCCGCTTAAGGGGCCACCCCGCTTAAGGGGCCACCCCGCTTAAGGGGCCACCCCGCTTAAGGGGCCACCCCGCTTAAGGGGCCACCCCGCTTAAGGGGACACCCCGCTTAAGGGGACACCCCGCTTAAGGGGACACCCCGCTTAAGGGGACACCCCGCTTAAGGGGACACCCCGCTTAAGGGGACACACCGCTTAAGGGGACACACCGCTTAAGGGGACACCGCTTAAGGGGATTTCTGAAAGTCTTGTGAGTGAAACCTTGTTCACTGAGTGAAAACTACTACCATCACTGATTATTTGACACCAACACACAGTTGGTGGCACCACTGACAGACTTTTAGGGGAACTCAAAAAATTCCCCGCCGTTTTTGCCGGCAAATGGAAACAGGCTTTTAGTGATACTTTTTGGTAATAATCGTCATGCTGAAACAAAAACTGTCAACGATTTTTCTCTCCAGCATCATGTATTCTCCTACCCCTCATATAAATCTCCATAGACTCAACATGGTGGGCCTGTATGCCACGGTTATGCCATAAAATATTTATATGCCACTGGTGACATATGAAGTTAAAAACATGTGACAGGGTAGGATAAGATCAAAACATCACGAAATTTCATATAATTGTTGATATGCCATTCGTTGTCTTCCGCTACAGGTATCACTCAGCTCTGCATCGTGATATCATTCCGCGAAGACAACTCATGCCATATAAACAATCATATGAAATTTCGTGATGTTTCATGATAATATGGCACTCCCAACCAACATTTAGGACTCATACTGAATCAAACTGGGATGAACCTATCGATGACAAGACGAAAGATTGGTCGGTGACCATTTTCAATTCTCGTCTAAAGTCAGCGTATATATTTTCACCAATAATGCCCATCACCACTACCGCTTCCTTTGTTAACCCTAACGTATATGTTGGAACAGCGCTATTTTGGTTATGAAAAAGTATACAATAGGCAGAAGGTTTCCCTTCTATAATACGCCGTAAAATGGTTTGAATTACCTTTAACCCTTTTCAGACGCATGATGTCTGGAGGCATCACCGCACTAAAGACGCATGATGCCTGGAGGCATCATTATTCTAATATCTATAAAAAGAAAGGTTTTAACCAAGAAATGATATAGTAATATTCATGAAATCTTCACAAAATGTACATATTTATATAGAACGTCCTGACCATGCTGTACAATGCACAGAACGAGATGGTAATTTACCGTTTGTACGGACCGAGGCGTTTACGCCGAGTTCCGTACAAACGGTAAATTATTATTGAGTTCTGTGACTTGTACAAGCATGGTTAGACGTTATATATTTACTATATACCCGAAATTTTAAAAAAAATCAATTTCATTTGGCTTAACAACCAATTTTTTAATAAATGTGTATGGCAAGGTGGTCCGTATTTTAGTGTACGGACCAGCGGTCCGTACAGTATTTTTACGTCATATGCCGAAACGGTGCGTATCTTCAGTATATACGGCATGGGTATATAGTAAGACATAATACTTAGTATTTCTATTCAAAGGAAACAAAAAAATTTATGAATATGTATCATGTTACGTGATTACAAAATTGAATTATACGTTTTAACCATTATCAGTTCGTCCTTTAGGTGGAGAAACTGCTACCAGCACCCGTTCTTAAAGGGTTAATTCGAAGTCCAAAATGAAAACCAAACTATCTCCATAGTAGGTCACCAGCTGCTCGCTGATTGGTCAATCCTTGGGTCATGTGTTTAAAATCTTGTATGCAACTCATGACATACGAATCATGATGCATTATGCACTATGGCATACGGTAATGCAATGCACAAATAAATAAGGTCTGCTCGGGTGGAAAGCAATTACCAATCTGTTTGCCCTCTTGGTCGCCTCGCCTCCTCATGGTACAGACCGGATACGCTTGCACGCAAGCATAACAAAAGCAATGGGGGTGGGGAGTTAGCTCAGTGGTAAAGAGCACTGGACTTGTAATCCCAAGGTTACTTGATTGATTTCAGTCCCACCACAGTCCCACCACAGCCACTTTTCTCTTTCACCCCCAGCAGTGGTAGATTTACTGCTATATCAAAGGCCAATCCTTCTCATACCATGTATATGTGGTGTGGTGTACAGCCACCTTTCTCCTTCATCTCCAGCAGTGGTAGATTTACTGCTATATCAAAGCCAATCCTTTTCATACCATGTCTATGTGGTGTCGGAAGTAAAAGAAGTTTTATATGCCACTAGTGGCATACAGAATTATTTTCACGTAATATTCAAAAATCGAGGAGACGGGTAGGATAAAATCAAAACCAGATTCGTTTTAATCTTGGCCACCGCATGCCACTCCTGGAGTTTTGACTCCGGACTTCACTCGGCTTCGCCTCATGAAGTCACTTTGCCAAACGCCATTCGTGGCATATGGTGGCTAAGATTAAAACTCATCCAGTTTTACGATAATATCTCTATACATGTACAAATACAAATATATGAGTACAAATATATGTGGGCATAACACATGCATACAAAATAAAAATGCCTTCTTTGAATGTGTTTAACTCGAATTCTCATCTTCGTTTCTGGAATTCCCAAAGAAATGTGCAAATTAACTGTTTTTAAAAGTCGGTCACATATCGCGTTTCCTCCGGCGCAAGAAATCTGAGTAAAAGGTGAAATAAGGAGCGGGTCTTGCTGTAACAGCCTGTTGCCTTTAAGAGGCAGCCAATTACCGGGCGTATGGATCCCCCGCTCTCTACAAGAAGTCCCAGCAGATCCACAACTTCTCACTCTCCCAGCAGATCTTTAACGGCTTCCTATGCTCTGCCTTTAGCCCCTTGACCCTTTCCTTACTAATGATGCCATATGACATTCCCCAGCCACAGGCAGATGATGCCATATGGCATTCCCCAGCCATGGGCAAATGATGCTATATGGCATTCCCCAGCCACGAGTGAATGATGCCACTATGGCATTCCCCAGCCACAGGCGAATGATGCCATATGACATTCCCCAGCCGTGGGCGAATGATGCCATAGGGCATTCCCCAGCCACGGGTGAATGATGCCATATGGCATTCCCCAGCCACGGGCGAATGATGCCATATGGCATTCCCCAGCCACGGGCGAATGATGCCACTATGACATTCCCCAGCCACGGGCGAATGTGCCATATCGCATTCCCCAGCCATGGGCGAATGATGCCAAATAGCATCATTTGACATTTTCCAATTTAGGCTTATAATTCGTTAAATATTCAATACTATAACACCATTTTTATTCAGAATATATATTTAGATATAACCAATATGAGTATTGAAAAAAAAAAAAAATGGTGACACAAATAATGTCACGTGACATCATTTTGAAATTTGGTTCTCGCCCTTACTGCCTATACTTGGGAACTGGCAGGTTAAGGAGTGGATACTAGAACTAATTTATACCGCCAGGAGCGGGAAGTCTCGGGCCTATTGCATTGATTCTATACATTTAGGACGTTTTGGAATATATATTATCTTTAATATCAAAATATATTTCACCTCAAGTCATTGCATGGGTGTTGTATCTATATTCTGCGAATTTTTCATGATTATCTATCCAATATTTCCCATTTTAATTTTTCAAATTTAAGAAAATGATGCCTTTTGGCATCACTCGCCCCAGCATGGTTGATGCCATATGGCATCACCCGGCAAAAATTGCTAAATTGCCTGTATTTATCAGTACCAAAATGACTGCAATAAGACTGTCGCCATTTTGTAGTAGCTCCTCCCTTCCTCCCTGTCTTGATTTTGACCGTATAGCAGCCATGAAGTGAATGGCATATTTACCCTCATTATCGCTCACTCTAGTTCCCAGTCTGGCCACATGGGGACA
This sequence comes from Alentia gelatinosa, assembly GCA_950022655.1. Taxonomy (NCBI): domain Eukaryota; kingdom Metazoa; phylum Annelida; class Polychaeta; order Phyllodocida; family Polynoidae; genus Alentia; species Alentia gelatinosa. Next base: position 120,033,897 of record OX465581.1, on the reverse strand, counting down.
GACCCGAACGAAACTAGTCAGTCCTGATTGGCTGTTGCTTCAACAGCCAATTGTTTCTTCAACAGCCAATCCCTGAACAGAGTTTACAAGCTTACCCTGTACTCAGATGCCACCTGCTGTGTGTATATAAGCAGATGTACATGTCCAAATAAATCAGTTGAGTTCTTGACTCATAGCAGTACATAGTACATCTTTGTTTGAGTTCTTATTTCCCCTCTTCTTAAGGTCTAAACCTTAGGCGAGTAAGGCCCAAGGCTTTACAGCTGGTTCCTCGGGTATACCCAAAATCAGGGGGAACCAGCCAACAATTAACTGTACAAAATTATGAAACTCAAACAACTCATACATCATGAGTTGGTAAATATTGTAATTCTAAAATAAGCTTCATAAAGCTAAGACAATATAACACTATTCAGCTTTAAACCACTTCATAATGTGAATCCACAGTTGATTAGACTGCCCCTTTAAATGACATGTGCCATGTTGACCCATGATGTTGACAGAAAAAAACCGGCAACACATGAGGTGATGTCTACTAAAGAAAGTAATCCCTAAGACTATGTCTGTTTAACATAAGAAATTACAAAAATGAGTGTAAATCATTTACCATATAAATTCTTTTTTTGTTTTGTTTTTGGAAAAGGTTTATTGACAGAAGGTTCTTCTATACATATACAAGATTTTCAACCTTACAGTCAAATATGTGCATCTCTATATACAAGTAAAACACAAAATACCCCCCAAAACGCTCAGAATTTAGGATATTTGAAACAAACTGGCGCATGGGCCAGATTTGGCCACAAAATGGCAGGTCGGTGCAGAGATACAAGCAGTGCAAGATCTATGCTAGGAGAGTGGCATCTTCTGTGGATAGGCATTTTATTTCAATTTTATCTTATTTTTGGATTTCCATTTTATTTCCATTTTATCTTATTTCTGTGGATTTCCATTTTATTTCCATTTCCTCTCATTTATGCCTCGTCGAAAGAGAAATATTCATTGATCTTAGTAGATACCTCTCATGAGTATTACTGCAGAGTTACTTGGCTTAAAAAGAAGTCTTGTGAGATTCACCAAAAAAGTAGCGACCTCAGCTATTCCCAAAGCCACGTTTTCCAATACTGAGATGGCATCAAATTACAGTTTTCTTCATCATAGTTATAAAATACGGCACAGAGAGTACTGTTCAGACTTTAAACTAACGAGAAGGGACACCTTTTTGAAAGACAAGATGCAATGGAACTGTGGCTTGTTGAATAATCTAGGATCGTTCATGAAGACCCTTTTCTGTATAATATGAAGAGACGTCACGAGTTTGAGTCTGAGTTTATTTATGCCACGCATTTTGTTGGCTCCATAATTTCACGAGTCGAAGACGAGTGACATTACGGAGCCAACAAAATGATCTTATACTACCCCAAAAGACAGTGACATTTTCCACAGATTCTCACCGATCTGATCACCGATTATAATCGGGAACAAGAATGTCGCTGTCTTATACCCTCAACGATCACACGTCTCCACTTTATGACCTTGTAGAGCGACCCGAGTGAGATCAAAGAGAGCCGCCCGGAGCTGAGCCGGGGTGAGCCACAGGCCGCTGGTGTGGATTCATAGAAAATAATTCAAAGTTTAATAACTTCAGATCCAATTGAGATATCAGGAAACAGTTTTCAGATTCATCCTCGCCTCTGTCTCCCCTACAGATCGATATAAGGCACTTGTAAATCAGACTCGGGGATATGTATCATCACTGTTCGAACGGCTTTGTCAGAATCGGGAACAGTCGGTGAAGTGTGTACAGCGACAGGATTATGGTCGGGCAGAGTCGGTCATTAGCCCCACGCTAGTAATGCCCGACCCGATTAAAATCGGGTCTGTGAAGTGCGTACAGCGACCCGACTCTGCCCGACCCGACGGGTTCGTCGGGCAAAGGTGTGATCGGGCACAATGGTCGGGTCGCTGTCTTATAGGCTTAAGGAAACAAACTTAAATGTTATTTAAAGATAACCCTTGTAAAAGGTACAGAAATAGGTCTTTATACTCCTATAAGAACCTAGATTGTTCAACGGGCCCATGGGACCCTTTACATAAATAACGACAGCTAAAAAACAAACTGGGACATACTTTTAGATGTTGTTCATTATTATAAATAGAGATATTACCAAAATTATGAGAGAAATACAATTTATTTTGTACATATGCATGAAATAGTCCAAATAGGCAATTTTTCATGGTTTAGCGACAGCGATAATTATTTTGCGCTGGTATTTCACCATGTAACCAGCTACAAAGATGAAATATAGACCCGCCCCTCATACAGTGAGAGAATGGGTCTGTGTGTGTGTGTGTAAAAAATAGAAAACAATAAATACATTTCAAAAAAAGAAATAATCGCTGCTAGCGATAATCGTGACTGAAAACAGGCCAGATAGCGATGAAAACTTGGGAAACCCCTCCCAACCTATGATGTCACAAGGGAATTCCATGCTAAAATTCATCGCTAAATTTTCATAGTTGTAGCTAAAAACAGTCTAGCGATATCTCAGCGATCGTGATATAGCGTTCAATTGTAAAGAAAAAAGCCTTCAAAACCTTGGTATATGGGAAGATAGTCCCTTTCTGCTATAGAGCGAAAAACATTGATATACCCTTGAATATGGCATTTTATGGATTTGATTTATTGGATAAGATAGACGATAAATACAACAAGCGATGGTTCTGTAAACGACTCGAGGTCGACGTCGAAATACCCTCGCTGATGCTCGTGTCACACTATGCGTCAACTACTTGTGGTTTACGGCTGACTCTCCACAATACCATCGATAATTGTCTTTATTATCCATCGTATACAAAGCCCCCAGTCATACAATGCTAAATGCAACAACCTCTCGTGGTTTATGGCCGCCTGTACACAAAACCATCGATTATTATCTATATCTATCACATTATATTCTCTCAATTTACTTATATTAATCAAACTATGATAAATGTTTAAACTAAACTACTATCGACTTTTATGTAATGAATAGAGAATAGATAATGTGTGGGAAACAATTCAGAATCATTTTTTACACGTATGAGATATGATGAAACAAGACAAGGCAACATAAATGGAAGCCAACTGCCATAAATTGCCATGTGTCTCAGACGTCAGTCAATCGAGCAAAGTCGGGTTTAAGACAGGCTTGATTCGTACCTTATCTACTTGGTTAAGTGGGATTCACACGATGGGATTCACGTACCTCACAGGCCGTTTGTCTGAGACAATTCCTGTTGAGATTCGGTACTGGAACACAATCTCCTTGTGTGAATGACAGGGTTCCTTTTTGCTGAGACAACTTTCTTCTCTTGCAATTGTTGGCAACAATCACCCCTAACAAGGAACAGAATCTCATGAGATTTTGACTTTAAACAGGTTTAAAATTTAGAGGAGCATTTTGGTGAGACAAATGTATTTCATTCGTTCACCCCCAATCTGTGAGTCTCAGTGGTCTCAAATAACACCCATTCACACGGGGAAGTACCCTGAGTCGGCGACTGTGTACCCTGTGTAGGGGTGTAGGGGTGAGGCTATGTACCTGTTAAGTCTTCCCATGTGAATTGGATCCGCCATGTTACCCTGAGATTGTAGGACACCCCAATTTCTGAAACTTTGTACCCAGCTGGAAATAGTAGCCGACTGATGCAAAGGTGTGAAGTACACCAGTCTCAGGTCCATTTGTCCCATCGTGTGAATCGCACTTTACGCAATGCCTGCAGCCAAACAAACACCAGGGACCTGTTTCACTAGTCTTGTGACATGTCTGTGACACCATACAGACATTGGGTTTGTCTAGTTTCGTGACACCACAAGTAGCTGCCCTTAGGAAATACAGACCCCAAACATAAGAATTAGACAAATCTAGACACATCATGGACCCGTTTCACTAGTTCTGTGACAAAAGTGTTAGACAGATATGAAAAGCGGCACCAACAGTGCAAGCAAGAACGGACAAAACGAAGTCTAATGTCTAGTTCTTATGAAACGGACACACCATCTAGACGCCATCTAGACATGTCACTGTCTAGTGAAACAGGTCCCAGGAACCTGTTTCACCACATTGTTTCGTCACATGTGTGGGACACCATACAGACATTGGGGTGGTCTAGTTTTGTGATAACACAAGTAGCTGCCCTTAGGAAAAGACAGACCCCAAACATAAGAATTAGACAAATCTACACATCATGGACCTGTTTCGTGACAAAAGTGTTAGACAGACATGAAAAGCGGCACCAACAGTGCAAGCAAGAACGGGCAAAACGAAGTCTAATGTCTAGTTCTTATGAAACCGGACACACCATCTAAACGCCATCTAGAAATGTCACGAAACTAGTGAAACAGGTCCCTGGCAACGTATTCTTTAGCATTGTATGACTGGATGTATCTTTGATCCAGCAAAAAAAAAAAAAAAAAAAAAGCGCCCTCATCATATTTTTCGTGGTTTGGCGATTTAGTAGCCTAAGATGGATAAATACAATAAACGATCGTTATGTGAACAGGCGGCTCTGTAAACCACTAGAGGCTTCCTGAACTCAAAAATCATCGCCTAGAATAGTCCAGTGTAAACACCGGGTCAGTTTTCCTTTGAGAACAAACACTCGGGTGATTATTTTCTCCGCGGCCACCTCTACTCGGTGGTAAGATGAGTCCTGCACACAGTCTGTACGTTAAATTAGGCCTGGACCTGGACGGAGCGAGGAAGTGGCGGCCCCCCGCGTACCGTCATGGGCTCTGACTCTGTGATCTCCCGATCAGGTCGCTCTCCCACTCAGAGAAGATGAAGAAAGGACGGAGGAGGTCCTTCCCGCAGATTCCCAGGTGCCGCCCGACACTCATCCGTCAGAACCTGAGACGTATGGAGCGCCGTTCTCCACATAGACAATAATTGGTAGAAACCGAACGAGAGTTAGACTTGACAATGTTTATGCCACGATGGGCAGGTCGTGTATTACTGCACGAGGCGTAGCCGAGTGTAGTGAGGAACAGACCTGACCAGAGTGGCATAGACACTGACAAGTCTAACTCGAGTTCGCTTTCGTATTTATCCTACCCCGTCTATGCTTTTGTATTACTAAAAGAGAAATATTGAGTCAATGACCAACAGAATTTTTTTCATAGTAGCTGCCGCCCGACACTCATCCGTCAGAACCTGAGACGTATGGAGCGCCGTTCTCCACATAGACATTATTCCTATATACCTATGGACGTACACTCTATGCTTACTCCACGTTCTGGGGGGTGGAGTAACTGTCTGATACTACCCAAGGTTGCCGTATACTACCCGATGTTGCCGTATACTACCCAAGGTTGACATTTAGACCAATCAGATTGTCTCTTACAAAATTCATATGAAAAGCGCATAAAGTGTCAAGTTACTCGATAAGGTTGGATCTGGCTTCAGGTTTGATGGTGGATGAGCAAATAACGCTAATTATCGTTATTAAACCACATTTGAAGGTATATAGGAATAGGGAAACTAAGTACCAGTGAAAGGAAGTCAAAATTACTTGGTAAGGCTTGGAAAAATTACTGCCCGCGGCCAAGGCCTTGGGCAGTAATTTTTCCAAGCCTTACCTCGTAACTTTGACTTCCTTTCACCGGAACATAGTTTCCCTCTATTCCATACCTATGGCCGAACGTCTATGAAATACTACCCGCTGCTCGGGGTGCAGTATAAATAATGTTCGGGCGCACTGAGCCCGTAGTGAATGCTATGGCGCACTGTGACCATCGGGTCAATTGGTACATTTAATAAGTATATAAAATGGCGTTTTATTAATATTCAGTTATGTAATAATAAGAAACCGTAGTGACTGAGCCCGTAGGGATGCTATTCTCGGCCTTTTGATGCCAGAAATACGTCCCTCTGCCTGCGGTGTCGGGACGTATTCATGGCATAAAAAGACCTCGAACAGCCATCCCTTCGGGCGCAGTAACCATGTTTTCTCTTAATAATGCCCCAGTCACACTGGCGTATATTTTGGCGTTTCTTCAACGTATTTGAATTGGTGGGGACCACGTATTAGCTACGGATTTGGAACGTATCTGTTTGCTTTGCTTTATGCCCCAGTCACACTGGCGTAAAATTTGGCGTTTCTTCTACGTATTTTTAATTGGTGGGGACCACGTATTAGCTACGGATTTGGAACGGATTTGTTTGCTTTGCTTTAACGCGTTAGTACGCTTCTCAACGTTCATCAACGCTTATTTACGTTTCTGGAATGGGGCTGTTGAATAATATTTTGTCGTTGTGAGGCTGGACAATACACATATACATATCAAACGATGAACGACATACTGGACAACCTTTTTTGTTCAGGGTAGCATAAAACTTGTCAGCAGTATCGTCCGTACAAAATGTCGTACTTATATGTTTCCTATATCAGCGCCGATATGCATCAATGCATATCGAGCGATGCAGTGTTATGTCTGAGACTAGCAGGGTGAGTGGTGCAGTACCTGTATATCTGTGTGAATGGTCAAAAAGATTTTAAACACGATTCAATCGTAAACAAATGGTGAAATTTGGTATACATGTATCACGTATGAATAGAAATGTCTGCTGAAAATATATTTTAGTGCATGAAAAACAAGTTTGCCATGGGCTACAACAGCTCTAGAGGTGTCTTCCGGGATGACAAATGGACGACAAAGTGGACAACATTTTCAAAATCAAAAGAAATTTTTGACACGAAAAATTCTCCTCAACGCTGGCAAACAACTGCCACGGCCAAAGAGAAAAGTGTACGAAAAGATTGAAAACACATTTTCAAAATGAATGATTTCTTATGTTATGTTTTTCCACCAATGAGACTTGAACTATACTTTTTTATCGTAGAATTATTATTCAACGGCCCCTAAAACGGCCCGCCATAGAGAAGGGCCCCACAGTAATTAGCTCACCCTTAAGGCGGACTCGCCGGCACCCAGCTTCGGCAGCACCAGCCGGTGGCCCGGATGTAGGAAGTCGTCTGCTCCTGAGGCTGAGCTAATACGGCTCTCCATACAGATTCCTAGCAAGTATGTATATATATAGAAAAACTAAACCTGTGTAGGGAGAGTGTGTTAATACGTCAACACTCCCGCGTCGGCTGAACCTGCTGCGTCTAGCTTTCTAGAGCGTGCGAGTAGGCGCTATATACGTTGCCTAATGACAGTCATTAATGGCGTAAAAAAAAACGGCGTTTTCCCGTGTACGCACAGGGGCGTCAGAACATTTTGAAAGTGGGGGGGCGAACTGAAAAATTGCTGACTTTTTTCTTGGTATTGAGTCTGACTTTGAGATTGACCTGTCCCATTGGATTTACCGTAAGTCATCGAAAAATCTGAGAAAAGTCAGGTCGTTACAGTTAGGTCAAGTCAGACTTTGACACTTTCCCACAGTGAAAAGTCAGGGCTTAGCCATTATTGGTAATTGCTGTCCACCCTAGTGTCGCCTCGCCTCCTCGTGGTGCAGACTGGATAAGCTTGCATGCAAGCATAACAAAAGCGACCGGGGTAGGGAGTTAGCTCAGTGGTAGAGAGGTTGTCAGACTTTGTTGATTCGGGTACCACTGCAGCCACTTTTCTCCTTCGCCCCCAGCAGTGGTAGATTTACTGCTATATCAAAGACCAATCCTTCTCATACCATGTCTATGTGGTGTGGGAAGTAAAAGTACTCTCACCTCGGTAAATGTGTAGGGGTGAGGTTTCCACCTAAATTCATTTCATACATTTGATCACCACCCTTGTGGTGTAAAAGAACCTTGAGAAAGTCTGGTGAGAACCTGCAATGGTTAACTGGACTTAAATCAAACCAACCAACCAACCAACCATAGCCATTATTGCACGCTAAAGAGTCACACTTTGATATCTTACCACGGGAAAAAATCAGGGCTTAGCCCTAATTGCATGCTAAAGGATCAGACTTTGATATTTTACCACGGTGAAAAGTCAGGGCTTAGCCACCATTGCACAGTAAAAGGTCAGACTCTGACATATTTCCATGGTGAAAAGTCAGGGCTTAGCCATCATTGCAAGCTCAAGAGTCATACTTTGATCATTTTCCACTGTGGAAAGTCAGGGCTTAGCCATCTTTGCACTGTAAAAGGTCAGACTTTGATATTTTACCATGGTGAAAAGTCATGTCTTAGCCATCATTGCACACTAAAGAGTCAGACTTTGATATTTTACCACGGTGAAAAGTCAGGGTTTAGCCATCACTGCACAGTAAAAGGTCAGACTCTGACATATTTCCATGGTGAAAAGTCAGGGCTTAGCCATCATTGCATGCTAAAGAGTCAGACTTTGACACTTTTCCATGGTGAAAAGTCAGGGATTAGTCTGACTTTGATATTTGACCATGGTGAAAAGTCAGGGTTTAGCCCTAATTGCACGCTAAAGAGTCAGACTTTGACACTTTTCCATGGTGAAAAGTCAGGGATTAGCCATCATTGAAAACTAAAGAGTCAGACTTTGATATTTTATCACGGTGAAAAGTCAGGGTTTAGCCCTCATTACATGCTAAACAGTCAGACTTTGAGACTTTTCCATGGTGAAAAGTCATGACTTATCCATCATTGCATAGTAAAAGGTCAGACTGTGACATATTTCCATGGTGAAAAGTCAGGGCTTAGCCATCTTTGCATGCTAAAGAGTCAGATTTTGATATTTTACCACAGTGAAAAGTCAGGGTTTAGCCATCATTGTACACTAAAGAGTCAGACTTTGACACTTTTCCATGGTGAAAAGTCAGAGTTTAGCCCTAATTGCACGCTAAATAGTTAGACTGATATTTTACCACAGTGAAAAGTCAGGGTTTAGCCATCATTGTACACTAAAGAGTCAGACTTTGACACTTTTCCATGGTGAAAAATTACAACAGTTTTTACACTTGATTCAGTTAAATTTGAAGGTGCTGACTTTTTTTGGGTGGCAAAAAAGTGGGGGGGCGGCCGCCCCCCCTGCCCCCCCTATTCTGACGCCACTGACGCACGTCTACGTTCTACGTAAGGCACGTGTGTTATGGTGGCTGGTGGAGTTGGCGGTCGTTGTTGTCGTGTGTAAGGCACATGTGTAATGGTGGCTGGTGGACAGGGCGGTCGTTGTTGTTGTGCACGAGGCACATGTGTAATGGTGGCTGGTGGAGAGGGCGGTCGTTGTTGTCATGCGCGAGGCACTTGTGTAATGGTGGCTGGTGGAAAGGGCGGTCGTTGTTGTCATACAGGACGTGTGTTATGATGTCTGGTGGAGTTGGTGGTTGTTGTTGTCGCGCGCGAGGCACTTGTGTAATGGTGGCTGGTGGAGAGGGCGGTCGTTGTTGTTGTGTGTAAGGTAAGTGTGTTATGATGGCTGGTGGAGTTGGCGGTCGTTGTTGTTGTGCGCAAGGCACATATGTAATGGTGGCTGGTGGAGTTGGCAATCATAGTTGTCGTGGGCGAGGCACTTGTGTAATGGTGGCTGGTAGAGTTGGCCATCCTAGTTGTCGTCTGCAAGGTACATGTGTAATGGTGGCTGGTGGAGAGGGTGGTCGTAGTTGTCGTGCTCGAGGCACAGGTGTATTGGTGGCTAGTGGAGAGGGCGGTCGTAGTTGTCGGGCACGAGGCACATGTGTAATGGTGGCTAGTGGAGTTGGCGATCGTAGTTGTCGTGCGCGAGGCACTTCTGTAATGGTGGCTGGTGGAGAGGGCGGTCGTTGTTGTTGTGCGCGAGGCACTTGTCTAATGGTGGCTGGTGGAGTTGGCGATCATAGTTGTCATGCGCGAGGCACTTGTGTAATGGTGGCTGGTGGAGAGAGCGGTCGTAGTTGTCTTGCACGAGGCACTTGTGTAATGGTGGCTGGTGGAGAGGGCGGTCGTTGTTGTCGTTGTTGTTGTGTGTAAGGCACGTGTGTTATGATGGCTGGTGGAGTTGGCGATTGCAGTTGTCGTGCACGAGGCACATGTGTAATGGTGGTTGGTGGAGTTTGGGGTCGCTGTTGTTTTGCGTAAGGCACAGGTGTATTGGTGGCTGGTGGAGAGGGCGGTCGTTGTTGTCGTGCCCAAGGGGTCGTTGTTGTTTTGTGTAAGGCACATGTGTAACGGTCGCTGGTGGAGTTGGCCATCCTAGTTGTCGTGCGCGAGGCACATGTGTAATGGTGGCTGGTGGAGAGGGCGGTCGTTGTTGTCGTGCACGAGGCACTTGTGTAACGTTGTCGAGCTGGTAGACCTTTCTCATATTCGATGATATAACAAGGCAGAATGGGCTGTCTACATCAAGACTCCTAGAAACAAAAAGATGATGGAAATCCTTAGGAATGCCGGACTTAAAAGGTTAATAAACGATATCACCCATCCCGGATTTGGGAACAGTTCGAGTTTAGACGCAGTAATAACAAATGCAAAATTTTTAGATAAATCAGGAGTCTTGGATGTAGCACTAAGCGACCACCATGTGGTCTTTGCAGTAAAGAAAAACGAACGAAATCAACATAAAAAAACATTTGTAAGGGGAGATCTTATAGAAACGTGGTACAATCCGATATTGATTCTATAATTAGAGATGTATACACAGATAAAGTTGGAGATGTAGATTGGGTAGATTGGGAATCGAATATCTTTAGTTACCTAGATCAAGTTGCCCCTGTTAAATTTAAAAGCTATAAGTTCTCCGATGTTCCTTGGATGTCAGAACTACTGAAGAAAGGGCTCGAAGAGAAAAAGCAAAAAATTAGCAAATTAGCAAAATTAGATAGCCAGCTAGATCTATTAAAACGACATGAGTTATTGTACGAAATTAAGAAGATTCACAAGGAAACTTGTAAGCAATTATTCCTGGATAGAAAGGATTACATTACAAAACAGTTGCAGAGACACATTAGTGATCCCAGAAAATACTGGAAAGAAATAAACACCTTAGTAAAACCGGCAGGGGAAAAATTAGAGACTTGTTTTAAAGATGAAAGCGGAATGACATTAAAACTTGTAGATTGTGCAGAACACGCAAATACATTTTTCTGTTATCATTAGTAGCGGGTTTAGGGAACAGATCATACAGGATATGGCCGAGGTAAATCAAAACCGAAATAACCGACATCACAACAGAGGAAGTTCACCAAATAGTTAGTAAAATACAAAGCTATAAATCATCAGGCATAGCAGGACTAAAATGCTCGGTTCTAAAAGATACTCTTCTAAATAACTCAACACTGTTCACTGAATTATTGAATGGACTTATCGAAAAAAATAGCTTCCCTCGGGAATGGAGGGAAGGTAGACTGGCCCCGCTACCTAAGAAAGGCGACCTCCAGACAATTAGCAACTGGCGACCAGTCTGCGTTCTCCCCATCCCGGGAAAAATCCTTGAAAGGATAGTTCATAGTCGTTTATACAACTTTCTGGAGGCAACAAATTATTTCAATGACCGACAATATGGATTTAGAAAGAAACGTAGTACGAGTAGTGCGGTGTTCAAACTTGTAAAACATATTAGTGAAGCAACCGACGAAAACCTGGTCTCTATAGCCCTTTATGTCGACATTCGAAAAGCATTCGACTGTGTCGATCACTGTATTCTCTTAAAAAAGTTAACAGACTCAGGATCAGGGTGGAATCTAATACAATGGTTTAAGTCCTACTTAGAAGGAAGGAAATGTTATACAGAATACGTTGGCCATTCGTCTACTAAGTTACCTGTAAAATTTGGCATTCCTCAAGGGTCGATACTAGGACCCCTCCTGTTTTTGATATACGTAAATGATCTTTTTGCGGACCAAAATAGTTCTGTTTTCTATTTGATGTATGCAGACGATTTGGTTGTGGCTACCTCCACTCCAGATGTAGCCCTTGCTGAAAAGGAGATGCAAAAATGCATAGATAGGCTAGAAAACTGGTACACCACTAATAGATTGTCGGTAAATGTGGCCAAAACACGAGCAGTATACCACAGTTCTATGAGAAAATTGAAAAACGTATCTAAAGAAATTCTATTTATGTATGGTAAGGAAATTGAAACATGTAGTGAAATGAACGATTTAGGGGCTACAATCGACGCATCTTTATGCTTTGAAAAACATGCAAATACGCTGACAAAAAAGCTCTATGACAAAACTGTTATATATGCTCAAACTAGAAAATATCTCGATGTTAACACTGCTCTAAATGTTCTGAAGACATGTCTCCTCCCACTTATGGACCACTGTTCTTTTTTGTTAGAAGGTGCCACAAAGAAAATACAACGAAAAATGGAAGTATGTATTAATAGATGTCTTAGAATAGCAATAGGGAAGCGAGCATTTATTGACAGCCACTTCATTAGCAACGAAAATCTGCGACTACTTTGCAAGGTGGAGAAACCTCAATCACGAAGGCTGGTTTTACTTCTAGGGGTAATTCGTAATTTAGTTTTGAATAAAGGCTTAATCAAGACAACAAGTTAAAGCTAATATCAGGCTAAAAAAAAACGAACACGACAGGTTCCGGAACTCCTTCATTTATGTGGGGATAAAAATATGGAACTCGCTGACTAGGGAAACTCAATTGATAAGTGGGAAAAAAGTGTTCAAAAATTGTGTGTTACAGAAAATACAAGAACATATGGAAATGTAGTAATCGTTGTATAGTAAAAAGGAGCAAATATCCAATGGCTTAGTCTTTCTCGATGTTTATTCAAACCTAGAACCTTGGTTCCACCCCTCACTTTTGCAATGTATTATCTTTTGCAATGTATTATCTATATATTAGTCTAAGACAACCATTCTTGTATTTATTACCTCATCAAAGTTCTGTTCAGTTTCATGTTACACACGGATATGGAAGAACGACAATTGTACAGTCGAATATTCAGTGAATAAACGTGGGCTGTCTACATCAAGACTCCTCCCAGGGAGCACTTTACACAGAAGAAGGCTTTCACCAAAGCCAATGCCACCATGGAGTTGTCCCATTACCTTAATGCCATATAAGGAATAGAGTAGACCGAGTAGCCAATGACTGCATTCGCAGCAAACCCCAACCTTCACCCTGACCTCCTTACATAATATTTTCTAGCGCCTTGGGACGGCTCTGCAGTCGAGAGTTGACCTCGAATCTTAGGGGCCACAACCACCCTCCCAATGCTGACATTTGGGTATTCAGATAAATAGATTCCCTTTCCATATATATATGCTTCCTTTACATAAGGCAACATTGAAATTTTCTCTGACAATTAATCTGATATTTGCTTCATTGGTTCTATGGAAAGCTAAAACTTCTCCCTCCTTGCCATTATTCGCAAATTCACAGCGTTTTGCTCTATATATTTGCACAAGCTTTGGATCGACAAAATATGTTATATTTTTAATATCAAACTTTTGATAAGCCTTGTCAGCCAATTTACGAAAATGAGACTCTACAAACCTAAAGTTCTGGTCTTTTGGGTCATTAGCATCAAAAGTCTGACTTGGTAAAAGATCGTATCTTCTTAATTCATCCGAATATTCCCTGGTGGCTTCCACTTCAAGCTGTTCATGAATGTTAGTATTCTCAAGAATGTTAGTTTCTCCACTTTCCTCCAGCTTGGTTCAGTTTGTGAAGGTACATTTTGTTTGATCACGAAGAGTTGTGTTTGATCATCCTCATCAATTACTGCAAATAGTATGGTGAGTGACTTGGTGCATAGGTATATCATAATACGTATAGCAAAGTTTCTATATAGAGTAGACAACATTACCTTTTCAGTATATGAAGTTTTCTCTCCATTGGCCTAACAAAAATATTTACATCATCCTCCCATTGAGTGCACATCTTCCCAGGGTGCTTAGTGAGGGCAGCTCTGGTTGTTGTGCAGGAGAAATAATTACCACACATTAGGCCAGGCCCCTCGACGTACATTCTGCGGAATGCTATGGTAATTGTCATATAATTGGGTGGTGTTTGTAGGGGAACACAGTTTATTATCAACCTAATATAAATTGTCCATAGAAAACACATATGGAGTGTGTATCACCATACATGGAGCTTACAGATGTATACACCTAATACAAAGTGTCCATAGAAAACACATAGGGAGTGTGCATCACCATACCCGGAGCATACAGATATATCCACCTAATACAAAGTGTCCATAGGAAACACATAGGGAATGTGTATCACCATACCTGGAGCATACAGATATATCCACCTTATACAAAGTGTCCATAGAAAACACATAGGGAGCGTGTATTACCATACATGGAGCTTACAGATATATCCACCTAATACAAAGTGTCCATAGAAAACACATAGGGAGTGTGTATGGACATACCTGGAGCATACGGATATATCCCCCTAATACAAAATCACCATACTCGGAGCATACAGATATATCCACCTTATACAAAGAGTCCATAGAAAACACAAAGGGAGCGTGTATCACCATACTCAGAGCATACAGATATATCCACCTAATACAAAGTGTCCATAAAAAACACATAGGGAGCGTGTATCACCATACTCAGAGCATACAGATATATCCACCTAATACAAAGTGTCCATAGAAAACACATATGGAGTGTGTATCACCATACCCAGAGCATACAGATACATCCACCTAATACAAAGTGTCTGTAGAGAACACATAGGGAGTGTGCATCTAATACAAAGTGTCCATAGAAAACACATAGGGAGTGTGTATCTACATACCCAGAACATGCAGATATACATGTATATCCACCTAATACAAAGTGTCCATAGGAAAGACATAGGGAGTGTGTCTCATCATACCCGGAGCATACAGATATGTTGTATGCCTCAGGGGGGCGCATACAAAATGAATAGTCACTAAAACGAGCTGATATCGACATGCCACTTGTACAGAAAAGGTGGATAATAAATACAATATAGACTGGTTTCAGATAAAAGCGGCTGTATGCTCCTCGGAGTTGATATACGCTTGGGTACACTCGGATACCAGTACACGTCAACTCCTCGGAATATACAGTCGCTTGTATCTAAAATCAGTCAATATTGTGTACAGTAGAACCCCGTGTAAACGGCCACCCCGCGTTAACGGACACCTTTGGTAGGAATGGTTCCCTATATTAGATGTTTATTTCAACCCCGTGTAAACGTACACCCCGCGTAAGCGAGCACTCTGACCCAGAACGGAGGGTGTCCGCTTACGCGGGGTTCCACTGTATGTATGACGGTTAACACTGAGGTATTTCATCGGCAGGTAATGCAGGGGGTGTTTTTCAGACCCATCGGAACACGATTGTGTTAAAAATCCATAGTAGTAGGCATAGTGTTTTATAATCACAACAATTGTTATAAGCGATAAATAAAAAATAAGTTATGCACAAGTCGGCTGAGGGGTGCAGTGCCTGCATTTTTTTCCACACTTTTGATAATCAAATAGTGTTAGATATAGGTATACCATATATATAGACCCCCTGGCTCCAAATATTTTTATTTTATAAGTTTTAACATCAGAATAAAAAGAGCTAGAACCATCCATTATACCTGTGCGACATGTCCAACCTTGTCGTTCATTGCTAGAATTTCACCTACGATACCCAATACACATCTACCAATTCAGATTTGAATGATTAGTTCCAAAATCTAAAAGGAGTCGGTGAACTTCTCGCATGCAAATTATGCTTTTTCGGCCACCCAATCAAGGGCCATTTTCCAACGCTCCATTGCTGGCGACTGGATTTATCAACATGTTGATAAACCTTTGGCGACCGATTAAGGAACATCTAACCACAACTCGCAGACGACAAAAGAACTTATCAAGGAGGTGGGGGTAAGGGTTCACTAATCGTTGGCTGGCCCTAGCTGTCCTACATCTAGCAACTAGAGCCGACTCCATTAGGATGCCTCGCCTGAGACATTTTCCTTTGTCGCCGACAAAGGTACAACAAAGTCTCCCTTTCAGAAGGTACATAGTTTCTGGCTTGCAGCCTTTTCCCGTGAGATTGCGTTCCTTGAGACTCAAGTACCTCTGTTCAGGGTACATAGTCTTTAGCGTAGGGTCTTCTTCCCGTGTGAACCCGTGAAAAGGCACACCACTGAGACCAGGGGACCCTCCTTATCAGCAAGAGGTACGCCAGTCTCAGCAAAGTCCCTAAAACATTTTAAACATGTTTAAAATCCAAAATGCTAGAGACTATGTACCTTGGCAGGGAAAATTGACGCCGACGATTTTCCCTGCTGCCCCTCAGTCTCAGGGAATTGAGACTTAAACCCAATGCCCATCTACCGATTTCGGAACATTTATGTACGTTTGTCGGCGACAAACGGAAGGTAATTTGTCTCAGCCGAGCCATCCTAACGGAGTCGGTAGATGTAGAACAGCTAGGCAAGGCTACCCAGCGATTAGTGAACACTCGGTTTCTTTGGTTTTTTCCCTCCCCCAACGATTAGTGGACCATACACCGATTTTATCAGTGTGCGAATCGAGCGAGGGGTTACATAATTTGCCTGCGACAAGGTGACCGACTCCTATACGATTTGGGAACTAATCGTTCAACCCTAAATCAGTAGATGGGCATCCGGCTTTAGGGGTATCACACAAGGAGACTATGTACCG
Source organism: Alentia gelatinosa (assembly GCA_950022655.1). Lineage (NCBI taxonomy): Eukaryota > Metazoa > Annelida > Polychaeta > Phyllodocida > Polynoidae > Alentia > Alentia gelatinosa. The sequence goes on along the minus strand of OX465581.1, from coordinate 120,017,348 downwards.
GCAAATAATCTCAGGGAAATTCTCTCAGGCAAACCCTGCTGAAATTACATGAGTCTCTCCGTGCGAATCCCACTTGTGATAATCATTACTATAGCACACATTATCATATACCTGTGCAGGAATGTCTCATACTTACTGGCCAGCTGGATGGACTCCGTTCTGCACACTGTGCACGAATGTCCCACACTTACTGGCTAGCTGTACGCACTCCGTTCTGCACACTGTGTGCAATTGTACTATACACCTGTGCTTAAAAATACTTCAAATACCAACCTCTGCTATGCAAGTGGTAGTTGAGCCGTACCACCATACTGTGCCGGTATGGCGCCGTACCGCCATATTGTGAAAGCTCGATCTCATTGGTTAAGACAGAAATATGTAAATAAATAATAAACAACCAAAATTTGGACAAAAAATTTAAACAGGAAATGAATGAATAATATTATGAGAATATTAATACCAAAGAAAACAATTTTCAAACAGTTTGAATTTTATTTACAAATTCGTGACTATGAACGTCACGCGTGGTATGCAGCAGAAAACAACTTCCGCCCTCCCAAGATAGTTTGATTTTTGCTTCGAAAATGTCTTATTTTTGAATATTCACAGAAATTCATAGGTGTATAATACAAGTGAAACTTGTTAACCCAATTGGTACGGCTCTTCGTACCTTGTTACTTTCACTAAAACTACCGCATTCGCTCTCTGAGCTCATGCAGTAGTTTTAGCGAAAGTAACGTGGTACGAGGAGCAAGTTTCCTTTAAGTCCCACACTTCCTGGCCAGCTGTATGAACTCCGTTCTGCACACTGTGCACGAATGCCTCACACTTACTGGCCAGCTGTATGAACTCCGTTCTGCACACTGTGCACGAATATCCTACACTTACTGGCCAGCCGTAAGGATTCCGTTTGTCGCAGTATAAAAAACTACAAATAATACTACCCTCTGTACCACATGACTTGTTGAGACAATAAAAAAATGGGTAGTAAAATGGCATTTTAAATTATTTCCAGGTATATGATAATAAGAAGATACAGTGATTGCGTCTGAATTACATCTGTTTCTTATTGTTTGGGTCTGAAATCTTTCTTTTGCCTCTGTGAATGATTCCGACTCAAAACAACACAGAACATATTCTGTTCAGCCACACTAACCATGTCTTCCTATAGTGCCACCTGGTGATTTTCAATTACTGACATTTATCAAGTGAAACCGTTACCTTTGATTTCTAAAACCAAACGAGTGCTATTTTCTATTTTGTCGAGTTTGACCAAGCCCAATAAGTAAAACACTCATTTATATTGGAAATGGACTTTAAATGTATTTTTCTTCAATTCACTCAAGGGCAAGTACAGTGACATGTTTTTAAAGCTCAAATGTGTAGTACTAATAGTAATATTAGTAGTAATAGTTATGATGCATATATAGAGCAACCTTCCATGCTTTCACACTCGGCTAAACACCCCGTTCCGTACAAACAATTCTCGTTTCACAGCTTGTACAGCATGGTCAGGTCGTCCTATACATAGACAATAATCGATGGTTTTGTGGACAGGCGGCCGTAAACCACGAGAGATTTACACGTAGTAATACAAGAGCACTAGAGAGCTACCTGTCCACATAACTATCGCTTATTGCATTTATTATACATCTTTTTGAATAAATTGAACACAGTAATTTCCATATCAAAGGGTATAACAATAAGATTTCTTTTGCTCAACAGCACAAATGGACTATTTTCCCCAAATACAATGGTTTTGAGGCCGTATACCACAGATGTGGATCTATATACCACAGTTATGGTATCTGACAGGTTTTATATAATGGGTCGTAGTTTACTGAGTTTCCACACATTTTCAATGGGGTCTTTGTATACGATGGATAACAATTATATAGAACTGCATCGAGAATCGTATAAATAGACAATACTCCACGAGTTTGGATGTGCCCGAATCGTCATCGAGGCCAAGCCGAGTGATGATTCCGGCACATTCAAACTACATCGGGCACACCCAACCTTCAGCAACTCGGGTTGAGTCACATAAATACAACAAACGATGGTTATGTAGACAGGTGTCTGGAATATTGTCTATTTTACGATTCGAGTGCGGTTCTGGATTTATCTCACGCCTTTCTATGACATAAGATAGCATCAGAATATCATAATGTACCTAGCAAATCATATGTGACGTCATCTCACATTCACTATGCCACGGCCTTGGTGTAGTATTGACACTTTATGGGGGTGATCGTTGAGTATATTTTCCTAATGTTAATTCTATGGCTAAGCTTGTACCAGGGGTGAGATAAATACAGTAGAACTCCGCCTAACAGACACCCCACGTAAGCGGACACGCCCTCGTTAACTGACACCTTCAGTCGGAACGGTTCCCTACATCAGACATTTATTTAACCCCGTGTAAGCGGTCACCCCACGTAAGCGGACACTTTGGCTTTGGCTTACGCGGGGTTCTACTGTACTGTATGAGGAGCATCAGTCCGGAATATCAAGAGACGTCATGAGTTTGAGTCTGAGTTTATTTATGCCACACATTTTTTTGGCTCCATAATTTCACGAGTCGAAGACGAGTGACATTACGGAGCCAACAAAATGAGTGGCATAAATAAGCTCAAACTCAAACGAGTGGCGTCTAGATTTTATCCTACCCCGTTTCCACATTTTTCCAGCATTGAAAAGTAGTGGCATAAACAACAATTTATGTCACACCCGTGAAATAAACAAATCCCATGTTAAGCCTATGGCATTTTTTATTAGGGGTAGGATAAATATCAATAGTATGTGCCTGGGTATTAAATCCCCCGAAAGAGCATTAAGGGGTTGACATTTCGAGTATGGCACCCGGCAGTCTTTTAATCATACACAGTCTCAAATATTAATATCCTTCTTCAGTCTCCAAGCGGAGGAGGAAGCTGAGTGGAGATGAGGTCTCCAAGCGGAGGAGGAGGAAGCTGTGTGTCTTCACAAGGTGGCGCTATCCAAAATCCACTCCCGAAATGGAGTCACGTAGAAGGTGACGGGGTAGAAATCATCTTTTGTATGGTGAGACCTTAGGTGTATAAAGATGGCTTCCTCGTCATTGACGTTGGTCGAGCCCCGCAGCGACATCAACATGACGGATGGCCGAGGGTTTTTTATGGATCATCTTCGGGAGAGCGTGCTGTAAACCTTGCAGAAGACTTGCAGTGTAGCCAGCTATTGGGGAATCTTATAGAAAGGGGAGGATGGAGGGGAAAAAACAGGCAATCGCTTGAACACTTGCGAGAGAGCAATCCATAAACCACATCCAGGAAGGCTTGAGCTATTATTGAACGCAACTTCCGCTGTGAAAGAGGTCATGGCGGGGTCAGAGTTCCCACCTCATTGACTGTAATATCGGCGCCGTATATGAGGGATTCTTCAATATCCGCAGATGAGGGATTCCCTCATGTCACTCAGATGGGGGATTCCCTCATGGCACTCAGATCGGGGATTCCCTCATGACACTCAGATGGGGAATGGGGGATTCCCTTATTATACTCAGATGGGGGATTCCCTCATAGCACCCCGATGGGGGATTCTCTTACGACACTCAGATGGGGGATTCCCTCATGGCACTCAGATCGGGGATTCCCGCATGACACTCAGTTTGGGGATTCCCTCATGACTCTCAGATCAGGGATTCCCTCATGACACTCAGATGAAGGATTCCCTCATGGCACTCAGATGGGGAATGGGGGATTCCCTTATTATACACTCAGATAAGGGATTCCCGCATGACACTCAGTTCGGGGATTCCCTCATGGCACTCAGATAAGGGATTCCCTCATGGCACTCAGATGGGGGATTCCCTCATGACACTCAGATGAGGGATTCCCCCATGACACTCAGATGAGGGATTCCCTCATGGCACTCAGCTCGGGGATTCCCTCATGGCACTCAGATCGGGGATTCCCTCATGGCACTCAGATGAGGGATTCCCTCATGACACTCAGATGAGGGATTCCCTCATGGCACTCAGATGAGGGATTCCCTCATGGCACTCAGCTCGGGGATTCCCTCATGGCACTCAGATCGGGGATTCCCTCATGGCACTCAGATGAGGGATTCCCTCATGACACTCAGATGAGGGATTCCCTCATGGCACTCAGATGGGGAATGGGGGATTCCCTTATTAGACTCAGATGGGGGATTCCCTCATGGCACTCAGAAAGGGGATTCCCTCATGACACTCAGATGGAGGATTCCCTCATGGCACTCAGATGGGGGATTCCCTCATGGCACTCAGATGGGGGATTCCCCCACAGCACTCAGATGGGGGATTCCCTCACAGCACTAAGATTGGGGATTCCCTCATGACAATCAGATCGGGGACTCCCTCATGGCACTCAGATGGGGAATGGGGGATTACCTTATTACACTGAGATGGGGGATTCCCTCATGGCACTCAGATGGGGATTCCCTCATGGCGCTCTGATTGGGGATCCCTCATAATGCCTAGATTAGGGATTCCCTCATGGCACTCAGATTGGGGATTCCCTCATGGCACTCAGGTTGGGGATTCCCTCATGGCACTCAGATGGGGGATTCCTTCTTGACATTGAGATTGGGGATTCCCTCATGGCACTCAGATGGGGGATTCCCTCATGGGGATTCCCTCATGGCACTCAGATGGGGGATTCCCTCATGGCACTCAGATTGGGGATTCCCTCATATCCCTTCACAATATGCAGATGGTGTATTTGCTCATGATGCTCAGATCAGGATCAACTTCATCCTAGTCAGATGAGGGATTCCCTTATGCGTTCCGCATCATATATTCCCCAATGATGCTTAAATGGAGGATATCTTCTGATTCTCATTTGAGGAATTCCCTTCTCAGATGAAGGATTACCTCATGATGCAAAGAACAGGAATTCCCTCATGATGCTCAGGTAAGGATATACCTTGTGATGTGTCATTCTCAGATGGAGGATATTCTCATATTCTCATATTCTCTGACGAAGGAATATTCCCTCCCGCTGTTCTGATCATGATATTCCTTGCGATACTGAGATGAGGAGTTCCCTCATGAACATCAGTACAGGCATTCCTCCATGATGCTCAGCTAGGACATGCTGTTGTAATGCTGAGATGAGGGATTCCCAGTCTGATGCTCATGATGCTCATGTGAGGGATTTCCTTGTAATGCCTAGATGAGGAATCCCCACTCTGATGCTCATGTGAGGGATTCCCTTGTAATGATTAGCTGTGGAATCCCCACTCTGATGCTCAAGTGAGAGATTCCCTTGTAATGCCTAGATGAGGAATCCCCACTCTGATGCTCATGTAAGAGATTTCCTTGTAATGCCTAGATGAGGGATCCCCACTCTGATGCTCAAGTGAGGGATTCCCTTGTGATGGCTAGATGAGGTATCCCCAGTCTGATGCACATGATGCTCATGTGAGGGATTTCCTGGACATAAAAATAATGAGGTACCCTCCTCACACACGCATTAGGGATTCCCTCATGACGTCATTCGTAACCCCCCCTCCCCCCATCTGGTTAGACGCCCATCTATCAGGAAATATATCCACTCCGTCAGTGTAAGACCCCCTTTTGGTACTCTATCACCTCTCCTGCCAGAACCACGACTGCAGAGCCCTCTGGGTATAAGAGGGTGAATCAATGCCGTCAGGTTTGTAGACAGCATGGTATAGCTTACGTTAAAAGACGATAGGCCCCCTCCATGCGATGTCATCAATCACATCTCTTTTTTTATTATTCTTTTATTTAGACTGGTTGCTTCATAGGTTCTGAGACCTGTCTTCCTTCAGGCCAGTTTTAGATCAGCTCAAAGCTTATTTCAGCCGAGGCAGTTAACTTAACATTAAGGTGAACAAAAACTTTAGGCATAGTAGCAATTAGGTATCCATATCGGAATATCATTATTCCTGTTATACATCAGGTGGGCTTACTGCCCGTTGTATACAAAAATACAAGGATGTAGTCTGAACAATTTATCTCACCCTGATATTTTTTCTCCATAGACTTAACATTGGGAACTCGTATCTAACGCCCATTAGATATTTAGGAAAAATATCCAATGGGGGATTATGTCACACATTATAGCCCATTAATCCATGTTAAGGGTGAGATAAATTCAGAAACCCTTTCGAGTTTAGTGTCAGAGCTCGATCCAACCTCGTTTGAATCACTACGTAATTCACGCGGCTTCGCCTTGTGAATTAGTACATGATTCAAACTCGATGGGATACGAGCTCAGACCCTAAACTCTCATAGGTTTCCTTTATAGTATCTGTATTCCTATTTTGATACAGTTGTTTATTTGATATTTACGGAGTGCATCCGTTTCCCTGTCAGGTTCCTTGGGATTCATTCTACTTCCAAATAAATATAAGGTGTCCAGTTCATCCAAGCCTAATAGGTGATTTAAGCCAATTTACTTATGACTGCTTTACATAGGAAATGCACAAGAAAATTCAATTTACAAAGATGATATATTTAAGGGGGAAGATATGAATTTGATTACTGTTGTGCATATATCAAATAATTCTCCTGGCAGTGGAATCAAAAGTAAATATCCAGTCGCTTGGTGAGCGTGGGCCACACACTCATATACTCTGCCTACATGTTAGAGTGGTCACATAGACTTTGAGTTTGTTGAGTGTGGGCCACACACTCATACACTTTGCCAAAAGGGTAGAGTGGTCACATAGACTTTGAGCTTGTTGAGTGTGGGCCACACACTCATATACTCTGCCTACATGTTAGAGTGGTCACATAGACTTTGAGCTTGTTGAGTGTAGGCCAAATACTCAAATACTCTGCCAAAAGGGTAGAGTGGTCACATAGACTTTGAGCTTGTTGAGTGTGGGCCACACGCTCATATACTCTGCCAAAAGGTTAGGGTGGACACATAGACTTTGAGCTTGTTGAGCATGGGCCACTCGCTCATATACTCTGCCTAAAGGTTAGAATAGTCATGTAGACTTTGAGCTTGTTGAATGTGGGCCACATGCTCATAATCTCTGCCTACATGTAAGGGTGGTCACATAGACTTTGAGTTTGTTGAGTGTGGGCCACACGCTCATATACTCTGCCTAAAGAGCAGAGTGGTCAGATATACTTTGAGCTTGTTGAGTGTGGTCCACACGCTCATATACTCTGCCTAAAGGTTAAAGTGGTTACATAGACTTTGAGCTTGTTGAGCGTGGGCCACACACTCATATACTCTGCCTAAAGGGTAGAGTGGTCAGATAGACTTTGAGCTTGTTGAGTGTGGTCCACACGCTCATATACTCTGCCTAAAGGTTAAAGTGGTTACATAGACTTTGAGCTTGTTGAGCGTGGGCCACACACTCATATACTCTGCCTAAAGGGTAGAGTGGTCAGATAGACTTTGAGCTTGTTGAGTGTGGTCCACAGGCTCATATACTCTGCCTAAAGGTTAAAGTGGTTACATAGACTTTGAGCTTGTTGAGCATGGGCCACACACTCATATACTCTGCCTAAAGGGTAGAGTGGTCAGATAGACTTTGAGCTTGTTGAGCGTGGGCCACACGCTCATATTCTCTGCCTAAAGGTTAGAATGGTCATGTAGACTTTGAGTTTGTTAAGTGTGGGCCACACGATCATATACTCTGCTTACATGTTAGGGTGGTCACATAGACTTTGAGTTTGTTGAGTATGGGCCACACGCTCATATACTCTGCCTACATGTTAGAGTTGTCACATAGACTTTGAGCTTGTTGAGTATGGGCCACATGCTCATATACTCTGCCTACATGTTAGAGTGGTCACATAGACTTTGAGCTTGTTGAGTGTGGGCCACACGCTCATATACTCTGCCCAAGGGGTAAAGTGGTCACATAGACTTTGAGCTTGTTGAGCCTGGGCCACACGCTAATATATTCGGCCTAAATGTTAAAGTGGTCACATAGACCTTGGGCTTGTCAGACGTAGGTCACACGCTCATATATTCGGCCTAAAGGTTAGAGTGGTCACATAGACTTTGAGCTTGTTAAACGTGGGTCACACGCTCACATATGCTGCCTTAAGGTTGGAGTGGTCACATAGACTTTGAGCCTGTTGAGTGTGGTCCACACGCTCATATACCCTGCCTAAAGGGTATAGTGGTCACATAGACTTTGAGCTTGTTGAGTGTTGGCCACATGCTCATATACTCTGCCTAAAGGTTAGAATGGTCACATAGACTTTGAGCTTGTTGAGTGTTGGCCACATGCTCATATACTCTGCCTAAAGGTTAGAATGGTCACATAGACTTTGAGCTTGTTGAGTGTGGGCCACATGCTCATATACTCTGCCTCAAGGTTAGAATGGTCATGTAGACTTTGAGTTTGTTGAGTGTGGGCCACACGATCATATACTCTGCTTACATGTTAGGGTGGTCACATAGACTTTGAGTTTGTTGAGCGTGGGCCACACGCTCATATACTCTGCCTACATGTTAGAGTGGTCACATAGACTTTGAGCTTGTTGAGTGTGGGCCACACGCTCATATACTCTGCCTAAAGGTTAGAGTGGTCACATAGACTTTGAGCTTGTTGAGTGTGGGTCACATGCTCTTATACGCTGCCTTAAGGTTAGAATGGTCACAAAGACTTTGAGCTTGCTGCAAAAAACTAACCCTTCACCATCAGCGTGCTAAGCCTGTGACATTGGGAAAGGAGCAAAGGACCAGTGTACCAGTGTCTTAGAGGTGTGCCCAACTGCCTATGACCAATCATGTGACACCAAAATATGTCATTGTTCCACTGGTGCTTAATGTGTTTGGATCAGAGACAGGCAGTTGCAGAAATGGCAAGTTGACTGGGTGCGAGTGGGTTGCAGAAAATGACCCATAGACTGAATATATCCCAAATATTTTAATTGTTATTTATTTATACTTCCATACTCATTCATCAATGCTGAACACATCATTTGCTGCTAGTTATCTTACATCGTCATTGCGAATATGAATTACTAGTAAGGATCTTAAGGATTTATATAGAACTGCATCGAGAATAGACAATACTCCACGAGTTTGGATGGGCCGCAATAGTCATCGAGGCGAAGCCAAGTGACGATTATGGCCCATTCAAACAAGTGTAGTTTTGTGTATTTTACGATTCGAGTGCGGTTCTAGATTTATCTCACCCCTTTTTATGGCATTACATATCAAAATTTCACAATAATTAGAATAGCCATAACAAATCCATATGACGTCATCTCATATTCACTATGCCATTGCCGTGGCGTAGTATTGTCACTTTACGGGGGTGATCATTGAGTATTTTTTTCTGATGTTATTCCTATGGTTAAGCTTGTACCAGAGGTGAGATAACTTACAGTTAGCCAGAGCATGCTGATCTTTATGATACAAAAGGAGATATCTTCAGGGTGTAAATCTAGATTTTATTGATATCTTCTGTCAGAGTAAACCATTGGATGTTTGATTGAGGTAATGTGTAATTCACGAGGCAGAGATTACGGGTGGTCGTAATCTAAGGTAATCTAAGGCCCATACAGATTTGAAATCATTGGGGGAAAAGTCTGTTGTGTACCCAGTCGTGTGTGAAAAGATCGGCGGTCATTTTCTTTCTCACTTTGATAACTGAAACATGTAATGCTGAGTAATTACCTACTATATCTAAAAAACTATGATTCTGGTCAGATCCGCTTGGAGTGTCTCCCGCACATAGAGACAGAGTGAACCAAGGAGCTGTTTCATTAGTTGAAGAAACTCTCGTAGTTGCTCTCACTGACCAAATAGCGGCACCTCGCTAACAGCGAGCGGCACTTTGGACCAAAGCGGCACCAACAGTGGTAGTACCCGTTTCAATAGTTAGGCTCTGTAACTCCGCTAAGATTTCATATAGAAGCGTCAAATAAAAACTGAAATGTGGGGGAAAATCCGAGGAATAATTTGGAATTATTAAATCATTCGATATATAGTGATTTATTAAATGTCTTGTTTGTTATGGTGGCATAGCTAACGGCACTGGGATCTTAACAGCAACGCCAGTTCTGAAACGAGACCTTAGAACTCTCGCTTTTAATGCAGTTGATTGCTCTCGCTTTGGCGGTGGCCATTCCCGTTTACTCCCCCCGGCTTTTGAAACAGCTCCCTGACCTAGGCATGGAGACTGAAGAACCACAAGAGTGAGACCATACTTAACTGAATCCTGCTATTCTTTTTTGTATTTATCTACACAGATATACTTCTATCCTTAGGTATCATTTCTTTCCATACTGCAAATATAGTTTAGAACTGTATTTTTCCAATCTCTTTGCACTGTGATCAGCCTGCGCTGGTGAATACAATATTAACTGGTTTCGCCTACATCGTATTATCCTCGGAATTCTCTCTATGCAATATCCTATTTACCTACTATATATAAAACGTTAGAATTTCCGACATATCCGCTTGGATTTGGTCACGCACATAGAGACAAAGTGAACCAAACATAGGCATTGAGATTGAAGAGCCACGAGAGTGAGATTCTCGTGCAGTCCTAAACTGTAACCTGCTAACTCTTTTTTGTATTTCTATACTCAGACTTATGTTTTCTCTTATGATTCATTTCGAGCCATGCCGAAATCAAAGTTTAGTATTGTAGTTTTCTTCTCTACTTTTCTCGTGAGAAACCAATGAGATCTCAACTTTTGCTGGTAGCCCTTTCGAAACTCCGCTGATTCCCCCCTCACCTACCACCAGCCTAAGTATTTGGCCTTTAAAGGGCACATGTCTTTGTGGAGCAGTCAGCAGGGCACTCGGCTGGGAATGCAAATGTAGGGAGTTTGATTCCCGCTAACAGCGGTCCGGTATTAAGTTTTTCTATATTTTTCCCTTTAACTCAGACTCGACGAAGTCGCTAGTTACCTACCACATATAAAACGTGTAATTTCCGGTATTGTCCGCTTGAAGAGTCTTCCGCACATAGAGACAAAGTGAACCAGACATAGGCATGGAGACTGAATGGCCACGAGAGTGAGATTCTCGTGCAGTACTTAACTGAATCCTGTTAACATTTTTTGTGTTTCTCTACACAGATGTAATTCTATCCTTAGGATTTATTTCATGCCATACTGAAAGCATGATTTAGAACTGTAGTTATCTAATCCACCTTTCTCGTGAGAAAACAATGAGATCACATTTCGCTGGTACAAGTGGTAAGTAACCAGCTTCAATACTCGGCTGATTACCCCCACCCACCACCAGCCTAAGTATTTGGCCTTGATAATCCACCTAGCTCTGTTGAGTAGTCAGCAGAGTATTCGGCTGGGAATGCGGGTGTCGGGATTTCGAATCCCACACTGCGGTTTTGACTTTTCATTTTAGCCCTTTCAAAATCCGCTCATACCCTCCCCCCACCACCCACCACCACTCCCGCCACTGTGGAGCAGTCAGCAGAGTGTACGGCTAGGGATGCGGGTGTAGGGAGTTCGATTCCCGTATTGGCCCTTGACTTTTCGTGTTTGTTTTTTTTATTTACCCCCCTAGCTAGGACTCGACGAAGTCGCTAGTTTGCATGCAAAATAGTGCGTGGTAAGGTCGGTGGCGATTTTGTCTTTCCTTTGATGATTCAAATTTACAATACTAAATTTCTTTTCATTCATTCAAAAAACAGTACACTCGCCCTCAGTCGCGGTATCGCTAGTTTTTACGATGCGATAGTGATACAACAATTCAGGGACACATATTGAATGAAGCAGGGGAAGATTAATTAGTTCTTTAATTAAATACAGATGGCGTCATAATTAAAACTGATCTGACACCTGGTGGTTTGGATTGCTATTTCCTATAGGTAAAAGCACAAGGGGCAGGGGTTGGTGGTGCCATCATAGATCATTATTTGAAATATCAGACAAGGCTCTATTTAACACTGCACGAAAACCACCATTTTATTCACATATACGCCATCACGGAAGTGCATGTATTGACTGAATATTGACTTGTTTTCAATCTCTTTGCACTGCACTATACGCCCAGGACTTATATACGACAGACGCGTCTTGGCTGTATTTCACACCCGGCGTATATGAGAGAAAATACCCTCTGCCCCCAACCCCTTCCCGCCCCTTTGTGTTGGTAGAAGAACAGGTGTCCTCAGTAGAAAGCCCTCCCTTCAGATCGCTACTGAGTAGATTACGGACCGCCGGAATCTCCTAGGAGAATACGGCTGTTTGGGCCACCTGTCGGGCATTATAGGAACTAATTCATACAAACAAAGCACGGCGCTAGGGTATAATTTCTGATTATATACAACATTTTTTTCCTTATAATAACTCGAAAGGCGAGTAATAAATACAACATTACCATCATTTCGATCTGTGTGGCCGTAGTCTCCTTGTAGTTGACACTACGTAATACTCATCAACTATGCGGAGAATACGGCCACTCAGATCTAAATCATGGTAATAGTGTGTATGTATTTAGGTGGAGCATGTCCTTGGAAAATGGTGGATACAATGCCATTAACATTAGCCAATGTGCCCGCTAAGGAAATGGTTATCAGAATAAAGCCTTTGCTTTAAAAACAGAAGCCAAGGCAATTATCTCTAGCAAATGAAGCGTATCAAATTCTTTTGTTGGCCGCGATACTATCTATTGCCTGGCTATTACCCAATTCGCTCGGGCAGCCTAAATTAATTCATTATTTTCGTCATGTCATTTTGGTCACAAATTGAAATGATTAAACGATGCTTGGATGCATGGAAGCTGGGATATTGTTCAAGTAATATCAGTAGGTGGGGAAATTGTCAACGTTAGTGAAGACGTTATGCCCCAGTCACACTGGCGTAAAAAAACGGCGTTTTCCGTGTACGCACGTCTACGTTCTTCTACGCATTTTGAAATCTACAAATGCGCGGCAATGCGCGGGAAAACGCGGAGATGCGTAAATGAAAGTCGGAATGCGTAAACGAACGTAAACAAAACGCGGGAAAAACGCGGTGTCAGAATGAGTTTTACAAATTTTAAACTTATCTCTACGCATTTTAAATGCGTAAATGAACGCGGTAAAACGCCACAATGCGTACAGATGCGTAAATCAGCGTTGAGAAACGTTGAGAAACGTAAAAGAACGTACAAGCTATGAAAATAGAAACGTTCACAATACGTTGCCAATACGTGGTACCCAACGTCTAAAATATGTAGTAGATACGCCAGAATTTACGCCAGTGTGACTGGATTGCGTACTAAAATATAAAAGCGTCGTATTTGCGTAGTAAATACGCGGAACTCCAATCCTTTCAAATACGTAGAAGAAACGTCGTTTTTTACGTCAGTGTGACTGGGGCATGATCAACATTAGGGAAGAGGATGATAGATCTATAGGGGACATAGCCATTGTTAGTTCACAAAGTAGTCACTAGGTGGTCGGGGGACAAACCTGTATTCTGGCTCTTTGTTCTTACGAAGTTCAACTGCCTTTCAATATTTTATTATGGTTCCTTTGACTCTCTACACCCATCCCAGAGCAGGATAACATAATGATTAAACCCAAGACATGATATTTTCCATATGGAACACTTTATATAAATATGTGAGCAAGGCTAAAGTTGTGACATTTCCCAATTATCACTCACTTCTTTTCCACCTCCATTAGTGAAGAACACCTACTTTTTCACTTCCATTAGTGAAGAAAACCTACTCGGGGGGCGTCATGGCGGCGTCCATGGATCATTGGCTATATGCCATATAAATGGGAGGTTTAGAATAATGAGTGGCAGAGTTGTTCCTTCTATAATCTCTAATCCCGTTATATATGCATGAAAGATTTTCAGTCAGGGACAGGCAACCTATGTATGATTTAAAATTCGCTAGGGTTACTTTCCAGATGAAATCTGACAATTTAATGCGTTAAAGCCTTTCTCTTCTGTGAGATTGGGGGGGGGGCCTTTTTTTTTAAACACTACCTGATGAAGTCTTATTAAATAAGACGAAACGTTGCAAATATCCAACCCAACTGTCCCCTATCTTGATGTATCTTTATCCCCAATAAATCATTTATACCTTAAATCAGCTTGTCTGGTTTTATGTGGAACTTTTCAACAAACTAAGTTTTTAAAAATTTATGTCAATGCAAATTCTGTGGTACAGATCTTCCATTTGGAGTGTGCAGTGGAGTAATCACGAACAATGTATACTAAAGTATGCTTCTGGTGCAAAGTGGGAGAGGATGACATGATGATTGGGGATGAAAGAAAGGGAGTGGGAGGGAAGGGTGGAAATATACCATAAATCAAAAATCAAAATAGGCCGAACTTTAGACTACTATCCCTGAGATCCTGTCCCTCTGGAGGTACAGGGGCCCGTTTGATAATCTAGGATCGTACATGTTGGCCCTTTGCTGTATGCCATAGAGACCCAGGGACGATGTGGGTCAACTTTATGGACCACCTTATGGACGGCTAATACTGTCTTAGTGAACAGACTTAAATATTACTGACCGATAACCCTCTATGAGGTACAGAAAAGGGCCTTCCTGTACGATCTTAGGCCCTGTCTCCACTGTGCGATTCTAGGTACATATAGGTGCGCCAAGTCTGAGACTGGAGGTACCTCCAGGATCGCAACTCGGCAAAACGCACAGTGGAGACAGCAAGTTTCCCCCCAGTCTGAGACTGGGTGTACCGGTATACCCATGTTTGATATTTGGTACGCCCAGTCTGAGGCAATAAATAATACTTTACTGCACGCTCGCCAAAATACAGTGGGCCAATGTTAAGCCTATGGAGTTTTTCTAATTAGGGGTAGGATAAATAACAATGTACAACTGTCCTATAATAACCATAACATTATTACTGAGGTATATGTTCTATTCAGACAAAGTCTATTCACTCACGTTAATGTTGCACTGTCTCTATCGGATGTGAAACAAACAGGACTGTTATATGAGACACTAATTGCTGCATTCTCTCTCAGGGAATATGTCGCTACTAATGGAGGCTCAATTCATCAGGATGTTGTGCAGAGTAAATACACTTCAGGAATAAGCTCCATAAATACAGTTGGAATTGGAAGAGTTCCGTAATGCTTTATCCGCATACTGCTTTATCCGCAGCGGGGAACAACTAGTGATGTGTTAGAGGTGGATGGAGAGCTTACAATGGTTAATGTTTGTTTGGTGTTTTTTTTAAACCAATTTTTAAGGGGATATTGTGTCACACAATCACCGAATTCGGCTATATGGCCTTTCTTCCACTCGGGCCCTAGACCCCTACTCCTCATTCTAATGGCGGGTGTTAAGCCAAATGGGCAGTGGGTACCATTTTTGTGTAAGTCTTTGGTATGACCCGACCGGGGTTTGAACCCACGACCTCCCATACTCGAGACGAACACACCTACTGCTTGGCCACTGAGCTTGTTTGTGGATGGAGAGGTTACAACGGTAAATATTTGTTTGTTGATGGAGCGCTTACCACGGTTAATGTTTGTTTGTTGATGGAGCGCTTACAACGGTTAATGTTTGTTTGTGGATGGAGAGCTTACAACAGTTAATGTTTGTTGATGGATGGAGCGCTTACAACGGTTAATGTTTGTTTATGGATGGAGAGCTTACAACGGTTAATGTTTGTTGGTGGATCCAGCGCTTTCAACGGTTAATGTCTGTTTGTGGATGGAGAGGTTACAACAGTTAATTTTTGTTTATGGATGGAGAGGTTACAATGGTTAATGTTTGTTTGTGGATGGAGCGCTTACAACGGTTAATGTTTGTTTGTGAATGGAGCGGTCACAACGGTTAATGTTTATTTGTGAATGGAGCGGTCACAACGGTTAATGTTTGTTTGTGTATGGAGAGGTTATAACGTTAAATGTTTGTTTGTGGATCAAGCGCTTACGACGGTAAATGCTTGTTTATGGAATGAGAGGTTACAACGGTTAATTTTATTTTTTTTAAAGCAATTTTTAAGGGGATATTGTGTCACACAATCACCGAATTCGGCTATATGGCCATTCTTCCACTCGGGCCCTAGATCCCTACTCCTCATTCTAATGGCGGGTGTTAAGCCAAATGGGCAGTGGGTACCATTTTTGTGTAAGTCTTTGGTATGACCCGACCGGGGTTTGAACCCACGACCTCCCATGCTCGAGGCGAACACACCTACTGCTTGGCCACCGACCTTGTTTGTGGATGGAGCACTTACAACGGTTAATGTTTGTTTGTGGATGGAGCGTTTACAATGGTTAATGTTTGTTTGTGGATGGAGAGGTTACAACAGTTAATGTTTGTTTGTGGATGGAGAGGTAACAACGGTTAATGTTTGTTTGTGGATGCAGTGCTTACGACGGTAGATGTTTGTTTATTGATGGAGAGGTTACAACGGTTAATGTTTATTTGTGGATGGAGGGCTTACAACGGATAATGTTTGTTTGTGGATGGAGCGCTTACAACAGTTAATGTTTGTTTGTTTACAACAGTTGATATTTGTTTGTTCTGTTACGTTTACACATGTTTCCCGGCAGCCCCGGTAGGTCAGCACCGGGGCCAGCCGGGACGACCTCAGGGGACCGTAATTCACCGGGATTGCAAATCGTAACTCACCTGGGCACCATTTAAAATGTTTTGGTCCTAGCATAAGAATACTCTTAGGATCATGCCAGCAATCCAAGACATACCTTAGGACGAAAAGCTACTCTAGGACCTATGCTTGAAGAGTAACACACTGGTTACTGGCAAATCAATCAGGGCAGCTTAGTACCAGCGGAGGCAGGGATTCCTGCCTCAAAATGGCAGCCCCTAACAGTCTTAGTTTGAGCCTGTGCCCTGGGCCTGGCGACAGCAGACTGTACTAGAGTCTAAGAGAAAATGACCCATAGACTGAATGTAACACAAACCTTTCAATTGGTTTTTTTTTAAGATTCCACCCTCATTCATCACTGACGAACATACCATTTGCTCCTAGTTCTACACGGGGGTATTTAATAGGACTTTCTAAGATTATTGAAATACCAGTGGTGAGTGATTCTCCTTATTATTCACCTATTATAGAATCGCCATGGATTTTTTTTTTTTTTGTAGTGTTTATTGATGTCAAGTATTCGCCTTTTGGCGATCTTCCATACATTAGTCAAGGACAAATACATTGTGACAGAGACAGGACACTTAACAACCATTCATACGGAAAAGAACTACAATCGTCACTTATGGTAAACTGTAAACTGGAATATTTTAACTGGTCATTTGTTCAGAGGTAAGTTTCCAAAATTTTGTTAAATCTAAACTTAAACACACCAAATTACACTGTTTTTATAATAGAAAGATATGTATGTAAGTATACAATATATATCTCATGAGATGAAAAGTAAGTTCCAGTGAGCAAAAGTTTAAAGTTACGAGGTGAGGACCGGAATAATTACTGCCCAAGGCGTCAGCCGCGGGCAGTAATTTTTCCAAGCCTCACCGAGTAACTTTGACTTTTGCTTACCGGTACTTGGTTTCCCTATTCCTATATACCTTCAAATATCGATAAAAATGGTTATTTCTTCACCTATGATATAGCCCCAAGAAAAATGGGCACCCTTATTGAGTAACTGCTATCTTTTCGTCCCAGCGCTCCCAGCGCTCTTTTTATCACATGGTCAGCCCAGGACAAAAACATCAGCTCGAGACAAAAACATCACCCTCACAACATAACTCATAATTACTGCACCCCCAGCAGCGGTATGTACTTGTAGAGTGTTTGGAAATGGGTATATAGGAATATTCTTTATCTTTAGAGTTATTCATGTATAATATAGATAATAACATACTTAAATGTTCTACATTCACTACAATCATTCTCGTTATCAATTTAAAACATACAGGTATATCTCCGGTGGTTTTAGGTTACACGCACTGCAAAAAGTTTCCCGTGAATTTTACGGTATTTCCCAGGCAACTGGGGTGCCAGGGAAATACCGTAAATTGTATGGGTGACCGTAATATATTTTTGACCGTAAATTATAACTATCCTAGACTGTATTTTCCTAACGGTTTAAACCTGTAATATATTTCAGACCATGAATTTTCACTGTAATAAACTGTATTTTGAAAACGGTTCAGACCCGTAAATACAGAGGAGCAAAGCTGTATGAAATATACTATATGCACAGCCCTTCATTATACATATACAAGAAATCTTGTTATTGAGGTTCTTGAGAATAGTTATATGCAGAAGGCCACCTATAGAGTATTATACAGAATTTCTGAAATTTCAAACCTTCAACCCCTCTTCCCAAACTTTTTAAACCCCCCCCCCCCTCAGTGCAAGTGGCATTTTATGAATGGCCCCTAGGACATTATGAATATAAAAGTGAATATTTTGTATTGGTTACCATCATATATTCTCTATCGTCCTATTGGCCTATCAGTATCATTAATAATTATTATCAATGATATTTCAACATTTAAGTTTTTCAACTCTAATGTTATTAGTGCAAACTTTTTTACAGGAATACTCATCAGAATCTGACAGTACAAGGCTGCATTTGACATAGTAGGACGAGGTCAGTCCTACATATGTTTTAGAAATGTCCTATGAAAGTGGTGTCTAATCCCCTTTATGATATTGATGTCATGACAACTTGAGAATAAATGTGCTTTAAATGGCAGGAACTTCACAGGAGATCAATGAATATCTATTACACATTTTGATGAAGTTAACTCTTGCATTTTATTCTCCACTTTGATTTGTTGCTGATATTGGAGTTAATCTAAGTGTATCTAATATGTCCATATTTCCAGATTTATACTGTAAACTGACCGTAGATTGGGTGGATTACAGTCCTGAATACTTTTACAGTTGAATACCGTTTTTTTGTATCAAATATACGGTATGGAACTGTGAGTAAGATTACTGTGATATACCATCCATGTTTACGGTTGTTTACTATATATTTTACGGAAATTTTTTACAGTGCGAAATTACCACTATGCTTGACAGAGGTGTGACATTATTATGGAGTAATCTGGAGCTACATGTCTTACAATAGACGTTTTATTTCCATTTATCTCACCCCTGGTACAAGTTTAGTCATAGAAAGAACATTAGGAAAAAATACTCAACGATCACCCCCGTAAAGTGATGATACTACGCCGCAGCCATGGCATAGTGAATATGAGATGACATCATATGGATTTGCTAGGTATATTTGATATTCTGATATACTGATCCTATCTAATATCGTAGAAAGGGGTGAGATAAATCCAGAACCGCACTCGAATCGTAAAATAGACAATATTCCACTCCTTTGAATGTGCCATAATCATCACTCGGCTTTGCCTCAATGACGATTCAGGCACATACAAATTCGTGGAGTACTGTCTAATTATACGATTCTCGATGCAGTTCTGTATAAATACTTGTTATATATCATTGGATAATAAATACAATAACTACTGGTTTTGTGTATAAGAGGCTACAATCCTCTCGTAGTTGAAGACCTAATATCAAGAGACGTCACGAGTTTGAGTCTGAGTTTATTTATGCCACACATTTTGTTGGCTCCATAATTTCACTAGTCGAAGACGAGTGACTTTACGGAGCCAACAAAATGAGTGGCAGAAATGAGCTCAAACTCAAACGAGTGGCGTCTAGATTTTATCCTACCCCGTTTCCACATTTTTTCAGTATCAGAAAGTAGTGGCATAAACAACACTTTATGTCACACCCGTGAAATAAACAAAATCCCATGTCAAGCGTTTTTTATTAGGGGTAGGATAATATCCTTGCTGTCGCTCGGATATTACTAAGCGTTAACCAAACGATCAGTCTCACACAAAACCAGTCATTATTGTGTATTTAACCTTCCGATGACCATGACAACCTATCCATTTAAAGTAAGTGACAGAGAGGGGTGGAATGGGTTAATCTCGGGAGTGTCCCTGGGGGGTATTAAGAACGGCACTCTCATGGTTGCGACCACTTGTCAGCTGATCGCTGGGCATGAGGTTTGAATCCCATGTGCACCTCCCTGTCACTTCCATCTCCACACAGAGCATTGCCGGGCTAGGGCGAAATCACTGGTGTCAGAGGGGCGGTGTCAAGCAAGGCATGGGCCATGGGGACTTCACCCTGACACTATCAAACCGTGTAGATTGTAAAGGGGCTCCCAGGACCATTCTCCCACTTCATCATTCTGCCTCCGAGCATAAAGCCAACTGCACAGCTTCAGCTCCTGTGGGGAACTTGGGTTGATTTGAAAAGGGCTGGCGGCATTCAATTTTTCTGAAGGATTTCTGAAATGATGTTAGTGTTGCTTGATATCAGTGTCAAAAATATGTTTGTGAAATATAGTTTTTAGATGGATCTTAATTACATTTTTATTAGAGTGTATTTGCACGTTATATATTATCGTAAAACTGGATGAGTTTTAATCTCGGCCACTGTATTCCACGACTGGAGTTTGGCATAGTGACTTCATGAGGCGAAGCCGAGTGAAGTCCGGAGCCAAAACTCCAGGAGTGGAATGCGGTGGCCAAGATTAAAACGAATCAGGTTTTGTTTTGATCCTACCCCTCTCCTCGATTTTGGAATATTATGTGATAACAATTCTGTATGCCATTAGTGGCATATAAAACGTCAGCGTGGCATACGGAATCTCAATGTTAAGCCTATGGAATTTTATATTAAGGGTAGGATAAATACGTTGACTAAAGGTTTGAGTCGTCACATATAGGCTTCCAGGGTACTGCAAAAATTAGAAGGAAACCCACAAGATGAAAATAGCTTGGTCCGTACTCCACCGATTTTGACTGCAGAGTGATTCACAAAGCGCACCTGAGTGAATTACTCTGCGGTCAAATGAGGTGTAGTGCGGACCAAGCGATTTTCATCGAGTGGGTTTCTGATTTTATCTCACCCCGTATAACATTATCTATTGATAAAAGGAATCCCCAATTAGCCATTAAGTATCGGGTACACGAACTTAACGGTCGTGGAGTACGAGTTCCTAATGTTAAGCCTATAGAGAAAAATACCAGGGTGAGATAACCACATATACCACATATGTGAATCCATATACCACAGTTTTGGTATCTGACAGGTTTTATACAATGGGTTGTGGTTTACTGAGTCAATATACATTTTCAATGGGGGCTTTGTATAAGATGGGTGATAAAGAAAAATAATCCCTTTGTGTTATAGATCTAGAACACTCAACAGGCCTTGCATACGAGTTCCCAATGATAATTCTATGGCGAAAAATACCAAGGGTGAGATGCTAGAGAGAATCTTGAGCTAAGGACGTTGCTGTGACTGAAAGGGCCTGTTTACATTGGCCAACAAAAACGGTGTAGATTTTTTGTGTTCTCCTAATAGCCTATTTACATTTTGCATCAGCAGTGCTAAAGGTTCGTTGGTGGTTCCTGACTGTATATCGGTGATGGCCAATGGAAATGAGCTATTAGAAGAACACTTGAGCAGTGCAGTGTCAATAGCCATTTGTTGACATCTACGAGTCGCCTGCTTGGCGAGTGGCTGTGTTGGTATCGATCTATCTCGCATATATATCTAAGCTATATAATGTGTTTCATGTGATTCATACTCGTATTCCACCTCAATGTTTGATAAATGTACACACTAACTCATTCCGTTGGTTCAGTACGACGCCTTAGAACTCGCGAAGTGAAGGGATCCGCCATTTTTGAATCTTGCACCTAGAATTCTGTTGTCGGCCTCTCGACCAATCGAAATGTGTTATTTCTTCAAAGCGTGCAATCTGTAACTCAAAGCGTGCAGGTAAGGTTCAAAGCGTGCATTTTGTTACTCAAAGCGTGCAATCTGTTGATATCCAAAGGCACCAGTACATTGTTTCACAGCATACAGTGCAATCTGTGTACGATAACTATACCCCTAGCAGCAGTGTTTATTTGCACTGACTTTTTGCATAGGTATATAATGATATAAAATAATATCTCACATACATGGCATTTTGTGTTGGCGATTCTGAATATCGCTGCCATGACTGGCTTGATGTGTCCCCGGCTTTTTTTTCAAATTTCCTTTATTGGTATCTATAAGATGATTACATTGTATTCATTGATGTTACAGTACTCGTCGTTATTATCACGGTATACCAATAAGGGTGGCATCCTGTCAGCATTGGTTGAACCGCTTGCTGGTTTTCTTCAGGTGCCATTACAGAAAAAATAGATAACAGGCTATTCACTCCTTCACCTACCAAAATCAATAGGTATTTCACCAGCTATCATGAAATAATGTAGTCTATTATATCGTAAATCAATATTAATAGGTAATGCAAAAAACATTGACAATAAAATATAAAATAAAAAGATCATTTTAGCCAATCATTGATACAAGATCCAAGTAAATTCATTTGGGTACGCTTTCATACATAATGGTTTTGGATAAAGATTTAAACATTTTCATACTCGGAGTGTTGCGGACAATATATTTCAAGTCATTCCATTCTTTTCCGCTTGAATATTCAACACTTTTCATATATATTTGACAATTTGGTTGACACATTTTCAACACAGGTGCTTCATACAAGCGGGTATTTATAAGCTTGTTGTCTAAGTAATCAGGGTTCCTTTTTTTTATTTTTTTTTTTTATTTCATTTGTTTACACTGTAAAGGCATCAGCCTTAGCCGGTGTGAGCGCCCTTACTGTCTCCGGTACGCCCATAAATCAGGTATCAAAAAATAAATTATTATGCTTATTACTTAAATACACTATAGTACATATATAGAGACTGAAGTAGTAACGGATTCTCGGTACTGTCCGTTACTCTGTGGACTTGGAAAACCTGTTTTCTGATAAATAGAATAGTGAAAATCACCTTATTTAGCTCATGATATATTTAACAAGGCTCTGAGCTTCTCCGGAGCTAATCTCCTGTAAACATACCTTACTTAAAACTACTGTATTGACCTGTCGTACATAAGGTTTCTCATATGACATTTTATGGCCGCCACGTGGGCTTTGGGAACTTGTTATTCTGAATTCTGTCCCAGACTGTGTGAGTTTGGCGACACTTTGCTGCTCTGGGGAGGGGCGGGGGGCTTTTGTCTGAGATGGGGAAACTATGTACTGTGCTTGGAGCCATCAGCGCTGGCGCCACCAGAAATAGCGTTACACTCTCCTGGCACAGGTCTCTAGAGTGTGGCAGTAAAATGTGATTTGACTCAGACAGTCTATTGTGGGTCAAAATAAATTCAGTCACTATTCACTGCATGCCTCAACTGTTGTACGTATTGGAAGCTTGTCTTTCTTTATGGTTTTCCTTTTTTACAAATTTATATGCCTAAAGAAGTCTTTGCAGTAAATACCGGTTTCTATTTATAGGTAGAGGAATGTATGTGATCAATACTCAACACTCAACAACCTCAACAGTATCTAAACTCACAGACACCCTTTATGAAAACATCAATAACAATAACTATACACAAGCCATTTTCATCGATTTACAAAAAGCTTTTGACACTATTGACCACCAAATTTTATTAAATAAACTAGAACACTATAATTTCGACAAAAACTCTGTTTCCTGGTTTAATAGCTACTTAACAAATAGAAGACAACAAACCAAGTGTAATAACCGTATCTCAGACACTAGACGTATCAACTTTGGAGTGCCACAAGGGTCAACCCTAGGCCCTCTCATGTTCATCATGTACATAAATGACTCCGTCCACTCGTTGAAGCACTGTAGTATCCAAATGTATGCAGATGACACCGTAATCTTCATGACCAAAGGCATTGACAACCACAATGAAAACCTGCTGCTGCAGGAGGATATTACAGCCTACAACCAGTGGTGTGCCTCAAATAAGCTAACTGTAAATATCAAAAAAACCAAAACCATGACCTTCGCCACAAGGCACAAACTAGAACGTATTGAACCTAATGTAGTCATGTTCAACAACAGTAGCATTGAGCATGTCCGTGAATACAAATATCTAGGTCTAACACTAGATAGTCTGCTCGACTTCCGGAAACACCTAACCACTTTACTCCACAACATGTCACACAAAATCTATTTATTACACAAAATACGCCCTTATATAACTGACTTCACCTCACTGCAGTTATACAAGCACCAAATAAGACCATACTGTGACTATGGAGACATCATATATAATGCAGGCCCAAAACTATTATTGGACAGACTACAGGTGTGCCAAAACAAATGCCTACGCTTATCAATAACAAGACACCCAAAACCAAGTACCCAACAATTACATGAGATGTATGAATTACCAACATTACATGATAGATGCACCGGGAACCTCTTGAAAGAAGCCCTAAAGAGAACCAAACTACATGAAAATGTAGATTGGCGAAATCTGCCAACTCGAGCACACGATAAAACGTTATTACTAGTAGGAAAACCTAACTGTACTTTGTACACACGCAGTGTCAAATATCAGAGCGCAAGAGTTTGGAACAATCTCCCCGTGGATCCAAATGCCTACGACACCCCTAGTAGACTAAAAAATTACATACATACTAATCCTAAAATCATCACAAAACTACGCCCAAAAGTAATACTAAAGCAACAATAGGCCCAGTGGGGCTGGCTGGTATAGGGGCAAACATAAACACAATCAACAACTTACGGAAGTAAAATATAAAGGCTGCTTTAAAGAAACTGACAACAAGAAATAATATATAAGTAGATACTCGCCCATGTAATGTACATATGCCATCGCCTATGTACATAAGGGACTAGTTTAACTTCAAGTAATTGCAGTAAGCAAACAAAGTCAGCCATAAGAGCTGCGGTTATAGATGTAAGACACCTACTATATGTATATATATTTAAACTGGCCGAAAGGAAGACAGGCCTACGAGCCTAAAACGGATCCAGGATAAATAAAAGAATGAAAAAAAAAAAAAAAAAATTCTACCAAGTAGTTTGATGTACGAAGACAGTCAGCCTGTATTGGAATTTACTATATACCCATGCAGTATGCTGTAAATACGCACCGTTTCGCCATATAACGTAAAAATACTGTACGGACCACTGGTCCGTACACTAAAATACGGACTACCTAGCCAAACACGTTTATTAACATATCAGTTGTTAAAAATTAAAATGATGATTTTTTTTTTAATTTTGGGTATATAGTAAATATATAACGTCCAAACATGCTTGTACAAGTCACAGAACTCGATGATAATTTACCGTTTGTACGGAACTCGGCATAAATGCCTCGTTCCGTACAAACCGTAATTTACCATCTCGTTCTGTGACTTGTACAGCATGGTCAGGACGTTCTATATAATTACCTAAAAATGGCGATATTTTACCTAGTCACGTGATCACATACCCCGTAGTCACACTGTGACGTACGGGTACAAATATGCCATGGGTAGGAGCGGGTAGTATACGCAGTTGATACGGCCACAGGTGTATAGTATAATGTATGTTACTATATACCCATGCTGTGTTTACTGTTTCGCCATATTAGGTAAAAAAAAAACACGTATGGAACAGTGTTGTACGGCCAACAATACGATATGAGTAGGAGCGACGATGTAGGTAGGGCATACGGCCACAGGTATATATCTGAACATAATTCAAGATAGATATATATAGATTGTAGAAGCTGACGTGCTCTCTATTATTGTAAAGTTACCAGTTTATTATCTATGAATATCGCCTTACTACTCTGGTGTTCATGACGTCATTGATATCACTCTTGTCCATGGAAATCTCACTGATGACGTCACATTGGTATCTTCAACAGTCATTCCGCCTCCGGTAGCGCTCTGCACACTCACTGTTTACCTACCACATATAAAACTTTATTATTTTGTCGGATCCACTTGGAGTTATTCCCCTACATGGAGACAGAGTGAACAAGACCTAGGGCCCGTTTCAATAGTCTGTAGGACGTCCGTTATTGGGTGTAGTGACACGATAGCGACAGGTTGCATTGCAGTAGTTTAGTGACAACCGATTTTGTGACTCCGGTTTACAGACGGGCGCTAATAGTTGCATGTACCATTTCATAAGAACGATGTCCGGTCACTGTAGTGGTCACTATTGTGTCATAAATAGCGAGAGGGTATACCCTCTCTCTATCTGTGGTCACAGACGCATAACTTTACTTCCTTTAGGAATTAAGCTATGAAGGAGATCGGTCCATGCAATCCAACGATATTCACATTTGAATTCTGTCATAGCAAATGCTGCTCTGGTGGCCAGAGTGTGATTATTCAAGTGCTGTCACTAATTTATTCAGTGACCTTCACCTTGATGGCACTTGTTCCCGGTAGGACATGAGTATGTGAGATGGGGTTTTTCCGCTATGCTGTCCCAAACTAGGGACACATCCACAACAGTGACAAGACACACCTCCCCTACAGTGACATGCCTTATGAAATGAGACTTAAATTTTGTCACTATTCTTGTCGCTATTGCTGTCACTAGTCATGTCACTAAGTGGCTTAGTGACACATTCTATTGAAACGTGTCCCTAAGCGTGGAGGCGGAAGGGCCACGAGAGTGAGATTCTCGTGCAGTACTTAACTGAATCCTGCTAATTTTGTTGTGCTTCTCTACACAGATGTACTTCTATCCTTAAGATTTGTTTCTCGCTGTACTGAAAACATAATTTAGAACTGTAGTTTTCCGATCTCCTTTCCTTGAGAGAATGCCATGAGATCACATTTCGCTGGTAGTCGGTAAGATCTGTGTCCCATGAAATGATTGTTGGGAACTAATTGATAGTTTCAGGTATTGATAGTAGGGGGCGCCACTAAACCCTCACCCTATCAAATGCGACGCGATGAAGTCGCTAGCAAATATATATGACAACTTGTGAAGTAAATAAAGGCTGCTAAAAAAAACATGCATAGAGGTAAATAAGCACAATGCGTCACCAGCATTTATTACAAATAAACGAATACATATCTTAGATGGAATTCATTCTGAATTAAGCTTTCCCGGAAAACACTCATGTAGGCAAATCAGCGCCCTGCAGTTCAATTATTTATAACCAATGAGCACGCTGCATTATATTCTCTGCGGTACTAATTAGCCGCAAAACTAAGCCTCTGCTTGGAGCGCACCACCTGCCTCTGCTCCACAAAAGAGGGCGCTGCGTGTACTGGCTGTATCCGCGAAGCATTCACAGAGAGCATGCCGGGGAAAAATAGCCTCAAACCGAGGCTCGTCTGTCTGACGCATGCGTAAAGGACGCCGGCGGGCTGGTTGCGTGTTCGGGGGGTGGTGGCGTGGGGTAGTTAGCCCGCGGTCCAGCCGCCGGGGGTCCGCCCTCACCTGAACGTAACGACCTCCAAGTTCTCGGGCCGCCCACCGGTCTAGGCCGGCCGCCGGTCTGCGGGCATTACCGCCCATTAGTCCTCGTCACATGACCACAGCATGGCAGGATCAGGCACATGTACCACACACACACACACACACACACCTCATTCACTCACTCACTATGACAGACCTCCAACCTTCCCCCCTCCCCCCCTCCCCCCCCCCCCCCCCCGACACACACACCTCACTCTCTCACTATGACAGCTTCCCCCCACCTTCATTGTAACAGCCACCCCTGTCATCTAACTGGACAAGCCCCTAGACTGGCTTAAGCTGAAGACACACCAAGCGAGAAATGCAGCGATTTCCGGAATCGCCAACACAAAATGGCGTGTATGTGATACCATGGACACACCAAGCGAGTCAAGGCGGCGATCTCTGGAATCGCCAACATAAATTGGCATATATCATATGTGAGATATTATTTCATAGGAATATCTGCTGCCCATGATTTAGCACCTTGGAAGCAATCATCAGATAAGATATTAAATAATGGCACAAATAATTTTGTGTTGGCGATTACGGAAATAGCTGCCTTTCTCGCTTGGTGTGTCTTCGGCTTGAGCTATGTTTTCATATTTCACCTGATTGATGCCTCTGCCATGCTGAACTACCGGTGGGAGATATTTATATGAAATATTATCTGACATACATCCTATTTTGTGTTGGCGATTCCAAAAATCGCTGTGTTTCTCGCTGGGTGTGTCTCCGGCTTTAAGTCCCTGTGTCCAGAAGCCGGAGACACACCATGCGAGAAACGCAGCGATTTCCGGAATCGCCAACACAAAATGGCCTATATGTGATACCATGGACACACCAAGCGAGTCAAGGCGGTGATCTCTGGAATCGCCAACATAAAATGGCATATATGTGAGATATTATTTCATAAGAATATCTGCTGCCCATGATTTAGCACCTTGGAAGCAATCATCAGATAAGATATTAAATAATGGCACAAATAATTTTGTGTTGGCGATTACGGAAATAGCTGCCTTTCTCGCTCGGCGTGTCTTCGGCTTGAGCTATGTTTTCATATTTCACCTGATTGATGCTTCTGTCATGCTGAATTACTGGTGGGAGATGTTTCTATGAAATATTATCTGACATACATCCTATTTTGTGTTGGCGATTCCAAAAATCGCTGCGTTTCTCGCTGGGTGTGTCTCCGGCTTTAAGTCCCTGTGTCCAGAAGCCCGAGACACACCAAGCGAGAAATGCAGCGATTTCCAGAACCGCCATATGCCCTCTAGAGGTGATTAAACTCGCTATTATCGCCCAGGGTAAATACAAGTTCCGCTCGCGAGTAGCTGGGCACACCACGATCACATGAATCACAGTTTTCCCATTTATATTTGAAGAACCTGACTATAATTTCGGATTTATACGTAGAAACAGCTGAAATTTCCATTTCTGGCATCGGATTTCCCATTTGAAGATTCATAAAAACCGTTAATTGCAATAATTTCGGGTTACGGTTCAAGGTTCTATCACCATACAACGTCGGTAACAAGCGCACACCGGGACCTGTAAACCGACTGTATTATGGGATACCTCAATAGGGTCTATTGACCTGTGCGTGAGATATCATTTCAAAGGAATATCTCCCACTGATAATTTAGCATCTCAGAAGCAATAAACAGGTGAAATATGAAATAAAAGCTCACATACACGCCATTCTGTCTTGGCGATTCTGGAAATCGCTGTGTTTCTTCCTCGGTGTGTCTCCAGCTTGAGATTGGCCACTAGACTGGTTCCCTGTCCCAATGAAATATGGGACTGGTAACGCCCAGCTATAAGCAACTTGGAACTTTCGTTGGTTTCCCGCTTATTTGCAGTGGCAAGGATAACCAGCACAACCTCTCTCCCACTCTCCCAGCAGGATCTCTGCTAGGAGAGTGCCTCTCTTTCTCTCTCACAAGGTTACCCAAATAACTTATTTCTACTTGTTTGTAATCAAGGATAATAAAAAGTATGAAGTAATGGCAATCTTTCAAAAATTAAAAGATAATTCATTAGAATGTTTCTCTAAAAACCAGCGTACCCCTCCACCTACCCCACCCCTCCTCTCTGGGACTCTCTTGAGTCATACACTAGTAGAACATGCATACATGGAGACATGGCTATTGTGCTTGTATGAAAGCTTTTTCGAGTTGTTTTGAGCGAACAACTTATGATTACTTAACGCTGCTGGGGGTGGAATAACTTTTGTTTACTGCCCAGGTTGACGTTTACTGCCCAGGTTGACGTTTACTGCCCAGGTTGACGTTCAGAGACATTCGGTTTTTATCGATATTAGCCGACAATTGAAGGTATATAGGAATAGGGAAACCACGTACCAGTGGAAATAAGTCAAATTACTTGGAATATGAACATTTTATAGTTAAGAAAAGGTTAAGAAAAGTTGCTATAAACTCGATTATAATTTACGATTCTTACGGAACTTGGCATAAACACCTCTTTCTATACAAACCGTAATATCAGATTGTATCCGACCCGGTTTCCATATTTTTTCAGTATCAGAAAGTAGTGGCATAAACAACACTTTATGTCATGCCTTTGAAATGAACAAATCCCATGTTAAGACTATGTCGTTTTTTATTAGGGGTAGGATAAATTATCATCTCCTTTTGTAGCTTGTACAACATGGTTAGGTCGTTCTATATGATACTGGAGAGATTTCGGGCTCAGTGACCACGTTTTCTCTTATTACTGGAGAGATTCCGTGGTGTATTTGAAATCCGGTGTTTTACTTTTAGTGGCCTGTACTCTTTTTTTTCTCTGTCAGCCGTCATCCTTGTTGAAGCTGAGACGAAGAGATTGCTCAGAAATCCTGAAGGGATGACTACTCTGTGTTTTCCCAAGATCCATTTCAAAGCCAGAACATAATACAGTAGAACCCCGCCTAACGGACACCCCGCGTAAGCGGTCACCCCGCGTTAACGGACACCTTTCGTCGGAACGGTTCCCTATATTAGATGTTTATTTAACCCCGCGTAAGCGGACACCCCGCATAAGCGGGCACTTTGGCCCGGAACGGAGGGTGCCCGCTTACGCGGGGTTCTACTGTACATCTATTGTCAAGTCCTATGAGGATTGAAGGTTGTAGAATACCAACCTAGTCTTGACTACAAAATGTTCATATTTTGTAGAAATTAAATATGTATATGGACAAAATTATAGATAATATATACACAGTGGAACCCCGCCTAACGGACACCCCGCGTTAGTGGACACCCCGCGTTAAAGAACACGTTTTCTGGGAATGGATCCCTCTATTAGATGTTTATTTTAACCCCGTGTGAGCGATACCCCGCGTAAGCGGTCGCTTTGGCCCGGAACGGAAGGTGTCCACTTACGCGGGATTCTACTGTAATGTATAATGACTTCACATTAGTTCCAAATGCGCCCACATAGTGGCATCATGGTGGTCGGTGTGGTCACTGAAGTGGAACTTAGGCCACAGGCAGTCATTGGTCATCCTGATTAGTTAGTATTCTGATTGGTCAGTTAGTGAGCCAATCACTGTGCAGTAACGCCAGGTTACTATTTGTACCGCCATTGTATTTAAGTGGATGATTTATATGTGATTAAACAATCTGATCTAAATCTTGTGACTATACCTCAAGCTTCTTAAGGTTTTGAAGCAGGCAATTATACGCCCAGAACCTTACAAGATATTAAGATAGATTTTTATGGAAGTAGAAGAAACAAGAAGATGTTAATAAAGACGAACAGAGCCACAAGTTGTAAAATGATATTTTATTATATTTCTTAAAATAATTTGTATACCTTGTAGAAATATTATTTGGGTAAATAACAATCTCATAATTGATATGATGCATCATGCAAATAAATCACGATGAAACAAATAAAATACGCATTTGATTTGAACGATATATGCAGCAGGTAATGTATCGACTGGTATCTTTATATATCATAACTATTATTACCCACCTAATAGGAAGTATCTATATTATATGTAAAGAGCCTACAAATCACTACTGAGTAGGATACAAAAAGCCATATCCTTCTGAGCTGAAACCGGCTTCCTCACTAGAAAATAGTACCAGAATGTCACAAACCTCACGGTGACTATGTTTCTTTTTCTGATGATTAGTCGAAAGGTAGGTAATAAATACAAAATTGCTATAGTTTCATCGGAGTGGTCGTATTCTCCCCGCATCTGAAACTACGAAATACTTATTCCTATATACCCATTATTGAACTAACTCTAGTTACATACCGCTGCTGGGGGGGTGCATTAGAAATAAGTTATGTGTCGAGGTTGACGTTTTCGTCCCGCTCTCATGTTTTCGTCCCGCTCTGACGTTTTCGTCCCGCTCTGATCACGTGATACAATACAGCAGCGGGACAAAACAATAGCTGTTGTAGTTACTCGATAAGGGTGGCCATTTGCTTCAGAAGTGTTTCAGGTAAAGAATTAAGCATTTTTATCGATATTTGAAGGTATATACGAATAGGGAAACCAAGTACCGGTAAGCAAAAGTCAAAGTTACTCGGTAAGGCTTGGAAAAATTACTGCCCATGGCTGAAGCCTGGGGCAGTAATTTTTCCAAGTCTTACCTCGTAACTTTGAACTTTTGCTCACCGGAACATAGTTTCCCTCTATTCCTATTTATCTAAAGATGAATGTCTTACTTTTACTGTCCAGGAGGACAAATTCCGTACGTCTTTGAGTGATGAAATGATATTCATACGTCCATCCATACCTCGTGACCAGTAATATCAGGAAACGTCTGAATGTGGACGAAACGGTTCCCTTTCGAGGTCAGTCATTGATCTCATAGACCTGAGGCCATAGGCGGAAGGCAGTATGACGATTGGCCAAGAACGAGATTCGTTTGGTCCACAGTAAGGACATTTGCTTATTATTATACATATTAAATCGATGAAAAGATGCAATTTTAATGACTTATTAAGTCATAGTCACAGCAGGCACGAACATTATTATCTTTTTTTTTTAAATATCCATTGATAATTGGTCCCGCCACCTGGTGTTTTGGATGGCGTTGGGGGGGGGGGCGAGCAAGATGACAGCTTCCATAGCACAATTGCGTGTTTAGCAATAGTTATATAGGAATATTGTATATTTATATAGAGCTGCATCGAGAATCATACAAATGGACAATACTCCACGAGTTTGGATGTGCCTGAATTGTCATTGAGGCGAAGCCGAGTGACGATTATGGCACATGCAAACGAGTGGAATATTGTCTATTTTACAATTTGAGTGCAGTTCTGGATTTATCTCACCCTTTTCTATGACATTAGATAGCATCAGAATATCAGTATAGTTTGAATATACCTAGTAAATCCATATGACATCATCTCAGATTCACTACGCCAGGGCCATGGCGTAGTATTGTCACTTTATGGGGATGATCGTTGAGTATTTTTCCTAATGTTATTACTATGGCTAATCTTGTACCAGGGGTGAGATATTATAACTAGTA
This sequence comes from Alentia gelatinosa, assembly GCA_950022655.1. Classification (NCBI taxonomy): domain Eukaryota; kingdom Metazoa; phylum Annelida; class Polychaeta; order Phyllodocida; family Polynoidae; genus Alentia; species Alentia gelatinosa. The sequence continues at coordinate 119,984,583 of OX465581.1, read as the reverse complement.
TGATGTCAGTCCCTGTACAAGTCCTCAGGGGATATATATCCAACAAAAGGTCTGGAGAAGTGTCCCGTGTAGATGGCGCCACTGTGCTCGAACGCCTCGCCGATCCCCGTCCTGAGGGTGGCGCCCTCTGGATCGTGAAAGCTGTTGATAATGTTCCCGGATGTGTCGAGTTCCAGAAGGATCGAATGACGGGGCTGGAATAAGTTGTAGACTGCAAATGGTGTCACCTGTGTCAAAGCAAGCACATATGGAGTCTTACCTATTGAAGATGTAGCTTTATCCTACCCCTAATAATAAAAAACCTCATAGACTTATCAAAAGCTGACTGTATTTGAGCAAGCATGCAGTAAAGTGTTATTTATTGCACAATGGTAACAAAGGAATTATTGGATTAGGGGCATGATAAATACTAAACTGAACTCGAGTTAGCAGTGTTAAAAGCACATGATCCACCAAATCGACGCTCAGAGACGGCCAGAGGCAGCCGGCCGGCTGGCCAGAGGCAATGACAGCACATTTGAGGGTGACAGGGTTTTCAATGGGCTGGTCCGGCCGATTCCGGCCAATTTGCTGATCCACCTGGCAGATTGTCCCAGCCGATCTGAGCCGATCAGCGATTTGGGCGGCCGACGACCACAATTCCTCCACATGGTCATCGTCCGGCCCTAACTCACTCTTGGTGGATCACATGCTTAATTAGTGTGTACCACACTCCAGTTAGGTCTGCTTCTCACAATGCTCGGCTAACACCTCGCGCAGTAACTTGTGACCTGCCTCTCCTGCAATACAGACTAACAGTACTACCTCTCATTCAGTTCCTACTAATTATCTCACCCCTGGTTATTTTTCCCCATAGACTTAACAGATTTTGAATCTATATACCATGGTCTGACAGTTTTTAAACAATGGGTAATGGTTTACTGAGTTCCTTATACATTCACAATGGGTACTTTGTTAGCCAATGCACCCGGCCCTGTCCCAAACAGGTCCGGTTTCATCTGCCATAGAGCCTTCCACCAGGTTGTCATTTCATACTGCCTGCACTCTGACATGTATGAAAAAACAATTGAATCGATAAATACACACCCATTTGTCATTACTAACCTTCAAAACAGCTGTCTCTTATGTTATAACTATGTATTTAGAGGTAGTTTTCCAGTAGAGTTTGGCTGGTTCTTAAGTCCAGCCGTTTTGTTCAGTCTTCTTCGCTGGTTCCCAAACTGCAAAGTGCTTTGCCAGTTAACATAGAACAGTCGTTCACCCCTAAATGGAGATGAGGGGCGAATACTTTACCTAGTACTTTGTAGACCATGGATAACTAGGAGCAAATAGGATGTTCATCATGGATGAATGAGCGTGTAATTATGAATGAATAACAATTAAAAGGTTTGGGTTAGATTCAGTCTATGGATAGTATTCTGTAACCCACTTGCACCCAATCAACTTTCTGTCTCTGCATCTGCCTGAGTTTAGGATCCAAACATATCAAGCACCAGTAGGTCAATCAGGTATTTTGGTCTTGAGTGATTGTTCACGGTCAGCTGAGCACACCTCTGAGACACTGGCCCCCTGCTCTGTTCTCACTATCACAGTGAATATCATGCAGATAGTAAAGGGATTGGTTTCTGGAAGCATACTGAAAGTTCAATGTGACCACTCTAAACTCTAGATGATGTATTTAGCGCGTGCAAGCACGCTCTAATAAAAGAATAGATTATTCAACAGGCCCCAGGTGATACTCACCTTTGTGATAAATCTCTTCAGAGCTGGGTATGGAGCGATGTTGTCCAGAAAGGAGCCAAAGGGACTGGAGCCGTGGAACCTGGCGACGGTGAGTCCGACGTAAAACGTACCGCGACTCGAGAGTTTGATGTTGTCGGGATACCCGGGGAGGTTGTCCGAAAACACCTCCATCTGTCCAGCCCTGGGACCGGTCAAATAGTATCTGAAACAGGATCCAACATCTCAATAATTAGTAGAAACCAAACGAGAGTTAGCCTTGTCAATGTTTATGCCACGATGGGCAGGTTGTGTATTACTACACGAGGCTTAGCCGAGTGTAGTGAGTAGCAGACCTGACCAGAGTGGCATAAACATTGACAAGGCTAACTCGAGTTCGGTTTTGGATTTATCCTACCCCATCTCACCGATATATAGAGAAAATCTTGTAATTATCCATGTTAGTAGCATTTTGACACTCATCGGAGGATGGCCACATTTATCAATGCTGCCGGATCTACTTTCGTTATCTGGTCCCTGATTGGTGCGTTTTTGTATTCACCTTGGTGCATAAACAACACTTTATTCAATGCTCCGTCAAATACATTGAGTCAATGTTAAACCTATGGCGTTTTTTATTAGGGGTAGGATAAAGCCATTTTCCATCGGCCGACTATTGGCCACCGATCTGCAGTCGGAAACCACCGACGGCAGATCGGTGACTGGAAACAGACATGCAAAGAAGTGTTCACTGATTAATTGTGCATGTGAATCCCAAATACATGTAAATCCTAGATAAATGTGTGAAGTACACCCATCTCTGGTACATAAGTCTTTATGTGTGAATCCTAGATAAACGTGTGAAGTATACCCGTCTCAGGTACATAAATCTTTATGTATGAATCCCAGATAAACGTGTGAAGTATACCCGTCTCAGGTACATTAGACTTTATGTGTGAACCCCAAATAAAGGTGTGAAGTACACCCGTCTCAGGTACATTAGTCTTTATGTGTGAATCCCAGATAAACGTGTGAAGTACACCCGTCTCAGGTACATTAGTCTCTATGTGTGAATCCCAGATAAACGTGTGAAGTACACCTGTCTCAAGTACATTAGTCTCTACATGTGAATCCCAGATAAAGGAGTGAAGTACACCTGTCTCAGGTACATTAGTCTCTACATGTGAATCCCAGATAAAGGTGTGAAGTATACCCGTCTCAGGTGAGTTAGTCTTTATGTGTGAATCCCAGATAAAGGTGTGAAGTATACCCGTCTCAGGTGAGTTAGTCTTTATGTGTGAATCCCAGATAAAGGTGTGAAGTACACCCGTCTCAGGTACATTAGTCTCTATTGGTGAATTCCACTTTAACTAAACAGTCCCCCGCCAGGAGCGCTGCACGGTATCTTATGTATTGGACTTACTTGTTACTACCTGTGAATCCCGTTTTAACTAAACAGTCCACCTCTAGGAGCGCTGAACGGTATCTCATGTATAGACCCTATTGAGGTATCCCAGAATTCAGTCTGTTTACAGGATCTGCTGTTTGCTGGTTGCCATCATTGTATAGTGATATATCCTTGACCCATAACCCACAATTATTACAGTTTAACGGTTTTCATAAATCTTCAAATTAGAAATCTGATGCCAGAAATGGAAATTTCAGCTATTTCTACATGTAAAGCCTAAATTATTTTCAGTTTCTCCAATTATAAATCGGAAAACTGTGGTTCATGTCGTCATGGTGTGGCCAGCCAGTCAGGAGCGGAACCTTTACTTACCCAGGGCGATAATAAGGAGTTTAGTAACCTCTGGAGGCCCTATTGGACTTACTTGTTAAGGCGTGAGATGCTCATCTCGGCAAACACCAGGAAACTCTCGTCCGGCGAGAGCGCGATCCCGTTCGCCAGATAGAGGCCAGACAGCAGTGTGGTCACGTGACCGGAAGCAGGGTCATAACGCAGCACGCGGCCCAAAGAGTTCAACTCTATCACCTGCCGGTACCAAGATAACGTCATATATCAGATACAAAACTAACCACTGGTAACAAAATAACCCCGCATATCAGATACAAAACTAACCAATGGTAACAAGATTACGCCACATATCAAATACGAAACTAACCACCGGCAACAAGATAGCGTCACATATCAGATACGAAACTAACGACCGGCAACAAGATAACGTCACATATCAGATACGAAACTAACTACTGGCAACAAGATAACGCCACATATCAGATACGAAACAAACCACCGGCAGCAAGGAAGTAGGTGGCGCTACAACCCCCCATCCAGTTATGGGGGCAGCCATCTTGGAGAGGCACCCATGTAATGCTAAGCCTATGTTGAGTTTGGACGTTCATTTCAGATATTGTTTGATATGTGGGGATGTGTTAAGTAACTCTCAAGCTTTTCCCTCGCTGACACATCAAAGCTCACCTTATAACTATTTATGTAGAACTGGATCGAGAATCATATAAAAACACAATACTCCACAAGTTTAGATGTGCCGCATTCATCAGTGAGGCAAAGCTAAGTGACGGTTACGACGCATCCAAACAAGTGAAGCACTGTGTATTCCAGGATCAGAGTGCGGTTCTGGATTTATTTATATCATCCGAGTGCAGTTTTGGATTTATCTCACCCCTTTCACTGACATTAAATAGCATCACAATATCAGATAAATATAAAGTACTTCACAAATCCAGTTGGTTAATAGCGTATGACGTCATCTCACATTCACTTCACCACGGCCATGGCGTAGTATTGTCACTCTACGGGGGTGATTGTCGAGTATTTTTTCTAACATTATTCCTATAGCTTTATCTCACCCCTGGACTAAATGTCCATGGGCTTAACATTGGAAACTCGTTCTTCATGCCCCTACAAGTATTGTAGTCCGTTCTCCATGGTTTATATCAAGTGTTTTGTCCATTCTTTTAGTATACACAGGGGTGAGATATATACAGAAAGCAACTCGTTTTGGTCAAAGAAGTCATTCTCCAATTCGTTTGAATGCTACATGATATTCACTCGGCTGTCTTCTCGTTCATATCACACCGCATCACCCATTGTCTAAACTCGTAAAGAACAATGACTTTGACCAAAACGTGTTGGTTTGTTCTTTAATACTTGTACCAGGGGTGAGATAAAGTTGTGTAAGTTAACGAATAAGGCTCACCTCATACCTATAGTTGCGCCGATCCCATTTGGAGGAGGAGTCTGTGAAGTACACACTCCCCTGCGACGAGATGGTCAGTCCGTTCAGGAACCTGGTCGAAATGCCATCGATGACTACCGAGAAAAAAGAGAGGTCACTTTTTAGTAATCCGAGCGAGGTTTGTTTATTTCCTGCTGGAAACACAAACGGTTGACATCAGAGACAAAACACGAAACAGGGTGCTGGCCAGAGCAGGTGGTTTTGTAACATTCAAGGCATATCGGACAATTTGCCAAATGAGTGAATTTCATGTTTTGTCAAATTTATCCAAACCTAATAGGTACAATAAGCAAATATATATTAGTTTTATTTACATAGGAGATGTACTGAAATTTTGGTTTACTTCAATTCTTTCAAAAATATGGATGGCGACCTTCTGTTTTCAAACTTTGATGTGTAGTATTATACATTTACTACATCCTGTTATAGGTCGCGGGTGGCGGGTCAGTGTTGGTGTATGCTCTACCAACACCCACAGGATGGGGCGGGCCGCGGGTCGCAATTTTTTTTGGGGGGTATCATATATACGCCTGGCATATATATATTGCGCAGAGTATATTTCATCTTAAATACGCCAGGCGTGAAAGACAGCCAAGTCGCGCGCGTCTACATATGGAAACTGTCTCGTAGACGCCCGAAACCTAGACGCGTATAAGAGGTGTATATATACACAATATTGACTGGTTTCAGATACAAGCGGCCGTATGCTCCGAGAAGTTGACGCGTAGTAATATCCGAGCGTGAGCGAGGATATTGCGCAGAGTCAGCTCCGAGGAGCATACAACCGCTTGTATCTGAAACCAGTCTATATTGTATTTATCATCCACCTTTCCTGGGCAAGTGGCATGTCGATATCAGTTCATTTAAGTTATGCACTATTTTCCCGTACGCACTATTTTTCCGTATGCGCCACCCGGAGCATACAACATATCCGTATGCGCCGGGTATGTCCATACAAACTCCCTATGTGTTTTCTATGGACACTTTGTATTAGGTGGATAATAAAAATATAAACAGGCCACGATACAGCCGATACGTGCGTTATCGCAATGACTGACTATAAAATATGTTTAAACTGACGAGCCATATTTAGATTACCTTGCAGTGTTTTGAGTGTTTTGAAAAATCCGGGAGTTCTTCGTATATATATGTAAAATAGTGGTTTTCGTGCAGTGTGAAGAACTCCCGGATTTTTCAAAACACTCAAAACACTGCAAGGTAATCTAAATATGGCTCGTCAGTTTAAACATATTTTATAGTCAGTCGTCAGGTGTAAACGCCTCAACGACTCAGAGTGTCACTGAAAATCTATACTGATACTGATATTTCACAAAATTGTATCGGTGCATTTTCCGTCGGTAGGTCTCAAAAGGGCCTAGAATGGGGCACCACTGACCGATTGTTACACATACTCTATAAAATAATGGTAAGCGAAAAGAGTCAAAATCCACACTCAATGTTTTTCAACCCCAAAGCCGGTTTTTACTGTATCCACCTCTAAACCTCTGATTGGAGCTGGCCGGTCACTGTATCCATCTCTAAACCTCTGAATGGAGCTGGCCAGTCACTGTATCCACCTCTAAACCTCTGATCGGAGCTGGCCAGTCACTGTATCCACCTCTAAATCTCTGATTGGAGTTTGCCGGTCAATCTATCCATCTCTAAACCTCTGATTGGAGCTGGCCAGTCACTGTATTCACCTCTAAACCTCTGATTGGAGCTGGCCAGTCACAGTATCCACTGCTAAACCTCTGATTGGAGCTCTTTACACACACCAACCATTGGAGAGTACTTTCCGCGACTCGCCAGTCACTGTATCCACCTCTAAACCTCTGATTGGAGCTGTCCAGTCACTGTATCCACTGCTAGATCTCTGTTTGGAGCTCTTTACACTAAACCTACCATCGGAGAGTACTTTGTGAGTCTCGCCAGTCAGTGTATCCACCTCTAAACCTCTGATTGGAGCTGGCCAGTCACTGTATCCACCTCTAAACCTCTGATTGGAGCTGGCCAGTCACTGTATCCACCTCTAAATCTCTGATTGGAGCTCAGTGCACTACACCTACCACTGGAGAGTACTTTGTGAGTCTTGCCGGGCACTGTACCGACCTCTAAACCTCTGATTGGAGTTTGCCTGTCACTGTATCCATCTCTAAACCTCTGATTGGAGCTGGCCAGTCCCTGTATCCACCTCTAAACCTCTGATTGGAGGTCTTTACACTAGACCTACCATTGGAGAGTACTTTGTGAGTCTCTCCAGTCACTGTGTCCACCTCTAAACCTCTGATTGGTGCTGGCCAGTCACTGTATCCACCTCTAAACCTCTGATTGGAGCTGGCCAGTCACTGTATCCACCTCTAAATCTCTGATTGGAGCTCAGTGCACTACACCTACCACTGGAGAGTACTTTGTGAGTCTTGCCGGGCACTGTACCAACCTCTAAACCTCTGATTGGAGTTTGCCGGTCACTGTATCCATCTCTAAACCTCTGATTGGAGCTGGCCAGTCACTGTATCCACCTCTAAACCTCTGATTGGAGCTGGCCAGTCACTGTATCCCCCTCTAAACCTCTGATTGAAGCTGGCCAGTCACTGTATCCACCTCTAAACCTCTGTTTGGATCCTATTACACTATACCTACCATTGGAGAGTACTTTGTGAGTCTCTCCAGTCACTGTGTCCACCTCTAAACCTCTGATTGGAGCTAGCCAGTCACTGTGTCCACCTCTAAACCTCTGGTTGGAGGTCTTTACACTAAACCTACCATTGGAGAGTACTTTGTGAGTCTCTCCAGTCACTGTATCCACCTCTAAACCTCTGATTGGAGCTGGCTGGTCACTATATACACTTCTAAACCTCTGATTGGAGCTGGCCAGTCACTGTATCCACTTCTAAACCTCTGGAAAGTGGAAAGTGGAGGTCTTTACACTAAACCTACCATTGGAGAGTACTTTGTGAGACTCTCCAGTCACTGTATCCCCCTCTAAACCTCTGATTGGATCCTATTACACTATACCTACCATTGGAGAGTACTTTGTGAGTCTCTCCAGTCACTGTGTCCACCTCTAGGAGTCCCTGGTAGCAGTCGAGCGCGTACAGTCGACCCGTAGTTGGGTGGATCCCCATTCCCTTCGGCCTGCCACACTCCGGCTCCAAATCAAATGTACCTATGAGCATTTAGAATAAAATTTAAATCAGAAAAAAAAAATACATTTTCAGTAAAGAGGTGTTCCTCCTTCAGCGTTTATCTGATGGGGAAATATCTATTAGTTCTCTATTATCAGTTTTATGAATTTATTTTCTAAGAGTCGTTGTAAAGTCTAGGGCCAAGGTTACACAACGGTAGACCTTAAGTAAGGGAGTAGGAACTCAAACACAGTTGGTTGCAAGGACCTCCCATCTTGAAAGACCAGTTCAAAAGCTAATTTTACTACCAGAGAGTGATTAGCTCTTATTTGTGGTTTCTAGAATGTCCATTGTCTTTATCGAGTGTATCAAGTATAACCATTCTGAGTGCTATAACATTTTTAAATTGTACTGGACAAGTAAAAAAGCAGATCACATGGGCTAAGTGATAATAGGGGAGTTCAGCAAATCCTTCATATTGAAATCAAAATGGTTATTTTGCTTTGATAGTAGTTATATAAAAAATGTTTTATCCACCCGTTTTTGCGTTGTTGTTTTTTTATAGTAGACCGCAATGTCCCAATAAAAATGTTATTTTGTAAGTTCTATCATAGATATCTTGGCTATAACTGAAGTGAGCGACTCACCGCAGTGTGTGCTGTTGAGGCCGGTTCGTGTGAGCACCTCAGCGTGCGTCCTGTTGAACTTCCAGATCTTCCCGTCGGCGGACCCCGTGTAGATATTACCTGTACGCGAATATGTAGAATAGATTATATGTGAGTATGTATATATATTACCTGTACGTGAATATGTAGAATAGATTTTACCTGAGTATGTATATATATTACCTGTACGTGAATATGTAGAATAGATTTTATGTGAGTATGTATATATATTACCTGTACGTGAATATGTAGAATAGATTATATGTGAGTATGTATATATATTACCTGTACGTGAGTATGTAGAATAGATTATATGTGAGTATGTATAGATATTACCTGTACGCGAATATGTAGAATAGATTATACGTGAGTATGTATATATATATTACCTGTACGCGAATATGTAGAATAGATTATATGTGAGTATGTATATATATTACCTGTACGCGAATATGTATAATAGATTATATGTCAGTATACATGTATATATATATTACCTGGACGCGAATATGTAGAATAGATTATATGTGAGTATGTATATATATTACCTGGACGTGAATATATATAATAGATTATATGTGAGTATGTATATATATTACCTGTACGCGAATATGTAGAATAGATTATATGTGAGTATGTATATATATTACCTGTACGTGAATATGTAGAATAGATTATATGTGAGTATGTATATATATTACCTGGACGTGAGTATGTAGAATAGATTATATGTGAGTATGTATAGATATTACCTGTACGTGAATATATATAATAGATTATATGTGAGTATGTATATATATTACCTGTACGCGAATATGTAGAATAGATTATATATGAGTATGTATATATATTACCTGTACGCGAATATGTAGAATAGATTATATGTGAGTATGTATATATATTACCTGTACGTGAATATGTAGAATAGATTATATGTGAGTATGTATATATATTACCTGTACGGGAATATATGTAGAATAGATTATATGTGAGTATGTATATATATATTACCTGTACGCGAATATGTAGAATAGATTATATGTGAGTATGTATATATATATTACCTGTACGCGAATATGTAGAATAGATTATATGTGAGTATGTATATATATTACCTGTACGCGAATATATGTAGAATAGATTATATGTGAGTATGTATATATATTACCTGTACGCGAATATATGTAGAATAGATTATATGTGAGTATGTATATATATTACCTGTACGTGAATATGTAGAATAGATTATATGTGAGTATGTATATATATTACCTGTACGGGAATATGTAGAATAGATTATATGTGAGTATGTATATATATTACCTGTACGAGAGTATGTAGAATAGATTATATGTGAGTATGTATATATATTACCTGTACGTGAATATGTAGAATAGATTATTATAGAGGAAACCCATGAAAGTTTAGGGTCAGAGCTTGTATCCCATCGAGTTTGAATCACGTAGTAATTCACAAGGCGAAGCCGCGTGAATTATGTAGCGATTCAAGATTCAAACGAGATGGGATCGAGCTCTGACCCTAAACTTGAATGGGTTTCTGAATTTATCTCACCCTTTACATTGACTAATGGGCTAACATTTGTGCCATAATCCCCCATTGGATATGTTTCCTAAATATCTCATGGGCATTAGATACGAGTTCCCAATGTTAAGTCTATGGAGAAAAAATATCTGGGGTGAGATAAATGTGAGTATGTATATATATATTACCTGTACGCGAATATGTAGAATAGATTATACGTGAGTATGTATATATATTACCTGTACGTGAGTATGTAGAATAGATTATATGTCAGTATACATGTATATATATATTACCTGTACGTGAGTATGTAGAATAGATTATATGTGAGTATGTATATATATTACCTGTACGTGAATATGTAGAATAGATTATATGTGAGTATGTATATATATATTACCTGTACGCGAATATGTAGAATAGATTATATGTGAGTATGTATATATATTACCTGTACGTGAATATGTAGAATAGATTATATGTAAGTATGTATATATAAATTACCTGTACGTGAATATGTAGAATAGATTATATGTGAGTATGTATATATATTACCTGTACGTGAATATGTAGAATAGATTATATGTGAGTATGTATAGATATTACCTGTACGTGAGTATGTAGAATAGATTATGTGTGAGTATGTATATATATTACCTGTACGCGAATATGTAGAATAGATTATATGTGAGTATGTATATATATATTACCTGGACGTGAATATGTAGAATAGATTATATGTGAGTATGTATATATATTACCTGTACGTGAGTATGTATAATTGATTATATGTGAATATGTATATATATATTACCTGGACGTGAGTATGTAGAATAGATTATATGTCAGTATGTATATGTATATTACCTGGACGTGAGTATGTAGAATAGATTATATGTCAGTATGTATATATATATTACCTGTACGTGAATATGTAGAATAGATTATATGTGAGTATGTATATATATTACCTGTACGTGAATATGTAGAATAGATTATATGTGAGTATGTATATATATATTACCTGTACGTGAAAGATGTAGAATAGATTATACGTGAGTATGTATATATATATTACCTGTACGTGAATATGTAGAATAGATTATACGTGAGTATGTATATATATTACCTGTACGCGAATATGTAGAATAGATTATATGTCAGTATGTATATATATATTACCTGTACGTGAATATGTAGAATAGATTATATGTGAGTATGTATAGATATATGTATAGTACATGTACGTGAGTATATATAATAGATTATATGTACATTAGTACATAATAGATTATGTGTGAGAATGTATAATAGATTACACATGAGTATATAATAGATTACACATGAGTATAGATATATATAGATTACCTAATGTGACTTCATACATATAAATTACATATGAATATATATATATTACACGTGAATAGATATATAATAGATTACATTTGATGCATGTATAATAGATTACATGTGATGCATACATAGTAGATTACATGTGAATGCATATATAATAGATTACATGTGAATGCATATATAATAGATTACATGTGAATGCATATAAAATAGATCATACATGAGAATACATGATAGAATACACGTGAGAATGCATAATAGATTACACATGAGTATATAATGGATTACATTTGAGTATATAATAGAAAAGAGTGTATTTTCCGTATATAATGGTTTTGAATTATGTATGAAGTAGATTTGAAATCCGTATAGAATATCATAAATATATACATCCATTGTAACAAACATGTATATGTCCACTTAATTATTACCCTCAGTTAATCTCTGATAGTCATCTATACTTGTGTTGCACAATGTACATCATAACTATGTTGAGTCAGGCATGTGAGGAAGAATTGAGCACATCTAGGGTTACTATGGCGTTGAGATGTCGTGTGGTTACTCAGCCATTGTCCATTGTATCGGTTTACCAAATGTGATTAGCGGAAATGTCTCCTTATTGTTAGGATTACAAGTATAATCATGTCGGAAACGGGAATGTGGGAGGAGACTGTAGGGAGTTAACAAGGATCAAATCGCTCTCCATGCAGAACTTTTGGTATCCGTATTCCTGTATTCGTATCTCCCGACACTTTTTGAACTCCCATTGCTTTTTCTCAGGTTAAAGAGGTAAGAAAGGGGCAATTCTAATTTATCTTTTCAGCATGGTGTACTGGACAAGTAAGAATCAGAGATCAAGTACAATAAGATATCATGATAACATTTTAGCAAGATATGAAAGGAAGCACAACTACCACATACCAGTTCAAACAATAAAGAGTAATGCAATCATGAAATTACTGCTGCTTATATTTTTATGGACACTAAGATCCTTCACCCCACAAAATACAATATAAATATAGGTGCTACAGAGCACCTCTATTTCAGGTATTAATCTTATGGATATCTAATAGGACAGACACAGGGGGGCAAGACATATGGGGGACAATAGGAGAGAAGTCTGTTCTCAACCAATCAAAAACAGACTGGGGGGGGGGGAGAAAAAGGGGTAAAAAATAAAGAGAAAAAGGGGTGAGGGCGACCCAACCCGTTTCAACAGTTTGTTCCAATCTTTAAATTTCCCATGTTTCTTTTCTGGATTTTCTTGATGTCAATAAATGCTGCTATTTAATCAAAACAAAACACAGATCACATGCCTCGATGATAATAGGGTATTTGAGCGATGTGTTCATTACGACGATTCCTACGATTATGTCACAAGAAATGAATCATCTGTTAATAACTGAGAGCTTCTGTTTAGTCATTGGCCGAGGAACATCTGACTATTTAAAGACAAATGCGGGTAGATCAATTCTATTTATTTTTGCAAATAACTCTAGATGATATAGGTTTCATATATAAGCAAATAGAAAATGCAAAAAAGGGCATGTCACCATACTAACCTCTATGGGAAGGCCATCTGAAGAAACTAAGTGCTTAACTTTTGGTTTCTATGGGAAACTGCAATATTTTGACTTCATGGCTAGATGACACTGATGTTCTATTGCCATCTTCAAATAATTCTGGATTCTGATAGTTGGGAAAATATAGAAATAAGAAATGGTAAAAAAAAACACCGTGCTAATTTCTATGGGAAGGCCATCTGAAGAAGCTAAGTGCTTAAGTATTGGTGTCTATGGGAAACTGCAATATTCTCATGAAATCAGATGGCAGCACCTGTTTGAAATTTTAGTTCTGAATATAGACAGAGGGCACTGCGATACCTACCCGCATTTGTCTTTAATCAAAACCATCAAAAAGAATACCACGATAACCTCACTCTTGTGGCACTTCACTCTCGATGCATAGTTCTGGCTATATCTGTCTCTATGTGGAAGAGAAACTCCAGACAGATCCTAAAAGATTCTTGATTCTAATACTCGGTAGCTACCCAGGGGCCCGTTTAATAATCTAGGATCGTACATGAAGACCCTTTTCTGTACCTCGTACAAGGATTATCATTTTATGTATGTTCGCTATGACAGTCTTACCCGTCCATTAGCTCGTCCATAAGTGTTGAATAAAGTAGACTTCTGAGTCTTTATGGCGTACAGAAAAGGGTCTACATGTACGATCCTATTGTTTTCTAAATTCCTAGATGATTGGATCAAGACAAAGACGGATAAAGATCTGCTTCCAGTTTATCTAAAAAAAAAATTGTACATGTACGATCTGAGATTATTAAACGGGCCCCAGTCTAACCTTTCCCGTCTGCGGCGAACGACTCCGGTCCGATGATGACGTCACTGTGGAGACGCTGTACACGAGACAGACGCCGGTTCGACATCAGCGCCCCCTCCAGACGTGGTGGGGGACTTGGGAACCTTCAGACATAAATGTGAGGCATTTAAAGGCATGTAGCTGTGGCGCTTTTTAAATATTCACATTTATCCATTGAAATTGGTAATTTGTGACATATTCCAAAGCAAAAAGAGCAGAATTTAGGTTTTGTCTAGTTTGACCTAACCCAATTGGTAAAATAGGACCATTTTCATTTGCTTGAAATGTATGGGAGATGTACTGAAAAATATGGTATACTTCAATTATTCTGATATTGTGATGCTATTTGATGTTAGTGAAAGGGGTGAGATAAATCGAGAACCGCACTCAAATCCTAAAATACACAATACTCCACTCGTTTGGCTGGGCTGTAATCATCACTCGGCTTTGCCTCGATGACGATTGCGGCTCATCCAAACTTATGGAGTATTGTCTATTCATACGATTCTCGATGCAGTCCTAGAATACGGCCACTCAATTCAAGATCATGGTACTATGAGGAAAAGTCCTAAGGATTTCTGGCCTTCACCTCGAGTAGGTGTCATCGTATAGGCGTCATGACCATGTTTTTATATATTACTAGCAGCGGGCAGTATTTGATAGAGGTTCGGGCACAGGTAAATTATAATATTGTTTATTATATACCCATGCAGTATGTTTACGTACTGCTGCTTTCTGTGCAGTATAAATTGTGTAATGAACCTTGTGTAGTACACTGTTATACTGAACACGTTGAAATATCATCAGTGTATGTGCTTTCACATAGACATGTCTTCTATGACAATATATGGTCAGATTTGATTCATTTTTGGTATATAATGAATATGTAACGACCTATTATGCTTGTACATGCTACAAAACTCGATGGGAATTGATGTTTTTACAGAACTCGGTCTGAGGCCTCGTTCAGTAAAAAGCAACAATTCCCCATCTCGTTTTGTGGCATGTACAGCATGGTCAGGTCGTTCTATATAAGTATTCACTTCCATTAGTGTTGTCGCTTGTAAGGTAAGAAATTAAGACTGAAAGATCTGGGCCCTGTTTAAGTGTTTTTTAGTCACGACCATTGTGTGGCCAGGAAGGCCCAAGACCAACCAGCGATTTCACGACAGTTTGGACGACAAAATATGGCCGGTGTGCTATAGACGGTGTCGTAGTGTGCCACGGACGATCGCCGCTAAAACTGTCATATTTAGACAGTAAATGTCTAACTCATTGTGCATATAAATAGGATTTTTCCACTTCCCGAAGGAATCAAGCCATGATATTTTAACACGAGTAAGGGATTCATATAACCTATAATCGTACCAAATATAAAGAAGCTCGGTTGCACCGTTCCGAAATTATCGGCATTTGAATTTTGTTATAGCAATAGTCTGCTCTGGTGGCAAGTGAAGACCCAGCCTATTTTGTGTCATAGGGAAGTGTAGAACAACCGGGAACAAGCACAGTCAATGTCAAGGTCGCCGCATAAATTAGCGTTAAAGTACACTGGCCACCAGAGCTATGACGAAATTCAAACGTCTATATCTTCGGATCCAAGCGGCCTATCTTCTTCATATTTGGTATGATAATAGATTATATACATGTATACCTTACTCATGTAAAAGTCTAATTGCTTAATTCCCACAGGAAATGAAGTTGCGCATTCTGTACGACATGTCCATAGATGTCTTAGGTCTAAGACAGTTTGGGAGACAAATTTACCCACGTGACCTTACATGTGTCGTGACTATAGCACACCTCAGACCACCCTAAGTCTCTTAGAGCGGCTTTAACTAACCGACCCCCTAAACTATCGCAACTATAGTACACTGACAGCAAAAACATGTCGCCCGTAACGATGGTCGTCACTAGAAAACAGGGCCCAATGCCAGAGCACCAAAACCAAAAAGTATAGAGTCCCTGGAATCAAAATCAAGTCCGATAACGATTGTGGCAATATTAACTTGTTTCAGATACAACCGGCAGGAAAAATCCGATATTTCAGATCTGCTCCTCTATTACTTGTACCTGTAGGGTTTAGGGTCGATTGGTGAAGGTATCCAGTAGAGAATCACGGCAACCAGCACCACGAGCATGGTTACCATCTCGCCGAGCGTGGCCAGGAAGAACCTGGGGTAAAACAAACACGACCTGTCTGCAACATCCTTCACACAAAACATCCAATTTAACCGAGCAAGCCAAGCCATCAATAAAACAAATGAAGGCAAACAACCACAATTGGTTTGGGCATGAATCAGGTAGATGGGGGTTGTCAGCCATGCCCCCACCTACGCCGATGGTCTACGACATATTATCTCACCACTAGAATGAATGTCCATAGGCTTAATATTGGGAACTCGTTCTCCATGCCCCTACAAGTATTGCAGTTCCGTTCTCCATGGTCTATATCCTGTGTGTTGTCCATTCTTTTTAGTGTGTACAGGGGTGAGATAAATACAGAAAGCAACTCCTTTTGGTCAAAGAAGTCATCTCCGACTTTGACCAAAACTTGTTGGTTTCTTCTGTACTATCTCGCCCCTAGAATAAATGTCCATAGGCTTAACATTGGGAACTCGTTCTCCATGCCCCTACGAGTATTGCAGTCCGTTCACCATGGTCTATATCCTGTGTGTTGTCCATTCGTTAAGTGTATACAAGGGTGAGATAAATACAGAAAGCAACTCGTTTTGGTCAAAGAAGTCATTCTCCAACTCGTTTGAATGCTATGTTATATTCACTCGGCTATCGCCTGGTTCATATCACACCGCATCAAACTCGTAGAGAATGACGACTTTGACCAAAACTTGTTGGTTTCTTCTTAACTTCCCGATGGCTATGATATGAAATAGCCAAATCATAGCCAATAAAGAGGTCCCAGAATCGTAGACCTCTGTCGTGATCCAATCTTTGAATCATACTGGATGACAACGATATCTTCCCGATAGATATAGGAGAAGAATTCTTTCCAAACTAGGCTTAGAGCCTTGAGAATCCACTGGCTTGCCTCCCGTGCTAAAGACGTACATCAATGCAATCCAAAAATTCCTATAATCTTAATGATGCCACCTAGTGGGAATACTATGTGCCAGTGGATTCTCAAGGCTCTAAGCCTAGTTCGTTAAGAATTCTTCTCCCATAGAGCAGAGTCTAGCAAATATCTAGCAAAGACACTTGAGATTATAGGAATCATTGGGTTGCAATCCTGAAAAAACCTTCTACAAAGATGTCACTTGATGACTCACTTACATTATTGTATAATCTATAGAACTCCTTATTGCTGTTATAAATGATAAATATTTGTTGTTATGTTAAAATGTCAAATTGGTCAGGCATAGAAATACGCTCCCTACATGCAGCACATGTTTGGCATGACATATATTTTCACCTCCTAATTCGATGCAACAAAAACGAAAATAATGGTAAGGATACGTGTAAAGAAAACTCTATTGTTTCATAATTATTATGCGTGATGTCGAAGAAAACCAGCCAATGAGGGCTGACGACACCTCGCCTTTATTGGTATGTTATATACGAAGTTAAGTAAATGACAACAATGTAAATTTATGGACCAATAAAAGAATATAAAGAAAAAGAGCGTAGTGAGAACCTTGTACAGAATACCACTTGGAGAGTGTGAGATCTTATGACAGGGGTGCACCAGCATTACTTGACCCATATTGCAGGCGGGTAATACAGTGTCCTAAACGCGTACAGTCTGTTGGACCCAGCTGGCGATTGGGAGTGACTGGATATTGAATTCCGTGAAATTGTTTTCTTTTTCTCTGTTATTCTTGCGGTCTCATGGCGTTTCTTTTTATGATTTCTCATGTTTGAGCACGGGGAGAATTGGATTCGACAGACTGCATTTCAATCAGAATTATTTTCTCTAAAACGTCGGGACAGATGATAAAAACAGGGGACCTCAGTGAAGGAGAGTGTGCTCGAGATTAGGTGGTGTTTTGAGACACTGCCTCCTTGGACCTGTTTCAGTAGTTTCGTGACATGTCTAGATGGCGTCTGTGACACCATACAGACAGATCACAAAACTGCAATCGATGACACGCGGAATTTCACTCACTTCCCGTAGGCAATGACACTTTTACACGAGTAGGGGATACATATAACCTATAGTCCTTCCAAATATGAAGAAGATTGGCCGCTCCGATCCACTGATATTTGCTCGACTTTTTCCGCTGTTGCTTGCACTGTTGGTGCCGCTGTTGATGTCTGTCTAGGCCTAATGTCATGAAACTACTGAAACAGGTCCCAGTTACCTAAATAGTCATCAGCCTAGTGAATAGCCACCTCGCTAATACAACCACCTCTCCAATGCAGCCAGTTCTCTAATGTAGACAAAAGAAGAAACCAACAAATTTTGGTCAAAGTCGTCATTTTCAACGAGTTTGATGCGGAGTGATATGAACAAGGCGACAACTGAGTGAATATCATGTGGTATTCAAACGAGTTGGAGAACAAAGAAATTTGACCAAAACGATTTGCTTTCTGTATTCATCTCACCGCTGTTCACACTGAAATAATTGGACAACACACAGGATATAGACCATGGAGAACAGACTGCAATACTTGTAGGGGCATGGAGAATGAGTTCCCAATGTTAAACCTGTGGGACAAAAATACCAGGGGTGAGATAAACCCCGTTATTGCAGCCACCTCGATAATGCAACCATCTCACTTTTAATTCACCTCACTAATATGAGTAAACGTCGATACTGAGATTGTAGTGATAGCCACTGAAGGTCTTTCATCCTATGGCCTGAGGCTGTAGGCAAAGCACCATAATTACAGGAATATGTTACTTCTGTCCTTTGCTGTAATCAGGGGATGTATTGTACTGTCCTTACTAAATGTTTTCCTTTTTTCTTCAAGTTTTTATGTGTAAGAGGGGCGGGGGTAAAACGAAAAGCAAGATTTTTCACACGAGAGGATTCCCACAACACTCTCATATGTAAACCACAGTATTTATAGCAACAACTTACCAACGTTCAAAGATTGTCATTACCAAGATAGTGAAAAGTCTGCTATCTACTTATGAATGGCAAACCTAGTTTGTGTATTGTATGTATCCCTTACTGATTTGAACCTGTAACATTTATCAATGGCTATCAAACATACCATTATCATTATCACAATCATCATTCCCTAGCTTTAAGGAGACAACGAATGTATACTTTGTAATGAAGAGTTTGTGTACTGTTACCTTGCACTTCCAGTGGAAGATCTGTCCATTCGTGACAGAACTGGTCGAAATAAACAAACAAAAAAAGGAAACTATGTTCCTCGCTTTATCCTACCCCTAATAAAAAAACGCCATAGGTTTAACATAAACTCAATGTATTGGACAGAGCATTGAATAAAAGTGTTCTTTATGCACATAGGTGAATTAAAAAAATGGACCAATCAGAGACAAGATAACGAAAGTAGATCCGGCAGCATTGATAAATGTGGCCATCCTCCGATGAGTGTCAACACGCTACTGACATGGATAATTGCAAAATTTTCTCTGTTTATTGGTGAGATGGGGTAGGATAGATACGAAACCGAACTCGAGTTTGGTTTCTACTAAGTACTCAAATACCCGACAATAAAGATGTGCTGTTTGTACAACTGACTAATGAACTCCCTTTGAACAACATCAAAATATATAGGGGCCATCCATAAAGTATGTTGGCAGAATTTCTGAAATTTTGGACCCCCACCCCCCTCTCCTTCCCAATATTGTACGCAATAGAACAAAAAGGGACCATATGCACAGTTTTTGACCCCACCCCCCTCAGTGCGTACGTACTTTATGGATGGCCCCATGGTGCGACTTGTCATTCCTTAAAATAGCAGCGTTCAAAAATCTCTACCATACACTACACAATACCCGTATAACCACGTACTGCATATGGCCCCAGTATAAGGACTCCATCTAGGATATCTATATCTTTCTACCTATATATATATATACACGTACAACGTTGTACAGTTCACGATCAATACCACACAACTTACTTGGCCATCCTGCCCTATCTTGTCATGGTCAGCTGCGATGCCAGGAGAGATTTGCGAAACCTCCGAGCGTTTATCACCTCAAATGGATGTCTGTTTTGCGCTGGCAGCATATCAAGCGGTGTTCTCTGGGTGTTGGGGTTTCCTGTATGTAAAACGGTGTGTATTTCCGAGGTGTGTTATACAACACTTTATCGGGCGCGCTGCGTTAGAAGCGACTTCCCGATTCGCCGTGTCATTGTTTGGGTGCGTTCGAGACCTATACAGATTACCTGTGCTATGAATAGAACCCCATTATATAGTTAGTGTCTATTATTATCCATCGTATACGAAGACCCCATTGAAAATCGCGACCCATTATATAAAACCTGTCAGATACTATAACTGTGGTATACGGATTCAGAACTGTGGTATACGTCCTTCAAAACCATGGTATACGGGAAAATAGGGGTCTATTTTTCAAAACCTGCATTTTACCTACCTGAGGCCAGAAACTGACCCCAAAATATAAACTTTACAAGAAGTTCTAATTTCCTAAATTATTATTTACTACAGTGCCCTTGTGCTGTAGAGTAAATGAATTGAACCTATAGTTATACACTTTATAATGGCAATTACTGGGGTTAATTTATTCGAAAAGATCGATCTTATATACAACAAATGATGATTTTATGGACAGGCAGCTCTGTAACCACTCTCGAGGTGGAAGCTCATGTATTACTACACGTCAGCCACTCATGGTTTACGGCTGCCTGTCCACAAAAGCATCAGATTACCTGTCCTATGAATAGAACCCCATAACATCGTTAGTGTCTATTATACAGCGAAACCCCGCTTCCAGGATACCCCACATAACGGGACACCCCGCTTAAGTGGACACCTGCTTAATGGGATACCCTGATTAAGGGGACACACCGATTAAGGGGACACCCTGTTTAAGGGGACACCTTGCTTAAGGGGGCACCCAATTAATGAGACACACTGCTTAAGGGGACACCCACGTATGGGGACACGCTGCTTAAGGGGACACCCCGTTTAAGGGTTCAAATTGCTCAGAACAAAAATTTTCCCTTTATTAGAAATTTAATCTAATCCCAATTACGAGGTCACCCCAGATAAGGAGACAGCTATTTTGGAACGGAATGCTTCTTAATCCCGTTTAAGGGAACGCTTTGGAGAGAAACCTAACGGTACAATGTGGCGACCACACTCCAGATTATCCCCATTGATTGTTTATGGTGTCTCTGTGAGGTGGGTAGACTGGTGTCTAGGCAATCAGACACCACGCAACAACCTGCGTAGCCTCCTCTCGGCGTCAGGTGGGCGTCTGTGGGGTGTCAGTGTAGCTATAACAGTGTCTCTATGTCATGGTATCAACTAAAGTATTATCCATCGTATACAAAGCCCCCATTGAAAATGTATGGGTACTCAGTAAACCACGACCCATTGTATAAAACCTGTCAGATACCATAACTGTGGTATACGGATTCAAACCTGTGGTATACGGCCTCAAAACCATGGTATACGGGAAAAATAGTTCCTTTTGCTATAGAGCAAAGAAATAGTTCCTATTGTTATACCCGCTAATATGGCAATTACTGGGTTTAATTTGTTTGAAAAGATGGATAATAAATACAACAAACGATGATTTTGTAGACAGGTGGCTCTTTAAACCACTCGCGCTCGTGTATTACTACGCGTCAACCCTTCGTGGTTTACGGCCGCCTGTCCACAAAACCATCGATTATTGTCTATGTATAAAGGTATTATATACCATATAGCCGAACTATCGACAGACTGAAAACTCCAGTTATGGGGACACCCCGGTTAAAGGGACAGTTTGCTTGGAACGGAGGGTGTCTTCATAGGCGGGGTTTTACTGTATTACGCATGTGAAGTCCCCATTGAAGGTGTATGGGACCTCATTAAGCAACTAGCCATTATTTAATGAGGAGCAAATGATGTGTTCATCATTGATGAGTGAGCGTGGAAATGTGAATAATAATTAAAAGGTTTGAGTTATATTTAGTCTATAGGTCATTTTCTGTAACCTACTTGCACCCAGTCTTTGTACTTCTGCAACAGCTTGTCTAGGATCCAAATATATCAAGCCCCAATGAGGTCAATGGGGTATTTCGGTCTCTAGTGACTGGTCATACTGGCCCTCTGCCCCTTTACAGTGTCAGAGTGTTAGCATACAGATGGGGAAAGATTGTTTGGGTTTGGTTTTTTTTGCAGCAAACTTATAGTCTATGTGACCACTCTAACCTTTAGGCATATATGAGCGTTCAAAGATTGTCATTACCATTGGATGGGGATTTAGAATATATATATATATATATATATATATATATATATATATATATATATATATATATATATACATGTATATTATACGGAATTAAAACTATTGTACAAATAAAATACACTCTTGAATCAGATATCTAGTATATTTGTTAGTATATACAATGAAAATTAGGATTGGCACAGTTTATGTTCGCTGGAAAAAATGACAGCGCAAGTGGCACTCGATGGATACGTCGCTATAACGTTAGTTACCCGTTACCACGACGTGTCAAGGCCCCCTCTTTCGGATGTATCAAGGCCCCCTCTATCGGATCGTGCCAAAGGTAAGTGTGTAGAAAACGTCTGCTCTGGTGGCCAGTGTATGGCCTGCTATGCACGTTTGCTCTGGTAGCGTCAGAGGGCCACCCTGACCTTGCCCGGAATCCTCGCATATGTCTCCACATATTAGGCCAGGTAACGCCCAGCATTTCTCTGGTGCATCATGGATAACAGCCACCATTTTTCCGGTGCATTGCGGGATTGTATTCAGTAGGTACCTGAGAGATATTGGTGGATTTTATGCTGGTTGAGCCTTGAACAAGTGAAAGTTGGCTGCACTACAGGCTAGAGAGAGGTTGTATTTCAGACCTTGAACATGAGAGCAACCTTGAACTTTCACTGGTTCCCCTCTCATTTGCAGTGGCAAGATACCCAGCCAAAGTTCAAGGTCGCTCATTCGTTGCTCTCGCTGGGCGTTACCTATCCCATTATTCATTGGGGCAGGGAACCAGTCTAACCCTGACCCAGTAGCTGTAATGTCTGTCACTCTCTCCGCAGATATTTGGTGGTGCTTGGAGAGTGTATCACTTCATTCTCTCAAAGCCACTTTTCCATGTTTGTATTTTCTTCTGTGTGTATTTTGAATGAAAATGCATAAATCTATACTTGATTATTAATCTGTAAAGTTGTGAATATTTCACAGTAAGCGATTCTGCTTTTAGAACAACCCCTTGGTTCGAGGTGCACACCACAGATAATGTACACATGTATGTAACATAGATTTGTTACCTGCGCCAATGAAATATGGGACAGGTAACGCCCAGCAAGAGCGACATGTGAGTAACCTTGAACCTGCTGATTTTCTTCAGTGGCACTGAGAGTCAGTACAACCTCTCTATCTTTTGAGATTCCCCAAATACCCTATTTCACCTTTTTTATAATAAAGGATGATAATACCTAAAGTAATGGCGATCTTTCAAAAGATAAAAGATAATTTATTAAGATGTTTCTCTAAAAACTGACAGATTCCACCAATCCCCCTGGGGAAGCAGCGTAGTACCAGATGAACGCTGTTACCCATGATGCACTGAAAAATGGCGGGCGTTACCTGGCCTAGTATGCGAGTCAGTACTTAGGCCAGGCTTCCATGCTGTATGTAACTGAACCATACGAACCTCTAAGTGGGAACAGTGTGGAGACAGAGGTGGCAGTCCATCTATGGCCGACATCTGCAATATTCTATCATTGACAATTCAGAGCCAAACCTCAGGGTGTATTATTTGTTATGCATCAGGAGCTGATGGGGCTCCCATAGCTCTTATGTTGTGTGCCATATATAATTGTATTTTTTATTCATTGGTCAGAGATTCAAACATTACATTTTGTTTTTAATCTTAGCCAGATTGTGTCAAGTAGTTCTTCATTGAAAATTACATTCTATTCAAGCCTCTTCTTAACAACAATCTTGTGATGATAATAATAATAATTTTAATAATAATAATAATAATTTTAATAATAATAATAATAATAATAATAATAATAATAATAATAATAATAATAATAATAATAATAATAATGATGATGATAATAATAATAACAATAATAATAACAGTAGTATCATGAGGATGATGATATATGACAAAATGAAGATAAAGATGTAGGATACAACAATCCGTTAGTTGTAATAAAATAACCTTGTATGTCAATAGCCTTCTTTAATTTTTGTCCGTTTCGCTGGAGTGTATACTCCGAAGTTCGGAAAAAATTTGGGTGGGAGGAGGAAGTGATTCTTGATACGCCCAGTCATTATACACATTGTATGTCAATAGTCATCACAATTATAAAGATTAAGTGCCCGGAATTATGATTTGTGAATTGTTTTACAATATCTTTATTGACAATCAGAGTTCATAAACTCGCATCTGGTTTTTCAATACAATTATCAGTGTAACAATATCATAAAGGTGAACTGATATTTTGTAATACTCAAATATCGAAATTATCATCAAAATATAAAACGTGTCTCATTTGGGCATTTATATGTTATGTTCAATGAGAAACGTAGAAATGCTTCTGGGTTGAAAATCATATCTAAAAAAAAATTTCCTATCTCACACAAGAGCTTTTACCTATAAATACCCCACAAGGTAATAGGAAAAACTTTTTCCACAACGGGATAAAGGGAAAAAATTCCACCATACAATGAATATCATATCTAATACTATAGAGAAAACTTATGAAAATTCACAATGCAAAGCCGCATGAATTATAAAGCGATTCAAACAAGACGAGATCGAGCTCTAACCCTAAACTTGAATAGGTTTCTGAATTTATCTCACCCTTCTCATTGACTAATGAGCTAACATCTGTGACATAATCCCCTATTGAGTATTTTTTTTCTAAATACTTAATGGGCGTTGGATACGAGTTCCCAATGTTAAGTGGGAGGGAAAATACTATAAAGATGAGTATACAGAGGCCTGTGTTGCCATTTAGAGACAACAGATGTCTTGTTTGCTGACTCTAGCAAATAGATTATTTTTCATTCCCACCTCGAAGCACGCCAAATTGGGGGAAATTGGTTGGATCTCTCACTGCCGCCTGCATCTATGATATTGATGTCTACATAAAAGGACGGGGATTTGCTGCCTTATGCCTCTTCCTCCTCTGTCTTTGTAGCTCACCAACACTAATCTAGTGTGAGGTAAGCTGAGGTAATACCATCGGAGACACCTTTATTGACAGAACGGGTCGGTCTATATAGGGAACAGAGCCATTGTTGTTTCATGAAACAGTCTCTAGGTGGTCGGGGGACAGAACCTGTATTCTGGCTTTTTCACTGCACGAAAACCACCATTTTACATATGAATGCGCCCGGCGTATATAAGTATGATTTTTGCGTATTTAAGGTTGTCCTCTTCCCCGTGTATATACGCCTTATCTGTAGGCGGATATAAGCGTCCAGTGAAGAGGGCTTCACTGAGAGCGGGCAGGAGGTGGCAGGGTGTGGTGGGGGGAGGGCTTCCTACTGAGGACACCTTTACTTCTACCAATACAAACGGGCGGAAGGCAGCGGGGGGAGAGGAAATTTCCTCTGATATACACCGGGTGTGAAATACGGCCAAGACGCGTCCGTATATAAACCCTGGGTGTATATATAGGAAAACAAGTCAATATTCAGCCAGTGCATGCACTTCTGCGATGGTGTATTTATGAATAAAATGGTGGTTTTCGTGCAGTGTTTGTTCTTACAAAATTCAACTGCCTTTCAATGTTTTACCATGGTTCCCTTGACTCTACACCCATCCCAGAGAAGGATGAGATAATGATTAAATCCAGGACATGATTTTTTTCACATGGAACACTTTAAATACATTTGTGAGCAAGGCTAGAGTTGTGACACTTCCCAATTATCACTCACTTCTTTTGCACCTCCATTAGTGAAGATGACCTACTTTTGTACCTCCATTAGTGAAGAACACCTACTCGGGGGGCGTCATGGCCGCCCATATGCCCACATAGCAGTCCATGGTGCATGGATTTCATAGAATTCTCTGGCTATGAGAGTACCCCATCTATTTATTCTTGGTATAGACATGGTGTTTTTATTATCCATCGTATACCAAGTCCCTGTTGGAAATATATGGGGACTCAGTAAACCATTACTCTTTATTTCAAGCGGAGTAGTTAAAATGTATGATTATTTGGAGATTTGAATAACTGACGGTTTAGGTATGAGAAGATTGCTCATTCAATTTGGAAATACTTCTAATAAAAAAGGATACGTTGAAATGAAAGTAATTTGTTAATTTGTCATTGTAATGGTGAACATGATAGAGGATATTTTTATTAGGAATCTTGATTGAGTATTTGTAAAAGATGGCATGTAACCGATTTACAGAACTAGATTTGAATGAGTAATATGCTATAACTATATTATATGCTATTAGTATTAAAAACAGTCCAAAAACTTTTTATCGGATGGACAAAAAGGAAATTGTATTCCGAGTTGGAAGCAAGATCAAAACGTCGATTGTAATCCAGGTTAAATAAAGGTTTAAAAAATACTGGCAGATACCACAACCGTTTTATACAGATTTCAAAACCATTGCTTTCTTCATCAAAGCCATTGATTATCCATGGGAGAAGAGTTCATTTGTGCTGTAGAGCAAAACATAGTCCCTATTGAAATGCCCTTTAATATGGATATTCATGGATTTAATTCACTATAGGATATTGGTAATAAATACAACATACAATGATTGTGTGGACAGGCGGCTCTGTAGACCACTCGAGGTTGACATCGTTATACACTCGCTAACGCTCTTGTATTTTTATCTTTATTTACCTAATACATAGTGTCCATAGAAAACACATGGAAAGCGTGTATATATATACATACCCAGAGCATACAGATGTGTTGTATTCTCCGGGATGCAAAACCCAACGCATACGGAAGGATAGTGTGTATGGAAAAATAGTGCATAACTTAAAAAGAACTAATATGGGTACCACACTTGTCAGGAAAAGGTGGATAATAGATACGATATGGACTGGTTTCATATATAAGTGGATGCATGCTCCTCAGCATTGACTCTGCGCAATATCCTCACATGCGCTCAGATATTACTATGCATCAACCTCTCGGAAACCAGTCAATATTGTGTATATATACCCATGGGTGAATGTCTCACTTTTACTGAACAGGAGTACAAATTCTTTTCATCACTGAATGACGTCCCTCCGTGCAACGTGACCACTTTCATTCTCGAAAAAGAGAAGTTGTAAAATTGCGTTCTTAACAATTTCTAGGTATACAATGATAAGGAGACATAGTTAGCATACCAAATGAATGAATCTAACATTTAACAATGTATAACACTATACATCTACTATTTTCTGTGAAAGTTTGAGGGAAATTATTTGGACTTGTTATGTGAAAAGTAACCTCTTAAAATTTCTATATATTCAAAAATAAAATCGACATGATTTTATAAGTTAGATATGTGCTCTACCATACAACACTTAGAGATCATCATATTCAAGTTTCAGGAAAATGACATGGGTTTCAAATTGAACCAAAACAAAAGAAAGAAAAGAAAAGAAAATCACACTTTTTTTGCAAAGTTTCGGGCCTGTATCAGTGAAATTTGGGGAAGTCTAAGCAGAAAGATTTATAGCCTAATATCATGCCTGGGAACTAGTCATGTAAAATTCGATAGGACTTCATATTTCTTGTTATATTTTTTGCGTGTAGGCTTGTTCAACGTATAGGTAATAACATGAATGATCTGGCTTCACTTCCAACAGGTCAAAAGATAAACATATTGAATCCAATCAGATTCTGTTAGTTGAACTCGGTAGTGTTAAGTCTAGAGGCCCAGACTAGACAGGTGTGGACTTTATGAGTAAGGTAGTCAGACCACGGAAACAGAAGTAAAGCGTAAATAAAGATAAGCCTTGATATTATGATTTTTCAAAGCATGCTCTGGTGCTAAAATTCTGCCAAAACTACCGAAAATGTTTTAATTTTCAGTCTCTGCTTGCGGGATAGCTACTCGCGGGCTGCCAGTTCCATGTTGACGGTGTGGGTCGCGGTATAGGCAGAAGAGCGGTCAATGCAGATACCAGCAAAGCTCACGGAAGCATCCCAGGTCACATCGCCTGATGGTCTCTGGCTGCTTCCATTGCGGTGTTGGCAGCGAACTCTCAACATACATGCCATATTCTCATCAGATCTATCGGCCAGCCATGCAGTTCCAGCTGACAAAAACTAATAATTCCTATATACCCATTATTGAACTAACTAGAGTTACATACCACTGCTGGGGGGTGCATTAAAAATAAGATATGTGTCGAGGTTCACGTTTTCATCCCGCTCTCATGTTTTCGTCCCGCTCTGACGTTTTCGTCCCGCTCTGATCACGTGATAGAATACAGCAGCGGGACGAAACAATAGCTGTTGTGGTTACTCAATAAGGGTGGCCATTGGCTGCAGAAGTGTTTCAGGTAAAGAATTAAGCATTTTTATTGATATTTGAAGGTATATAGGAATAGGGAAACCAAGTACCAGTAAGCAAAAGTAAAAGTTACTCGGTAAGGCTTGGAAAAATTACTGCCCAAGGCGTCAGCCGCGGGCAGTAATTTTTCCAAGCCTTACCTTGAAACTTGAAACTTTTGCTCACTGGTACATAGTTTCCCTCTATTCTGTTTTTGCCAGCCGGAAGAAATCCTGCTAGGCAAGTAAGAAAACAAAGACCGGATGGGACATCGGGTCCAAATCTTAGCTGGTGGAACAGCATGGAACGACTATCCCTATATACCCATTGGCTAACACTCTATAGTTACATACCGCTGCTGGGGTTGCAGTAATTATGAGTAATGTAGTGAGGGTGACGTTTTCGTCCCAAGCTGACGTATTCGTCCCGGGCTGACCATGTGATATAAAGAGCGCTGGGACGAAAACATAACTGTTGCAGTACCTCAATAAGGGTGGCCATTTTTCTTGGGGCTATCACAGGTAAAGAAATAACCATTTTTATCTATATTTGCAGGTACCGGTATATAGGAATAGGGAATGAGAGAAAGTCGGTAAGGACCGGAAAAATTACTACCCGCGGCCGACGCCTAGGGCAGTAATTATTCAACTTCGAGTGGTCTATAGAACCGCCTGTCCACAAAACCATAGTTTGTTTATTTATTATCCATCTTATCCAATAAAATAAACCCAGGAAATGCCTTATTAAAGGGCACATCACTACAGACCTTTTTTGTCATATAGCACAAAGGGACTATTTTCCCGTATACTATAGCTTTGAGGTCGTAGGGCCTATACCACGGTTTTGAATCCGTATACCACAGTTATGGTATATGACAGTTTTTAATGACCAGCAATTTACTGAGTCCCCATAGGCCTACATTCTCTATGGATAGGCCTACTTTGTATATATTTATGAATAAATTATAGATTATAATCATAATTATATATCTAATGAATTATAGATAGGCCTAGTGGGTAGTGGTTGACTGAGTCCCTATACATTCTCTATGGGTAGGCCCTACTTTGTATACCATGGATGATAAGTATATATCACAGCGTGTGTTTCCGAAAGTGCCCGGTGACTTTGGTTGACCCGGGGGCGAAGCGGTCAGCCGCCGGTCAGTGGGGCACCGTGGTCCGCCGGGTCCCGGGCCGTATCCTTTACCGTTCTGCTTGACCTGAGATTACCGCAGTCAGCTGCTCGGTCACGCCCCCTGGTGTTACAGCCAGAAACCACCTCACCAGTGGCGACACCTCGTGTCGTGAACGTTGATTATTATTTACCGAACATACACTCGTGGGCCTAAGTTCCACTAGAAGAACTCGTTAGAAAACAGTATTTATTTTAAGGTAAGAGTATACATTATCTTATACGCGATAGAAATGTTGCGGTCGCTTTCGTAACCTGTGAAATTGTCCTTGTCTTGCACGTAAACCGCTGTTTTGATTGAAATAATGTATGAATGGCACATATTATCGCTCACGGCATGTTATTTACCATTCGTTTTATGTTAAGTGGATCGGCAGTTGTTTTGTATGCTGCCGTTGTGGGTTATTTTAGATGTAGATTATGATCGACGAACATTGAGGGGTTGTAGAGACTAGGGTTCGGTAGTGCCCATGTGTGTTCTGTGGAAAGGTTATTATGCGTCGCCTCCTTGACATTGAAGAAAATCAATTCGTCTTGAGTACGGTACCCCGGTAAGGCTAGTCAGACGAGTCCGACCCTATAGGGGACAGAGCCATTGTTAGTTCACGAAGCAGTCACTAGGTGGTCGGGGGACAAACCTGTATTCTGGCTCTTTGTTCTTACGAAATTCAACTGCCTTTCAATATTTTACCATGGTTCCCTTGACTCTCTACACCCATCCCAAAGCAGGAGGACATAATGATTAAACCCAAGACAAAACATTTTCCATATGGAACACTTTATATAAATATGTGAGCAAGGCTAAAGTTGTGACATTTCCCAATTATCACTCACTTCTTTTGCACCTCCATAAGTGAAG
Organism: Alentia gelatinosa; assembly: GCA_950022655.1. Lineage (NCBI taxonomy): Eukaryota > Metazoa > Annelida > Polychaeta > Phyllodocida > Polynoidae > Alentia > Alentia gelatinosa. The sequence continues at coordinate 119,953,908 of OX465581.1, read as the reverse complement.
AACACCTACTTTTTCACCTCCATTAGTGAAGAACACCTACTCGGGGGGCATCATGGCGGCGCCCATGGATCATAGGCTATATGCCGTATACGGGAACGTACTGTTAGGGTCGCCCACGACTAGGTAAGGCGGTATCTCGTACTAGTATGCAGACCATTCGCGGCGGCGGGCGATTCGCGGCGGACCATTCGCGGTAAAACCCGGACTATTCGCGGTCAAATCCCCGACAGCTCGGGAGGTCGGGAAGACCATTCGCGGTGGACGGGTGTGAATTTCCGCGGCGGCAGCCAATCCCTCACCACTCCCTCACCAGTCCGTCACCAGTCCCTCAATTTCCCTCACCACTCCCTCACCAATCCCTCACTGTCCCTCACCACTCCCTCAATTTCCCTCACCACTCCCTCACCACTCCCTCACCGAGTTGTGCCCCCTGCTCCCGTCAGAATATGACCGCGAATAGTCCGTATTCTCACCGCGAATGGTCCGCCGCGAACGGCCAAAACACCACCGCGAATCGTCCGCCACCGCGAATCGTCAGGCAATCCTAGTACTACTACTAGTAGACGTTTGACATGTCCCAGTCCAAGAGGATCTGTCTGTCATGCGGTGCGGACTAAAGAAGAAACCAACAAGTGTTGGTCAAAGTCGTCATTCTCCACGAGCTTGATGTGGAGTGATCTAAACGAGGCGACAGCCGACTGAATATCACGTAGCTTTCAAACGAGTTGCAGAATGACTTCTTTGACGAACACGAGTTACTTTTTGTGTTTATCTCACCCCTAATAAACCCCCTATACACATTAAAAGAATGGATGACACACAGGATATAGACCATGGAGAACGGACCGCAATACTCGTAGGGGCATGGAGAACGAGTTCCCAATGTTAAGCCTGTGGGCATTTATTGGGTGAGATAAAGTCAGAGTGCACACCCCTCTTCACACTGGCGCCATCTTGTAATGGCCGCCAAAGTAAGCCACATGAAAACGAGGCATGTGACCTGACTCCTGAGCGTTTTGTATGGGAGAACTTTTTTTTTTTTACAAGTCGAAAAATGAAAATTACTCTTGTGTTGTGTATAACCGGCCGATCTGTATAAGTAAAGCATTGTTAGAAAGCTACGACTCTGGTCTATTTGTTGATATGCATATTAGATACCTATGCCTTGGCTAAGATTTCCCGTAAAAGCTTGAACTTCGGAATTTGTTTGCTAAAAGATATTAACACATGTTACCTTCCTGTATTTACAGGGATTTCATGAAAAATCTATCGCCATGACCTATAGATTTAAACATCCTATCTTCTTAAGCACATCAAGATGATTACAACAATATCTATATTGCCAGGCTGTGATAGATATTTCCTGAGGTTATGAGGCATTATGGCAGATGAGAAATAGTCCAGAGAAGCTAAAAAACATGATTTTCTGAGGAAATATGAACTTATTACGTTTAGGAAACAAATAGAAATAATCTCTGTGAATATTTCTTAAATCAAAAGGGTTTAGTAGGTGAAAACATATTTATGTACATACCATACCATAGTGGCCTCAATATGAACCCTGTTAATACCTATACATGACATATCTGCATGAATTAAAATTTATTTGAGAATTATTTGCAGAGGAGATTTGTATGTCTCTTATTCTTAAAGGCATAGCGGACATTTTACCTTGAAAATCAAAACCCATGTCAATTTCCTGAATTTCGATTATGAAGAAATATATACATATGTTCTCCAAGTGTTGTAGAACACATACATTGTGGTTAATTTAAAAATTTGAAGAAAACCATATTTTCCAAAATATCACTTATATAAATCAGCAAATGTATGTAGGCCTATTGTACATATTGGGTCAGAACAAATTGAAAAATATTATAAGTCATTCATCTAGTACACACTGTATCAGAATATGTCCCAAAGAACCTATTTGAAGGGATACATGTTAATATTCAAAGATTCCCTTGAATGGTTCTAGCAGCTATAATGTGGCAGAGTGCAGTGTTTTCACACCTTGTCCCAGATGTCAAGACTCTCCACTGAGGTGTTATGAATCAGGAGGTGTGATATAAATGTAAACTGTTAAAAACAACAGTCTATGTCTGTGATTTAAAGCCTCTATACATAGGCACCCACTGCACTGTGAAGCCACACCAGGTCGCACGCCTCGTTTTCGATTACACACAGTAACGTTGGTTTTCGGCGAGTGGTGCGCGGTTATATAAGACCAGCGCAACCCGTTATCACCGCGACCGACGCGCCACGCTTATGTGAAAGGGGTGACACTAGGCTATGGTCGACCAGATTGGTACGTCTCAGATCACCAGCCGTTTTCCTTATGAATATAGGTTGAATATTTCTGATTTTGTGGTAGATAGCTTCCTGAGGCAAAATGCAGTAAAATTACAGTAATTTCCTACCTTAGGCTTTACATTAGTTCTAAATAATAGAACAGCCAGTGTTAGTTAAATCCATGTTAATGCATTCTGCAGGCAAGATAGTGGTTTTAAATGCGGATCTATGATCCCACACAGGGAGATGCCAGGAACCAGTTGATCAAATATTGCTGACATGGGTTAGAAGTGGTGAAATGAGTTGTATAAAAATGCTCCAGAAAGTGACATAAAAGAACAAAACAGGAGTTTCTACTATCAAAAAGGATTTATTATACATTTCTGAAGGAAAGGGTGCATGAACATGCACTGCCATTGAAAGGATTACTTAGAACCAAGGAAGTGCTTTTCTGTACTATGGGAAAAAGCATGTGCTCTCTGACTGTCCGCCAGGCAGTCAAAGTTCCTCAGACAACCTAGTCCGAGAAACTTTGACTGCCTGCCACTAGACACTCAGAGCCTCTCGGACTAGCACAACCCAAACTAGTCATGGCACCGCTATTTTTCACTTATTATCTTAGCCTGGTATAAATGACTACATGACTTTTAGATAATAATCAGCCACTTTAGTTCCTCCAAGTTGCTCAAGCGATTGAAGTTTGCGGCTGCCAATTGGCCAAATAAGGCCAAAGATCATCAACAATTCATAGACGGCATTAGTGTGATATCAATCACCTTCTGGCCGCTGATTGATCAATCATTTTTTATTACCCTCGTGCAATAAATAACACTTTACTGCATGCTTGCTCGAATAGAGGGACCCAATGTTAAGCCTATGGAATTTTTTTTAGGGTTAGGATAACATCAGGTACGCCATTTTGTTGAATTCAAATCCACAACAACAAAAAACGAGTTGAATAATATAAATGAGGTTTTATTTTATTTTTTTATTTACGATACAAACATGCCGACAAACAATTCGCCGATATACAGCGGTCTTCCATCATTAGCCGAAGGACAAAGACAGGACGTTTACAGACATACACAAGACAACACAAGATGAAATGAGAGAAAAAAACAGTACATAATTTTCTTGTGTGACGATCTTTTGATCAATTATAAGAAAGATGATCTAGTGATCAGTTCTAGATTCAGATGCATGCTACATGGTTGAACATCGAAGTTGGGGAGGCAAATTAACTTTCTTGTTTGCAACGTTTCTAGAGAGCTTGTTTGCATTTTGTTTTTCTAGATGGAAGAAACAACTACTGCTGATATCGGATCTTCTGAGCCTCCGATCAAGAAGACGAAGTTGGACGACGACACCGCAGCAGTTAAGATGGCGACCGGAGCGGACAGCGGTGCGACGAGAAAGGAGAACGGAAAGCAAGTGGCAGCAAGTCGACCTACGAATAAACAGTTCCGTGGAGCAGTCATGGAGACAGATGTGGGCATCACAGAGTATATCGGGGACCTCAAGGGATTCACAGGCATCATAAAACAAAGGTAATATTAGGAAACGTCCTTACTGTGGACAAAACGGTTCATGTCCGAGGTCAGTCGTCGATTTAATACTGCTGATGCCATAGGCGGGCGGCAGTATAAAATCGACGACTGACCGAGAACGAGAACCATTTCTTTCTCAGTAAGGATGTTTGTTTATTATTAGATACCTCAAATCGATAAAAATACCTGCCATTTTAATTACTTATTAAGTCACTCTCACATCGGGCATGAACATTATTATTACTGCACCCCTAGCAGTGGGCAGTATTTAAGATCCGCACACAAGTTTGTGATAATATTGAGAATGTAATGGTTTGTATTTTTTCGTTCACTTGGAAAAGATGTTTTTTCTTGTGTTGGAAAATGGTGTTTTTTTTTAGAATATTGAGAATTTGATATTGAGAATGTAGATCTGAAAATGGAGCGAAAAGACTCATCCAATTCCAACCAGGAATGAATAATTGTATTTATCTCACCCATGTACACAATAAAAGAACGGACGACACACTGAATATATGCCGCATACACCATGGAGAACAGCCTGTAATACTCGTAGGGGCATAGAGAACAAGTTACCAATGTTAAGCCTATGGGACAAAAATACTAGGGATGAGATAACTATAAGAACTATCTATGGACATACCTGGTGGATAAGGATATTGCAATAATGCGTGCATACGGAAAAATAGTGGATAATCATAGGGAATACTAGAATATTGCAGTTTTCTACTGGATGGCGTGATCAAATCCCAAATAGATAGGCTACAAAAGGTACAGAATCGGGCACTCAAGGTAGTTGCAAAAATTCATAGGCAAAGGTACTCAACCGAGTTACACGAAAGTTTGCACATGGATGCGTTAGCCACTAGACGACAGATGCAATTACTAAACCAAATATACAAGCTATCCAAAACCAGCAGCAACTTGGATGTAAGCGCTCAAAACACTAGAAGTTCAGGCAAAGTGAAATTAAAAAAGAACCCAATTAGATCGCATCTGTCAGGCAAGTCGCCCATGAACCGAGGTCTTTGCTTATGGGATAATCTATCTGAGACTATCCAACATGCAGTGAGTTACAAGGATTTCAAAATATGTACAAAAAAAACAGTTCTCTACTAATGACTGGAGATAAGACTCTGTACCCTGTGACTATGCTTGCGGTCTTGATTGTCTGGCTGATCATCCTCATACCTTCACAAACTGATCTAGATGTGTAACATGATACTGTAATAACTGTATATTTTGACATGTAAGACAGTGGAAGATCTGCCTGCGAGCAGAACTGCTCTTTGAATAATAATAGAAGATAAAAAAAATACTGGTGTGTACTAGATTACCAATCTAGATATCTCTCCATTTCAGTTATTATTTACCTTATTATTCAAGTCTAATTGAACAAATTGGACGTTAAATTACCCAAACAAACAAACAAACCGTATTATTGATAAGCATCCTTTTGAATAAAGTACACAGAAATTGGATTGGAAACGTCTCTAGAAAACTTCCCTGATCTCTTTAGGTTCTCGGACTTTCTTGTCAATGAAATTGACCTTCAAGGGAAAGTTGTACGTTTGACAGACATCAGTACCCCAGTTGAAACAGTAAGTGATCTTTTTTCAATAAAGCCCTGGTACATAGGTACGTCCAGTCTCAGACTGAGCGTACTACCAGGATCGCAACACGGCAAAACGCAAAGTGGAGACAGCAAGTTTCCCTCCAGTCTGAGACTGGGCGTACCCCAGTAATTATTGTAAAAATAATATCCTTATCACAAATAATGTTGGTAGGGAATCTTGATCTACAATCATTATGATAATATTTTTTCCGGAAAATTTGCGTAATCGGCGGAAATCGGGGACACGATTTTCCAGATGGGAAGAATTTTTTCTACATATTATGATATCTATGACCAGTTTATTACTCACCTTGTATGAGAAGTTAGATTTTCGCTGGTTCTGCTTGGAGTTTCTCCCGCACATAGATGCTGACCTGAATCTATTTTTGTCATTTTCTATATTATTGTCCATGTGGCAATGTCCCAGTTGATTCAGATGATAATTTCTTTTTTTTATGGTAAACAAATTTTATACGTCTTTTTTTTTAGCCCAACTGGTATCCCTGGAAGAAGGCCATACTATAACTATTGACTCTGTTTTAGGAAGAGGCAGTGTCGGGAACATCAGTGTTATCAGAAGATTGGAAACAACAGTTACAACAGCTTCTGGAGGCAAAGGATTCCAGCGGCAAGGTGGAACTACTGGTGAGTGGAGACTGTTACTATCTTCTTGTACTTTTTGAGTAATGATGATAAACGAAATGAACTGAAGTCCCAAGGCCAATTCCCCATTAGGCCACTAAAAAAAACAAACTTGTTTCTCATCACCTAGCCATGAAAAATATTACGAGGGCGCTTTTTTTTTCTTTTTTTTTTAGCTATATCAAAGATGGCAGGCATACAGTAAAACCCCGCATAAGCGGCCACCCTCCGATCCGGGCCAAAGTGGCTGCTTACGTGGGGTGTCTGCTTACATGGGGTTTCCAGATTTTTACTAACTATACATTTAATGCATCCCTGACATCAGGAGCTTCAATTTGATACTAAATACACATACCTTTCATAAATTCTATCAAGGTTCATCTATTTAAAAAAAAAAATCTTTTGAAATCGTTTTTTCTGATGCGCGCGGTGATGAGAAACAAGGTTTTTTTTGAGTGGCCTTACATTGATTTCTTCTTTATTGGGAGTTTGTAGGTATCTTCTACATCATTTTTAGATTTCAACTAGCGACTTCGTCACTAGAGCATATGAACGCGCTCTAACTGCCGTTGGGCCCCCGAGCGGGTGAACGGGAAACCATCGTAAACTTGTGGATATCATTTCGTATGACACAGGTGCTTGAGCTGATCATCGGCGACCAGAACTGTATGGATTGACAACAGCGAAAGATTAAACTCTCCCAGGGTAAAGAGATCAGAAAACCACAGGATTAAATTCTCTTTTCGGCATGGCTAGAAATATATCATTAGAAAATAAGCTCATCTGAGTAGAGAAGTAAAAAAATGAAAAGCATGTTTTAGTTTTTCTCTCCACGAGATTCTCACTCTCGTGAGCTTCACTCTCCGCCATAGGTCTAGTTTGGCCAGTCTCTATGTGCGGGAGAAACTCCAAGCGGATCCTACCAAAATCATAGTTTTTTAGATATGGTAGGTAATCAGTTGTAACAATATTTCATTTCAAGGAGACAGAAAAAAAATACACCTCTTTGGAATCTCCACAAATAAATTCTAATGGTTCGGTTTCCATAAAATCATTTTATGATGGTGTTTGGACCACTTATCAATGCCCCAATGTTCGTCTTCTGTTTCCCATTTTTATTGGTGTTACAACAAGTGTTACATTGTGGTTATAATTAACAAACACCGGGCTGCAGAAAAAAATGTATTTATTGCACATGGAATTATAAAACATCGCATGATAAAAGCAGATAAACACATTTCAGATAAAACGATAAAACGATAAGAGAGATAAACGATTACACATTATGAGCCCTATGGCGATAGGTAAAAATAGTAAAAGGTGTGGGTGGGTGGGTAAAGAAAAAATTCCCATGCACCGACAGTGAGTGCAATATCAGGAATGACGCTAGTAGAGGCGTCAGCTGGTCACGTGACCAGGGAAGTAATTAACATAAATGTTCGATTAACCACCTCAGTGTTACCTGTTACACAAGTAAGTTCGATTAGAAATGAGAGAAGACAGCCCGGCAGTAAATTATATGCAATTTACAATTACTGCACAATTAACAAACACCGGGCTGCAGAAAAAAATGTATTTATTGCACATGGAATTATAAAACATCGCATGATAAAAGCAGATAAACACATTTCAGATAAAACGATAAAACGATAAGAGAGATAAACGATTACACATTATGAGCCAAAGAGGAGGCTAGTGCAGTAGAGGTCTGGGGAGGGACCGGCTTGGGTACATATGCCCGGAAGCCCCCGACCGAGGTCCAGGCCCCGTGGGCCATTATTTTGTCCTCGGGGACGCCCGAAAACGCTGCTTGTTGGGCTCCCATCCTCCTGAGGGCATGGAGGGTAAACGAGTGCCATTGTGGGTATCCTGTCGCCCGGAGGGCTGATCGTACAACCGGAAGTATGGCGTCAGGTCGTAGAGGGGCGCCGCACCTAGATACAAAGGCCGCGGCGGAGGGGAGCGCCGGGACGGAGTCGCGGTATCTCTCCCATGCCCCGACCGGGCAGAAAGCGCCGTTGATGCGCGCCACGGGTAATGAGAAAAAACTCGCCGGTCCAGCCGATGTCTTTGTCGAGCGGACCGTTATGTTTAGGCCCTCGTCCGAGACCACAATGTCCCTGCGGCGCAGGGTATGAAGAGAGGCCCCGACAGGCCCTGTCGTGAGGAGATTTGACTGACGTAATAGCGTCGTGTAGCCGAGGAGGAGAAGGGACCGGGCCGCCAGCTGGACCGGCCCGGGGGCATCCAGCGCCATCAGCACGACTTTGAAGATGTCCAGCGGGACCGGGGCGGCCGGAGACGTCTGGTGCGAGGATAAGCGCTGGGCGCCCTTTATAGCGCGAGTAACGAGGATGGACTCGCAGACTCCGGTCGCGCTACCACTTGCCCGCAAAAAGGTCCGCGCCCCGGAGAAATAATTCCGGACAGACGCCGGGCTTTTAAAGCTATTAGCAAAAACTGGATGAAGAGGGCGAGTTGAGTCGGGGACGGGTCGAGGTGGTTGAAACTGTGTGCCATCATAAACGAGACGTATGCCTGCATCTGGTGATGTAGGTTCTGTGCGGTGCCGATGGATGCTGCTGCCGTCCACGAATTCCGGAGGGACGAGACGAGGCGGGGGTTTGCGTTATCTGGAACACATAAAAAGAAAAAACTACGTTGGAGACAACACATATGATAGCGGTGCTGGATCTCGGCGGGACAACTTTTGATCCTTAACTAATTTCAGGGCGAGTTTAGCCTTATCCTGGTCGAAACTCGCGCGGGAGAGGGCGTCTGCGAGAACGAGTTGGTCCCCCGGCTTATGAACTACGCGAATTATCACATCGTGGAGGGCTTCGATTAACGCGATTTCTCGCGCGCAGGCGGCCAAGATGGGGTCTCGAGTCCTTCCGGAGTTCAAAGCGTACATTGCCGCTGAATTATCTGTAGTGACTTGGATGATATGGCCTCGCGTTCCGGGTGGTCTCAGCGACTTGACCGAGAGGAGGCAGTTGATTGCCTCTATCTGGCTGATATGATACGCCTCTCGATACGCCTCTGGGAGGGGAATACTATAATACGTTTTTGCTGTCTCGCAAAAAGCGCCGAGGCCCCTCGGGCAGGCATCGCATTCAATCTCGACCGAGGGCCGGTCTTTGATGATCAGTTTTTTCCCGTTTGAGTTCTTCGCAAAGTCGGCAAACCAGACCAGGTCCTTCTTGCACTCGATGTCCAGCTCGACCGGGACGTCGTCCTGTGATCTTCGCAGTGTATCCAACAGCCGGGACATGTATCGTCGCGCCGGAGGAATGCACTGGGATATATGGTTTAGTTTGCCGCAGATCGACTGTAATTGCTGCTTGGTGGCGTGAGTTTTCGTCTCCCAAGCCCGACATTCGTCTATGACGGCTTGGAGCTTGGTCTGGGGGATGGTGATTTGCATATCGATAGTGTCGATTGTAAAACCCAACCATTCGATATGAGTTGTGGGAAAGACAGATTTTTCCGGAGCCAGTTCCGCCCCCAGCCGCTGGCATATCTCCTCAAAGCCGGCAAAAGACCGGACAGCGGTAGAAAAATCTGAGTCGACGGAAACAAAATCATCTACATATGCCAACAATTGAGCGCCACACTTCCGGTTCATTACCCAGCATAAAGCGTTAGAAACTCTCTGCTGAGCTCCCCCGGAAAAACGACAGCCAAATGAAGGGCAGATGTCCACGTAGTATTTCCCGTGTTGTTGGAGTCCGAGTAGGGGGTAGTCTAGCGGATCAATCCGGAGCTGGCGGTATGCCCTCCGGAGATCAGCTTTCCAGATGAGAGCGTCCGGCGCGTAGCACGAGGGTAGCAAGGTCCGCGATGGTAGGGAGGGTGTATTGGCTCTCATGCCCTTGGAAATAGTTCTTAGCGATCCCGTCGTTAACGCTAGCGCCTTTAGGGAAACTGAGATCCATTATTACGCGTCTCTCCATCGGGTCCCCCGGCTTAGGGCGAGTCAACAAAGGACTCACCTGAGTCCAAGGCGAAAACGGAGGGGAGTCGAACGATCCAAGCATAGCGCCTAGCCGTTTTTCTTTCGCTAAGAACGAGTCCACTGCCGCTGGAAAAGCGATAGCAGACGCGTGGTTCTTGTAGGTGGGTACAGGAGGTCTGTCGGCTGAATACGAGCTAGGCCAGCCAAAGCGAAGGTGGTCAACTATGCCTCGGTCGTGATAGCCGGTCAAAGCATCACTCCAGGCGTCACAGTTCATGTTTGAGGGAATCTGTATCCGGGCCCCCATGTAATTCGGGACTCCGGAACGGCGTACCTCCCTGTAGATACTCATATGATCCGGGGCGCTCCGGGCGGCGGCAGCTGAGGGGTGCGGCCAGGCCCTAAGCACCAATTTCATGTACTTCTTAGGGCTGACTGGGATGGCCCGAGCGCCTCCAGCAGCCGGTCCAGTTACGCGAGAGTCCGTCTGGTCGTTCATTTCGACTGAGGCGTGACTGATGGTTCTCCGCGGAGTACTTGTAGCAATTGGTGAAAGTCCTGTATCGCGACTCAATGCCTCCACGGTGCCCTCCAGGTCGTTGGGGGCGAGAGCGGGGGTGTGATAGGCACCTTCAACACATTCTGTTGTTATGAAAACATTTGAAAAAACATGGACCGGGGGTATCGGTGCACCGACCGCTTCTCCAGGGTCGGGGAATTCCTCCCGTAGGGAGCCGATACCAATGTCCAAAGGCACAATTCCCTCCAGCCGTCGGTCTAAGGGCGCGTCCCGTGTGGGGCGGCACGGCGTGGAGGGGCCAGCTGGACCGGCCACGGTCATGAGAACATGAGGAACAGGTCGATCACAAATGTCAGGAACATGAGAAACAACATGGTCAGAATCATTTGGTACAATAGAACATACACGTGAGAAAGAAGAAAGAACATCACAATCATTTTCAGGTTCAACAATACATCCCAAAGATACACTGTCATAGTCAGTCTGAGGGAGAACGCGTGCCGGGGTGCGACCACGTGTGGGTTTGTTTTTGTTATGGTATTCGCCCACCACGTGACCAGTATGCACGTGACTCGCACTGTTTATGTTTGTCGAGAGCACGTGGCGTTTGCCGGCACGCGGAGAACAGAACCGTGTACACAAGTCGGGGCGGCGGTTGAAACATAAATGTGCACTGTCCGCGTCGCGTGAAAGCGCGCCCGACCTGGCAGAGTTATAAAATACACGGGTTCTGTACCTTTTTGTCTTCCGGTCGTTTACTTCCCAAACCCCGGAGCAGCGGGGGCCTTTTGTCCGGACCGGCAGTTGATTTGAGGGTGCGGGAAAGTTGCCGCCTTGTTATGGAGACATGATACGCATATGTGCAGCTTCCGTATGCCTCCTTGCACGTGATGTGTAGCTTCCGGGCATTCGTCTCGCTGGTACGGCTGACATGGCGGCCCGGGGCGGGCCCTAGCCACGTGATGCGGTAAGTCCATGGCGGTTTGTCCCGGTCTGGCTGCTTCCTTCACTTTCGGAGCTGTCGTCGCTTGGCCGCCTGGCACGTGAGCCAGCCGTGTTTGCAGTCGGTCAATTTCATACGAGTTTAACCACGTGATTCTTCCGTTCGCGACCCTGTCGCACACCTCCTCGGAAAAACAACGAACATTGACCCACGGGAAATCCCTGGCGTCGTCCAAGATGGCCTCCAGGTGGGCCCCCATGGCCTCCCGGGTCTCCTCGTCCGGGGCAATCTTTACTAATTGCAGGAAACCATAGGCGTACTCCGGGATAGTTAAATCGTCCACTCCCGTCTTAGTTCTCTTAGGGCCCCTAAATATAAAGTGGTGGGGCATCGTGCAGTTACCTTTGATGTCCGGTTGAAGAGCGGCCCGGACAGCCTGGGCCACCCGGTCCGCGGCGTCCCCCCGTAGATCCAGGTCCGATATCCTCTCTGGGAGTACTGGCGTCGGAAGGCGGGCAGGGTGGTGAGGGTGGTTATACAAGCCCGAGCGGTGCTCGTGGTCACGGCTGGACGAGCGGCGTGCGTCGTTTCCCGCGTGCCGGTCGGGCTGCCCTGGCGCCTTGTTAGAAGCGTCATGGGTATTAGAATTCCGGACAAGCTGCGATAGCATCGATGTAATGCTTTCCAGCCTGCCGTCGATCGCGTCAACTCTTCCGGCAACATCTTGAATTTCTGCCGCATTTCTTCTTGCCAATGGTTCGGAACTGGAGGAGGACGCCGGCGACCCAGGGCCGCCATCGTGGTCGCCATCTTGGTCTGACATGTTTGCCGGGTTCTCCTGGTTCTTTTTCCGGGTTTGACTCCGTTTTTTCGGAGAAGGCGCTTGCTTCCGTCTGGGCATCTTGTGCTCGTTAAAAGGTAGTAGTAGATGTGTTGGTAAAAACCGAAAACGGTAGTAAAAGTTTGAGCCGAGCAGTAAAGAAAAAATTCCCATGCACCGACAGTGAGTGCAATATCAGGAATGACGCTAGTAGAGGCATCAGCTGGTCACGTGACCAGGGAAGTAATTAACATAAATGTTCGATTAACCACCTCAGTGTTACCTGTTACACAAGTAAGTTCGATTAGAAATGAGAGAAGACAGCCCGGCAGTAAATTATATGCAATTTACAATTACTGCACAATTCGCATATCTTGTGCTGTCCTTCTAGTTTTGGATCAATATGAGCCTTTCTCAGGGACTAGATAGCAAGTAATCATTTTAATTTCAATGTATCCAGAAAGTGATGTTCATTTTGTGTCACAGTCAGCTGGATATGGGATGTGAAGCGTACAGAGTGTTTTATCATTATTTGTAGCACTTTTCACATTTCCAGTGTCAAATTCAATGTGCAAAGCATTGGCGAAGTTTTCATGGGTTGGTGTCACTTACCGGAAGTAGTACATTGGCTAAGTGGAAATTCCCCCGCAGGTTAGGAAGAGGAAGGCATCATGCCATACATTATTATAGAGAAAACCTATGAAAGTTTAGGGTCAGAGCTCGTATCCCATCGGGTTTGAATCATGTAGTAATTCACAAGGCAAAGCCGCATGCTACCAAATCATGCTACTTCAACTGTTTCCACTAAGTGATGTTCATTTTGTGCCACAGTCACTTGAAGATAAGACGGTGAAATGTATACGGTGTTTTATCATAATTTGTAGCACTTTTCACCTTTCCAGTGTGAAATTTACTGTGCACGATATTGGTGATGTTTTCATGGCCATCAACATCACTTACTAGAAGTAGTACATTGGCAAAGTGGAAACCACCCCATTAGAGAGATATTTACCAGTTTGTTGTTCTTCTTTTTGCCGACTGGGAGTGATGTCCTTCGACGGTGACAAAGGCTCCCTCTTCAGACTGGGTACCTCCTTGAGTTGCTGGGGGCTTCCTGCTCCTAGCAAGAGGGCCCGCTCCCCATTATCGCCCATTCCTAGCACATCAATGGCTAGGAAGAGGAAGGCATCATGTCATACGTTTTTAACTTAGCTGTAATTCCTTGGTTTTTTTGGGGAGTTATAGCCAGTCTCTATTTCAATACCTGTATTTTTAGATAAATTCAGATTTACAGAATGACATAGCTGTTTGAGCTGTAGAAATATGACTGAGTTTGTGTTCACCTGATTTTGGCAGGTGGGTGAGGACAAGAAGCTACGTTCAGACATCCACGCGGCCATCCGACAGAACTACTCCGGTCTCGACAGTGCGACCGGACAGAAAGACGGACAGAAGTGTATCACTGTCGTCTACAAGCCACAGCGCAGTAGAGGTAAGTCTACCCCAGTTTATGGAGGAAACCCATGAAATAATAGGGTCAGAGCTTATATCCCATCGAGTTGGAATCGCATATTATTATATACCTGTGGCTGTATGAACTATGTTTACTGCCCGTTCCTACCCATGGCGTATTTATACCTGTACGCCACACTGTGACGTACAGGATATGTGATCACGTGACCAGGTAGAATTTCGCCATTTTTAGGAATATAATAATACGAAAACAGGCTGACTCTCTTCGTACGTCAAAATACTTGGTAAAATTGTTGATCACATACATCCCTCTGCCCACGGCATTGGGATGTATGTGATCAACAATTTCACCGCATATTTTTGATGTACGAAGACAGAAAGCCAGTTTCCTTATAGTAATTTACAAGGCGAAGCAGCATGAATTAAGTAGCGATTCAAAAGAGATGGGATTGAGCTCTGATCCTAAACTTGAATGGGTTTCTGAATTTATCTCACCTTTCACATCGACTAATGGGCTAAAATTTGTGACATGATCCCCCATTGGATATCTTTCCTGAATATCTCATGGGTGTTGGATACGAGTTCCCAATATTAAGTCTATGGAGAAAAATACCAAGGGTGAGATAAACCCTAGTCTACCCCAGTTACCCTAGTCTCCCAGGAGTGCGGTAGTTAGCTCAGTGGTTAATTGGAAGAAAATTCACAAGATGAAAATAATGAAGCTAAGCTGAGTGAATTACTCTGTGGTCAAAGTAGGTGGAGTACAGACCAAGTTATTTTCATCAAGTAGGTTTCTGATTTTATCTTACCCTGTATAACATTATTAATTGATCAAATGAATCACCCAAATGGCCATTGAGTATTTACTGTTATATTAAAGGCGAGTCCTTTTCACACCATGTCTATGTTGTGTGGTGTGCAGCCACCTTTCTCCTTCATCCCCAGGAGAGTAACTGCTATATCAAAGGCCAGTCCCTCTCATGCCATTTCTATGTGGTGTGGTGTACAGCTGCCTTTCTCCTTCATCCCCAGCAGTGGTAGATTTACTGCTATATCAAAGGCCAGTCCTTTTCATACCATGTCTATGTGGTGTGGTATGCAGCCACCTTTCTCCTTCATTCCCAGCAGTGGTAGATTTACTGCTATATCAAAGGCCAGTCCTTTTCATACCATGTCTATGTGGTGTGGTGTACAGCTGCCTTTCTCCTTCATCCCCACGAGGGGTAGATTTACTGCTATATCAAAGGCCAGTCCTTCTCATACCATGTCTATGTGGTGTGGTATGCAGCCACCTTTCTCCTTCATCCCCAGCAGTGGTAGATTTACTGCTATATCAAAGGCCAGTCCTTTTCATACCATGTCTATGTGGTGTGGTATGCAGCCACCTTTCTCCTTCATTCCCAGCAGTGGTAGATTTACTGCTATATCAAAGGCCAGTCCTTTTCATACCATGTCTATGTGGTGTGGTGTACAGCCACCTTTCTCCTTCATCCCGAGCAGTGGTAGATTTACTGCTATATCAAAGGCCAGTCCTTTTCATACCATGTCTATGTGGTGTGGTGTACAGCCACCTTTCTCCTTCATCCCGAGCAGTGGTAGATTTACTGCTATATCAAAGGCCAGTCCTTTTCATACCATGTCTATGTGTTGTGGTGTGGTGTACAGCCACCTTTCTCCTTCATCCCCAGCAGTGGTAGATTTACTGCTATATCAAAGGCCAGTCCTTTTCATGCCATGTCTATGTGGTGTGTTATGCAGCCACCTTTCTCCTTCATCCCCAGCAGTGGTAGATTTACTGCTATATCAAAGGCCAGTCCATTTCATACCATGTCTATGTGCTGTGGTATGCAGCCACCTTCCTCCTTCATTCCCAGCAGTGGTAGATTTACTGCTATTTCAAAGGCCAATCCTTTTCATACCATGTCTATGTGGTGTGGTGTACAGCCACCTTTCTCCTTCATCCCCAGCAGTGGTAGATTTACTGCTATATCAAAGGCCAGTCCTTTTCATACCGTGTCTATGTGGTGTGGTGTACAGCCACCTCTCTCCTTCACCCACAGCAGTGGTAGATTTACTGCTATATCAAAGGCCATTCCTTGTCATACCATGTTTATGTGGTGTGGTGTACAGCCACCTTTCTCCTTCATCCCCAGCAGTGGTAGATTTACTGCTATATCAAAGGCCAGTCCTTCTCATATCATGTCTATGTGGTGTGGTGTGCAGCCACCTTTCTCCTTTATCCCCAGCAGTGGTAAACTTACTGCTATATCAAAGGCCAACCCCTCAGTGCCATGTCTTTGTGGTGTGTTGTGCAGCCACCTTTCTCCTTCATCCCCAGCAGTGGTAGATTTACTGCTATATCAAAGGCCAGTCCTTCTCATACCATGTCTATGTGGTGTGGTGTGCCGCCACCTTTCTCCTTCATCCCCAGCAGTGGTAGATTTACTGCTATATCAAAGGCCAACCCCTCAGTGCCATGTCTTTGTGGTGTGTTGTGCAGCCACCTTTCTCCTTCATCCCCAGCAGTGGTAGATTTACTGCTATATCAAAGGTTAATCCTTCTCATACCATGTCTATGTGGTGTTGTGTGCCGCCACCTTTCTCCTTCATCCCCAGCAGTGGTAGACTTACTGCTATATCAAAGGCCAGTCCTTCTCATACCATGGCTATGTGGTGTGGTGTGTAGCCACCTTTCTCCTTCATCCCCAGCAGTGGTAGACTTACTGCTATATCAAAGGCCAGTCCTTCTTATACCATGTCTATGTGGTGTGGTATACAGCCACCTTTCTCCTTCACCCCCAGCAGTGGTAGATTTACTGCTATATCAAAGGACATTGAGCCTAATTCACGCAGTGTTTCAAAACTCCCCACACACCCTCAGCCCCATTCCATGAACAACATCAATGTGTTTTCCTTGTTTTCACGGTCTTTCTGAGACAGTAGATTACACATGAAGAATATTTCCATTTTTCCCCCCTAAACCCAAGTGACATCCTTAACCCTTTAAGGGCGAATTATGCCTTGAGGCATCATTGCCCAAAAATCTACAAAATCGTTTTTACCAAAAAAAAATAGTGGGACATTAATGAAAATTTCACAGAATGTATGTATAATAGCATTATTAGTATTTCTATTCAAAAGAAATAAAATATTTCAGATTATATATCATATAAAGGGATTAAACAATTGAATTGTGGGTTTTAATGACTGTGAACCCGTCCCCTAGCGGTATAAAGTGCCACCAGCACCCGTCCTTCAGGCGGTAGCTTGGCCACAGGCACCTATCCTTAAAGGGTTAAAACACAGATAATATTAATTGAGACTCATTCACGGCAGTGAATCAGTATTTTGAACCTCCCTACAGACCCTCAGCCCCATGCCAGGACTGATTCCGACGTGTTTTCCATGTTCTCCAAGTCTCACGAATGCAGTAAATTCCACATGACTTTTTTTTTTTACTTGTCTTTCCAACCCCAACCAATTGAGTTTCTTTTAGATAATAGGGCAGAGATAACTTGTTTTCAAATTGATAGCGGTAGGAACATAATTACTCTTTGTAATAACGAGGTGTCAAAATGATGAGGAACTGCCTCGAGATCTGTACCAGCTGAAAATATGCCATGAGTTTCGGTTGCAGAGTAATCTCACAGTTCAAAGCCACATGAGGTTACATAGCAAACCAAAATGAATGGCATATGTTAAGCAGCTACAGATAGAGTGCAGTTCAGATTTTATCCTACCCCTAATAAAAAATGGCATAGGCTTAACATTGAATTTCTTTATGTCATGGGTGTGACATAAAGTGTTGTTTATGTCACTGCTTTCTGATATTCAAAATTCGTAGTTCGGGTAGGATAAAATCTAGACGCCACTCGTTTGAGTTTGAGTTTATTTATGTCATTGCGTTGCCTCCGTAATGTCACTCGTCTTCGACCAGTGAGATTATACAGCCAACAAAATGTGTGACATAAATTAACTCAAACGAGTGACGTCTCTTGATATTATCCCATCCCTTTCACTGGCTAATGTTTCCGATGTCATCGCCCATTTAGTATCTTTTTTACAATACTCCATGGGCATTGAGTATAACTTATTAATGTTAAGTCTATTGGAAAAAACATACCAGGGGTGAGATAAAGTTCTTGTCTGAAACCTATTTCCTTATAAAGATTGATTTTTAAACATTTTATTCAGACATCTTGATTACAAGGTAAGACATGGACATGCATAACCATGTTTGACCAACAGTTACTCTGCTCTAATTCATCCATATGTCTCTTTGGGGCTATTCGTAAAGTATGTACCTAACCCCTACTCCCAGTTTTGTACGCAAGAGAACAAAGAGGGAGCATACGCCAAATTCCCAAAATTGTTTACCCCTCCCACCTCCCCCTCACTCAAAGGCCATCCTTCTCATACCATGTCTATGTGGTGTAAAAGAACTCTCACCTCGGTAAATGTGTAGGGGTGAGATTTCCACCTAAATTCATTACATAGATTCAATCACCACCCTCGTGGTGTAAAAGAACCTTGAGAAAGTCTGGAAAGGACCTATAATGGTTGACTGGACGTAAAATCAAACCGACAGACAAACAAACAAATCCCCCTCATTGCGTACGTACTTTATGGATTGCCTCTTTATGCATAACTAATGCGTGTTTTGCAAATTTCAATATGAATTTGTTTGTCTTCTATGATTCTTGATAGATCAATTATTATTGGCATCATGTGTATCTCATGTGTCTTTCGTATTTCCTTCGCCATGTATATAATTTGTTTCTATCATCTGCCAGGTATATTTTCTAAATCTTTTATGTGTTTTCTATACTTGTGTATATTTCATCTTTCATTTCATATTTGATGTTTCATCTTCCACGCATTTAGTGTCTTGTACTATCTATCATGTATGTTTCGAATTCCCTTTATATCTCATAATGTATCATTTATATTTCGATTTCCATGTATATTTCATGCATCTTTCGTGTATATTTAAGTGACACTCCATTTAAGGGACACCCTGTTTAAGTGGACACCTCACATCTGCCCAGAACAGAATTATTTTCCCCCTGTATCAGACACTTTCCTGAAGGGGGTAATTTGGCCCGAAACTGAAGATGTCCCTTCAAAGGGGTTCTTGCATTGGGATGACTGCACATCTACGAAAGAGCATCATGCAGCTGCCACACCACACAAAATAGCTTTTGCCTGCAAACCATTTCCTGTGCGGCTGCCATGTGACGTCAGCTACTGAACTGGCTTGTGGAGTTTTATTATCCATGGTATACAAAGTACCCATTGAGAATGTAAAGTAAACCACTACCCATTGTTTGAAAACTGTCAGATACCATAACCATGGTATATAGATTCAAAACTGTGGTATACGGCCTCAAAGCTATGATATACAGGAAAAAGTCTCTTTGTGCTATAGAGCAAAATAAAAGTCCCTAGTGTTATACCCTTTAATATGGCGATTCCTTGGTTTAACCTACTGGAGAAGAGGGATGATAAAAAAAAGAAACAATGGTTTTGTTGACAGAAAACTCTGTAAACCCTCAAGGTTGATGTTGTACTACACTCGCTGACGCTTGTGTATTACTACACATCAACTTCTCGTGGCTTACAGCTGCCTGTCCACAAAACCATCGATTATTGTCTATTTAAGCATGTTTGGCAGATGCCCGACGGTGTCAGATACACAGCCAGCCAATGGAACACCCGCTTTAGCAGGGTTATATTGTATCATGTATATTTCATGCACCTTTAACATTTCATATCTTCCACATATATTTTATGTATCTTTCATGTACAGTAAAACCCCCCTTATGGGGACACCCTCTGTTTCGAGCAAAGTGTCCCCTTAAGCGGATGTCCCCTTAAGTGGGGTTAAAATAAACTAAATAAAGATTACTGTCCCGAGCAAACTGGCCCCTTAAGCAGGGTGTCTCCTTAAGCGAGGTGTCCCAAAAGCAGGGTTATACTGTACCATATTTATATTTCATATAGGCATGAATATTTCGTGTATCATGTGTATTTTGCATGTCATCCTACAGATGAACGGAAGCGGGACCCGTGGCCCTCAGGACGTGGAGACTACTGCCACACCGTGTTATACAAGGAGAACAAAGACACCGGTGATGCCATCGGCCTGCTCGCCAAGATGCTGAGGTAGATATATCTGAGTTCTCCACCAGTGTTACTCGATTGATCAGTAACCTAAATGAAGAACAGAAAACTACCCATGTTCTCCACCAGTCTTACTATCTATGCTCAATTGGTTTAATTTCTTTTTTTTCCTTTAGCAAAAGTTTTATTGTTCGATTCCAGTATATTACATGCTATCATAACATACAATGATTACAGCCTTAGCTTTATTCTATTTTGGTGATTAATAGTTTGCTCCTCTTTTAAAATTTTTATTTTAAATAAAACTATCAAAGTTAGTTGCACTAATCTATCTCTTAGTATAAATATATATTTGACGATGTCCTGAGTAAATTGAATTTCATAGTTGGTTTAATTATTGATAGTAATCTGAATGAAGAATAGAAAACTACTTGTTCTCCACCAGTCTTACTATCTATGCTTGATGAAGAACAGAAAACTACCCATGTTCTCCACCAGTATTACTATCTATGCTTGATGAAGAACAGAAAACTAGCCATGTTCTCCACCAGTATTACTATCTATACTTGATTAAGAACAGAAAACTACCCATGTTCTCCACCAGTATTACTATCTATGCTTGATGAAGAACAGGAAACTAGCCATGTTCTCCACCAGTATTACTATCTATACTTGATTAAGAACAGAAAACTACCCATGTTCTCCACCAGTATTACTATCTATACTTGATTAAGAACAGAAAACTAGCCATGTTCTCCACCAGTATTACTATCTATGCTCAATTGGTACAAGCAGTGATAGTAATCTGAGTGAAGAACAGAAAACTACCCATGTTCTCCCCAGTATTACTATCTATGCTCAATTGGTACAAGCAGTGATAGTGATCTGAGTGAAGAACAGAAAGCTGTAATTCCCTTCACATGGTTTATTGTTGATTGTTTGGTGGCTGAATACTTACTGGCTATACATCTTGGATGCCAGTGATGAGATCATTAATTTTGAATATGATTCTTTATTTACAGGTTAAAACCTAGCTTGTTCACCTTTGCTGGTACAAAGGACAAGCGAGGGAAGACTTGTCAACAGGTGTCAATTTACAGGTAATATGGACTTGAAGTTTAGGTAGAAAATAACATTACAAAATAACACTCAAGTGGAAAGGACTGTATGATTTCGTTTCCACCGATTAACTCCCTTTATTGTAAGCTAGTCTAGTGTATTTTTTCTAAATCTCATAATATGAGGGGGGGGGGGGGAGGCAGCAGGTGTATGAGTGGATGGTTTATTCAGGATATTTACACACAAATAGAAGTCAAAATGGTTCATAACTTTGTTTTAGGAATCATTCAAGACCCAGTCAAATGATATTGGTTTGTAAAACTATTTGCAATATCATTTACCACCAGATATTGGCTTGACCTACTTTATTGGTGTACATAGAAACAAAGTTTTGTCCCCCACATGGCTAGGGAGCATGCAGGCAGGTCTGTGTGCACTCATCTATGAAGCTATCACCATGAAGCTATCTGAACACGTTTCTTATGTACTCAGGTAGCTAAATATATGTGTGCATTGAGCCATGACCTGCTGAGTTCACAGAGGAGTAGGGCTTAAAATATCCAATCAATGCAGGCCCTTCCCTATTCATGGATGCCTTCCCTCCCTCCCTCCCTCCCTCCCTCCCTCCCTCCCTCCCTCCCTCCCTCCCTCCCTCCCTCCCTCCCTCCCTCCCTCCCTCCCTCCCTCCCTCCCTCCCTCCCTCTGTCCCTCCCTCCCTCCCTCCCTCCCTCTTCCTTGTTATCATAGTAATGAATTACTAGCAGACCTTTGAACTGTATTGAGTTTTAAATGCGTACACCTTCTAATTTGGTCTTTAAAGGCCAATAATTCAATTTCAAAATGCTCACTTAGCTCTTGTTTTTTACTACACTTAGAGTGCCAGGAAGTCGACTTCACCAGCTGAATAAAGGCCTGCGAGGAATGGCTTTAGGAAACTTTAGGTAAATGTATGTTTTAATCACAAATTACTCCTTCAAACCTACCTGCCAATTACAAGGGGTGCAAGTTTGCTGACAAGTGACAGAATTCCAACACACCGACAGCATCACAGGGAGTGGCAGTTCCTGTTTAGTTTCGTATTCATTTCTCTTCAAATACTAAAAGTTACAGTTTAATCAGGAGGAATTAGACTATATATATACATATCGATTCATAACCATTGTGTTCCAAAAGATATTATGAATATTTCCTTTTCCCTAAGGTGTTTTCTTTTTTCAATTCCCCTTTTTTTTCTTCACTGCTCTAATTCCCGACTTTTAACACTGATGATGAAAGAAACACCTTCATGATTATCATTCATAGAATGGATTTAGTAAATAGACCGTATTGATAAATCCCAGTTCATACTGTTACTATCAGGTATGTGGATAGTAATCTAAATAAGTGACTCCAACAATTTGTCCTGTTACAAGCTTTATTGCTGATGTTACTGAAATGACTGCTAGCAGTATATGACATGGCGATATGTCTAGATCAAGCCTATAGCCTGGCTCTGTGTTTACCGCGTGAAGGCGACTGTGTTGATCATAACCAAGGGTCGTAACCAGCGGAGTGTTATGCAGAGCTAGCATGATTAGTTAGGCCAAGGGATAGTGTATGTATGTTTCACATATAGAGAAATTGGAACGTAACAATATCAATTATTCCAGTGTTTTTATGCATTGATTTTCCAGATACTGCAAGGACCCATTGCGGTTGGGTGACTTAAAGGGAAACCATTTCGTCATAATTTTAAGGTATGTATGACTTATAAGGTATGTAATATAATAAGGCTTTGTTTAAGAAAAGCCATTTTCATTGATTTATTTTTAATCAAGATTTATTCATAACAAATTATTGGAGTTATATTGTATTATTAAATGATTGTGTGTGAATTTCTATTATAAACTACCCGCTGCTAGGGGTGCAGTAATAATTATGTGTGTGCTTGATGTGAATGGGACTTAAAAAGTCATTAAAATGGCGTTTTTTCATTGATTTGAGGTATATATTAACTAGGAGATAATAGTATATTCATCATTTGCACCTAGTCAACTTGCTATTTCTTCAACTGCCTATCTAGGATCCAAACAGATCAAGCAACAGTATTTCGGTCTTGAGTGATTGGTCATGGTCACCTGGGCACACAGCTAAGACCCTGAGACACTGGCACCCTGCTCTCTTCTCAAGAGCACAGTGAACAGCACACAGATAGTAAAGGGATAGTTTTCTGGAAGCACACTGAAAGTTCAATAGGACCACTCTAACCCTGACTCTGACCTCTAGATGATGTATTTAGCGCGTGCAAGCACGCTCTAATAAGCAAACATTCTTACTGTGAATGACATGATTCTTGTTGTCGGCCAGTGTCTGATTTCATACGGCCCTCCACCTATAGTGTCAGTCCTCAATCCTATTTTATGGTCAATAATAATGTGTTTTCCATGTTTTCTTGGGTCTTTCTGAGGCAGTAAATTCCACATGAAAGATATTTCCTCTTTTTATCCTGACCCCAACTGACATCCCTGTTATTATGATCTCTTCTTTTATTACAGGAGTCTGACGGGCGAGCAGGCCGACATCGACTCCAGTTTACAGTCACTCGCAGACAAGGGTTTCATCAACTACTTCGGCCTGCAGCGTTTCGGTACGACCGCCGTGCCCACCCACCATGTCGGCCGGTAAGCTCCAGGTCTCACAAAGACAGACTTTATCAATAAAGCATCCATTCGTATCCAAGTATTCCAGAATATGATGAAACATCACTAAATTTCATCAGATTGTATATATAGCATGAGTTGTCTTTGTGGAATGATATCATGAAGCGGAGCTGAGTGATATCTTTAGCAGAAGACAACAAACGCCATGTAAACAATTATATGAAATTGAGTGACGTTTAGATTTTATCCTACCCTGTCACATGTTTTTAACTTCATATGTCACCCGCAGTATATAAACATTGTATGGTATACACCATGCTAAGTCTATGGAGATTTATATGAGGGATGGGATAAACGTTCATATGCCACCTTAAATATCCATAAGTTCACATAGGCTTTGCATTGTTGAGCCTCAGTAAAAAAAAATGAGGGGGTGGGGAGTTAGCTCAGTGGTTAAGGCACTGGACTTGTAATCCCCAGCTTGTAGGACTTTGTGAGTTCGAGTCCCACTGCAGCCACTTTTCTCCTTCATTCCCAGCAGTGGTAGATTTACCGCTATATTAAAGGCCAGTCCCTCTCAACCCATCTCTATGTGGTGTGGGAAGTAAAAGAACTCTCACCTCGGTAAATGTGCAGAGGTGAGATTTCTACCTAAATTCATTACATAGAGTCGGCCACCACCCTAGCGGTGTAAAAGAACCTTGTAAAGTCTGGTAAGAATCTGAAATAGTTAACTGGACGTTAAATCAAACCAACCGAACCAACCTCAGTAAAACCTGTCTCTGTTCATCCTAAATATTCAGGTAATAGGTTGAGAATGTGCACTTCGCAGCAAATCCATTCTTCGCACTGAATATTTCCAGCCATGTGATTGGCTAGAATAGGGAAAACGTAGGTTGGCTGGTACCCTGCATCCGACGAGCACTAGTCCCCTGGTCATCCGCTAGAGGCCTTGTCACCTTTCAACCTTTCTGCCCTAACTGTAAATCTTGTTAATAGATAACCATACACACGTTAGTATACAAGTACATGCATTGGCATACGGATTCTGTTTGAAACAAAGGCAGTAGTAGGCAAAGGCAAATAGTATAAATTTTTTTTTTTTTTTTTTTTTTTTTTTTTTAGTATAAATTGAATATGCAGTAGAACCCCACGTAAGCGGGAACCTTCCCTTCTGGCCCAAAGTGAAGGAACCGTTCTGAAAAAAGGTGTCCGTTAACGCTGGGTGTCCGCTCACCCGGTGTGTCCGTTAGGCGGGGTTCACTCATCCTCAGCCCTATCCATGGCCAACACTGGTGTGTTTTCTATGTTTTCTCAGGCTCTCTGAGGTAAATTCCACATGTAAAATATGTCGGGTCTTTCTTCCTGCCCCCATCTGACGTGTCTGTGTATGAGATACGTTGTATGTTAATTGCAGAGCACTTCTTCAGGGCCGATGGAGTGACGCTGTTGATCTCATTCTTCAGCCAAGAGAAGGAGGTGAGTGTGAATGTCTTTTCATTGAGAAACATGTGATCACTTATTGATATCGCAAAATTCTAACCAACAGTGAGAATTTGAATAATATTGTTTTTTATATATCATGGAAAAATCGTGAAAATATAAGAAATATTTCATCTTGTTCAATTTTCTTTCAATTTTTTATCATCACCTCATATGACCTCCTTATCATTTGCTTCTCTAAAATTCAAAATTTTAAAAAAGATCTTTGAAAGATTCATGCACTTTTAACCAATTACTTCCTCATAAAACAATGATTACCTACCACATATAAAACGTGTAAATTTTGGTAGGATCCGCTTGGAGATACTCCCGCCCATAGAGACAGAACCAGACATAGGCATGGAGACTGAAGGGCCACGAGAGTGAGAATCTCGTGTAGTGCATAACTCAAACCTGCTATTTATTTTTGTATTTCTATTCACAGATGTACATCTATCCTTATGATACATGTATTGCCGTACTGAAAACATAATTTAAAACTGTAGTTTTCGTATCTCCTTTTCTCGTGAGAAACCAATGAGACCTCAATCTTTCGCTGGTTTGTAATAAATCATCAAAAAATATCCCGGCCTCGATTCGTCCTCCCGCTTTCCCGCCTCGAGCGTTAACCCAGTTCTCGTTGTCACGTGACAGATAACGACGAGATGAGCGACGCGCGCGCCACCTGGGCCGAGACGCGGGACGCGGGCGCCGCACTGCGCAAAATCCGCCGCCAGGGGATCGAGCGGACGCTGCTGACGGGTCTCAACAAGCGGGGGAGCAGTGACGTCATCGGCGCGCTCTCCGAGGTCAGTCACGTGACCTGCAGTTTCCAAACAATTTTTTTATTTTATTTTTTTTCTAAGTGTTTGTTTCTGAATCATACAATTCAGTTCTTCCAATGAACAATCTGATTACAAAGATCTAAAAAGAAAATGATGGATCAAATTATTTCTGATATAGGATCGACTAATCACTTTTGTTTTGGTTTGTAACCCAATACTGGTTTTTATTGGCTAATCTATCTTTTGGCCAAGTATGCCCCCTAGCATTCTCTAAGATCAAACTATTTTTAACACCTTGAACACCCTGTTGCATTATATGATGCCTGATGAGCAAATCCCAGCGAAACCTAACGTGCCCTTATACGATGCCTGATGAGCCAATCCCAGCGAAACCTAACATGCCCTAGGCTCTTAGGAACATCAGCATTGTCTTTTTCATGCTCCCTTCCATCATCTTTATGCCGTCCCTGATGATAACGGTGTCCTTTCTCCTCAGCTGCCTCGAAACATGTGCCTGATGTATGTACACGCCTAACAGAGCTACATCTGTTCACAGGGATAACAGTTTTCAATGTTTCTATTAAAATTCACACTTTCATTTTCAGAATGAAAAAAAACATTCTAATGTAATAGTGATATGCCAACTGCTGAATTACCCATTTCAACCACAGCCCATGATCCCCCACTGAACCTCCCCACTGACCCATGTTAAAACTTGAGCTTTCCCTTGATTCCTCACTATAATACCTATGTAATGCGTAAACCCTGTATTTCAATAAAAAAGAAATTTCAATATTTTTTTGACGACCCTAAATGGTAACCCTGTTTAAATACTGCCTTCCATACATGCTTACCAGAACTACATCTAGAATGTGATTGTCCTTTTTATACTCCCTTCCTTCATCTTTAAGCCGTCACTGATGATAACGATGTCCTTTTTCCTCAGTTGCCTCATAACACACGCCTGATGTATATAGAAGCCTACCAGAGCTACATCTGGAACATAATTAACTTAAACATCATCCTTTTTTATTCTCCCTTCCTTCATCTTTATGCCGTCCCTGATGATACCGATGTCCTTTTTCCTCAGCTGCCTCGTAACACGCGCCTGATGTACGTACACGCCTACCAGAGCTACATCTGGAATGTGATCTCCTCCCGCCGCATCAAACAGTTTGGTCTCAAGGTCCTGGAGGGTGACCTGGTGATCAAACCTAATGAAGCCAAACAATCCAGTGGTCAGTGTTTTTACCATGTTTAACGCTAGTCGGCGTTAGTGTAGAATGCCAAAGCAAATATACATCAATGTTGTCAAATAACTTTCCTCGGTTTAACTCCGCTTTCCCGTTGGGGTGTTGGAGGTGGCGTGCGGCGAATGGAAAAACAAATATACATCAATGTTTCCCCCACAGTATTGTTTAATCTTAATCTGGCTTTCTGCATAAAGTATTTACATCAATTAATGTAATACTGTTTCCAATATGGGGCCATACATAAAGTACGTACGCCATAAGCAGGTTAGGGTTGGGGTAAAAATTATGGGAAATTTTGAGTATGCTCCTTCTTTGTTCTATTGCATATAAGATTGAGAGGGGAGATTGGGGTTCAAAATTTTCAGAAATTTTGCGTGTATATTAATGAATGGAGCCAATTGCATTATTTTGTATGGCATGTAACTCACCGAAGGGTGAAAGATACCTGTGCTAGGCTTTAATAAAAGGTACTACCAAACATCAGAAATAAATTATTAGATAAAAGAAACAAAGATTAGAAATGATTGCTTTAAGGAACGCAATCTGTAACATCGACAAAACCAACATATAATAGAATATTTAAAAATTGACTGAAATTAAAAAGGATTGAAATATCGTATCCTAAAGTACGTACGCTCAAAGGGGGGGTGGGGGGGTCAGAAATTTTGGAAAATCTGCGTATGCTCCCTCTTTGTTCTATTGCGTACAAGATTGGGAGAAGGGTTGGGGGGGTCCAAAATTTCAGAAATTCTGCGTACATACTTTATGGATGGCCCCTATGAGAATAGCATGAAGATTGTGGCATTTTATTGGATTGACCTATCTACAATCAAACCAGGAATTATTTAGATAACTAGAAGACCTTTGATTATTTTCTTATCTCAGCTGAGAAGGAGCCGTTGGTGGTGACGTCAGAGACGCTTGGTGACGTCACGATACATGAGGTGGTGATGCCGCTGCCTGGGTGGGACGTCAAGTACCCTGACAATATGACGGGTCAGTGGTATACGGAGCTAATGAAGGAAGACGGGCTGACACAAGAACACCTCAAAAACAAAGTCAAGTAAGTCCTGATTCTATAACGTATTTAACATGAGTGTGGTATACGGAGCGGATGAAGGAAGACGGGCTGACACAAGAACACCTCAAAAACAAAGTCAAGTAAGTCCTGATTCTATAACGTATTTAACATGTGTGTGGTATACGGAGCGGATGAAAGAAGACGGGCTGACACAGGAACACCTCAAAAACAAAGTCAAGTAAGTCCTGATTCTATAACGTATTTAACATGAGTGTGGTATACTGAGCGGATGAAGGAAGACGGGCTGACACAAGAACACCTAAAAAACAAAGTCAAGTAAGTCCTGATTCTATAACGTATTTAACCCATTCACGGCGGGCTCCTACACAGTCATGTATATAGGGGTCGGGTATTAGGACCTATATAGTGTTAAGAAACGGGTATCCACAGGCCCATTATGGTAATTGGATGATGTGATCACGTGATATAACATGTGATACTCGATATCATTTTCCATTTCCATAAACATTTTAAATATGATGCTATACCTAAACTCTGTGGAAGTTTCATGTATATTGTTGAATTATTTTCTAATCTATCACCTAAAACAATAATTTTGTAAATATTGGAAAATGATGCCTTAAGGCATCACCCGATCTGGACTGGTGATGCCTTAAGGCATCACCCGATCCTGCGTGGTGATGCCTTAAGGCATCACCTGCAGCTAATGGGTTAACATGAGTGTGGTATACGGAGCGGATGAAGGAAGACGGGCTGACACAAGAACACCTCAAAAACAAAGTCAAGTAGGTCCTGATTCTATAACGTATTTAACATGAGTGTGGTATACGAAGCGGATGAAGGAAGACGGGCTGACACAAGAACACCTCAAAAACAAAGTCAAGTAAGTCCTGATTCTATAACGTATTTAACACGAGTGTGGTATACGGAGCGGATGAAGGAAGACGGGCTGACACAGGAACACCTCAAAAACAAAGTCAAGTAAGTCCTGATTCTATAACGTATTTAACATGAGTGTGGTATATGGAGCGGATGAAGGAAGACGGGCTGACACAGGAACACCTCAAAAACAAAGTCAAGTAAGTCCTGATTCTATAACGTATTTAACATGAGTGTGGTATACGGAGCGGATGAAGGAAGACGGGCTGACACAAGAACACCTCAAAAACAAAGTCAAGTAAGTCCTGATACTATAACGTATTTAACATGAGTGTGGTATACGGAGCGGATGAAGGAAGACGGGCTGACACAAGAACACCTCAAAAACAAAGTCAAGTAAGTCCTGATTCTATAACGTATTTAACACGAGTGTGGTATACGGAGCGGATGAAGGAAGACGGGCTGACACAGGAACACCTCAAAAACAAAGTCAAGTAAGTCCTGATTCTATAACGTATTTAACATGAGTGTGGTATATGGAGCGGATGAAGGAAGACGGGCTGACACAGGAACACCTCAAAAACAAAGTCAAGTAAGTCCTGATTCTATAACGTATTTAACATGTGTGTGGTATACGGAGCGGATGAAAGAAGACGGGCTGACACAGGAACACCTCAAAAACAAAGTCAAGTAAGTCCTGATTCTATAACGTATTTAACATGAGTGTGGTATACGGAGCGGATGAAGGAAGACGGGCTGACACAAGAACACCTCAAAAACAAAGTCAAGTAAGTCCTGATTCTATAACGTTTTTAACATGTGTATGGTATACTGAGCGGATGAAAGAAGACGGGCTGACACAGGAACACCTCAAAAACAAAGTCAAGTAAGTCCTGATTCTATAACGTATTTAACATGAGTGTGGTATACGGAGCGGATGAAGGAAGACGGGCTGACACAAGAACACCTCAAAAACAAAGTCAAGTAAGTCCTGATTCTATAACGTATTTAACATGAGTGTGGTATACTGAGCAGATGAAGGAAGACGGGCTGACATAGGAACACCTCAAAAACAAAGTCAAGTAAGTCCTGATTCAATAACATATTTAACATGAGTGTGGTATACGGAGCGGATGAAGGAAGACGGGCTGACACAGGAACACCTAAAAAACAAAGTCAAGTAAGTCCTGATTCTATAACGTATTTAACATGTGTATGGTATACGGAGCGGATGAAGGAAGACGGGCTGACACAAGAACACCTCAAAAACAAAGTCAAGTAAGTCCTGATTCTATAACGTATTTAACATGTGTGTGGTATACGGAGTAGATGAAGGAAGACGGGCTGACACAGGAACACCTCAAAAACAAAGTCAAGTAAGTCCTGATTCTATAACGTATTTAACATGTGTATGGTATACGGAGCGGATGAATGAAGACGGGCTGACACAAGAACACCTAAAAAACAAAGTCAAGTAAGTCCTGATTCTATGACGTATTTAACATGTGTATGGTATACGGAGCGGATGAATGAAGACGGGCTGACACAAGAACACCTTAAAAACAAAGTCAAGTAAGTCCTGATTCTATAACGTATTTAACATGTGTATGGTATATGGAGCGGATGAAGGAAGACGGGCTGACACAAGAACACCTCAAAAACAAAGTCAAGTAAGTCCTGATTCTATGACGTATTTAACATGAGTGTGGTATACGGAGCGGATGAAGGAAGACGGGCTGACACAAGAACACCTAAAAAACAAAGTCAAGTAAGTCCTGATTCTATGACGTATTTAACATGTGTATGGTATACGGAGCGGATGAATGAAGACGGGCTGACACAAGAACACCTCAAAAACAAAGTCAAGTAAGTCCTGATTCTATAACGTATTTAACATGTGTATGGTATACGGAGCGGATGAAGGAAGACGGGCTGACACAAGAACACCTCAAAAACAAAGTCAAGTAAGTCCAGATTCTATAACGTATTTAACATGAGTGTGGTATACGGAGCGGATGACAGAAGACGGGCTGACACAGGAACACCTAAAAAACAAAGTCAAGTAAGTCCTGATTCTATAACGTATTTAACATGAGTGTGGTATACGGAGCGGATGAAGGAAGACGGGCTGACACAGGAACACCTAAAAAACAAAGTCAAGTAAGTCCTGATTCTATAACGTATTTAACATGAGTGTGGTATACGGAGCGGATGAAGGAAGACGGGCTGACACAAGAACACCTCAAAAACAAAGTCAAGTAGGTCCTGATTCTATAACGTATTTAACATGAGTGTGGTATACGGAGCGGATGAAGGAAGACGGGTTGACACAAGAACACCTCAAAAACAAAGTCAAGTAAGTCCTGATTCTATAACGTATTTAACATGAGTGTGGTATACGGAGCGGATGAAGGAAGACGGGCTGACACAAGAACACCTCAAAAACAAAGTCAAGTAAGTCCTGATTCTATAACTATTTAACATGAGTGTGGTATACGGAGCAGATGAAGGAAGACGGGCTGACACAGGAACACCTCAAAACAAAGTCAAGTAAGTCCTGATTCTATAACGTATTTAACATGAGTGTGGTATACGGAGCGGATGAAGGAAGACGGGCTGACACAGGAACACCTCAAAAACAAAGTCAAGTAAGTCCTGATCCTTTTAGGCGGGCGTCCACCAACCATGACAAGGCTACGACAATGGCTTCCCGACAAGGTCCACGATTGGCCTATGATTGGAGGCCTTGTCGTGGTCGGTGGATCCCAGTTCCAGATAAGAGTCTACGACAAGGCCACGACAAGGCCATGATTGGAAGCCACGACAACATCAGGCATATTCGATTTTTCCCACTTCTGGACCCTTGTCTTGGAGTGTCATGGCTTGTCGCAGAGGTCTACGATAGTAAATTTTGGTGGAGGGTGCACTTCCCGACACGCCCCGACAGCGCTGTCGTAAAGCCCCCCTTCTTAGGAAAAGGCTGCGACAAGCACTGATTGGAACTTTCTTGTCGGCGCTTGTCGTAGCCCTGTCGTGGTTGGTGGGCGCCCGGCTTTAATGTATTTAATATGTGTATCTTATACAGAGTTGATGAAAGAAGACCAGCTGACAAAGGAACACCTCAAAACAATATAGAGGAAACATATGAAAGTTTAGGGTAAGAGCTCATATCCCATCGATTTTAGATCACGCAGTAATTTACAAGCCGAAGCTGCGTGAATTACGTAGCAATTCAAACAAGATGGGATCGAGCTCTGACACTAAACTTGAATAGATTTCTAAATTTATCTCACCCTTCGCATTGACTAATGGGCAAACTTTATGGCATAATCCCCCATTGATAATTTTTTCTAAATAATCAATGGGCATTGGATTCGAGTTCCCAATGTTAAGTCTATGGGGAAAAATACCAGGGTTGAGATAAAGTCAAGTAAATGCTTATTCCCTAATGTATTTAACATGTGTATGGTATACTAGACAATAATCTATGGTTTTGTGGACAGGCAGCGTAAACTTTTCAAATAAATTAAACCCATTAATTGCTATATTAAAGGGTATAACAATAGGGACTATTTTGTTGCTCCATAGCACAAAGGGACTATTTTTCTCTATACCATTGCTTTGAGGTCGTTACCACAGATTTGAAACTGTCTACGACAGTTATGGTATCTGACACCGATTAGAGGTCAACAAATTGTCATTTTTATCAATATTTGAAGGTATACAGTAATAGAGAAAAAAGGACTTGTTGAGTAATTTCTTAGATCCTTACCTCAGAGCTTTGATATACTTTCACCCAGAATCAGGGGCCCGTTTAATAATCTAGGATAGTACATGAAGACCCTTTTCTGTACCTCGTACAAGGGTTATTGTTTAATAATATTTAAGTCTGTTCGATAAGACAATCTAAGCCATCCATAAGGTCTCTATAAGTGTTGAAGAAAGTTGACCCATAATCGTCTCTGGGTCTCTTTGGGATAGATACACGATATTGACTGGTTTCAGATACAAGCAGCCGTATGCTCTGAGG
Organism: Alentia gelatinosa; assembly: GCA_950022655.1. Lineage (NCBI taxonomy): Eukaryota > Metazoa > Annelida > Polychaeta > Phyllodocida > Polynoidae > Alentia > Alentia gelatinosa. Next base: position 119,920,806 of record OX465581.1, on the reverse strand, counting down.
AGTTGATGCGTAGTAATATACGAGCATATGCGAGGATATTGCAGAGTCAACTCCGAGGAGAATACAGCCTCTTTTATCTGAAACCAGTCTATATTGTATTTATTATCAACCTTTTCTGGGTAAGTAGCATGTCGATATCAGTTCGTTTTAGTTATGCACTATTCTTCCGTACGCACTACTTTCCGTATGTGCCACTCGGAGCATACAACATATCCGTATGTGCCGGGTATGTCCATACACACTCCCTATGTGTTTTCTATGGACACTTTGTATTAGGTGGATAATAAAGTAAAAGATCTTGTAAGGTCCTAGATTATTCAAGGAGCCCCAATTTCCCTCTAGAATCTCAATTGATTATTGACCTTTACGCCCGTGTATTCCAGAGATTACTCCCTGCCCGGAGACTACCGCCACCTGGTTGTGAAGCCGGGAACTGTGGAGTGGAGCACACTGCATTACGAGGACGCTCTTCAGTCGTTGGTGCTGAGCGACTTCGAGAAACTCAGAGGAGAAGCATTACCAGAATCAGGTGAGTAGGCCAGGCTGTGTCTGTGCCAGTTTACATTTAAAGGCATGTCCTACAATGTGCAGTTGTGCCATTTGGTGTTTTTAAAAAAATTTCAATTATCAATAAAAACTGGATTTTTTTTTTGATTTTTTTTTTTTAGGGATTTGACGAGTTTTTGTCACTTTCAAGGCATCGGTTGAGTAGAGAAGTGCTTTCGCCTCGTTTTCTAAATAAAACTGGATTTTTATGATTCATTTTCATACTAAATGAGTAGATTTAACTTTTTGTCCAATTTATATCAAATTCCATAGGTAAGATATTGTTACAATGTGTATCTCTAAATCCCAAACTAGCATTGTGACCCCCTTTCTTTAAGTTAGATATGTGCTCTACAACACTTTGAGATCATCATATTCAACTTTCAGAAAAATGACATGGGTTTTGATTTTCAAAGCAAATTGTCCAAATTGTCGGAAATCACCTCGCTAGATATGCTCATGATATTGGAATTCCTTTTTATCCTACTCCGCATATAAATCTCCATAGACTTAACATGGTGGGCCTGTATGCCACGGTTATGCCATAAAATATTTATATGCCACTTGTGACATATGAAGTTAAAAACATATGACAGGGTAGGATAAAACCTAAACATCACTCAATTTCATATAATTGTTTACAACATTTTCGTGATGTTTCGTGATAATATTGTACTGATAGAGGAGCAAAATATCAAAAGAGGAACAAAATATCAAAAAGGCTCTTGAAAATGGGTGTTTGTGATATCCACGAGTCTCCTGCATGAATCTCGCCATTTTGGTCTATTGTGACATCAGGAATCTAAATCTGATGCTCGTTTGTTCCAAAAAGTGTAGCATCATGTCTGTTTACATGGTAACTGGAGGAAAATACGTCTCCTCTAATAAATATACAATTTTACTCTACCTTCACCTCTATAAAAAGATACCCAGAAAATACCCGCATCCTGATTATATATCCACTATTTATCTCTGACATAATCCATACTTAGTATACTAGCAAAACCCAGAAAGAACTGGAAAACTTTCGTTAAAGATACTCACAGGGATGTCAGCAGCCCTTGAATCAAATTCCTGAAGTTATTTTCTGAGTCAAACTTACCCTTCCACCCCTCCCCCCCCCCCCCCCCCCCACCAAAGACTACAATGGACAAGCTTACTGGGAACTCAAAAACGTTGAAAATTATGTCCCTTGGTGAGAAGGACAGGTACTACAGTCTGTGCTCTCCAAGCAGAGTCTTGTAGTATGAAGCTGGTTCCTGGTGTTATCTATGCATTGAAAGTGGTTTGTTTGGTAACAGTACAAGGGTTTCAGGGATTTTTATCAATGCATAATCTATGGGGAGCTTGTCAGGGAAAACCCTGAAAATCATGGAAGTAATAAGGCACACATTTATAGGAAAGTTGGGTATATGGGGTTCCTGATACACTCGGGGTTGACGTACACAGGCTCTATTGAAGCTTTTAAAATAGTGAGGACAATATTTCTGTGTATCATAAAAACCCTGATTTCAGGGATTTACTCTGACATCCCAGTAATCTTTTTTTTTTTTTTTTTTTTTTTATGTATACGGTTGAGTGATTATTTATTCCCGATGGAGCCGCCCCATGATCGATTCCCACCTTTTGAGAATCTGTAACCTATGCCCAACAACCTACATTTTATAGATTATCACAGCTTAAAATGTAGTGTCATTAAGCTCAGACATCACCAGTCTGATCACCTTGTTACCCACAAAGCTTCTTATGATGCCTGATGAGCCGCTTCCGGCGAAACCTTGCTAAATTACCCCCCACACACAGACAACAGCACACCTAAATACAGTATAATACTGTCCACATAACCCTCAGATCTCTGTAGAGACTCCAGGGTGACAGTTGTTGACACTATGATGTCATGACTGACAGTGCGCTATGGTTACGGTGGTTAGGGGCAGTTCTAAAAACTGCCATACAAGGTAGCATCGCTAGGAGAGAAGGACGTCGCCTCGTCCTACATTGAGTAATCATTATTTTCACGTTTTGTTTCAGCGGGCAGTAACCGGGCGTTGAGACTGGAGATATCTCTCACCTCATCGACATACGCCACCATGGCGTTAAGAGAAGTGCTGCGGTCAGATACCTCCGCCTGCCACCAGGCGTCGCTGAACCAATGAAAAGCATCTAGTACCTTCACAGCATTATTTATAAGACATATCCGTTTCGGCTTTAAAGGGTGGCGTCCACCAACCACGACAAGGCTACGACAAGCGCCGACAAGAAAGTTCCAAACAGCGCTTGTCACAGCCTTGTCGTAAGGAGGGGGGCTTTACGACAGCGTTGTCAGGGCGTGTCGGGAAGTTCACGCTCCACCAAGATTTCTTATTGTAGACCTCTGCAACACACTCCCGACATACCATGACACTCCACAACAAGGGTCCAGTCATAGGAAAAATCAAACATGTTCGATTTTGTCGTATCCTTGTTGGAAGGCTCCCGACAAGCTTCCAGTTGCAGCCTGTCATGGCCTTGTCGTAGACTGGGGTCCACCAACCACGATAAGGCTACGACAAGCCTTCCAATCGTAGACCTGTCGTGGACCTTGTCGGAAAGCCATTGTCATAGCCTTGTCGTGGTTGGTGGACGCCCCCCTTTAAATAACAGAGATGTCAGTGGGGCCACAAAAATACCCAGAGATTTCTGAATCCTAATGATCCAGTCGGGCTTATGACTGGCACTATAGGATATCTGCTAGAAGAATGTGTCTTTGTGTAGTTCTGCAATAATGAGTTCCTCTTCAAAGAAGATCATTTAAAAAAGATTAAAATTAGCCAGTTCTATATTCTGCAAAATATCTTTGCGAGTTATTTTACTCTTTTTGATAAGGCTTCAATAACTATATTCTCACATGACATATTATAAGACATTCAGATATCAACATTCTAGTTTGCCCTTGTCTGTAGGAGCATCTCCCATGAGAATCCTACCATCCTACAGCTCTAGCTTGGAGCACTGGGATTCATAGGTGCTCTAACTAAGTGCTCTAACTAAGTGATGGGCATTACTACCATGTCAGATATGACCGACTCTCCCCGACCTTAAGATTTCGGTGTACGCACTTTCACCGCACTTAGATAGAACAGAAGTTATTAAACTTTGCATTATTACATATATCGACCTACCACCCAGCCGGGGCCCAGCCGGACCCGGCTCCCGGTCGCTGTCTTTGATCTCAATAGGGTTGTTTTACGAGGTTATTAAAGAAGGAGGTGTTGTCGGGAAGAGCCTACATGTCGATGTCTTATAGGTATAAGACGCCGACATTTTTTTCCCGACTCTCACTGAGCCGATGGTCAGGATAAATCGGGGGGAAATTTCGGTGTCTTATAGGCTTTAGGAATATTGAAAGATTACGGGACAAGTTTCTCTACGATTTAGATTTTAGGTAACCTGTAATGTCCTCAAAAGATACAAATTCTTGAAATTTTCAAGTAAATTTTAAACTAATAACAAAATCCTACATGTAGGTAAAATCCTTATCTTCTGATTGTCTCAAACATGATCAAGACTTAGTACACTAGCAAAACCTTGAAATAACTGGAAAACTGACATCTTTGTTATTAAATAATTATTGCCGGAGATAACGGGAATTAACTCTAGATTCCTTAGATGTGTCTAATTGTTCATGAAATGGTAGAATAAAAGAAATATCACCAACACCAAACAAGTGGTTTCAAAATGTTTAATCTTTAGTTATGACATGCTATGATACATAGAATATGATGACTTGGACTTCTATCGCCGCTAGTAGAACGAGACGTACAAGAGAGGTCACAAGTAGACGTTGGCAGTTTGAAACTGGGATCATACTGTACAATCAACATTACTCCTAAAACACTCAACCTTTGTGAACAGACCCGCGGGAAGGGTTTCCTTTGTGACCCCTAAATTATAAAACATGGAGTCATTCGCCGAAAGAAAAAAACCGGGATAAAATCCCCAAGATTCATGACATTTTTCTTCTTCGGAAAAAAATAAAAAGAATCGGTGGTTTATACAAAGGACGGCCCTAGACGAATCCTTTTATCAATATTATATTGTGCGAAATTAAAAAGATGATATTTAAAAAAAATGTTTAATTCCCTGAACATTTTTCTTATTAAGTATTCAGTCTCATTTGCACAGATTTTAAATTAAGAACCTGATTTTTATTATCTATGTAAACAGGTGAAATATACCCAACCTTGGAAGCAGGGAGAAATATTGTAATTCATTTAAACAAAGTGTTGTGATTTTCTCCGGCTCCATATTGGCACATAAACACATCATCATTTAGTCCACATTTCATAGAATTACAGTAATGTAAAATCAACCACAAATTTATCCACAGTAAATCCAATCTCTCGAGCCCAGTTGCTCAAAGCAGAAAATGTGACCTAGAGAATTTTTTTTTCAATTTAAAAAAAAAAAGTTGCTTTCATACAATTAAGAAGCCTAGAACTCCTGAACACGATTATTGTCTTTTTTACACATCGCGCCAGTGTCAGATGAAGTTACAATGAATAAGGATAAATATGTGTATATTCATAACAATATTATGCTAAATACCAGTACGTGCATGTTGAAACTGCCATAATCTTACACTCCAAACCTAGTCGGTGGGGTTTGCCTTTCTCTCCTCTCTGGATTTTCTTCAGGAAAGTAAAATTTCACCAGAGGAAGGATCCTGGGGTCTGTTGAATAACTTATCCCTACGAAAGTCCAGGGTACAAAGAGACCTCATATCAGGGTAATTATTTGATAATATTCAAGCTCGTTCGCTAAGACAGTCCTAGCCGACGGAAAGTCATCCATAAAGGTTGAATAAAATTGAACCATATCATCCCAGGTTCTGATTAGCATACAGAAAAGGGTCTTCATGTACGAGCCTAAATTATTCAACAGGCCCCAGTGCAGTGAATTCTGGAGCAGTTCTGATTGGTCACTGATTTACATCGTAGACCTGTTCCTATCTCCAACATGCTCATTTTTCCCACTCAGTTCCTAACTAGACATTCTCCCAGCACTGCCCTCAATCAGAAACAACTGTTAGGATGGGAGTAGGAGGAGGGGAGGGGGTTAAAGGGATGCTGTAGTATTTTGTATACTGTAAAAGTCCTACACTCCACACAACTATCAAAGGCACTACCTTAAATAGAGAACTTGTGTTGCTGGGCACAATACATTGAGCTCTGCACAGAATCGCGTGGTTTTCTCAACATACTAAGAAGGAATTGCATCGGGATCCATAACCTATATAAAACACCATGATTTTGGTTGCAAAGTAATCTCACGAGGCAAACCCCAGTGAGATTACCAAGCAAACCAAAATGAATGGCATATTTTCAGTGGCTATGGATCGAGTGCGGTTCAGATTTTATCTCACCCCTATAACTTACTAATTGGCTAACGTTTGTGACATCATCTCCCATTGAGTATATCTGTATAATACTCCATGGGTGTTGAGTACAAGTTCCCAATGTTAAGTCAATAGGGAAAAATACCAGGGGTGAGATAATCTACATGAGCTCCTGCTTGAAGATAGCTTGTAATTGTGTGGTGGGAGGGCACCATGTGGTATAGAATATTCCTGGTGTTTTGTATTTATTTATTATCCTCATCAATACTAAACCATATTATGCTTAATTATGACAATTTGGTCCACTTAGATGACAAAAAAACCCAAAAAAAACTTAGCCATTAGATCCTATGCCAGGTTGAAAATCGGACAAGGGTTGACCATCCATGAACGTTCAGTCGTACAAACACAAATACTGACGAAAAAAATAATGTTTGCTTTGTATATATATGATACACAATGTCATGAATTTATATATTATGTATATATGTAATCATCATCGGCAACAGAACGTGACCACCTTACATATGTATCCAGACGAAGAAACATTATGCCACAGAACATCACAAGATGGGGCTAGCAACCCATCCTTTCCTTAAAAGTGCGTGTTACGTCACCACCGATACCCGTGACGTCACTACAACGGTGGACCTTTTTACTACAGGCAAGTACCTCTGTCGTGTGAATAATTAAAATGCCGAGGATTGTATTTTCTCTCGCAGAACGTTGACTATACAAAATACTTAGTAAAACAGCAGCACCAAAAAACAAGTCTACAATCAAAATGATCAAACTCAATAGATTAAAGTGACCTTGGTTTTCAGCTGAACAACCGACGGGATAAATATATATATGTATATATCTATAACTTTTTGTTATTATATTTTTTAGGGTTTTTTATACAAGGTTCTCTCACTCATGCTGGAATAATCGCGATGTAGCTTAGTAAAGTGTGTGGGATTGTTTTGTTCACTGTTCAGTGGGCATCTAGCTGTCTCTCTCTCTACATGGCTTGTTAATAATCATAACTAGCCACAGTCTACAAACTACACAAAGAGTAGATATTCCTGAAGGGCGGTTCATTATTAATATCTCGTGATGAACGCAGAATTCGCTCATGATTCATCTGTAGTAGTAATAGTAGTAATAGTAGTAGTACAGCCCTGGTGGGTAGTATGATAATATATATATAATATATGTGTGGGTGAGTATACTGGAGCCCTGTGCCATAGAGGATGTAATAAAAGTGGCAGCGTTTTCCTTAAACCTAGCAGGATAATAAAACGACACTTAATCCTAAGGTCCAGCCGTTTATCCACGATGACGTGAGCTTACCTCCGATGCCCTTCACGTGTCCTTGACCTCCGAGCCGCAATGAAGGCAGCCATCTTGGGGGAGTGTGGATCATTACAAAGAGCGCCGCCAGGACTGAATCTGTCTATCAGGGTTTCCTACAGTTGGTCGGGCAGCGACATGAATCCCGCTGTACCAGGGAATCGTCTTAGTAGTAGTAGTAGCCAGCCTTGTGTGATTCACTTTTGAATAATTCTCAGTATACTGTGTGTCTACCGCGCGGCAGATCGGTGAGTTCAGATGCCAGTGCCACTCAAACCATCCAGACTGGTAGCGTGCATTGGGAAGGGAAGGTTTGATTCCGGGGAAGGGAGGAGTGGGGGTGTTGGGGAGAGATGTGGGTTTTTTTGAGAATCATTGTAAATTTCTGTTATTGGGGAGTGATACAAACAATGATGAAGTGAAACGCGCATGTACAGGACATGTAGAACAAGGACTTATAGAATATGTACCAGACACATAGACCATGTACCAGGCCAGTCAAGCATCTATGTGCAATGCCCCAGATACTTAGAACAAGTTCCTAACTAGACATGACATGCCATGACACTCCACGACAAGGGTCTAGTCGTAGTAAAAATCAAACATGTTCGATTTTGTCATAACCTTGTAGGAAGGCTCCCGACAAGCTTCCAGTTGCAGCCTGTCGTGGCCTTGTTGTGGCCTTGTTGTAGACTGTTGTCGGGAACTGGGGTCCACCAACCACGACAAGGCTACGACAAGCCTTCCAATCGTAGACCTGTCGTGGACCTTGTCGGAAAGCCATTGTCGTAGCCTTGTCGTGGTTGGTGGACGCCCCCCTTTAAATAACAGAGATGTCAGTGAGGCCTACAAAAATACCCAGAAAATATCTGAATCCTGATGATCCAGGGATGCCAGTTGGGGACAGGAAAAAATTCTACATGGGGACTGAGGCCAGTTTATGTATCACCTAAACTGCACACCCCATAGCCTGGCAGCCTGGCCTAGTTAGACTATAGGCCAGGTAACGGGTTCCAGTTTCATGTTGCATTATTGGTAACGCCTCCATTTTTCTGTTGCATTGTGGGATTGCCCCACCTTGGCAGACCACCAGATACACTGGTTCCCGGTATCCGCTTTGAGAGCATGAGCGCCCTGGCCCTAGAGACAACGGGACGTACTACGGCCTAGTTGAAGGACGTAGGAACCCGTTACCTGTCCTTTATTTCATTAGGGCAGGGAACCAGTCTACACACCCTATGACTCTCCCAGCAGATCATCGGGCTTATGACTGGTAGTACATGTATAGGATATCTGCTAGAAGAATGTGTCTTTGTGTAGTTCTGCAATAATGAGTTCCTCTTCAAAGAAGTTCATTTTAAAAAATTACAAATAACCTGTTCTATATTCTGCAAAATATCTTTGCAAGTTTATTAAGCATCCCTTTGATTATTTTACACTTTTTGATAAGGCTTCAATAACTATATTCTCACATGACATATTAAAAGACATTCAGATATCAACATTCTAGTTTGCCCTTGTCCGTAAGAGCATCTCCCATAAGAATCCCACCATCCTACAGCTCTAGCTTGGAGCACTGGGATTCATAGGTACTCTAACTAAGTGATGGCTGTATCTGAGTAAAGCCTACAAGACACCGACCCGACGGCTGTGCCCGATTCTACCTTTCTTTGCCCGACGGATCCGTCGGGTCTGTGACAATCTGTGTCAATCGGGTCGGTGTACGCACTTCACCGACCCGATTTTATTGCTTTTCCCAATGGGTCGGGCATTACTACCATGTCAGATATGACCAACTCTCCCCGACCTTAAGATTTTGGTGTACGCACTTTCACCGACTGTTCCCGATTCTGAGTAGGCCCTTATATAGTGATGTATTCAATCGCCCCATTCTATACCCAAGTATTTTATACCGATTTGTAGGGGAGACAGAGGCGATTATAGATCTGTAATCCGTTTTCCAATATCTTAGATAGAACAGAAGTTATTAAACATTGCAATATTACATATATCGACCTACCACCCAGCCGGGGCCCAGCCGGATCCGGGTCCCGGTCGCTCTCTTTGATCTCAATAAGGTTGTTTTACGAGATTATAAAAGAAGGAGGTGTTGTCGGGAAGATCCTACATTTCGGTGTCTTATAGGTATAAGACACCAACATTTTATTCCCGACTCTCACCGAGCCGATGGTCGGGATAAATCGGGAGGAAATTTCGGTGTCTTATAGGCTTTAGGAGTATTGAAAGATTACAAGACAAGTTTGTCTAAGATTTAGATTTTAGGTAACCTGTAATGTCCTCAAAACATAAGAATTCTTGGAATTTTCAAGTAACTTTTAGACTAATAACAAAATCCTACATGTTGGTAAAATCCTTATCTTCTGATTGTCTCAAACATGATCAAGACTTAGTACACTAGCAAAACCTTGAAATAACTGGAAAACTGACATCTTTGTTATTAAATAATTATTGCCGGAGATAACGGGAATTAACTCTAGATTCCTTAGATGTGTCTAATTGTTCATGAAATGGTAGAATAAAAGAAATATCACCAACACCAAACAAGTGGTTTCAAAATGTTTAATCTTTAGTTATGACATGCTATGATACATAGAATATGATGACTTGGACTTCTATCGCCGCTAGTAGAACGAGACGTACAAGAGAGGTCACAAGTAGACGTTGGCAGTTTGAAACTGGGATCATACTGTACAATCAACATTAGTCCTAAAACACTCAACCTTGGTGAACGGACCCGCGGGAAGGGTTTCCTTTGTGACCCCTAAATTATAAAACATGGAGTCATTCGCCGAAAGAAAAAAAACGGGATAAAATCCCCAAGATTCATGACATTTTTCTTCTTCGGAAAAAAATAAAAAGAATCGGTGGTTTATACAAAGGACGGCCCTAGACGAATCCTTTTATCAATAGTATATTGTGCGAAATTAAAAAGATGATATTTTAAAAAAATGTTTAATTCCCTGAACATTTTTCTTATTAAGTATTCAGTCTCATTTGCACAGATTTTAAATTAAGAACCTGATTTTTATTATCTATGTAAACAGGTGAAATACACCCAACCTTGGAAGCAGGGAGAAATATTGTAATTCACTTAAACAAAGTGTTGTGATTTTCTCCGGCTCCATATTGGCACATAAACACATCATCATTTAGTCCACATTTAATAGAATTACAGTAATGTAAAATCAACCACAAATTTATCCACAGTAAATCCAATCTCTCGAGCCCAGTTGCTCAAAGCAGAAGATGTGACCTAGAGAAGTTTTTTTTTCAATTTAAAAAAAAAAGTTGCTTTCATACAATTAAGAAGCCTAGAACTCCTGAACCCGATTATTGTCTTTTTTACACATCGCGCCAGTGTCAGATGAAGTTACAATGAATAAGGATAAATATGTGTATATTCATAACAATATTATGCTAAATACCAGTACGTGCATGTTGAAACTGCCATAATCTTACACTCCAAACCTAGTCGGTGGGGTTTGCCTTTCTCTCCTCTCTGGATTTTCTTCAGGGAAGTAAAATTTCACCAGAGGAAGGATCCTGGGGTCTGTTGAATAACTTATCCCTACGAAAGTCCAGGGTACAAAGAGACCTCATATCAGGGTAATTATTTGATAATATTCAAGCTCGTTCGCTAAGACAGTCCTAGCCGACGGAAAGTCATCCATAAAGGTTGAATAAAATTGAACCACATCATCCCAGGTTGTGATTAGCATACAGAAGAAGGGTCTTCATGTACGAGCCTAAATTATTCAACAGGCCCCAGTGCAGTGAATTCTGGAGCAGTTCTGATTGGTCACTGATTTACATCGTAGACCTGTTCCTATCTCCAACATGCTCATTTTTCCCACTCAGTTCCTAACTACACATTCTCCCAGCACTGCCCTCAATCAGAAACAACTGTTAGGATGGGAGTAGGAGGAGGGGAGGGGGTTAAAGGAGATGCTGTAGTATTTTGTATACTGTAAAAGTCCTACACTCCACACAACTATCAAAGGCACTACCTTAAATAGAGAACTTGTGTTGCTGGGCACAATACATTGAGCTCTGCACAGAATCGCGTGGTTTTCTCAACATACTAAGAAGGAATTGCATCGGGATCCATAACCGATATAAAACACCATGATTTTGGTTGCAAAGTAATCTCACGAGGCAAACCCCAGTGAGATTACCAAGCAAACCAAAATGAATGGCATATTTTCAGTGGCTATGGATCGAGTGCGGTTCAGATTTTATCTCACCCCTATAACTTACTAATTGGCTAACGTTTGTGACATCCTCCCCCATTGAGTATTTCTGTATAATACTCCATGGGTGTTGAGTACAAGTTCCCAGTGTTAAGTCAATAGGGAAAATACCAGGGGTGAGATAATCTACATGAGCTCCTGCTTGAAGATAGCTTGTAATTGTGTGGTGGGAGGGCACCATGTGGTATAGAATATTCCTGGTGTTTTGTATTTATTTATTATCCTCATCAATACTAAACCATATTATGCTTAATTATGACAATTTGGTCCACTTAGATGACAATAAAAACCCAAAAAAACTTAGCCATTAGATCCTATGCCAGGTTGAAAATCGGACAAGGGTTGACCATCCATGAACGTTCAGTCGTACAAACACAAATACTGACGAAAAAAATAATGTTTGCTTTGTATATATATGATACACAATGTCATGAATTTATATATTATGTATATATGTAATCATCATCGGCAACAGAACGTGACCACCTTACATATGTATCCAGACGAAGAAACATTATGCCACAGAACATCACAAGATGGGGCTAGCAACCCATCCTTTCCTTAAAAGTGCGTGTTACGTCACCACCGATACCCGTGACGTCACTACAACGGTGGACCTTTTTACTACAGGCAAGTACCTCTGTCGTGTGAATAATTAAAATGCCGAGGATTGTATTTTCTCTCGCAGAACGTTGACTATACAAAATACTTAGTAAAACAGCAGCACCAAAAAACAAGTCTACAATCAAAATGATCAAACTCAATAGATTAAAGTGACCTTGGTTTTCAGCTGAACAACCGACGGGATAAATATATATATGTATATATCTATAACTTTTTGTTATTATATTTTTTAGGGTTTTTTATACAAGGTTCTCTCACTCATGCTGGAATAATCGCGATGTAGCTTAGTAAAGTGTGTGGGATTGTTTTGTTCACTGTTCAGTGGGCATCTAGCTGTCTCTCTCTCTACATGGCTTGTTAATAATCATAACTAGCCACAGTCTACAAACTACACAAAGAGTAGATATTCCTGAAGGGCGGTTCATTATTAATATCTCATGATGAACGCAGAATTCGCTCATGATTCATCTGTAGTAGTAATAGTAGTAATAGTAGTAGTACAGCCCTGGTGGGTAGTATGATAATATATATATAATATATGTGTGGGTGAGTACACTGGAGCCCTGTGCCATAGAAGATGTAATAAAAGTGGCAGCGTTTTCCTTAAACCTAGCAGGATAATAAAACGACACTTAATCCTAAGGTCCAGCCGTTTATCCACGATGACGTGAGCTTACCTCCGATGCCCTTCACGTGTCCTTGACCTCCGAGCCGCAATGAAGGCAGCCATCTTGGGGGAGTGTGGATCATTACAAAGAGCGCCGCCAGGACTGAATCTGTCTATCAGGGTTTCCTACAGTTGGTCGGGCAGCGACATGAATCCCGCTGTACCAGGGAATCGTCTTAGTAGTAGTAGTAGCCAGCCTTGTGTGATTCACTTTTGAATAATTCTCAGTATACTGTGTGTCTACCACGCGGCAGATCGGTGAGTTCAGATGCCAGTGCCACTCAAACCATCCAGACTGGTAGCGTGCATTAGGAAGGGAAGGTTTGATTCCAGGGAAGGGAGGAGGGGGGTGTTGGGGAGAGATGTGGTTTTTTTTTTGAGAATCTTTGTAAATTTCTGTTATTGGGGAGTGATACAAACAATGATGAAGTGAAACACATACCAGATACACGTCAAACATGTACAAGACATTGTAGAACAAGGACTTACACAATCTGTACCAGACACATAGACCATGTACCAGGCCAGTCAAGCAAGGATCAGAGCTTCTTTTTTTTCTTCTTTTTTTTAAATTTATAAGTATAAGTATGATAACACCTGCTCCATACCTCTCACTGGATGAGACTTAAAAATTGAACAGTTTTTTAAAAATCTAAACACACTTACCCAATTAAGACCTGGTACCTTCTATTGCTGTTCATTCATTTACTGTATCTTTTTCATCTTTTCACATCAATTTCTCTGTATTAACATGTTGACTTTGTATACAACTACGATTATGATAGAGGAAATGTCCATGGATTGTAATCGAAAACCAACCATGTAGTTGAATTGCATCCAATAAATTTTTTTTTTTTAAAATGCACCAGATACTTAGAACACATACCAGACAACTAGAACAAGCACTGGTCACATAGATCACATACCAGACACCTAGAGCAAGTACCAGTCACATAGATCACATACCAGACATGTAGATCAAGTACCAGCCACGTAGAATGTGTACGGGACACAAAGAACATAGAGCATGTACCAGAAATGTAAAACATATACTGGCAGACACTTCCAACATAAACCAGACATATGCAAAACATATAACATGTACTTTACACGCATACCACACCTCGTGCCTGCTTATCTGTGGCCAACATTACTCTGACAGTGACAGCAGACAGCGGGAAGACACAGGAAGTGGAGGAATCCTAATGAGAGCTAAAAATCCGGTGGGTGCTCATCGTAGAATGCCCCTATTATCGACATCTGCGATGATTTGAGTGACGGGTTCATCATCATTCCATCATTACATCCTGCACATATACATAATCTGAACTTGTCTCACCATTATTATCATTAATTAATCCATCACTGTTGTCGTGGTGGTGGTGGGGTACGGTTGGGGGAGGGGTGTGAAGTGGGTGCGGGGTGCTGTGTGTGGTGGGGTTACGGGGGCACGTACGGGGGTGGGTTTCTGTAGGTGTGTTGCATGCGGGGTCGTGGTTGGCGTTGGTCTCGGGATCCCCCAGTGAAGGGTGGCGGCGGCTGGTACAGCGGAGACATCATGTCGTTGTCCTCTCGTTCGTCCTCAGTCGTCTCGATCGGGTCCTTGTGGTCAGAGTTGGGCGTCGATGGGGCAGACCCGAAGGACGATTGGCGGTAGCCGGGCGGGGGCAGCGGAGGCTTCTCATCATCGAGGATCAATGGCTTGGTTGGGGGGTCAGGCTTTTCTTCCAACTCATCAGCGAATATGATGGGGATCCCCTTGTTGTCGAAGGTGTGGCGGTCGGCATCGCTCATCTTGCCCTTGTAGCGGCGTTTCCGGTACAGGAAGCAGGCGATGATGCCTGCGAGAAGCAACATGGCGGCTATGACGATAGCCGGGACGACGGTGGTGATTAGAACGTCTTCGTCGCTCGTCTCGCGCGGGGCAGGCTGCACCTGTCCGGGGTCCTCCGGTGGCTTGCGGCTCGACTCGAGCGGAGGCACCCCTCCAACACACATGCCACGAGGCTCTGCGCCTGCCTTCAAGACGCGGAGCGGATACATGGCAGCCACCATTTTCTGGTTGAGCGAGTTATTTGTGGTGATCAGGTACTGCAGCAGTATGGCGATCTTCCTCTTCGGGCACGTATCTGTGGGCAGGCTGTTGTTCGTCCAGGCGTAAACTACGGAGCCTTCACCGATCTTCGTCACGGTGATCATCTCTGCGTTGGGATCGCCATACAAGGCAGCGAGTTTGTTGGCCACCTCGATGCGGTTATCGACGTCAGTCAGGAACTTCCGGTAGTCCAGATCCAGAGTGAGGCTGAACTCGTGGTTAATACGCTGCTCGTTAGGGCGGCGCTGCACGACAATCTCGAAAGCGTCGCGCGCAATCTTCCCACGACTGTCAATGGCTGCCATTAGATACTCCTGGCGTCCCACGTGACTGGCCAAAGCGAGGCCGTACAGAGTCTGCGCAGAGTTGTTAAACCGAACCCATGAGTTACGGGGCAGAGTCAGCCCGTCTACAGTGAGGAACACCAACTTCAGGTTCTCCGTATCTCCATCCTCGAAGTCGTAGAATGTGTCGCGGGGCACCTTGTAGTGCAGCACATCCCCAACCACCACAGAGATGCGGTCGATGTCGTTCTTGAGGATCGGGGCATAGTTGAAGGGTTCCACAGTGTGCTCGGTGGGTTTGACAGGAGTGGTTGATGACACTGGCGGTTCGGTGCCCTTCCCAATGGGCTGCTCGGTGGGAGGTGTCGTATCTGCCGTTGTAGGTCTGACTGGTGGTTCGGTTGAGACTTCCGGCACAATGTATGTGCGTGTTGGGAGAACCTCGGTTGCGCCAGTCGCCTGTACTGTAGGCAAGCCTGGCGTTATAGATGGCTCCAGCACAGCGATGGTGCTCGTCATGCTGGGGCTGATGATGCCGATGGTCGGCTGTGGCCGCTCCATGGAGGTGTCCAATACTGTTGGTGTGACATCAATCACACGAGTTGGCACAATTGGCATCACAGTCGGCGTTGGCATCGGGGTCTTAGGGTATTTGGTCTTGTGGTGGTGATGCTTCTTAGTCGGGGAGTGTTTGGGACGCTTGGTTTTGTGATGGTGCTGGTGGCGTCCCCGTGACTTGGTACGATGGTGGTGACGATGGCGTGTACGTGTAGGCTGGATCTCGCCACCAAATGTAGGCGACGCCATACTGGGCACCACACGGGTGGGGACCAGGTGCTCAGTCTCCTCTACGACAATAGTCGGCACGGGCTGGTGAGTGGGAGGGCCCATGGTGGGCTGGAGTGTCGGAGTAGGCTGGACGGCGGCCTGGCGCTTCATGCGATGTGGCGCGTGGATCTTATTGTTGGTCACATGCCAGCCGATAATGCCATGCCCTACGGCGCTACTCATAGACCCATCATGAGCCGTCGCCTCGACGGTCTGCAGCACGGGCATGTGGTTCGCGTTGACGTTACCACAGCCCACTTCCCACTGGACGACCGCGCCCGGATAGCGGGGGCGCTTCACATCCCCCGGACCCGCCACCAGGGCGGAGCTATCAAACATAGGCCGGTTCCCAACCGGTAGAACGCGGGGCAGCTCGGGTGGGATGCTTAGGTGGGAGCACAACCCATGCAGCATGCTCACCCTGTCCTCGGCCCCGATACTCCCGAGGTCCGTATCGATAATTATAGTTACCATGGTAACCGAAGACCCATCTGAACACTTAATCGGCTTCATCCCTTCTGTGAACGCCTCCTTCAGTGGGGTCGCTGAGGTGGGTGAGTGCGCACTGTCTTCGTTAATGTTCACCATGAAGGTGTCCTTCGCAGTGGACTGCGTGTCGTTGGTGAACTGTCCAATGGCCTGCACTTGGATTGAGATGGCGGAGTTAGCCTCCTCCTGTCCGGGGATGCCGCGTAGGCTCTGCGTGCCCACATCATAGAACAGCCACGTGGGCAACTGATCCTTCCCAGCCTCCGTCACCTGAAACACACAGAATATAACAATACATTATTACACTTGTAGAATGAGGCTTTCTCTGGGGTTTAAAATAATGGCTCAGTTTCACCTATTCCAAATCATGCTATTTTCATCAGCTGGTGGTCATTTTTCATGTGGAATTTCCTGCCTGAGAGAGACTGAGAAAACATGGAAAATACATCGTTATTGGGCATGGAATGAGGCTCGGGTGTGTGGGGAGGTTTGAACCACTGCTCATTGGGGTGTGAATTAGGGCCAACTCATTCTCTCTCTGTTTTATACAAGCAACTTTTTTTGATATACTGAAAATGAAAGCAAGGATTCCCTTGGAAAATAGGAAAACTATCATCTCTGCAACTGTTCTGGTAAGTGATGTCTATTTTGTGCTGCCTTTATTTGGCGGCTAGATGTGAAAATATAAAGTGTTTATATATTATCAATATTTCTAGCACCCTTCATATTTCCTGTGTTAAATCTACTATGCAGAAAATTGATAACCTTTTCATGGCTATTGATGTTACTTACGAGAATTAGAAACCCCCATTGAGGTTTTTTTTTATATCATTTAATATGTGGATAAATTGTTTTGCTTCAATATTTTCATTTGTTTTAGATAAGTAACGTTAAATCTTATCTTACATAAATTATGGTAAATAAGACACGCACGTCTTTAAAAAAAAAATGGTTTGGGTTTTATAGTGTAGCAATAGTCAGGGAAATATAAATGGAAGATAACATCTCTGAGATGAGAATGACAAGATGTTGAAACAGAGAAACGTGACAGACTTTACACCGTATGACCCACATGGGTGGATCGACTGAGCACACAATCTAAGTGCATCTCAACCTTGTTTGATATGAAGAATGGGCAAAAATAGCATTATAGAAGATGGCTTATATTCCCTTAAAGCTCCCAAGGATGATAAATATGTCAACAATCATATTTCGGTTAATTCCTTTGAAGGTCTGGAGTGACGTACAATGTAGTGCTCAAGCATACAGCTATGCTGATAAGAAGGTTTAGAAAAGAAACTAGCAAGTTTTGGTAAAAGTTGTTTGATGTGGAGTGATATTAACGAGGCGACAGCTAAGTGAATATCACATATCATTCAAACGAGTTGGAGAACAACAACTTTGACCAAAACGAGTTGCTTTCTGTATTTATCTCACCCCTGTACACACTAAAGGAATGGAAAACAAACAGGATATAGACCATGGAGAACAGACTGCAATACTCATAGGGGTATGGAGAACGAGTTCCCAATGTTAAGCCTATGGGACAAATACACCCGGGGTGAGATCAAGTCTTAATTTGACACATCTCACTGCACACTATATGCATACACTTTTGTACCGTACAGAATTTTGTTGGTTTAAGCAAATTGGAAAGGTTTGACCAGTAAAGATGGTATCTCTCTGGGATGGTTTTGTGTACAGGCGGCCGTAAATCACGAGAGGTTGACGCGTCGTAATACATGAGCGCTAACGAGTATATTATGACATCAACTTCGAGTGGTTTACGCTTGGCCACAAAACCATTGTTTGTATTCTTGAGTTAATCTAACTCAGTAATTTCCATATTATAAGGTATAACAATAGGGATCATTTCTTTGCTCTACAGTACAATTTTCCCGTATACCATGGTTTTGAGGCCATATACCACAGGTTTGAATCCGTATACCACAGTTATGGTATCTGACAGGTTTTATACAATGGGTCATGGTTTACTGAGTCCCCATACATCTGCAAAGGCGTCTTTGTATACGATGGATAAAAAAGAGAAGGAGCCACTGTGTAAAAAATAAGTTTCTCCAAACAGAAAGCCCCACCAGCTTCCTCCATTCACCACCAGTCTCCGCCACCAGTCTCCTGCCCTCCGCTGGTTGCCCGCTGGTGTTGACACGCCGTTAACAGGTGCTCGGGGTACGCCGGGTACCAGCCTCGTGTGTTGACATTACACTAGAGGGCGCTGTGGTTTGCGAGACGCTGGCCTGACAGATGGCGCCCTCTATACACAGACCCGTGCACTCTGAGTACAGCTTTTCTGGTTTTTCTCTGCACTGCTCGAGAGCCTCACACGACATTTTTCTCGTGGCTGCGACCAAGCGGGTGTCTCTCTGAGATAAAGGTGTCTGATGGTTTACGACGGGGTGTTGGCCAGTGTTATCATAACATCAGAAATTAGGTTCTCTGCCCACGAATACCGGGTCTAGCGGAGAGTTTTAGACTGGCCTCAGTCCCTGTGGCCTACCTCTCCCCCTACACTCCACCTCAGTCCCTGTGTCCTACCTCTCCCCTACACTCCACCTCAGTCCCTGTGTCCTACCCCTCCCCTACACTCTACCTCAGTCCCTGTGTCCTACCTCTCCCCTACACTGCACCTCAGTCCCTGTGTCTTAACTCTCCCCTACACTCCGCCTCAGTCCCTGTGTCCTACCTCTCCCCTACACTGCACCTCAGTCCCTGTGTCTTAACTCTCCCCTACACTCCGCCTCAGTCCCTGTGTTCTACCCCTCCCCCTACACTCCACCTCAGTCCCTGTGTCCTACCCCTCCCCCTACACTCCACCTCAGTCCCTGTGTCCTACACTCCACCTCAGTCCCTGTATCCTACCTCTCCCCCTACACTCCACCTCAGTCCCTGTGTCCTACCCCTCCCCCTACACTCCACCTCAGTCCCTGTATCCTACCTCTCTCCCTACACTCCACCTCAGTCCCTGTGTCCTACCCCTCCCCCTACACTCCACCTCAGTCCCTGTGTCCTACCCCTCCCCTACACTCCACCTCAGTCCCTGTGTCCTACCCCTCCCCCTACACTCCACCTCAGTCCCTGTGTCCTACCCCTCCCCCTACACTCCACCTCAGTCCCTGTGTCCTACCCCTCCCTTACACTCCACCTCAGTCCCTGTGTTCTACCCCTCCCCTACACTCCACCTCAGTCCCTGTGTCCTACCCCTCCCCTACACTCCACCTCAGTCCCTGTGTTCTACCTCTCCCCCTACACTCCACCTCAGTCCCTGTGTCCCCCCCCCTCCCCCTACACTCCACCTCAGTCCCTGTGTCCTACCTCTCCCCCTACACTCCACCTCAGTCCCTGTGTCCTACCTCTCCCCCTACACACCACCTCAGTCTCTGTGTCCTACCTCTCCCCCTACACTCCACCTCAGTCCCTGTGTCCTACCTCTCCCCCTACACTCCACCTCAGTCCCTGTGTCCTACCCCTCCCCTACACTCCACCACAGTCCCTGTGTCCTACCTCTCCCCCTACACTCCACCTCAGTCCCTGTGTCCTACCTCTCCCCCTACACTCCACCTCAGTCCCTGTGTCCTACCCCTCCCCCTACACTCCACCTCAGTCCCTGTGTCCTACCCCTCCCCTACACTCCACCTCAGTCCCTGTGTCCTACCCCTCCCCTACACTCCACCTCAGTCCCTGTGTCCTACCCCTCCCCTACACTCCACCTCAGTCCCTGTGTTCTACCCCTCCCCCTACACTCCACCTCAGTCCCTGTGTCCTACCCCTCCCCTACACTCCACCTCAGTCCCTGTGTCCTACCTCTCCCCCTACACTCCACCTCAGTCCCTGTGTCCTACCCCTCTCCTACACTCCACCTCAGTCCCTGTGTCCTACCCCTCCCCTACACTCCACCTCAGTCCCTGTGTCCTACCCCTCCCCCTACACTCCACCTCAGTCCCTGTGTCCTACCCCTCCCCTACACTCCACCTCAGTCCCTGTGTCCTACCTCTCCCCTACACTCCACCTCAGTCCCTGTGTCCTACCTCTCCCCTACACTCCACCTCAGTCCCCGTGTCCTACCCCTCCCCTACACTCCACCTCAGTCCCTGTGTCCTACCTCTCCCCTACACTGCACCTCAGTCCCTGTGTCCTAACTCTCCCCTACATTCCACCTCAGTCCCTGTGTCCTACCCCACCCCCTACACTCCACCTCAGTCCCTGTGTCCTACCCCTCCCCTACACTCCACCTCAGTCCCTGTGTCCTACCTCTCCCCCTACACTCCACCTCAGTCCCTGTGTCCTACCCCACCCCCTACACTCCACCACAGTCCCTGTGTCCTACCTCTCCCCTACACTCCACCTCAGTCCCCGTGTCCTACCCCTCCCCTACACTCCACCTCAGTCCCTGTGTCCTACCTCTCCCCTACACTCCACCTCAGTCCCTGTGTCCTACCTCTCCCCTACACTCCACCTCAGTCCCCGTGTCCTACCCCTCCCCTACACTCCACCTCAGTCCCTGTGTCCTACCTATCCCCTACACTGCACCTCAGTCCCTGTGTCCTAACTCTCCCCCTACACTCCGCCTCAGTCCCTGTGTCCTACCTCTCCCCTACATTCCACCTCAGTCCCTGTGTCCTACCCCACCCCCTACACTCCACCTCAGTCCCTGTGTCCTACCCCTCCCCTACACTCCACCTCAGTCCCTGTGTCCTACCTCTCCCCCTACACTCAACCTCAGTCCCTGTGTCCTACCCCACCCCCTACACTCCACCTCAGTCCCTGTGTCCTACCCCTCCCCTACACACCACCTCAGTCCATGTGTCCTACCTCTCCCCTACACTCCACCTCAGTCCCTGTGTCCTACCCCTCCCCTACACACCACCTCAGTCCCTGTGTCCTACCCCTCCCCCTACACTCCACCTCAGTCCCTGTGTCCAACCTCTCCCCTACACTGCACCCCAGTCCCTGTGTCCTACCTCTCCCCCTACACTCCACCTCAGTCCCTGTGTCCTATCCCTCCCCCTACACTCCACCCCAGTCCCTGTGTCCTACCCCTCCCCCTACACTCCACCTCAGTCCCTGTGTCCTACCCCTCCCCTACACTCCACCTCAGTCCCTGTGTCCTACCCCTCTCCCTACACTCCACCTCAGTCCCTGTGTCCTACCCCTCCCCTACACTCCACCTCAGTCCCTGTGTCCTACCTCTCCCCCTACACTCCACCTCAGTCCCCGTGTCCTACCCCGCCCCCTACACACCGCCTCAGTCCCTGTGTACTACCCCTACCCTAGACTTGCTCAAGTCTTTGATTATGAACATTCATTAAATGATTAAAGAAAATCGGAATACAATTCATTATAGTCTGTGTCCTTCTCTGACTGGCCCATGAATGTCACTCAGAAGGGCTGGAGGGGTAGGACACAGGGACTGAGGCTAGTCTACCTCTCCCGTACACTCCACCTCAGTCCCTGTGTCCTACCCCTCTCCCTACACTCCACCTTAGTCACTGATTCCCGGGCATAAGGGGAGGTCCAAATATCTGATAATCATTGTATTCCAGGCAGCCCCCCCCCCCCACCCTCTTCCCCCTAAAATACATTATGTAAGAATTCAAGAGCTTTCTCACCCCTGAACCCCTGCAAAATCTCGATGAGAGAATCCCCTGTCTAAACTTGGCAGTCCAGACACTCTCCATGGTTCTCTCCATAACTCCCTGTATGGCACAGAGACTATGGACGGAGAGTGGAGAGTCTCCCCTCGGACCAGCAGCCACTAGTCACTCAGGTTACATGTCCGCAAAGGTCGAGCCTCAAGGTCGTGGTCAAGGTCAAACTGTTCTGGGAAAGGTCAAGAGGTCGAGGGAAGTGAGATGGATGACGGGAAGGTGAGTAGCGCGGAGAGGGTCTTCAAACTTTAAACAGAATGTCCGCTGGGCAACTTTCCCTGGCAAAACACTTCACTGTAAAACCGCGTGACATCAAGATGTGCTTTTAGCAGGGTTCGTACATAGACAGCCCAATAATATTCCAGGCTTTTTCCAGACCTTTCCAGTCTTTAAGATTTTTTTCAAGGCAAATTTAGTTGAAATTCTCATCTTCCTTACTATCTGTGGTATTTCAGTAGTTTGGGATAGAATCTTCTAAATTTTTATTTTTTTTTGCTTTGCCACTTTTAATTTGAAGACAATTAACCAAATCCATGCTACATTATTAGCAATTTGCTATTCATGGTCAAAAAGGATTTTTTTGGTACTATTTGATACAAGTGACTGAAATTTCAGAGGCAGCCAGTTGCCGTAGTTAAAGAAAGCTAATAATGACCAGAATTTCATAGACTAAAATTTGTATTATGCAAAACAAAATTCCCCAGGCTCTTCCAGGTTTTCCCAGGCTCTCTGTGAGAATTCCAGGCTTTTCCAGGCCTGGAAAACCCAAAAGCATAATTCCAGACTTTTCCAGGTTTTCCAGGCTCTGTAAGAACCCTGTTTTTAGAGCTTCCAGATTTGCTCTCTATTGTAACACTAAACCCATTGATAAGGAGGCTAGGTGATAAACACATGTTCCAGTTCAAAATTCAAGGATTCAAAATGGTGGATGTTTGATTGAGGAGCTGCCCCATTCAGGGATTCAGCGGAGGATTTGATAAAGGAAAGGGTAACATCTGAAGCTTCTTCTAAACTTATTACATCTGTGTTTATCAAAACATGGAAACCCCTGATATCCGTAATTCTATGGGAAAACTTGCATCTCTGTCCCACTGTTCTCTGTGTGAAGAACTGGACCCTACTGAAAATAGGGTATGCGGAGCCTATTTGAGCCTCCAGAAGATAGAAAAACTGATAAGGCCACTCAAAAAAAACAACTTGTTTCTCATCACCGCGCGCATCTGCAAAAACGATTTTAGAAGATTTTTTTTTTTTTTCTTGGTTAAAATAAGATGAACCTCGATAGAAATTATGAAAAGTATGTGTATTTGGTACCAAATTAAAGCTCCTCATGCCAGGGACGCTTTCAATGTATAAGTGGTATAAATCTAAAAACCCCGCGTACGCAGACACCCTGCATAAGCGGACATTTTGGTCCAGAATGGAGGGTGACCGCTTACACAGGGTTTTACTGTATGTCTAAAGCCCATTTTATGACACTTTTAAGCCATCTTTGATCCAGCAAAAAAAAAAAAAAAAGCGCCCTCATCATATTTTTCATGGCTTGGTGATGAGAAACAAGTTGGTTTTTTTTGACTGGCCTAAAAGTACAACTATTCCCTGCCCTTCGTGACACGACACACACCACGTTGTTGTCTGTGTTCGCCGTACGTCTACGGCTAATACTGGCTGCGTACATGTGGCCCACATTACGTCCATGTTTACAGCCCCACCTCTAGAGCGGCCCAACTCTCCCCAACCAAAAAAAAAGAAAAAAAAGGTTAATAACAGTAGCCACTGGCGGCGAAAATAGACTCTGCTCGTCAACTGGGCTCAGTCTGTCTTCTGGTGTTTTTCTTTCTTTCTTTTTTACGTGTTTTTTTTTCCATTTAATTTTTTTAGTTACCCCCACCCCCTCAGTTGTGTTTTAATGAGATGCTCCTAGTTCTTTGACAGTAACTCATCTACTCCCAGGTGGTTAAATATACACCCCCCCGCTACATACATAATTCTTTCTGAAGCTGGGAGATGTATGGGTTATATACATCATAGAGCAATGCTTCTACAATAAACGTACATTTCCAGTACATTACACCGTACTCAATAGAAAACTGAACCAAAAAAGAAATACTATCGTAAAACTGGATGAGTTTAAATCTTGGCCACCATATGCCACAACTGGAGTTTAGCAAAGTGACTTCATGAGAAGAAGCCGAGTGAAGTCCGGAGCCAAAACTTCAGGAGTGGAATGCGATGCCCAAGATTAAAACGAATCAGGTTTTGATTTTATCCTACCCTATTTCCTCGATTTTGGAATATTAAGTGATAATAATGCTGTATGCCACTAGTGGCATATACAAATCCGTATGCCAGTCAGCGTGGCATACGGAGACCCAATGTTAAGCCTATGGGATTTTATATTAGGGGTAGGATAATAGAGAAGGCTGAACTAATTCAGTCCTACATCCTAACAGTTGCATCACGCATTCGTCCTGAGCCTGATGTGATACATGCCTAGAGTCCAGAAAAAAGACATAGTCTAGAACCTATATGCACTGAAGTCACGCATTTTACTTCTTTTTTTTTTTCTTTTTTTTTTTTTTACAGATCCTATCAAGAAACGTCATGGGATTTCATATGATTGTTAATATGGCGTGAGCTGTTTCTGCGAAATGATGTCACGAAGCTGAGTTGAGTGATATCTAGAGCAGAGGACAATGAGCGCCATATAAACAACTATATGAAATTGAGTGACATTTAGGTTTTATCCTACCCGTCACATGTTTATAACTTCATATGTCAAGTGTGGCATCATGTACATACTTCATGGCATAAGTGTAGCATACAGTCACTCCATGTTAAGTCCATGAAAAATATCAATTATTTCTTAATTAAACTTACACTTATTTCTCATTTTATATAACATGTCAAAAAGGTCTGGAGGCATCTTCAGGCCCTACATGGTAATGCCTCCAGGCATCTTCAGGCCCTACATGGCAATACCTCCAGACATCTTCAGGCCCTACATGGCAATGCCTCCAGGCATCTTCAGGTCCTACATGACAATACCTCCAGACATCTTCAGGCCATACATGGCAATACCTCCAGACATCTTCAGGCCCTACATGGCAATACTTCTAAGCATCTTCAGGCCCTACATGGCAATGCCTCTAAGCATCTTCAGGCCCTACATGGCAATACCTCTAAGCATCTTCAGGCCCTACATGGCAATGCCTCCAGGCATCTTCAGGCCCTACATGGCAATGCCTCCAGGCATCTTCAGGCCCTACATTACAATGCCTCCAGGCATCTTCAGGCCCTACATGGCAATGCCTCCAGACATCTTCTGGACTGAAAGAGTTAAACCGATTTGGGATATATCTTTTTTATGGTTGCTGCCATATCTTGGTATCTGGGATACAGTGGAGTTGTAGTTATGACTGTTATCATACTTTCTGTGATGCCATTATTACGGGGATGGTTGAGAATGTTTGCGCTCTCACTTCAAGGCATCATCTTCCTGGAGACAGACCTGTCAGCTTCTCATTCCAAACACCGATTCTTGAGGAACTCTAGTAATTGACTTTATCCTACCCTTAATAAAAAACCGCCATAGATTTAACATAGGGAAATTTTATGTGGCAGGCCGTGACATAAAGTGTTTTTTATGCCACTAGAGTAATAACAATATCGACCAATCAGAGAGCAGGATGTCAGCTACTATGAAAAATGTTCTGTTGGTCGTTGACTCAATATTTATCTTTTTAACAGTAATACAAAAGCATAGATGGGGTAGGATAAATACGAAACCGAACTCGAGTTGGACCTGTCAATGTCTATGCCACTCTGGTCAGGTCTGCTCCTCACTACACTCAGCTACGCCTCGTGTAGTAATACACGACCTTCCCGTCGTGGCATAAACATTGTCAAGTCTAACTCTCGTTCGGTTTATACTAAAAAACTTGGATCTTTCCCTAGCACTTCAGTCTGTCCTAACACTAACCCACACAGTCCTACCTACCTACCCCCCCCCTCGACTCCGCCGTGAATCCACTATTAAACAACATGTTAAACATCGTAGCGGAAGTGGAGGCCTCAGACTCGTCCTGCGCATGCTCACTTGGCAGCAGACACTGGGCGTCTGACGTCACATGTAGCCTCGTTATGAATGCTGACCCTGGCGGCCAGGACAATAATTACGACCCTGTCATCAGAATTGTCAGCTCTGGGTGCCAGCTTTCTTCTGGAACCATTACAGAGCCGGTGCTGGTACGAGAAACGGTCGAGCGACTGGCAGAATCCCAGCTGCGATGTGTATTCACCTCTCATAAAGCATCCATCTTGTCATTTATTTCATTATCCACCTAAAATAAAGTGTCCATAGAAAACACATAGGGAATGTGTATCACCATACCCGGAGCATACAGATATATCCACCTAATACAAAGTGTCCATAGAAAACACATGGGGAGTGTGTATCTTCATACCCATAGAATACAGATATATCCGTTTAATACAAAGTGTCCATAGAAAACACATAGGGAATGTGTATGGTCATACCCAGAGCATACAGATATATCCACCTGATACAAAGTATCCATTAAAAACACATAGGGAGGGTGTATCACCACACCCGGAGCGTACAGATATATCCACCTAATACAAAGTGTCCATAGAAAACACATAGGGAATGTGTATCACCATACCCGGAGCGTACAGATATATCCACCTAATACAAAGTGTCCATAGAAAAACATAGGGAGTGTGTATCACCATACCTGGAACATACAGATATATCCACCTAACAAAGGGTGTCCATAGAAAGGTGGGAGTGTGTATGGACATACCTGGAGTATACAAATATGTTGTTTGCTCGGTAGGGCCGCATACGGGAAATAGTGCAAACGGAAAAATAATGTATAACAAAAACTGATATCGACATGTCCAGAAAAGGTGGATAATAAACACAATATGGACTGGTTTCAGATAAAAGCGGCCCTATGCTCCTCGGAGTTGACTCCACGCAATATCCTCGCATACGCTCGGATATTACTACACGTTTACTCCTCGGAGCATACTACCGCTCGTTTCTGAAACCAGTCAGTCTGAAACACGTACTAACATTCGCAAGTCAATACTGTGTAATACATGCGGTCTCTTTTTTCTTTTTCTACTGGTGTAGTATTCTCTCCCTGTTGTTTTATTATTTCCCCATATTGATGCTACCAGCACAGTGGCGCCATCTAGGAGTGATCACCGTGAGCGGGACTGTGTCAATAGGCGAACGCGAGGTCATGTAGAGGTCATGTAGAGGTCACAGAGGTCAAGGCTGAGGTAACCTAGCCTCCACGGGGCCACCCACAGAGGTCGACAAGTATGAGGAAATAACGGATAGGTTTACCTAGACCGGCTTCAAGTGCTATACATACCCCTCCCCCTACCCCACAGGACTCAGTCGCTGTCTCCTATACCTACCCCTCCCCCTACCCCACAGGACTCAGTCGCTGTCTCCTATACCTACCCCTCCCCCTACCCCACAGGACTCAGTCGCTGTCTCCTATACCTACCCCTCCACCTACCCCCACTCTCTCAGGACTCAGTCGCTGTCTCCTATACCGACCCCTCCACCTACCCCACAGGACTCAGTCCCTGTCTCCATACCTACCCCTCAACTTACCCCACAGGACTCAGTCGCTGTCTCCTATACCTACCCCCACTCTCTCAGGACTCAGTCGCTGTCTCCTATACCTACCCCCACTCTCTCAGGACTCAGCCGCTGTCTCCTATACCTACCACTCCACCTACCCCACAGGACTCAGTCGCTGTCTCCTGTACCTACCGCTCCCCCTACCCCACAGGACTCAGTCACTGTCTCCTATACCGACCCCCAGTGTACAGAAGTTTTGTATTTATTATCTCACCCCTGGTGTTTTTTTCTCCATAGACTTAACATTGGGGACTCGTATCCAACGCCTATGAGATATTTGGGGAAAATATCCAATGGGGGATTATGTCACAAAGGTTAGCCCATTAGTCAGTGTGAATGGTGAGATAAATTCAGAAACCCATTCAAGTTTAGTGTCAGAGCTTGATCCCATCTCATTTAAATCTCTACGTGATTCACGCGGCTTTGTCTCGTGAATTACTACGCAATTCAAACTCAATGGGATACGAGCTCTGACCCTAAACTTTCATAGGTTTCCTCTATATTACTTACATCTCAGTCATGATATAATATAATTACAGTATAACCCTGCTTAACGGACACCCCACCTAAGCGGATACTTTTGCTTGTAACAGAAATTTTTCCCTCTATAAAATGTTTAATCTAACCCCACGTAAACGGACATCTCGCACAAGCGGACACGCTGCGTAAGCGGAAAGTCATTTCGTTATGAAAAGGCCTAAAACCCCGCATAAGCGGACACCTCTGACAGACACCCTACCAAAAATAGATTAATCTGTGCTTTTTTTATGAGTGTGTGTGTGTGGGTATATTCATAGAAAATGCATTTTGTATTCAAAGTTTAATAACTTCGGATCCAATTAAGATATTGGAAAATAGATTTCAGATCTATCTTCGCCTCTATCTCCCCTACATATCAGCACGCAAATCTTACATACTGGACCGGAGGAAACTTGAAAACCCCATGTGAGCGGATACCCCACGAAAGGGAACACTTTGGCCCGAAACAGAGTGAGTACTCTTATGCAGGGTTTTGCTGTTCAAAATTCAGTTATATATACATTCTACGCTGATCAGTCTACGACAGACTTCCCTTTGCTCCTTGTTATATCTGGTAGGTATCTCGTCCCCTAAATGTTGGTGGGAAGTGGGGTAGTGGGAAGGTGTCAGCAGGAGGTGGCTGGAGGAGAATCTTACAGGAGGTTTTGTCCCTATTTGACAAGTCTTTTATTCCTGGGCCTGTCAGGCGTTAGGGGAAGTCCAAATATTGCAATGCAGATTTATTTCTCAATTATGTCCATCATCAAGGACTTGAACAAGTCTAATGTTTTCCTGCTCACAGGGTGTCCCATGTCTTAGTCAGGCCCCACACTTCAGAAGGTTTTGTGCCTATCTGACAAGTCTTTTATCCCTGGTCCTGCCAGGCGTTAGGGGAAGTCCACAGATTTATTTCTCAATTATGTCCATAATTAACAAGCCAGAAGTGCCAATAAATAATGTTTTATTTTAAGAACATTATTAAAAGACACTTTATCACAGAGGTAGAAGTACAGATAAAATGCAGTTCTGTTTAAGAAGCAATAAGTTTGATAAAAGGTTTGATTAAAAAGGTTTGATAAGATGAGTAGTAGATGTATACGATAATATAAATACATAAAAGAAGGGTGTGGTGGGTGGGAAAACTTTTAAACTTTTACACGTCGGTGTGGTTTGAAAAACCGAAAGGAACAGGTGTGAGTCCGGGTCACGCGGTACGTGTTGAATGTTCGATTGTTCGACTGAGTCCCGGTTGGTATAGAAGAGGTGGCAACTTCGTGGCGTAAATTAAAATCAATTTCACAATTAACCACCAATCAAGGACGTGAACAAGTCTATTGTTTTCCTTCTCACAGGGTGCCCCATCTCTCAGTCAGGCCCCACACTTCAGGAGGTTTTGTGCCTATCTGACAAGTCTTTTATTCCTGGGCCTGTCAGGCGTTAGGGGAGGTCCAAATATTGCAATGCAGATTTATTTCTCAATTATGTCCATCATCAAGGACGTGAACAAGTCTAATGTTTTCCTGCTCACAGGGTGTCCCATGTCTTAGTCAGGCCCCACACTTCAGGAGGTTTTGTGCCTATCCGACAAGTCTTTTATCCCTGGGCCTGTCAGGCGTTAGGGGAAGTCCACAGATTTATTTCTCAATTATGTCCATAATCAAGGACTTGAACAAGTCTAATGTTTTCCTGCTCACAGGGTGTCCCACGTCTCAGTCAAACCCCACACTTTATCAGTTCCCTGAGGAAATCCCAGCCCTCCAATGGTGAATGTTTGCCGACACAGAGAATACGTTTTCTGACAAAAAAAATTAGCTTTAATTTCGAAATGAAGCCCCAACTGCGAGTACATTCCTCAAAAACGGGAAACGGATTTGCAATTCAATCAATAGGACACCTCGCATGAAGCAGGGTGGCGGTAGAAAATTAATGGACTTTGAGATTATTACAACTATTGGCCTTGATCATTAATCAAACCTGGGCGAAAGGTTGGCATTTTTCTAAATTATTTTTCTGATTTTGTTTTGTAAACTGATCCTATGGATCTGAGAGGCCAAACTGCAGCACCAAACGCATTATTGCCAACACAATTAACCCGTGGTAGCTGTATCTAGGACATAGACATTATTATCCATCGTATACAAAGCCCCCATTGGAAATGTATGGGGACTCAGTATAGACCCATTGTATAAAACCTGTCAGATACCATAACTGTGGTATACGGATTCACATCTGTGGTATATGACCTCAAAACCATGGTATACGGGAAAAATAGTCCCTTTTGCTAAAGAGCAAATAAATAGCCTGTACCTGTAGCGTCAGGCAGTATGAAATCGACGACTGACCTCGAACAGGAACCGTTTCGTCCACAGTAAGGACGTTTCCTAATATTACTACTCCCTATAGATTTAGTATGGAGACTCCGTATTAGGTGGATAATACACACTCCCTATAGGCTTAGTATGGAGACTCCGTATTAGGTGGATAATACACACTCCCTATAGGTTTAGTATGGAGAGTATTAGGTGGGTGATACACACTCCCTATAGGTTTAGTATGGAGACTCTGTATTAGCTGGATAATACACACTCCCTATAGGTTTAGTATGGAGACTCTGTATTAGGTGGGTAATACACACTCCCTATAGGTTTAGTATGGAGACTCTGTATTAGGTGGGGAATAGAGGGAAACTATGTTCCGGTGGGAATAAGTCAAAGTTACGAGGTAAGGCTTGGAAAAATTACTGCCCGCGGCTACGCCTTGGGCAGTAATTTTTCCAAGCCTTACCTCGTAACTTTGACTTATTTCCACTGGTACGTGGTTTCCCTATTCCTATACACCTTCAATTGTCGGCTAATATCAATAAAAACCGAATGTATCTGAACGTCAACCTGGGCAGTAAACGTCAACCTGGGCAGTAACTTCAACCTGGGCAGTAAACAAAAGTTATTCCACCCCCAGCAGCGTTAAGTAATCATAGGTTGTTCGCTCATAGGTATATAGGAATAGTCACTCCCTATAGGCTTAGTATAGAGACTACGTATGAGGTGGATAATACACACCCCCTATAAGTTTAGTATGGAGACTCTGTATGATGTGGGGGTATAATACACACTCCCTATAAGTTTAGTATGGAGACTCCCTAGTAGATGGGTAATAAAGGACACTATCTCTAAATGACTCGTGGTGATGTTACTTTGGGTATTATCATTAATCTGCTATATACAGATGGGATTATCAGGAGATTATCAGGTGTTCATCACCGGGAGACTCGAGAATCCCATTTCAGCAGCTATTACTTTACACTCTGTCTGGGGCCGGCAGTTTATCAATATCATTATCCCAACGGACCAGATTCATAGACTCCTATTTTACCTTTTTAAGCTGATACGATTGCCCAGACTTCAAGCAGCAGAAAACCGATATTTCATAGAGAGACTGCTAATGAGAAATTATCGTTTAAATCCTGAGACTTAAAACTGAAATCTGTCTCCGACGAAAGGATGTGAGGTTTTTTTTCTTTTGCTTGATCTACATTTTCGTTTTAAGAAGGGACATGTTCTTCTTGGAGGCTGCACAGTGCTTTATCTGACCCCTGGAATAAATGTCCATAGGCTTAACATTAGGAACTCGTTCTCCATGCCCCTACAAGTATTGCAGTCCGTTCTCCATGGTCTATATTCTGAGTGTTGTCCATTCTTTTAGTGGGTACAGGGGTGAGTTAAATACAAAAAGCAACTCGTTTTGGTCAAAGGAACTTATAATATTAAACCTTTTTCGCTCAAATTACAAATTAAGAAAATATTTATGATTCATTTTAATAAGGAACTGCATCGAGATCCATAGTCACTGACAATATGCCATAAGTTTTGGTTTGCTACATAATCTCACTCGACTTTGCCTCGTGAGATTACTCCGCAACCAAAACTCATGGCATATTATCAATAGCTATCGATCGAGTGCGGTTCAGATTTTATCTCACCCAATGGAGTATTTTTCTACAATACTCCATGGGCGTTGAGTACGAATTTCCAATGATAAGTCTATGGGGAATAAAATACCAGGGATGGGATAAAGCGTAAAACTTGAGGTACGTAGCGATCATATGAGGAACGCGCATTGACTAAAAATCGTCCGCTCCTTGAATCTGCGACGCGACAAACGCTGTGACGTCACAGGTCGTCTGCTGCCACACTAGACTGTAGTACTTCCCGTTGTCACCAGGGCGCTCAGGGTGTGCGGTGCGTGAACGGACTACTGCCAGACGACTTTTCTTGCCGTTTGTTTACAAAGTCTGCGGTTACTGACCTGACTGCAAACCGAGCCCTCATAGTGCATGGTAGCAAAATACACACTTCTTGTGTAACCACGAGCTGAATGGAAGTTAGACAACTTCTCCAGTCCCGTACGTTTAGGTCAAGGCTCATGCTAGAAGCCCACACCTCTCCCGTCCAGTACGATTAGGTATTATCTCACCCCTGGTATTCTTCTCCCATAGGCTTAATATTGGGAACTCGTTCTCCATGACCCTAGGAGTATTGCAGTCCGTTCTCCATGGTATATATCCTGTGTGTCGTCCATTCCTTAAATGTATGCAGGGGTGAGATAGATGCAGAAAGCAACTCGTTTTGGTCAACGAAGTCATTCACAATGTATTCTCAAGTGTATGGGGACACCCCATGTAAGGGAATTCTGTGTGTGGGGATACCCCGTGTAAGGGAATTCTGTGTATGGGGACACCCTGTGTAAGGGAATTCTGTGTATGGGGATACCCCGTGTAAGGGAATTCTATGTATGGGGACACCCCATGTAAGGGAATTCTGTGTATGGGGACACCCTGTGTAAGGGAATTCTGTGTATGGGGACACCCTGTGTAAGAGGGAGTGGGGAGTTAGCTCAGTGGTTAGAGCACCGGACTTGTAACCCCAAGGTTGTAAGACTTTGTGGGTTTGAGTCCCACCCCCAGCAGTGGTAGATTTACTGCTATACCAAAGGCCAATCCTTCTCATACCATGTCTATGTGGTGTGGGAAGTAAAAGAACTCTCACCTCGGTAAATGAGTAGGGGTGTGATTTCTACCTGAATTCATCACATAGATTCGATCACCACCCTAGTGGTGTAAAAGAACCTTGAGAAAGTCTGGAAAGGAGCAATAATGGTTGACTCGACGCAAAATCAAACCAAACAAACAAACAAACCTGTGTAAGGGGATACTATTGCTCTAAACAGTTCCCGCTATTAGATGTTGGATCTTACCCAGTGTTAAGAAGTAACCCCGTGTAAGCAGTACAATTTAGCCCGGTGTCCCCTTACGCGGGGTTCTACTCCTCCACAGGAATGAGAAAACATGGAAAACACCAAAATCGTTATTGGCCATGGAATGTGGCTGGGGTGTGTATGGTGGTTCTAACCACTGTCTATTGGTGTGAATGAGGCTGAATTTATTCTTTTGTTTTTCCCAAAAAGAAATCATTTTATAAACCGAAGGCAAGGATTTCCTTGGGAAAGCGAAAAAACTGCCATCTTTGCCCGCAATAACTGCCTTGGTAAGGTGAGAGGCTCGCAATGTTTATAAAACAGCCCCCATGAATCTGTGTATCTGTTACCACGAGGCAAGGTATGGAGATGATGACGTCATCACATGCGTTACGTCACCCTCCATCAGGGAGTGGTGTATTTATACGTGTAAGAGTGTTTATACTGACCGTGTAAACATGGGTGGGGGTGTATCGGAATCTGTATACGCGTGTAGAGATACGGCCACCCACCTAACACCACCCACTCCGTATCAGTACGCGTGATCGTTATGAATACATACATAATGTAGAGACTGGTTTTAGATACAAGCGGTCGTATGCTCCGAGGAGTTGACGCGTAGTAATATCTGAAAGTGTGCGAGGATATTGCGCAGAGTGAACTCCAAAGAGCATATAACTGCTTTTATGCATGTATACCATGAAAAATAAGAGTAGTGTGTGCATGGGAAAAGTGGAGAAACAGGCCATGGTCCATCAGTAGTGTGTGAATCTAGTAACTTGGAACAGTCCATTGTCTATGAGTAGTGTGTGAATCTAGTGACTTGAAACAGTCCATTGTCTATGAGTAGTGTGTGAATCTAGTGACTTGAAACAGTCCATTGTCTATGAGTAGTGTGTGCATCTAGTGACTTGAAACAGTCCATTGTCTATGAGTAGTGTGTGAATCTAGTGACTTGAAACAGTCCATTGTCTATGAGTAGTGTGTGAATCTAGTGACTTGAAACAGTCCATTGTCTATGAGTAGTGTGTGAATCTAGTGACTTGAAACAGTCCATTGTCTATGAGTAGTGTGTGAATCTAGTGACTTGAAACAGTCCATTGTCTATGAGTAGTGTGCGAATCTAGTGACTTGAAACAGTCCATTGTCTATGAGTAGTGTGTGAATCTAGTGACTTGAAACAGTCCATTGTCTATGAGTAGTGTGTGACTCTAGTGACTTGAAACAGTCCATTGTCCATCAGTAGTGTGTGAATCTAGTGACTTGAAACAGTCCATTGTCTATGAGTAGTGTGTGAATCTAGTGACTTGAAACAGTCCATTGTCTATGAGTAGTGTGTGAATCTAGTGACTTGAAACAGTCCATTGTCTATGAGTAGTGTGTGAATCTAGTGACTTGAAACAGTCCATTGTCTATGAGTAGTGTGTGAATCTAGTGACTTGAAACAGTCCATTGTCTATGAGTAGTGTGTGAATCTAGTGACTTGAAACAGTCCATTGTCTATGAGTAGTGTGTGAATCTCGTGACTTGAAACAGTCCATTGTCTATGAGTAGTGTGTGAATCTAGTGACTTGAAACAGTCCATTGTCTATGAGTAGTGTGTGAATCTAGTGACTTGAAACAGTCCATAGTCCATCAGTAGTGTGTGAATCTCGTGACTTGAAACAGTCCATTGTCTATGAGTAGTGTGTGAATCTAGTGACTTGAAACAGTCCATTGTCTATGAGTAGTGTGTGAATCTAGTGACTTGAAACAGTCCATTGTCTATGAGTAGTGTGTGAATCTAGTGACTTGAAACAGTCCATGGTCCATCAGTAGTGTGTGAATCTCGTGACTTGAAACAGTCCATTGTCTATGAGTAGTGCGTGAATCTAGTGACTTGAAACAGTCCATTGTCTATGAGTAGTGTGTGAATCTAGTGACTTGAAACAGTCCATTGTCTATGAGTAGTGTGTGAATCTAGTGACTTGAAACAGCCCATTGTCTATGAGTAGTGTGTGAATCTAGCGACTTGAAACAGTCCATTGTCTATGAGTAGTGTGTGAATCTAGCGACTTGAAACAGTCCATTGTCTATGAGTAGTGTGTGAATCTCGTGACTTGAAACAGTCCATTGTCTATGAGTAGTGTGTGAATCTAGCGACTTGAAACAGTCCATTGTCTATGAGTAGTGTGTGAATCTCGTGACTTGAAACAGTCCATTGTCTATGAGTAGTATGTGAATCTAGTGACTTGAAACAGTCCATTGTCCATCAGTAGTGTGTGAATCTAGTGACTTGAAACAGTCCATTGCTATTAGTAGTGTGTACATGGGGAATGTGGCAACATGGAACAGTCCATGGTCTAGGAGCAGTGTGTGAACAGTATATCAGGGTTGCCAGTTGGGGTCAGAAAAAAAACATTGAAATATCTGTTTTTTACACATCACAGTGGGGAGGTTCAGTGGGGTATCATGGGCTGTGGTTGAATTTGGTACCTGAGCAGTTGGTATATCAATCTTACAAGAGGAATCTTTTTTTTTTATTGTATGAATAAAAACATGGATTTCAATGGAAAAATTGAAAACTGGCATCCCTGGTACTCTACATATATAGTCTGACGGAGCTAGTGGTGTTAGAAGTTGTGACCACAAGTCGACATTTTTTTTCTCAATGAAATCGGGGCCCGATTTACGGAAATCGGTGATGTCGCCGATTTCCTCAAGGGAGTTCCCATCCCAGTGTGTCAACAGTACCCAGTGTAATCTGGAGGCTGAGAAGGTTCACCGCATCATCTCACCTGGATTAGATGAAGATGCATTATGCAGAACCCAGGTGCGCAAACTCGTTAACCCTTTATCCGCGGGTGACGTAACGTTACACCCCGCTCAGCGCCCAGATCAGGCACTAATCCCTTCACAGGTCGATAGAGAGTGGAGGGGTTAATGTAGACTACCCTCCGTCCCTGTGTCCTACTCCTACTGCTGCCTACCGCCACCGCACGCCCTCCTTACCCCTCCACCTACTCTCCCCTTGGCCTGGCTGACACATTGTTGATTCCTGAGCCAGTCAGAGGAACTTTACACATTGTAATTTATTTTATTCATTGAATTTATGTTCATAATCAAAGACTTGAGCAAGTCTAGGGTTAATGCAGCTTACTCATAGTATCCGTGATGAAACAAACACGGAGCAATCAGGAAAAAGCTGGAAATTGTTGGAATCATGCGCCACTCCTTATCTTTGATGTCGTCAACAATTTATACACTATAAAACCGGAATACCGGAAATGAGAAAACTGGGATTGTTTATGGCCTTGTTTTTAAATTTTACTGCTAGACGTTTGTTTGTTTGTAGGTTTGATCTAACGTCCAGTTAACCATTGCAGGTTCTCACCAGACTTTCTCAAGGTTCTTTTACACCACAAGGGTGGTGATCGCATCTATGCAATGAATTTAGGAGAGACCTCACCCCTACACATTTACCGAGGAGAGAGTTATTTTACTTCCCACACCACATAGACATGGTATGAGAAGGATTGGCCTTTGATATAGAAGTAAATCTACCACTGCTGGGGGTGAAGGAGAAAAGTGGCTGCAGTGGGACCCGAATCAAAAAAGTCTGACAACCTTGGTATTACAAGTCCAGTGCTCTTTACCACTGAGCGAACTCCCCACCCCGGTCGCTTTTGTTATGCTTGCGTGCAAGCATATCCGGTCTGCACCACGAGGATCTGCTAGATGTACCACGTCAAACACACCCCACCGGGAACGCGAGACGAAGACGTCAAGCAAAAAGTTTTTTGATCTTATAATCAGAAAGCATTAACCCTTAACAGACAGGTCCATGCAGAACCATGTTGGTGGGGACAGGTACCAGGGACAGGTATGCTGGGGGCGAGCCCATTATTGATCAAACCCAGAGTCGATGTTCTGATCACGTGATATAACACGTCAAACTTAATCTCATCATTTGTCTTACCGAACAATTTTAGATATTATACCATAAGTATGTTCTCTGCAAGTTTCATGTTTATTGATCCATTATTTCTTGATAAAACAATAATATCATAAATATTGTAAATGATGCCTCAAGGCAACTTTCGCCCTACACTCGGGAATGCCTCGAGGCACCACTCGCCCTGAATGAGTTAAATATGTCTGCACGTTTTTCTATGTTTGTATGTTTGTTTTTATAGCACATGATTTATCCCGAGGGACCCCTTTACATTCTGCAGCCAAGCTGTAAGTGTATACAAAGTTTATGTATTATTGATACTACCGACATACTCTCCGACAAAAAACCGGAACGAAGCTCAAATGAAAATCTATTTTTGATGTGTTTCCATAACTATAGCCCTGATTAGATAACTTCTGAGCTGTGACAGACTACAGTAGAACCCTGCCGAATGGACACCCCGCGTTAATGAACAATCTTGCACTGAACGAAAATTTCTCCCTCCATTAGATGTTTATTTCAGGGAGACGTCCTTGCTTTTGAAACAAATTAAAGAAAACTATATTTCTCAGTATATTCCCTATGTAAATCAATCCAATGTAAATTGACCTATTTTACCTATAAAGATTGGATAAACTGGACAAAACATTAAATTTACTCATTTAGAATTAGAATGAATCAGAGTTTTGACTTTATAATTGATAATATTTAAAAACCACCCATGGTGCCACCGTGAATTGTAGGATATGCCTTTAAATCCTGACAATTATCAATTCAACCCGGTTCCATTCACTTATTTTGATATCAGATAGGTTGAATATGACAAAATTATCGAGTTTGACCTAACCGAATCGGTAAATCAAGCTAAATTACCATTGCTTGATTTACATAGGAAATGTACTGAATAAATAGTTTTCTTCAAATATTTAAAAAACAAGGACGGTGACTTATGATCTTTAAAACTTACATATGTAGTACCATATATCTACTATATTCTGTAACCGAAAAAACATTGGTTTTACTATGTGAAAAATAACTTTTAATATTTTCTCTATATTCTATCATAATATTATCATCATTCTTATCTCTGAATCAAAAACAAACAGGGTGACCCCCAATTTTGAATTTAGATATGTGTTCTACAATACTTTGAGCTCATCATATTCAATTTTCAGGAAAATGACATGGGTTTTAATTTTCAAGGTCAATTGTCGGATATGCCTTTAATACCCATAACGGACTCATTTGACCTCTAACATCCATGACTCGGTAGCAGACGACATTCGGTTTGTGGTCCAGTTGGCGCCAAGCCTGAGAGCCGCACCTTTGATCCTCCAAGCCCCACCTTGCATACCCCAGCCCCTCCCTCCTCCTACACTGAACAGGCTGGGCCAGCCACACACACCTAGCTCTGTGAGACGTTCCCGAGTCTTTGATCCTGTTTTGTTCACAGTAGGAGTACTATAGACTGGCCTCAGTCCCTGTATCCTACCCCTCCACCCCTTCTGAGTGACACAGGGACTGGTCTCATCCGTAATCGGCCGTGTAGACTGGCGCGATTTGGTGCCACACTCCCCAAGCAGAGGTCTGGCTACTAGTCAGGATATCTGCTGGGAGATTGATACCCTCTCACTTTGATCTCAATCGAGACATAGTTAGGAGCAGGCGAAATATATTGCTATGACAACACAGGCGGCCAGGGAACTGGAGGAGGGGAGCGGGAGGGGTAGAGGGAGGTATAGGGTTACAGGGAGCGGCTTGGGGTCATAAACAGGAGATTCTGGTCAGAGTGGACAAGTCTTTGATTCATGGGCTAGTCAGAGAAGAACACATGCTATAATAAATTGTATTCCGATTTTCTTTAATCATGTAATGAATGTTTATAATCAAAGACTTGAGCAAGTCTAGGAGTACTACTACTCCACTCTGTCAGGAGGAGTTTGGTTCATGGTCTACAGCACTGAGTGCTGCTTCCACGGACTTACATTACACAGTAAAGGGGGGCGTCCGCCAACCACGACAGGCCTACGATTGGAAAGCGTGTCGTAGCCTTGTCGTGGTTGGTGGACCCTAGTTCCCGACATGAGTCTACGACAAGGCCACGACAAGCGGCGATTGGAACTTTCTTGTTTGCTCTTGTCGTAGCCTTGTCGTGGTAGGTGGACGCCCCCCCCCCCCCCCCCTTTACATTACACAGTAAAGGGGGGCATCCGCCAACCACGATAAGGCTACGACAAGCGGCGACAAGAAAGTTCCAATCTCCGCTTGTCGTGGCCTTGTCATAAGAAGGGGGGCTTTAAGACAGCATTGTCGGGGCGTGTCGGGAAGTGCACGCTCCACCAAAATTTACTATCGTAGATCTCTGCGACACGCTCCCCACACGCCATGGCACTCCACGACAAATGTCCAGTCGTAGGAAAAATCGAACATGTTCGATTTTGTCGTAACCTTGTCGGAAGGCTCCCGACAAGCCTTGTCGTAGACTCTTGTCGGGAACTGAGGTCCACCAACCACAACAAGGCTACGACAAGCCTTCCAATCGTAGGCCTGTCGTGGACCTTGTTAGAAAGCCATTGTCGTAGCCTTGTCGTGGTTGGTGGACGCCCGCCTTTAGGGCCCATTCCCACTTTGCAATTCCTGCCCCTGAGACTACTGCCGGGCATAATCGCCGGGAAACGGCAGTCACACTGCGGCTGGGTTGGGCATAGTTGGCGACTCAGTCTAGGTCACAGCAGGGGTGAGGCGACTATGCCCTGATATATTTCAAACATGTCTGAAATTGAATCACAAGAGACTGGTGCCATTTTTAGAGGAAATCCGTTCACCGACTCAAGCCCAAACCATGGGGGGAGTTCAATAGTCGCTGACGATTTTGCCATTCTGCGTTGCCACTTGACGACTCAGCAAATTCCTAGAAATTTTGGCTATTTGTTGCTGACAGCTGCCTTATGGATGTCCCTAAATTGCTTAGTGGGAATCGGGCTTAAGTTCTTTCCTGGCTGGTATACTGAATGACTGTCAAAAATATGTGAACTTGGGGATGTAGCCTCAGGGATGTCAGTTGGGGTCAGACATAAAAAGTGGAAATATTTTTCATGTGTAATTTACTGCCTAAGACTTAAAGAAAGACATGTAAAACAAGCATGGAATGGGGCTAAGGGTGTCTGTGGAGGTTTTAATGGCATGAAGGACCCTCGAGGTGCCTCCAGGCATCTTCAGGCCTTACATGGCAATGCCTCCAGGCATCCCTTACATGGCAATGCCTCCAGGCATCCCTTACATGGCAATGCCTCCAGGCATCCCTTACATGGCAATGCCTCCAGGCATCCCTTACATGGCAATGCCCCAAGGCATCCCTTACATGGCAATGCCTGGAGGCTTCCCTTACATGGCAATGCCTCCAGGCATCCCTTACATGGCAATGCCTCCAGGCATCCCTTACATGGCAATGCCCCCAGGCATCCCTTACATGGCAATGCCTGGAGGCTTCCCTTACATGGCAATGCCTCCAGGCATCCCTTACATGGCAATGCCTCATGGCATCCCTTACATGGCAATGCCTCCAGGCACCCCTTACATGGCAATGCCTCATGGCATCCCTTACATGGCAATGCCTCCAGGCACCCCTTACATGGCAATGCCTCATGGCATCCCTTACATGGCAATGCCTCCAGGCACCCCTTACATGGCAATGCCTCCAGGCACCCCTTACATGGCAATGCCTCATGGCATCCCTTACATGGCAATGCCTCCAGG
The DNA here is from genome assembly GCA_950022655.1 of Alentia gelatinosa. NCBI lineage: Eukaryota > Metazoa > Annelida > Polychaeta > Phyllodocida > Polynoidae > Alentia > Alentia gelatinosa. The sequence continues at coordinate 119,879,476 of OX465581.1, read as the reverse complement.
CACCCCTTACATGGCAATGCCTCATGGCATCCCTTACATGGCAATGCCTCCAGGCACCCCTTACATGGCAATGCCTCCAGGCACCCCTTACATGGCAATGCCTCATGGCATCCCTTACATGGCAATGCCTCCAGGCGTCCCTTACATGGCAATGCCTCCAGGCATCCCTTACATGGCAATACCTGGAGGCTTCTTTAGGCCTTACATGGCAATGCCTCAAGGCATCTTTAGGCCTTACACGGCATTGCCTCCAGACATCTTTAGGCCTTACATAACAATACCTCTAGGCATCTTTAGGCCTTACATGGCACTTTCAGATCTGTAAGAGTTCACCACCCTCCCACAGTACCCCTCACTCCTCGCCCGGACCAGGCACACACCCTGGAGGGCGGCCTGGCGCGCGGCCAGGTGTGTCTAGCCACCTGGAGGAGGGCTAATTGAGGCGGGGCACACAGGTGAGTGCTTCACCGAGCACACCTGGCACGAGACATGGCAGGAACACCCCACACGACCCCGGGCTCACACGTCCACTACTGGTGTTGTTCTGTCAACATTTACACATACTGGCCCTGTGTCTTAACCCTCCCCTGTAGACTGGCCTCAGGCCCTGTGTCTTAACCCTCCCCCTGTAGACTGGCCACAGTCCCTGTGTCTTAACCCTCCCCCTGTAGACTGGCCTCAGTCCCTGTGTCTTGACCCTCCCCCTGTAGACTGGCCTCAGTCCCTGTGTCTTAACCCTCCCCCTGTAGACTGGTCTCAGTCCCTGTGTCCTACCCCTCCCCCTGTAGACTGGCCACAGTCCCTGTGTCTTAACCCTCCCCCTGTAGACTGGCCTCAGTCCCTGTGTCTTAACCCTCCCCCTGTAGACTGGCCTCAGTCCCTGTGTCCTACCCCTCCCCCTGTAGACTGGCCACAGTCCCTGTGTCTTAACCCTCCCCCTGTAGACTGGCCTCAGTCCCTGTGTCTTAACCCTCCCCCTGTAGACTGGCCTCAGTCCCTGTGTCCTCCCCCTCCCCCTGTAGACTGGCCGCAGTCCCTGTGTCCTACCCCTCCCCCTGTAGACTAGCCTCAGTCCCTGTGTCTTACCCCTCCCACTGTAGACTGGCCTCAGTCCCTGTGTCCTCCCCCTCCCCCTGTAGACTGGCCTCAGTCCCTGTGTCTTAACCCTCCCCCTGTAGACTGGTCTCAGTCACTGTGTCTTACCCCTCCCCCTGTAGACTGGCCGCAGTCCCTGTGTCCTCCCCCTCCCCCTGTAGACTGGCCTCAGTCCCTGTGTCTTAACCCTCCCCCTGTAGACTGGTCTCAGTCACTGTGTCTTACCCCTCCCCCTGTAGACTGGCCTCAGTCCCTGTGTCTTACCCCTCCCCCTGTAGACTGGCCTCAGTCCCTGTATCCTACCCCTCCCCCTGTAGACTGGCCTCAGTCCCTGTGTCTTAACCCTCCCCCTGTAGACTGGTCTCAGTCCCTGTGTCTTACCCCTCCCCCTGTAGACTGGCCGCAGTCCCTGTGTCCTCCCCCTCCCCCTGTAGACTGGCCTCAGTCCCTGTGTCTTAACCCTCCCCCTGTAGACTGGTCTCAGTCACTGTGTCTTACCCCTCCCCCTGTAGACTGGCCGCAGTCCCTGTGTCCTCCCCCTCCCCCTGTAGACTGGCCTCAGTCCCTGTGTCTTAACCCTCTCCCTGTAGACTGGTCTCAGTCACTGTGTCTTACCCCTCCCCCTGTAGACTGGCCTCAGTCCCTGTGTCTTACCCCTCCCCCTGTAGACTGGCCTCAGTCCCTGTATCCTACCCCTCCCCCTGTAGACTGGCCTCAGTCCCTGTGTCTTAACCCTCCCCCTGTAGACTGGTCTCAGTCCCTGTGTCTTACCCCTCCCCCTGTAGACTGGCCGCAGTCCCTGTGTCCTCCCCCTCCCCCTGTAGACTGGCCTCAGTCCCTGTGTCTTAACCCTCCCCCTGTAGACTGGTCTCAGTCACTGTGTCTTACCCCTCCCCCTGTAGACTGGCCGCAGTCCCTGTGTCCTACCCCTCCCCCTGTAGACTGGCCTCAGTCCCTGTGTCTTAACCCTCCCCCTGTAGACTGGTCTCAGTCACTGTGTCTTACCCCTCCCCCTGTAGACTGGCCTCAGTCCCTGTGTCTTACCCCTCCCCCTGTAGACTGGCCTCAGTCCCTGTATCCTACCCCTCCCCCTGTAGACTGGCCTCAGTCCCTGTGTCTTAACCCTCCCCCTGTAGACTGGTCTCAGTCCCTGTGTCTTACCCCTCCCCCTGTAGACTGGCCGCAGTCCCTGTGTCCTCCCCCTTCCCCTGTAGACTGGTCTCAGTCCCTGTGTCTTACCCCTCCCCCTGTAGACTGGCCGCAGTCCCTGTGTCCTACCACTCCCCCTGTAGACTGGCCTCAGTCCCTGTGTCTTAACCCTCCCCCTGTAGACTGGTCTCAGTCACTGTGTCTTACCCCTCCCCCTGTAGACTGGCCTCAGTCCCTGTGTCTTACCCCTCCCCCTGTAGACTGGCCTCAGTCCCTGTATCCTACCCCTCCCCCTGTAGACTGGTCTCAGTCACTGTGTCTTACCCCTCCCCCTGTAGACTGGCCTCAGTCCCTGTGTCTTAACCCTCCCCCTGTAGACTGGCCGCAGTCCCTGTGTCCTCCCCCTCCCCCTGTAGACTGGTCTCAGTCCCTGTGTCTTACCCCTCCCCCTGTAGACTGGCCGCAGTCCCTGTGTCCTCCCCCTCCCCCTGTAGACTGGTCTCAGTCCCTGTGTCTTACCCCTCCCCCTGTAGACTGGTCTCAGTCCCTGTGTCCTACTTCTCCCCCTGTAGACTGGCCTCAGTCCCTGTGTCTTAACCCTCCCCCTGTAGACTGGTCTCAGTCACTGTGTCTTACCCCTCCCCCTGTAGACTGGCCTCAGTCCCTGTGTCTTACCCCTCCCCCTGTAGACTGGCCTCAGTCCCTGTGTCTTACCCCTCCCCCTGTAGACTGGTCTCAGTCCCTATATCCTACCCCTCCCCCTGTAGACTGGCCTCAGTCCCTGTGTTCTACCCCTCCTCAATGCGAGACTTATTTTACTTCCCACACCACATAGACATGGTATGAGAAGGACTGGCCTTTGATATAGCAGTACAACTACCACTGCTGGGTCTGAAGGAGACAGGTGGCTGCAGGGCGATTCGAACCCACAAAGTCTGACAAGCTTGGGATTAAAAGTCCAGTGCTCTTTTGAGCGGGGTTTTACAGTATTCGGTTTAATTCGGCTCCTCCATTCAGAGGCCTCCTGCCCTCCTCATCTACCAACTCTCGGCGAGCTGCAGTTCACGCAGCACGCTGGTCATTTGTATGCAGGGCCCGTGCCTCGACTCAAGGCGTTCATTGTGATTCAAGAATCGCTATTTCAACAGCATTTTGATCCCGGGTCTCTAGAGGGATTGGCAGGGGACCCGGTAGAGAGAACTCCACTAACGCCCGCGATACACAGACTCTCCTGGTGGCAAGACTTTGTTCACAACCATTCTTCATCGAGTTTGGAGTGCGCAGTAATATATATATATATATATATTATTTTTTTTGTGCAAAGAAAAGCATAAGTGACATCTGCAGTAGCAGGTTTACAATCACTTCTGTTACCAATATCACATGAATTCTTCCATCGATAACGAGTTCGTCTTGATATACGTGTGATATGTACATTATCCCATAGAGATAGCTGATGCAAAGATGAGATGAATGATGAAAACGAATATACCCATACATCAGTATTGGGAACTCCTTCGAGGAAATCGGGGCGCCGATTTCCGTAAATCGGGCCCCGATTTCTTCGAAAAACCGAGCGACCCACCCTTCCCTTCCAGTCGAGAGCTGGTCAGTGCGGCCGGGTAGCTAGGCAGCGAGACGCGCTACCAAAAGGTGCATTCTGAAGGCCCAATGAAAGGGGGCCTAACAGAATACGGCAACCAATGATGTGTGAGAATACTATGGAGAAACCAAACAAGAGTTAGTCATGTTGTTATTTATCGCACGATGGCAAGATCGCGTATTACTGTGCGAGGCGAAGCCAAGAACAGTAATATGCGATCTTGCCGGAGTGCGATGAACAATAACACGACTAACTCGAGTTTGGTTTAGAATTTATCCTACCCCGCCCGTCTAAATTACTTCTACATTAACAATCACTTCTAAATTACTTCTACATTAACAGATGATGTCATTTGTCAAGTGTATCCCACTAGAGCAGTACTTTTCATTTTTCTGAACTCCAGACCGAATACAGTGTCCCAATGTTAAGCCTATGGAGTTTTTTATTAGGGGTAGGATAAAGACAGATCCGCGCCAAATCCGAGATAGAAAACGAACAGGGAATCACTGGTGGTCGCATACACAAGCTGTACACACCACGGCTACGTCTACCATACCCACACATCAGATCAATCTGTCAATGACTTTCAATCATAAAATAATTTTTTTGTCTGCTTCTTGTAAATACCAACACTAGTTTTATGGGTCTCACTATCTAGTTGGTTCCAAGCTAGCATACCTCGGTATATTGGGCTTCTCCTGAAAAAAACTTGTATGAACGAGGTGATAGCCCAGGGAATATTTAGTAGAAACCAAACGAGAGTTAGCCTTGTCAATTTTTATGCCACGATGGGCAGGTCATGTATTACTACACGAGCCATTAGCCAAGTGTAGTGATTAGCAAACCTGACCAGAGTGGTATGAACATTGAGAAGGCTAACTCGAGTTCGGTATGGAATTTATCCTACCCCATCTCACCGATATACAGAGAATATTTTGTAATGATCCATGTTAGTAGCGTGTTGACACTCATCAGAGGATGGCCACATTTATCAATGCTGCCGGATTTACTTTCGTTATCTCGTCCCTGATTGGTCAGTTTCACCTTGATGCATAAATAACACTTTATTCAACGCTCTGTCGAATACATTGAGTCAATGTTAAACCTATGGCGTTTTTTATTAGGGGTAGGATAATGCAAAGCACACTATCATTACCTAGATACATATATCACTATATACCTGTGAGCGAATGTCTATGAAATACTACCCGCTTCGAGGGGTGTAGTATAAATAATGTGGGGGGGAAAATGTCATCAAATGACCTTGAACGGCCACCCATACGGGCTCAGTAACCACGTTTTCTCATAATACCACCTTGGTTGTAAAGAACGACTAACTCAGAGTCAGCTCATATGAAAACGACCACTCCAGGATCTTCATTTAAAAAATCTTATTCTATAGATGGGTCAACGTTTAGGTTCCTTCGGACCTTCATCAGTAATACCACCTTGAATGCATCCCTGTTATCAGGAGCTTTAATTTGATACCAAATATGCATACCTTTCATAATCTACATAAAGGTTCAACTTAAAGAAAAAATCTGCAAAAATGTTCTTGCTGATGCGCACGGTGATGAGACTCCACTTGGTGACACTCCTCGATTCTAGATTGCTCTTTTGTATTCGTGTATCATTCTGCTCATATATTTTTCATGACATTATTTTCATGACATTTCCTTTTCAAATTGTTCCAAGTGTAATCATTCACCCATCATCCATGTATTCCTTTTCCATTTCTTCCATGATTATTCAATTATCCATCATAAATTTCTATTTCTTCCGTGATTATTCAATTATCCATCAGAAATCTATTCCTTTTCCATTTCTTCCGTGATTATTCAATTATCCATCATAAATTTATTCCTTTTCTATTTCTGTCATGACATCCATTTATTTAACCACCCTCCCAAATGCCTGATATGAGAATTTAAAATTCTAAAACAATGTTCCTCATGTTTTTCGGTGGTTTCCTGTTTTTCTCGCTGTAAGTTTAACGACTGATTGAACGAGACATCGCTGTTTCACTAATTCCATTCGACACGCTTTTATTTCGTCTCTCTTTTTTAATCGCTATGCTCTGTCCACCCTTTTCCCACCTTCAAATTGGGAGTAGTGGTGGGAGAAACACCGCATTTAACCGGTTTGATCCGGTTTGTCGCTCATGACGTCACAGATCGTCTGCGTCATGTGACGTCAGGAGAGGGACGCCCCCTACCGGAATTAATCATCGTTGAATGGCCGCTCTACACTGGTCGCCAGAGCTACACTACGTTAGCTCTTGTTGGGTTAAATCCACGGCCACCTTCACCCTCTACCTGTATGTTTATGTTACTCTCCCAGCAGATGTTTTATTTGATCTGGACCTATCCTTGGAGAGTGATACATTTCTCACTCTTGAAGCCATCAGTCTCATTTCCTTTTTGCGTGTATTTTGAAAGAAAAAAAGGTAGACTTTATTATTAATTTGGTCAGCTGTGAATATTTCCTTATAAGTATTTCTGCTCTCAGAACCCAGTGTAAAGAAAATACAACTTGGTCTGAGAGTGAGAATTCGTGGACACGACCATGGTTTAACGTTACCAACCTCTAAGGCAATGCTAAGCGCAGACAGGGGTGGGTGGCCAATCTATGGCCGCACTATCTCCATTCTGTTCCAAATAAGGGGCCATCCATAAAGTATGCATGCACTGAGGGGGTTGGGGGTGTAACATAAATTTGGAAAGTTTGCTTTTTGTGTTTTGTTTTTGTTTGTTTAACATCCAATATGTCCTATTAGACTTACATTGGGTTGGACCGAATCTATGAGATGAATATAGGTAGAAATCTCACCCCTACACATTTACCGAGGTGTGAGTTCTGTCCGTCTCAACACCACATAAAACATGGTATGAGAAGGACTGGCCTTTGATATAGCAGTAAATCTACCACTGCTGGGGCTGACGGAGAGAAGTGGCTGCAGTGGGACTCGAAACTACAACCTTGGGGTTACAAGTCGGGTGCCTTAACCACTGAGCTAACTCCACACACCCATGGGCAAGATTAAGAAAGAAATTGATGAGTGTTTGGTCTTTGCAACCATTCTCCATCGAATTTGGAGCGAGCAGTAATATGAATGAGGTGATAGCAGAGTGGATATTTCGAAGCACACCAAACGAGATGGTGAATGGGGACTCAGACCAAACATGATAAATTTAGGTAGAAATCTCACCCCTACATATTTACCATGGTGAGAGTTCTATTACTTCCAACACCACATAGGCATGGTATGAGAAGGATTGGCCTTTGATATAGCAGCAAATCTACCACTGCTGGGGGTGAAGGAGAAAAGTGGCTGCAGTGGGACCCAAACCTGGCAACCTAGGGATTTCAAGTCCAGTGCTCTTAACCACTGAGGTAACTCCCCACCCCGGTCGATTTATTTACGCTTGCATGCAAACATATCCGGCCTGAACCATGTGGAGGCGAGGCGACCAAGAGGGAAATATGTCTATGCTCTCTCCTTGTTCTAATAAATACAAGATTGGGAGTGGTTTTTGACATTTAGTTGGATTTGTCTTACAGACAGTTATTTCTGTCTTATATCCAGTCTTGCCCTTTCTCATGTTTCAATTTCCATCACCCAGAAATTGGACATCAATATTGTGTATCAGAACTCTTATCATACGAAAGAACATGTGGTGTTGTAAAAAGTAGCGGTACAACATGAAAATAACGATACTACACGACATGATCCGATATTACTGGAGCAACTTTTGCCCACATTTCTAGCAGTAACGAACCCCAGAGCTATAGACTTGCGGTAGCAGGCGGTTTTGTTGTTGTTAGATGTTTTTTCAAATGTTTGAGGTAGCAGGCGTTTCTTTTTGTTTGAAAAAAAGTTTCTTTATTGAATATTTATTTGTCTCAACATAGGGTACTTTCAATACTGTTCAATACAGTGGGCATCCGTCAGCCTATACAGCTGACCGGTTTCAATCGGCTCCCTACACATACTGTCACAGCATGTTTCCATGCTCTGGTGGCCAGTGTAAATGGCCGGGTGACAGGATCTGGCACCAGGGGTGGCGCCACGCACGCTGTGGGACGGGGCCGCCATATTGTAAGCGTGGAGAAGCGTGAAGCGTGCATTCTGTTCTGGACTGGCCGGTGAGTGAGCGAGTCATTCAACAGTGGAGCTGTCTTATCTCACCGTGAACACTCAGCTGACGCTCTGAAGGCGACAGGAGATAGCGCCAGGGGCTGACGCTAGTGGGTGGCGCCTATACATGGCGCTAGCAAACACTATTTAAAGTGTCGACAGCAGCTGATGCCAGTAAGCGTCAACAGGCAATGCCAAAAAGTTTCGAGAGCATGCAATGACAGTAAATGTTGACAGCAGGCAATGTCAGTAAGCATCGAGAGCAGGCATTGCCTGCAACAACAAGCAATGCCAGTAATGCTCAGCTGATCTGATAAAAAACCTATAGGGGACAGAGCCATTGTTAGTTCATGAAGCAGTCACTAGGTGGTCGGGGGACAAAACCTGTATTCTGGCTCTTTGCTCTTACGAAATTCAGCTGCCTTTCAATGTTTTACCAAGGTTCCTTTGACTCTCTACACCGATCCCAGAACAGGAAGATATAATGCTAAAACCCAGGACATGATGTTTTTCACATGGAACACTTTATTTACATATGTGAGCAAGGCAAGAAAAGTGACATCTCCCAATTATCACTCACTTCTTTTGCACCTCCATTAGTGAAGAACAGCTACTTTTTCACCTCCTTTATTGAAGAACACCTACTCGGGGGGCGTCATGGCGGCGCCCATGGATCATAGGCTATATGCCGTATACGATTTGTCATGGTCTAGGTGGGGCTAAGAAAATCAACTTATGATAGTTGACGCCCCAGCCTATTTATTGGTTGTCGTCGTAATGTTTTGTATGGCGATTGAATACTTTTATGAATCATAATTGTAACTTGAAACGGAGGACCCAAAAAAGAAGATAAAAAAGATTTAAAATTAAAAAGCGTTGACAGCAGGCAATGTCAGTAAGCATTGACAGCAGGCAATACCATCAAGTGATGACAGCAGGTGATGCCAGTTGTTGTTTGGGTAGTTTAACATCCAATATGCACCAGTACATGTCGACATCAGGCAATCCAATAAGCATCAACAGCAGGCAATACCATCGACAGCAGGCAATGCCAGTAAGCATTGACAGCAGGCATTGACAGTAAGTGCCAAAAGCAGGCAATGACAGCAAGTACTGATAGCAGACAATACTGGTGAGTGTCAAAGGCAGGCAATCCAATAAGCAGGCAATGCCATCGCCAGCAGGGAAAGCCAGTAAGTGTCAAAGGCAGGCGAAGCCAGTATGCGTAGACAGCAGGCAATGACAGTAAGTTTCAACAGCAGGCAAATCCAGTTTGTCTGTTTGGGTAGTTTAACATCCAATTTGTTCAATTAGACTTGCAAAGGCAGTAAGCATCAACAACAGGCAATGCCAGTAAGCGATTAAATCACCCAAAGCCAGTAAGCCTCAACAGCAGGCAATGCCGTTGACAGCAGGCAATGCCAGTAAGCGTTGACAGCAGGCAATGCCAGTAAGCGTTGAGGGCAGGCAACAGCAGGTGATACGAATCGTTGACAGCAGGCTAGTAAGTGTTGACATCAGGCGATACCAACAAGCGTCGACATCAGCCAATGCCAATAAGCATTGTCAGCAGGCAATGCCAGAAAGTAGTCACAGCAGGCAATGCCATCAACAGCAGGCGATGCTAGTAACAGCGACAGCAGGCAATGATAGTGTTGACAGGCAGTGGAAGTAAATGTCAACAGGCAATGCCAGAAAGTGAAGACAGCAGGCGATACCGATCGTCGGCAGCCAGCAATGCCAGAAAGCATCAACAGCAGTCAATGCCAGTAAGCATCAACAGCAGGCAATGTCAGTAATTGCTTCAGCAGGCAATGTCGTTAAGTGTTGAGAGCCCGCAATGCCAGTAAGCATCAACAACAGGCAATGTCAGTAAGCGTTGTCAGCAGGCAACGCCCGTACGTGTCAGCAGCAGGCGATGCTAGTAACAGTGACAGCAGGCAATACTAGAGTTGACAGGCAATGCCAGTATGTGACGACAGCAGGCAATGCCAGTCAGTGTCAACTGGTAATGGAAGTACGTTGTAACAGGCAATGGCAGTAAATGGCAAAAGGAGGCAATGCCAGTAAATAAAACAGCAGGTAATGTCATTAATGGTGCCAGTCAGTGTACGCAACACTAGAGACGGCAGGCCCTACACTAACGGCAGTCTGACTCAGGTCTGACTCAGTCTGACTCAGTCTGACTCAGTCTACATGCTGGAGGGAAAGTCCCTGGTGATGAATTATGAATTGTCTGGGTTCAACTTCTATCTGAGTGTCATGTGTTGATCATTTCCATATCTTCTACGGCATCAACATCGCATTTAGGAGTGACTGCCTTATGAATGAGACACCCCTGGTTAGTGTTTCATAGGGAGTGTGTATCTGCATATCCAGAGTATACAGGTATATCTACCTAATACAAAGTGTCCATAGAAAACACATAGGCAGCATGTATCACCATACCCAGAGCATACAGATATATCACCTAATACAAAGTGTCCATAGAAAACACATAGGGAGTGTGTATCACCATACCCGGAGCATACAGATATATCCACCTAATATAAAGTAGCCAGAGAAAACACATAGGGAGTGTGTATCTACATACCCGGAGCATACAGATATAGCCACCTAATACAAAGTGTCCGTTGAAAACACATGGGGAGTGTGTATCTACATACCCGGAGCATACAGATATATCCACCTAATACAAAGTGTCCATAGAAAACACATAGGGAATGTGTATCACCATACCCGGAGCATTCAGATATATCCACCAAATACAAAGTGTTCATAGATAACATATAGGGAGTGTGTAGCACCATACCCGGAGGATACAGATATTTATTATCCATCGTATACAAAGTGTCCATAGAAAACACATAGGGAGTTTGTATGGACATACTCGGCGCATACGGATATGTTGTATGCCCTGGGTGGCGCATACGCAATAATAGTGTGTACGGAAAAATAGTACATAACTAAAATGAATTGATATCGACATGTGACTTGTCCAGAAAAGGTGGATAATAAATACAATATAGACTGGTTTCAGATAAAAGCGGTTGTATGCTCCTCGGAGTTGACTCTGCGCAATATCCTCGCATACGGCCGCTTGTATCTGAAACCAGTCAATATTGTGTATATCCACCTATACAAAGTGTTCATAGAAAACACATGATTTCTGCCTGTATTTATCTGATAGATTCAATTACTTCCCCTGTTGTGTGAAGCCAGTGAGAAAAACTGTACTTTAAGATATATGCGCACAATATCTATTGAATAGAAGGACAATAGAAGGATGCGGCTTTATTTTGGTAATAACCAAGGAAATCTTTCTTTGAATAACGAGAACCATATGAGGACTCTCCTAGGAGCATGACAATATAAGCACCTGATTCAATCAGAAATTGGTGAATGTAAATCCGCTAGGAATATGACATGATCCTCTCAGTTTTCGGGTACAAAGAAAACCGGAGACGGGTTGGGCGCAGGTAGAACGGAGGACAATGGATGTCTTTATTGAAATTAAAATGACGACAATTTGATGAGGGGGTATTGCATGTCAGAGTGCGGACAAACAGAGGCCTGCACGGGGGGTTACCATGGCAACCTGGCGCCGACATGACAGGGATACCTGGTGCGCGTCTCGTCAGCGTCTCCCCAGCGTCTCGGCCGCGTCCCCGAGACGAGAGCAACGCCAATTCTCGCGAGATTCTGCGTGACTGTACCTGTCTTTATCATACACCTTACTGATCTATGCTCAGTAAATAAATCATGGTTTACAGTGGTAAAAAGTATGATTTATTATAGACCCATCACACCCGGTATTTTTCTCCGTATGCTGAACATTTGGAACTCATACTCCACGGCCGTGAAGGTAGTGAACCCAATATTCAATAGCTAGAAGGGTGACTTATTTTATTAAACAATAATGTTATATGGGGTAAGATATAATTAGAAACTTACTCGATGAAAATAACTTGGTCTGTCACTAACTTCGCACCATTTCGCTATAGCATGTGAAATAATATACGGAACCCTGTTCTGTACGGCAAAATACAAAACCCGTATACGTCGACTAAAATATTAGTTGTTAGGGAAAATTACGGTAAGAATTTATTGATTTCGGGTATATGATAAACATTGAACAACCTTTCATGCTTGTACAACCTACAAAACTCGATGGGGACGGAACTCGGCTAACCGCCTCCTTCCGTGCGGACCTTTATTCCCATCTCATTTTGTTGGTTGGTTGGTTGGTTGGTTGGTTTGATTTAACGTCCAGTTAACCATTGCAGGTTCTCACCAGACTTTCTCATGGTTCTTTTACACCACAAGGGTGGTGATCGAATCTATGAAATGAATTTAGGTGGAAACCTCACCCCTACACATTTACCGAGGTGAGAGTTCTTTTATTTCCCACACCACTTAGACATGGTATGAGAAGGATTGGCCTTTGTTGATATAGCAGTAAATCTACCACTGCTGGGGGTGAAGGAGAAAAGTGGCTGCAGTGGGACCCGAATCAACAAAGTCTGTCAACCTTGGTATTACAAGTCCAGTGCTCTTTACCACTGAGCTAACTCCCCACCCCGGTCGCTTTTGTTATGCGTGCATGCAAGCATATCCAGTCTGCACCATGAGGAGGCAAGACGACCAAGAGGGTGAACCGAATGATTACCCGAGGTACTTACCATGTACTGATGGGGAATTGATGTTCCTACGAGCCTAGGGACTTTTTCAACAGAATGGTAATTGCTGTCCACCCCAGCAGACCATCTCATTTTGTAGCTTGTGCAGCATGGTCAGGTCTTTTTTTATATGTAATGCCCAGGTATGGCCAGCTTTGACACTTACAGGAAGATAAAGAATGTCTTCGGGCATCTGCGAAATGGCTCTGTAAACCACTCAAGGTTGACCTCGCGATACACTCGTTAATGTTCATGTATTACTATGCGTCAGCCTCTCGTGGTAAACGGCTGCCTATGCATGAAACCATCGATTAGGGGTCATCCATAAAGTAGGTATGCACTGAGGGAGTGGGGAGTGGGTTACAAAGTTTGAAAATTTTGCTATATACCCCTTCTTTATTCTATTACTACACGATTGAGAGGGGTTGGAGAGGCGGGTCAAGATTTTCAGAAATTTTGCCTGCACTTATACTTTATGGACGGCCACTTTTTGTCTATTCAATTTCTTACTGAGCGTGCTATGCCCAAATACAGTCACACCCTATGAGTGCGGAACCGTGTAGCGTCTCAACCAACATGCCACTTCAAATAACAGCCACCCAGCCACAGACCGGAAGTCACCCTCCTACCCATAATGCACCTCGGCGTACGACATAATGGCGGCGTCCTATCACTGACAGATAAGGAAATACACCACGACGTCCCCTACATCAATGAGAACAAGGGCCGCCTAGGACCATAATGAATGGTGTATTGTGGAAGGCATTAGTCCTGAGGGGATGGTTGTATGAAGTAACAATGCTTATTACAAAGCACAGCCTTCAGAATCAACATCTCAGGATACAGATAAAGACCACGAATCAAGGTTCTAATGAAGGTAAATATATACTGATGTTTTCTTCAGCTAAACTACAGGGAGAGGTATAAAATCTCAGTCACCTAGGAATTGTTGCTTTATCTAAACTACAGGGACAGGTATAAATCCCAGGCATCTAAGATTATTTTCTGCACCTAAAATCACAGGGAGAGGTATAAATCTCAGGCATCTAAAGTTATTTTCTTCACCTAAACCACAGAGAGGTATAAATCTCAGTCGTCTAAGATTCACATTCGGATATTACTCCAAGGCTAAAAAACACTTTACTGAATTAAAGAGGTCTTGCTGTTTTTTAACATCCTGGAGGTAGACAATGAAATATTAATCAACAGACAGAGACGCCCCCTGCCGGGCCTCTCAAAAACTAACAGGAGGAAATTAACAATATCCATCCTTCTGCACACACCGGATATTGCGGCACTTTTTCTCATACAGAGATGATCATCATACGAGTTAAAACATAAATCTCCAGTTTTCTTTCTTATGAGAGGATCTAGATCTGGGTGGGACTCCTCTAGAATAGTTGGTCAAAGTGTCTGGGACCAGGAGAATAGACATTATCCCACCCCTGGTATAGGTTGTGCCATTGAGTTAACGTTGAAATAAAATACGCCACGCTCACCTACGTAGAGTGTCAATTCTCTGTCATTGCAGTGGCGGAGAATCTATGTATGGTGCGACCAATGAACGTCGCGGAAAAGAAAATAGTTCCTGCGCCATTGTTTGAACCGCAGCTGCAGCAACAATAGTTCCGACGCCATTGTCTGAACAATTCAATACATGATAATATTATTGCTTAAAATCGACTGTAAGGTCCGTGTTGGGGATGAGATAAAAACAGAACCGCTTTCGAAACGCATTTTGAACCACTACGCTCACTCGTTTGGATGCTCCGTATCATAACTCTGCTACGCCTCGTGACGATTACTACGCATCCAAACTCGTGGCGTAGTGGTTCAAAATACGTTTCTAAAGACAGTTCTGCTTAAATACTCCACTCGTTTGGATGCGCCGTAATCGTCACTTGGCTTTGCTTCAATGACGATTGCAGTGCATCTAAACTTGTGGAGTATTGTCTATTTATACGATTCTGGGGCCCGTTTGATAATATAGATACGTCCGTTAAGATCATTTTCTGTGATTCGTACAAGGGTTATCGTTATTATTATTTAATGTTCACTAAGAGTCTTAGCCGTCCATAAGGTCGTCCATTAGTGTTGAATCAAATTCACCCACATCGACCCTGGGTCTCTATGGCATACAGAAAAGGGTCTATATGAACCATCCTAGATTATCAAACGGGCCCCTCGATCCAGTTCTAGGTAAATACATAATAAGATTTTGTATTCCTATATAACCATTATCGAACTAACTAGAGTTACATACCGCTGCTGGGGGTTGCATTAAAAATAAGTTATGTGTCGAGGTTCACGTTTTCGTCCCGCTCTCATGCTTTCGTCCCGCTCTGACGTTTTCGTCCCGCTCTGATCACGTGACATAAAGAGCAGCGGGACGAAAACTTAGCTAATGCAGTTACTCGATAAGGGTGGCCATTTTTCGGGAGCTATCGCAGGAAAAGAAATAATCATTTTCATCGATATTTGGAGGTATATAGGAATAGGGAAACCAAGTACCGGTAATCAAAAGTCAAAGTTACGAGGTAAGCCTCGGAAAAATTACTGCCCGCGGCCAAGGCTTTGGGCAGTAATTTTTCCAAGCCTTACCTCGTAACTTTGAACTTTTGCTCACCGGAACATAGTTTCCCTCTATTCTTGAGTCTGCAATGTTTATAATTAAATGATTAAGATGCAAGAGGGCCACATATGAAGCGACCACTGTATCTCAGGTGCAATAAGTTAATATTGTGAATGTATTCGACCGTCCATCCACAAACCCTGTCGTCATTCTGTATATAATCCTTTATATCAAACAAAACCATACACTTACTCTCCACACTCATGAATATAAAGCAGGTATTCGAAGCTCGAATGCAAAAAAAGAGGTATTTGTAGCTCGAATGAAACTCATACACAACCAGAAAAGGATCATAAAAAACACAAAGTTTCATTTGTTCCGCATCAGATTTTCCTTTGTACACATATTCATACTAGATTCAACTGAGATCTAAAGAAAAGAAAATTGAAGTCTCCACACCCAGTTGATGATACTCATCCTTTGATCCCAGTCCACATAAAGTAGTACTAACTATGGAGGTGGAAGTCTAACACCTATGTTTATGATTAGGAATCTGTCTTAGAAGGAAATAAAAACTACATCATCTGAGACAAAAATAATAACTTGAAATAAGCAGAAACACTAGCTTCTCCGGATTCTGGGCGTTATGCGACTTTCATTTACGATTATGCTTCTCTTTGGGAAATACTTGTGCCGATCTTGTGGCCTTGTACCTTGGAGGGTGTGGTGAATGTATTCAGTTTACAAACTCCACATAATAAACTAAGATGCCCTCAGGCTCACCTAACACAGCCGTGTTTTAACTGCAGTGCAACACATTTACGTCTAAGTTATCGTCTGAAATATTGTGCTCTTTTTGTCTGCGGCTTTGTTGACTTACTTTGTCTTTATGAACTTGGCCTCGACAGGTAATATCAAGAGACGTCCTTACTGTGGACGAAACGGTTTCTGTTCGAGGTCAGGCGTGGAGGTTGGAGAGTGAAGGTTGGAGAGTGAAGGTTGGAGAGTGGAGGTTGGAGAGTGGAGGTTGGAGAGTGGAGACTAGAGACCGGAGAGTGGAGAGAGGAGATTGGAGTCTGGAGAGTGAAGCTTGGCGAGTGGAGAGAGGAGAGTGGAAGTTTGAGACTGGAGAGTGGAGAGAGGAGAGTGGGGAGAGGATACTAGAGAGTGGAGGTTGGAGAGTGGAGGTTGGATAGTGGAGACTAGAGACTGGAGAGTAGAGTTTGAAGAGTGGAGAGTGGAGAGAGGAGAGTGGAGAGGGGAGGTGAGACTGGAGAGTAGGGAGAGGAGAGTTGGAGGTCGAAGAGTGGAGAGAGGAGAGTGGAGGTTGGAGAGTGGAGAGAGGAGAGTGGAGGTTGGAGAGTGGAGGTTGGAGAGTGGAGAGAGGAGAGTGGAGAGAGGAGAGTGGAGGTTGGAGAGTGGAGGTTGGAGAGTGGAGGTTGGAGAGTGGAGAGAGGAGAGTGGAGGTTGGAGGTCGGAGAGTGGAGAGTAGAGACTGGAGAGTGGAGGGGGCAGAGTGGTGAGTGGAGAGTGGAGAGTGGAGCTTGGAGAGTGGAGAGTGGAGACTGGAGAGTGGAGAGAGGAGAGTGGAGACTGGAGATTGGAGAGAGGAGAGTGGAGACTGGAGAGTGAAGCTTCGAGAGTGAAGGGAGGAGAGTGGAGGTTGAAGAGAGGAGACTGGAGAGTGGAGACTGGAGACTGGAGAGTGGAGACTGGAGAGTGGAGAGTGGAGACAGGAGAATGAGAGTTGAGGGGTGCTACAGGGGAGAGGGAAAGTCTGGCACACTGCCACACGATTACAAACTGTGTACGCGGCCAATGTGACTGGCGGGAATATTCTCCCAGGAACACTCCATCCCGGCACTCCCCATACACTGTCTCCATTATACTGTGTCTGCCACAGCCTACGAAGCACTTAATACTACCCCACGATGCTTTCGGCCAGAATTGAGAACATTATCATTGACGCTAGCAGCTGTCAGTTTCCTAATGATACTACACTGAATGTATTTTACAGGGATGAAAGTTGAGACTAAGGAAAAAAGCGGAAATTTAAAACACTTATAAAAAAGAATCATGTATAACATCATTTTAGAACAGAATGGCTATGAATCGATATATATTCTAGCGTTGCCGGTGTATATGAAATTTCGGAATTCCGACATTTGTAAGAAACCTTGCATCCCTGATTTTAGGCATAATCCCGTTATTTAATCGTGCTGAACATGGCGGCCTCGCGACTATCGAGTAAGTGACAGATCCTCATCACTGCGTATGTTCACGCATGCGCACAAGATACTAGTGGGCGATAATTACCATTTTTGGCAGGGTAACCGATTTTGGCACTACACCGGGCTGGTGGCTAGGTTATGTTAATTCCTTTTTGCAGAGGATGACCGTCATTGGTCACTTTAGGTCAGCTGACCTTGTCCTTGTCCTTTGATAGGCCGGTGAGCCAGACAAAGGCAGGCGGGAAAGTGTGTCTACCAATCATGAGAGTCCTAGCATGTAGGTTTAGGGAGTCAGTGCTCAAAAAAAGAAATTTCGGTATGAAACATAAGGATACACAAATAAATCTCCGAGAGAATGTGAGGTACATCTGATGTATACGAAAAAATACACACATAATCCCGTAATTTAATTTCACTTATTTAGTTGGTATTGAATCATGGAATTGGCCTAATTAATCAAGGCTGTGTCACCTTCCAGTATCCGTAGGCACATAAAAGTAGGGCCCTTAGTAGGATAGAATTGCAAGTTCCAGTTCCAGTAGGAATAAACAAAGTGACGGCTTATATACATCATTAGGAACAGGTTTTTACTCTTAGTTCAATGATTTACTATATACCCATGCCGTATTTACTGTAAAAACGTACCGTTTTGACATATATCGTAAAAATACTGTACGGACCACTGGTCCGTACACTAAAATACGGACCACCTTGCCAAACATCTTTATTAACATGTTCATTTATCGATTGTTAAAAATTAAATTAATGATTTTTTTTTTAATTTTGGGTATATAGTAAATATATAACGTCCAACCATGCTTGTACAAGTCACAGGACTCGATGATAATTTACGGTTTGTATGGACTGAGGCATTTATGCCGAGTTCCGTACAAACGGTAAATTACCATCTCGTTCTGTGACTTGTACAGCATGGTCAGGACGTTCTATATAAGTCTCCACGTAAAATGATCTCAAAAGATCAATAATATGCTATTTCTAAAACCATTTCAAGGTATTTCTTATGTAACAACATTCTCTATTTCTATATATTAGTATGAGGTATTTTGCAAATAAAACTAAAAGGAATGTCAGTTGGCACCAGAAATAAAGGAGGGGGGGGGGGTATTTTTCATGTGGAATTTGCTGCCTTTGAGAGACCGAGAAAAGTGGAAAAAAAATGTCTGTGTCGACCCTGACATGGGACTGAGGGACTGTGGAGAGGTTCAAACCACTGTTCTATTGTTGTGAACAGGAAACTAGAGACTGGTCTCTGTTTTTTTTAAAAATGTGAATGAGGCTGAATTTATGCACAAAGGAAAAAAAGCAACATTGTATACTAACAGGGATGTCATTTGTAAAGGAGGAAATGTTTTTCATGTGGAATTTACTGCCTCAGACAGACTGAGATAACATGGAAAACACATTGTTATAGGCTAAGGAATGGGATTGGGTAGTGTAGGACGATTTGAACCATTGCTCATTGGTGTGAATGAGGCCCAATTTATTCCCTATTCGTTTTACACAATTAAAAATGATCTTATTAACTAAAATCGAAAACAAGGCTTTCCTTGGACAAGAGGAAAATTGCCATCTCTGTATATCACTCAAAGGAAAAAAACACCAACATTGTATATTGAAAATGAAAAAGTGGATTTCCCGAGAAAAGTGGAAATCTCTCGTCTTAAAACTACAATAACAGGTTGGCATGCAGACAAATAATTCAGTAACTCAAGCCAAACCTCTGCTGGGAGAGTGAACTCCACTCCCCACAGCCCCAAGCCGAGTCTGTGTTTACAAGGTGCGTACACATGTACTCCAGTGTAGAGGAGGGAGAGGCTGCCGGGTCTGAGGTCATGACCTCTATTATAACCCGACCCCCTGCCGCCACTACCACCACCATCAACAACTCCACCTGCCGTACAGGGAGCCGGGTCTAGACTAGACTGGCCTCAGTCCCTGTCTCCTATGTCTCCCTCTCCCCCCACACTCTCCCTCTCCCCTCTACTTGCCTGGGCTGCCACCGCTTCCCTTAACCAGTACCCTAGACTAGCCTCCGTCCCTGTGTCCTACTCCTATTGCTGCCTACCGCCACCTACTCTCCCCTTGGCCTGGCTGACACAGGTTTGATTCCTGAGCCAGTCAGAGGAACCTTACACATTGTAATTTATTTTATTCATTGAATTTATATTCATAATCAAAGACTTGAGCAAGTCTACCAGTACCCCTCTCATAAGGTCTCACACTCTCTAAGTGGTATTCTGTACAAGGTTCTCACTGCACACTATGGGAGAAGAATTCTTAACGAACTAGGCTTAGAGCCTTGAGAATCTACCGGCACACAGTATTCCCACTAGGTGGCATCATTGTGATTATAGGTATCTTTGGGTTGCATTGATGTGCGTCTTTAGCACTGGTGGCAGGTCAGTGGATTTTCAAGGCTCTAAGCCTAGTTCGTTCAGAATTCTTCTCCTATAGAGCGTAGTGAGAGTACAGAATACCACTTAGAGAGTGTGGGATCTAATGAGAGGGTGCACCCCCTCCCCCTACACTCCACCCAGTCACTGATTCCTGGGCCTGTCAGGCGTTAGGGGAGGTGCAAATATTGCAAGGTAGTTTTATTTCTTAATTAGGCCACGCACAAAAACCAATTGTTTCTCATCGCCGCATGAATCAGACAAAAGGTTTTTAGACGTGCTTTTTATTTAAGATGAACCCTGATAGAAATTATGGAAGGTATGCGTATTTCACTATTTGGTATCAAATTGAAGCTCCTGACGTCAGGGATGCATTCAACGTGGTAGTATGTGTATCTAGGTATTCCCAAATCGTGGTATTCATATCCCTTTTCATACTGCCTACACAAAGTTCAGCTGAATACAAAGTCTGAACTTTGTATTCAGTATACAGTATTGAGTATTATCTCACCCCTGGTACAAGCTTCGCCATAGAAATAACACAAGGAAAAAATACTCAACGATCACCCCCGTAAAGTGACAATACTACGCCATGGCTGTGGCGTAGTAAATTTGAGATGACTTCATAAGGGTTTGCTAGGTATATTCGAAGTATTCTGATATTCTGATACTATCTATCGTCATAGAAAGAGGTGAGATAAATCCAGAACCGCACTCGAATCGTAAAATAGACCCTACTCTACGATGATGTGCCGTAATCGTCACTCGGCTTCGCCTCGATGACGATTCGGGCACATCCAAAGTCGTGGGGTATTGTGTTTGTTTATACGATTCTCGATGCAGTTCTATATAATGTTAAATCAATAGGGAAAAAAGTGCCAGGGGTGATATAAATATATAAATATACATAGACAATAATCGATGGTTTTGTGGACAGGCGGCCGTAAACCACGAGAAGTTGAGGAGTAGTAATACACGAGCGCGAGCCGTCAACCGCGAGTGGTTTACAGAGCCGCCTGTCCACAAAATCATCATTTGTTGCATTAATTATCCATCTTTTCCAATAAAGTAAACCCATTAATTGCCATATCAAAGGGTATAACAATAGGGACTTTTTCTTTGCTTTATAGCAAAAGGGACTATTTTTCCCGTATACCATGGTTTTGAGGCTGTATACCACAGGTTTGAATCCGTATACCACGGTTATGGTATATGACAGGTTTTATACAATGGGTCGTGGTTTACTGAGTCTCCATACATTTTCAATGGGTCTTTGTATACGATGGATAATAAAACCTGTGCCCCCCCACCTCTACCCGCCAGCCCTCTCTGTACCTCGGTCATACCAATGAGTACACTCGTCGTCCATACCAGACAACAAACCATCACCATCAGGAGCAGCCGAGGCCAGACAACCTGTGATGTGTTTTACTAGAAGACTTCACAAGGCGTGGTGGGGGCCCCAAGGCCAACCCACTCACATCTACAAAGCTAATACAGACCCGCACTACCGGCCCAGATGTCTTTACCAGAGAGATAAAGGAGAGACTGGCGTTATGAACAGAGCAGGATGAATGGTGGTGTTTTTATGATGAAGGCAGTGAGATAAAGGACGTGGACTTGATATGTACTAGTCGTACAGTAAAGGTAATAATAGTAGAAACTGAACGAGAGTTAGACTTGTCAGTGTTTATGCCACGACGGGAAGGTCGTGTATTACTACGCGAAGCGTTAGCTGAGTGAAGTGAGGAACAGACCTGACCAGAGTGCCACAGACACTGACAAGTCTAACTCGACTTCGGTTTTGTATTTATCCTACCCCGTCTCTACCCTTTTGGATTACTAAAATATAAATATCGATTAAACGACCAACCGAAGTCCAACCAGAACTTTTTTCAGAGCAACTCACAATCTGGTCGCTGATTGGTCGATTTTTGTATGCCCCTTGAGGCATAAATTGCACTTTATGTCATGGCATGCCGCATAAAATTTGCCTATGTTATGCCTATGGACTGTTTTTTTTAGGGGTAAGATAAGGGACCATCCTCTAAGTATGGACTAAAGAAGAAACCAATAAGGTTTGGTCAAAGTTGTTGTTCCCCATGAGTTTGATGTGGAGTGATATGAACGAGGAGACAGCCGAGTGAATATCACATAGTGTTCAAAAGAGTTGGAGAATGACTTCTTTGATCAGAACGAGTTATTTTCTGTATTTATTTCACCCCTGTACACACTACAGAATGGACGACACACAGGATGTAGACAATGGATTGGTTGGTTTGATTTAACGTCCAGTCAACAATCATAGGTCCTTACCAGACTTTCTCAAGGTTCCTTTACACCACATGGGTGGTGATCGAATCTATGTGATGAATTCAGGTAGAAATCTCACCCCTACATATTTACCAAGGTGAGAGTTCTTTTACTTTCCACTACCACTGCTGGGGATGAAGGAGAAAAGTGGCTGCAGTTGGACTCGAACCAACAACCTTGGGGCTAGAAGTCCAGTGAGAGTTCTTTTCCTTCCCACACCACATAGACATGGTATGAGAAGGATTGGTCTTTGAAATAGCAATAAATCTACCACTGCTGGAAAGCTCCTGAGATGAAGATACAATACCCCATAAAATCCCATAGGCTTAACACTGGGTTTCCATATGCCACGCTGACTAGCATACGGAGTTTTATATGCCACTAGTGGCATACAGAATTGTTATCACGTAATATTTCAAAATCGAGGAGATAGGGTAGGATAAAATCAAAACCTGATTCGTTTTAATCTTGGCCACTGCATACCACTCCTGGAGTTTTGGCTCCGAATTTTACTCGGCTTCGCCTCATAAAGTCATTATGCCAAACTCCAGTCGTGGCATACTGTGGCCAAGATTAAAACTCATTCAGTTTCACGATAATATGAGCACTCTAACCTTTAGGCAACGTATATAGACCATTCGAGCACGCTCTAACAATGAAAATACTGAGTTGAAGATATAAGATAACAACACTCTAACAATGAAAGTACTGAGACAGAGGAGGTGTGAAGCGCAGCGCCCCCTATAGGGACCCAACTCATAGATGCATCGGGGCAGGGTTCAAGGCGCCACTTTCAAACCTGCCAGCAGAGGGGAAGGAGCTCTTGAGAATGGACTGTGAGAGGTTTGTAAGCCATAGCCTATGAGAAATAACGTTGTATTAAACAACACCAAACAGCCATAAAACGTGGAGCTCTATTGAGCTCTATTGTGGTTCGGAGTACATTAGATATCACTCTATCAATATCTGAAAAGATTTTTGATAGAGCTCTAACAGTTTGTATGTAGTAGCTGTTACTAGTTAGCCTATTTTAGTATAGGAATCTCCATTCAGCTGTCATTTGAGACGATAGGGGGCGCTACGCTTCACACCTCCTCTGGTACTGAGATGAAGACATAAGATAAAATTGCCCTCACCTTATAGCCGTAATATGAGCACTCTAGCCTTTAAGCAACGTATATAAATCATTCGAGCACGCTCTAACAATGAAAATACTAAGATGAAGATATAAGATAACATCGCCCTCACCTTATAGCCGGTGACGTGCCCCTTGAAGGCGTCCTTGGGGATGGAGAAGGAGAAGAGTCGGCCTACAGTAGCCGTCGTGTCGGCGATTCCCCACATCACCGCCAGGGGTTGTCGCTGATCCCCGGCGTCATGCGCTGTGCCCGCTGCTCGCTGGTCCTCATCCTCCACCACCTGGAGGAAGTTCTGGATATCCTCCGGGTTATCCGCCTGTACCCGTACCGTACACACCCCCCTGGTCACCAGGCAGCCACACAGGGCCAAGGCGACCACCAGGTCCAGTGTGATTCCCCGTCTCATTTTCATCATCCTCCTCCTATTTAAACCGGAATTAATATCTAACCGGAAACTAGTGGTGGTGGTGGGTGTGGATGTGGAGGAGTAGTTCGCGGTGGATCCGCTCGGTGGCGCTGCGGTGGCTCAGAGGGTCACGTGACGACTCATCGTGGGAGGTGGTCTTTCTCCTCCTCCTCCCCGCCTCCGCCTCCCACGCTGGGTGCCGCCCACCGCCGCCTCCCACGCTGGGTGCAGTGCGGTGATGGTGAGGTGCTCCCGCTACTACACTGGTGTCCTGCGCGCCCTCTGCTCGCCAGACACTCGCGCCTCATCTAGTCTGAAAAATAGGTAAAAGTGAGGCGCGTGTTAGTTGAAGTACCTGCTGTAACGGTGTGGTGCTGGTGCGTGGTGGTGGTGGGAGGGAATGGATGAAAGAACCAAGCTGAATTCATTTAATTAACCCTTTATTGTCCACCTAATACAAGGTGTCCGTAGAAAACACATGGGCAATGTATATTTATATATATATATATATATATATATACTCGGGGCATATAGATATACTCACATAATACAAAGTGTCCATAGAAAAACGTGTATACGGCATGGGTATTTATAAAGCAATGTATATGTACTATATTTGAGGAAAATGAGATGTGTTTTACTATGTGAACAAAAACTTTCTATAATTTCTATATATTCTAATAAAATAAAATGATTATATTATTATATACCTATGGCTGTATCAAGTGCGTATACTGCCCGCTCCTACCCATGGCGTATTTATACCCGTACGGCACACTGTGCCGTACAGGGTATGTGATCACGTGACTAGATAAAATATCGCCATTTTTAGGTATATAATAATACGAAAACGGGCTGGCTATCTTCGTACATCAAAATACTTGGCAAAATACTTGGTAAAATACATCCCTCTGCCTCCGGCATCGGGATGTATGTGATCAATAATTTCACCGCGTATTTTTGACGTACGAAGATAGTAAGCCAGTTTCCGTATAATATAAATCTCTAAACCAAAAGCTAGCACGATGACCCCCGATTTTTTAAGTCAGATATATGTTCTACAATACTTTAAGCTCATCATATTCAATTATCAGGAAAATGACATGGGTTTTAATTTTCAGGCTACATTGTCCGCTATGCCTTCAAAGGGTTATAACGGTGTGGAGGTGGGCAGTCAGTCAGCTGGCTGTGGGCGCGCTCAGCCCTGGAATAAATGTCCATAGGCTTAACATTGGGAAATCGTTCTCCATGCCCCTATGAGCATTGCAGTCCATTCTCCATGGCGTTAAAGGGTTATTACGGTGTGGAGGTGGGAGTTGGCTGGGAACGGGACACCCGCCCACATGTTCTCAGGCAGTCAGCTGGCTATGGGCGCGCTCAGCCCTGGAATAAATGTCCATAGGCTTAACATTGGGAACTCGTTCTCCATGCCCCTATGAGTATTGCAGTCCGTTCTCCATGGCGTTAAAGGGTTATTACGGTGTGGAGGTGGGAGTTGGCTGGGAACGGGACACCCGCCCACATGCTCTCAGTCAGTCAGCTGGCTGTGGGCGGGCTCAGCTGCCTCTCCCCAGCACGTTTCACGGGATGTTCCCGCAGCAGAGGGACTGAGGGTTAAGTGAAATGACACGTTTGAAGGTCGCCTTTCACTTTTATAACGAGCGCGGACTGAGTCACATTTCTGTGTGAGTCACTCGGAGAGAATCAGCACTAAAGTACATCCGCTTCAAGCCTACACGTGTGTTATAATCTAACATTATTATCCATCTATACAAAGCCCCCATTGAAAATGTATAGGGACTCAGTAAACCACACCCCTTGTATAAAACCTGTCAGATACCATAACTGTGGTATACTGATTCAAGCCTGTGGTATACGGCCTCAAAACCATGGTATACGGGAAAAATAGTCCCTTTGTGCTATAGAGCAAAGAAATAGTCCCTATTGTTATACCCTTTAATATGGCAATTACTGGGTTTGATTTATCAGAAATAATGGATAATAAATACAACAAACGATGGTTATGTGGACAGGCGGCTCTGAATTACTACGCTCGTGTATTACTACGCGTCAACTTCTCGTGGTCTACGGGCGCCTATCCACAAAATCATCGATTATTGTCTATGTATACCACATCAGGCATACTGTGTTTTATTATATACCCATGCAGTACATTTGATAATTACGTACTGCTTCTCCCTATGCAGTATAAATTGTATACTAAACCTTGTGCACTACTTCGTTATACTGAACACGTTGAAACCTCAGTAGTGTGCCTGAAAAATTGATGCATTGAGGCATCTAACATAATACGTAGAAGGTCCAATGTGAGTCAATTACCTGCTTGCAACAATCTAGATGCGAAGTGAATCAGAGAAAGATGGAGGCTCGAAAGAAAGTGATATAATTAATGTTTGAATTTTTATGTCAGTTGAAACCGTTGCTCCAGATTCTTTGCGGATCGCATCATATCGAAGTCGCCATCTATATTCAATTAAAAATCTAATGGACCTTTCACCTATGTCACTGAAAATGTGGTATTGTAAAAAGTAGCCAATAACGATACCACACAACACGATCCGAAATCACTGGAGCTACGCTTTCCCCACATTTCTAGGAGCAATGAACCTCAGGTACAATAAAACATAGACTTGCTCAAGTCTTTGATTATGAACATTCATTAAATGATTAATCACAATCAGAATAAAGTTCATTAAAGTACATGTATCCTTCTCTGACTGGCCCATGAATCAAAGACTTGTCCACTATAAACAGAATCTCCTGTTTATTACCCCAAGCCACTCCCAGTAACCCTATACCTCCCTCTACCCCACCCCCTCCCCTCCTCCAGTTCCCTGCCTGCCTGTGTTGTCATAGCAATATATTTCGCCTACCCCTGACTATGTCTCGATTGAGATCAAAGTGAGAGGGTATCAATCTCCCAGCAGATATCCTGACCAGTAGCCAGACCTCTGTTTGGGGAGTGTGGTGCAAAATCGCACCAGTCTACACGGCCGATTACGGATGAGACAAGTCCCTGTGTCACTCAGAAGGGGTGGAGGGGTAGGACACAGGGACTGAGGCCAGTCTAAATAAAACACTGTCCAACATAATAAAACCCTGCCCCGTGTAATGTACCCTGGTGTAATGTACCCTGCTCGGAGATTATAGGGCGGCCTGTCGATAATCCAGGCCCGAGCTACACTCTCCAAGCAGCGGCCTTGGCCTGTTGTCAATATGCCATACCCGTGACATACAGGACCCCTGGAGGGGCTCATATCAAACAGGGCCCCACCTCAACCCCTGTTCGCTCTCCGCCCGACTCCCGACACCTCTCCATCCCTCCTCACTGTAGGCCTCAGCCTCTCCTGGGTGGGATCAATATAACGGAGTCTGTACCGGCTGTGTGCTATCCAGGGATCAATTACAGCCCGATTAATGGCGGTAAAAGGCAAGGTGTAGTCCGGGGCTTCACTGGCACAGTGATATGTGAAGTACTATTAGGAAACGTCCTTACTGTGGACGAAACGGTTCCTGTTCGAGGTCAGTCGTCGACTTCATACTGCCTGACGCCATAGGCAGAAGGCAGTATGAAAACGAAGACTGACCGAGAACGAGAACCATTTCGTCTACAGTGAGGATGTTTGCTTATTATTATATACCTTTAATTGATGAAAAAAACGCCATTTTAATGACATTCAAAGTCGCAGTCACAGCAGGCACGAACATTATTATTACTGCACCCCTAGCAGCGGGCAGTATTAAATAGACATTCGGACATAGGTATGTAATAATATACGGAAACTGAAGTACTGTGTTCGTACCTCCCCCACCGACCTCATCCTCCACAATAGACTGGCTTCTGAGTCTTTAGACTGGCTTCAGTCCCAGCGTCTTTAGACTGGCTTCAGTCTTAGGTCTGGCCTCAGTCCCACAGTCCTAGACTGGCTTCTGGTTCTGAGTCCTTAGACTGGCTTCAGTCTCTGAGTCCTTAGACTGGCTTCAGTCTCTGAATCCTTTAACTGGCTTCAGTCTCTGCCCTTAAACTCTTCTCAGTGTCCGAGTCATTTGACTGGCTTCAGTCCCAGAGTCTTTAGACTGGCTTCAGTTTCTGAGTCTTTAGACTGGCTACAATCTCTGGGCCTTAAGACTGGCTTCTGTTTCTGAGTCCTTAAACTGGCTTCAGTTACTGAGTCCTTTGACTGGCTTCAGTTTCAGAGATCTTGGACTGGCTTCAATCTCTGGGTCCTTAGACTGGCTTCAGTCTCTGGGTCCTTAGACTGGCTTAAGTCTCTAAATCCTTAGATTAGCTTTAGTTTCTGAGTCCTTCCACTGGCTTCAATCTCTGAGTCCCTAGACTGGCCTCAGTCTCTGAGTCCTTAGACTGGCTTCAATCTCTGGATCCTTAGACTAGCTTCAGTCTCCGAGTCCCTAGACTGGCTTCATTCTTTAGACTTCTTTCTGGTTCTCAGTCTTTAAAGCAGCTTCTAGTTCTGAGTCAGTCCTTAGACTGGCTCCAGTCTACGAGTTCATACACAAGCCTCAGTGCCCAAGACCTTACACTGGCTTCAGTCGCTAAGTCCTAAGACTGGCTTCAGTCTCCAGGTCCTTAGGCTGACCTATTGTCTCAGTCTTTTATAACTAAGATTGGTCTTGTACCTCCTATCTTCTATCGTCATTTCTTAATGGAGATCTACAAAGACCCGGGCAAGTCTACTTCCGAACCATAACGTCAAAAGGTGGAGTGAAAGGAGGGGCGGATTAGCATTAAGAGTCTATAGAAAGACAGCGACACGTTCGGCACACAAAGGGACAGTGGGGAGTCATCACTCTCTCGGCAGACCTTTCACGGCACTAGCGCTTACTAATCTCTGCCTTAATCCAACGCTGGTTCCCCGGGAACCCACTAAAGACAGGGGACGCCAGCCAACATTTCGGATTCAAAACAGGGCGACTGTCAGAAGTTATGCAACTCAAACAACTCCTATATTATGAGTTGGGAAATATGAGAATTGTTAAATGAGCTTCATAGACAATCCAACTGGATTTTCCCTAGTTTTAAACCAGTTTATATTGTGAATCCACATTTGATTAGATTGCCCCTTTGAGTGAGCACATGTGTTATGGTTGACAAAGAAAACCCTGCAACACTTGAGGTGCTTCCCACTGAGGAAAGTATTCCCTAAGACTATCTCTGATGTGACATAACAAATATCAGAAATGAGTGTATATCATTTATCATATAAAAAGGTGCATCTCTATCTACAAATAGAACAGAAAATACTCCCCAAAGCACTAAGAATTTAGGATATTTGTAAAACTGGCGTATGGGGCAGATTTTGCCCTGGTCGGTGCAGAGATACGAGCGGCCGCAGGAAGTAGAGCGCAGGATCTCTGCTAGGTACCCCTCACATAAGATCTAACACTCTCACACTCTCTGTACAAGGTTCTCACTACTCTCTATGGGAGAAGAATTATTACCGAACTAGGCTTAGAGCCTTGAGAATCCACTGACACAGTATTCCGCTAGGTTGCATCATTGAGATTATAGGAATCTTTGGGTTGCATTGATGTACGTCTTTAGCACGGGAGGCAGGCCAGTTGATTCCCAAGGCTCTAAGCCTAGTTCGGTAAGAATTCTTCTCCTATAGAGCGTAGTGAGCGTACAGAATACGACTTACAGACTGTGAGATCTTATGAGAGGGGTCCGCCGGGAAAGTGGGGAATCATTAGATCTGGTGCAGCACCTGATTTATAGCCTCACGGCCATGGAGTAGAAAGCCACAAAAATCACAGACGTTTAAAAAGGATCACTAATAGTGAATCCCTCATACAAAAGTGGTGTTTATTTCTAAAGAACATCCTTGTAAGTTGTGGCAATTGCAAATAGCTCGGCCATAATCAAATGAGACCGGGATATATCACTAGGAGTACTGTGAGTGCATTAGACATTGGATATAGCACCATCCGAGGTATGGCTTGGGGAAAGGGGTCCATTTACCTCTTGCAGTCTACTGGAGGTGTGTGCATCCTTCTGGAAGTAAGTTTCTCTTTAACAATTAGCCTGCATCCTAGCAGGTGCATGAAGAACAGGTCCTGAACAAACGATTGACTAGCAAGAAGTCTGCGTCTTTATGGCCCAGAGTAATTGCTAGAGTCGCCATCATCCGCCAGGAAATTTTAAGAAATAATAATACGGAAAAATACTTGGTCAAATTATTGATCACATACATCCCTCTGCCTATGTGATCAATAATTTCACCGCGTATTTTTGACGTACGGAAACAGTAAGCCAGTTTCCGTATATTATCGTTCACTTCTGAAATTATATTGCCGTGGAATGAAATAGGGTTTTAAGGACAAAATCCACCAGGCCGATTTCTCACCCGATCAATTGTTCCTGGGCCCTTAAGAGGAAGCTCATGTATTGCAATTTATTTAATTCTGATAATAGTTTAATAAATGACCACTTTCAAAGATTTGAGAAATTCTAGGGCATCCGATAATAATCGGCGATTGTATGGCTACGGAATCGGCTATCGTCGGTCCAGTGGAACACCCCCTTTATATAGTTAACTAGTATTTAAAAAAATGACCACAAGGTAACAATGAATGCACGGAGAATTGTTTGGCAAAGCTGAAAGTTGTAAGCTGTATGATAATGTGGAGAGATTGATAAAAGACTTGCTCAAAAAAGTCACATCTACCACAACCTGGGAAAGGCCTCTACTTTTGAGTCTACCACCCTATACCTACGGTGGAAGATCTAGCCTGGCGCTATAACCGTTTTTCCTATTCACCTATGAGTGAACAACCTATGATTACCTAACGCTGCTGGGGGTGGAATAACTTACTGCCCAGGTTGACATTCAGAGACGTTCGATTTTTACCGATATTAGCCGACAATTGAAGGTATATAGGAATAGGGAACCCACATACCGGTGCAAATAAGTCTAAGATACT
Source organism: Alentia gelatinosa (assembly GCA_950022655.1). Classification (NCBI taxonomy): domain Eukaryota; kingdom Metazoa; phylum Annelida; class Polychaeta; order Phyllodocida; family Polynoidae; genus Alentia; species Alentia gelatinosa. The sequence goes on along the minus strand of OX465581.1, from coordinate 119,848,774 downwards.
CGGTAAGGCTTGGTAAGGCTTCCAAGCCATACCTCGTAACTTTGACTTATTCCCACCGGAATATAGTTTCCCTTTATTCCTGAATAAAAGAAAGAAAAGAAAGAAAACTCCCCGGCGCGGCGCGCGGGAAATTCCGTTCGCGCCACTGAGCAGTCGACTTTTAAACGCCTGCAGGTGGCGCCACAGGTGGCGGCAGGTGGAGCCTCGTTTTGACCTCCGTAGAGATTGATCGAGTCGTTTTTCTGTCTGGGAACTTTTCACATTCATGGCTGTTACAGAAAGTTGTCCCTCGATGTGCGATATCGACCGACGAAAACATGGTGGGGCTTTTATTTACGTGATTCAAAAGTTGTACCTTTAGAAAAAAAAGATGCAATATATCATCCCTTTAGGGACGGCAATTGATGTTATTTATACGTTCCGGTTATATGTACAGCGATATAAATGAAAACCTTTTCAGCATATACATGAATAAGTTTTACATTTAATATAAATCAGACCTTACAGAGATTTAGCTATTGCGAATCCAGCCGCGGCCGCTTTCCCACATAGGTACAAACATCCAAGTCGTGATACAAACCATATATTGCCCTGAAGAGGGTTGGCGAGTTGAAGCAGGGTATTTATCTCACCCCTGGAACAAGTATAGCCATAGGAGTAACATAGGAAATAAATACTCAACGATCACCCCCATAAAGTGATGATACTACGCCACGGCCATTGCAGGGTGAATGGGAGATGATGTCATATGGATTTGCTAAGTCATTTTAATCATTCTGATATTGTGATGCTATTTAATGTCATTGAAATCCAGAACGGCACTCTAATAGTAAAATACACATAGACTGGATGATGCCATAAAGTATTCCCTTGCATAGACCGCATAATGCCTTGAGGCATTCCTCAGCATACAGCATCGCGGTTTTGTGTAATCCTCAAACTGTTAAATCTTAGCTGTTAGTGGTCATGTTTAACAAAAAACCATTTAACACCTACTACTGAAGAGTATAACAATGCCAAACAAACTATGTCGCAAGCTGTACTGACTTTACACACTATATCCTAAGTATACGGAGTGATTGGACACCCCCCCCCCCCGCCCCAACTCATTAATTATTATTGTAAACTGTGAAAACCCCTCTGAAGACGAAGAACAAGTGTTATTGTGTTAAACGTGATTTATGTGAGAGCTTGCTCTTACTTCTAACTGATTCATGATGTTTATAAGAGCGATACCGAGGGACCAGGCGACAGAACGGCCTAGGCCAAGCCTGTGGAAAAAATGTGTACTGAATGTCTACCCTAAATAAACGTGATAAAAAAAATTTTTTTTAAAGCATAGACCGGATAATGCCTTGGAGCATTCCCCAGCCTAAGTCAGATAATATATATATTGTCATTAAAAGGGGTGAGATAAATGCAGAACTGCACTCAAATCGTAGAACACACAATACAATCGTGCCATCCATACTCGTGGAGTATTGTGTATTGATACGATTCTCGATGCAGTTCTATATAAATTTGTCGTCTGCTTGCCTGCAATAAAACTGTGACGTATGCATTTTTTCCCGCACTAAACGCAATGCCCTCTGTCGACCACCCGCGGAACTAGGTAGCTTGGTCTTATCTATATCATTATTTCATTCTATTTTCTTTTTATATGGGGAACTATTTCCTGTGTGCGGAGACGTGTCTGTGGTGAGAGTGAATCGGCCGCCATGTCTGCGCCTGCGCAAGACGTGTTTCCGTTGTGAGCTAGTTCCTGCACGCAAGCCAGACGTTAAAGCCTCGCTGGTTCCACCAACACAATAGGGAGGGCTACCAGCGATAGATACATACAGATCCTTTGTCCTCATCCAATCTCCAATGTACGTGCGAAACCAAATATCTGCTGGGAGAGCGACAATATACCACCACCCTTTGCGTTCACACGAAGGACTCGGTTATATATAACCGGGATAGGAATCACGGACAATACCTTAATCCTCGCGAGAGATGGCGAGATTACCCGGCGTGCACTGCGCGAGGCGGGAGATTCCCCTCAGTGGCGCCCCCTGTCGGGAGCTGCTCGCGGAGGGGTAATTGCGGGCGGATTCTTTGATCCTGAGGATCAAGGAAGATCCAGTCTGAAGAGGGAGGACACCTGGCGGGTGACATGGTCATTACACGCCCGTATACCACTACACTGGCCACCAGAGCAGACGTTTGTTACGCACGTTAGCTCTGGCACGATCCGATAGTCGTTAGCCTTGACACGCCGTGGTAACGGGTATCTTACGTCATTGCAACGGGTGTAGAACGAATGTCACGAATCACAATTTGAAAATCAAAAGCTAATACACCTAAAGTTATAATTAAAATCAATTTTGGTTAATATCCATATTGTAAATAACAATATATGTGTAATTATATAGAACGTCCTGACAATTCACAGAACGAGATGGTAATTTACGGTTTGTACGGACCGAGGCGTTTATGCCTAGTTCCGTACAAACGGTAAATTATCGTCGAGTTCTGTGACTTGTACAAGCATGGTTGGACGTTATGTATTTACTATATACCCGAAATTTAAAAGAAAAATCAATTTCATTTTTCTTAACATCCAAAATTTTGATAAATGTGTGTGGGTAGGTAGTCCGTATTTTGGTGTACGGACCACTGGTCTGTTCAGTACTTTTACGTTATATGCCGAAACGGTGCGTATTTACAGTATATACGGCATGGGTATATGTAAAATCTGGTTCGAGGGTAGATACTCGAGATCCTCGAGATCGGACTGTGCCAACCCCTAAGTCGCAGCGTAGCGCAGACAGGGGTTGGTGGCCAATCTAGCATACCACCTGCATTTCTCCAGCCTCACAACGTCTGAGCCTATGAAAGAAACTGATGAGTGCTTGGTGTGTTTCAATGTACGCCATCGAGTTCGGAGTGTTTAGGGATATGAACGAGGCGATAGCCGAGTGAATATTCTGAAGCGCTTGTTTGGTTAGTTTAATGTGCAATATGTTATAATGGATTTACTTTGGGTTTGATGGTGATCGAATCTGTGAGAAGATTTAGGTAGATATTTCACACCTACACATTTACTACACATTTACTAACTCTCGTGTATTACTACCCATCAGCCCCTCGTGATTTACGGCCGCTAGCCCACAGAATCATCCTAAAAGAAACATACAGGTTCTCTACGAGTTGGACCCGGATTAAAGAAGAAACCAACAAGTCTTGGTCATAGTCGTCGTTCTCCACGAATTTGATGTGGAGTGATATGAACGAGGTAAAGCTGAGTGAATATCATGTAACGTTCAAACGAGTTGGAGAACGAAGATTTTGACCAAAACTAGGGACTTCGTCTCACAATTTAGTCTTACAGGCAAAGAGATCGGAAAACTACAGTTCTAAATTATATTTGCATAATTGGAAAGAAATGATACCTAAGGATAGAAGTATATATGTGCAGAGAAATACAAAAGAGAATTGCAGGCTTCATTTTAATACTGCACGAGAATCTCACTCTCGTGGCCCTTCAGTCTCCAGGCATAGGTCGGGTTCACTATGTCTCTATGTACGGCAGCAACTCCAAGCGGAATCCACACAATTCTAACGTTTTATATGTGGTAGGTAATGAGTAGCTTTCTGTATTTATCTCACCCCTGTACACACAATAAGAACGAAAAACACACTGGATAATATATCATCATAGACCATGGAGAATGGATTGTAATACTCGTAGGGGTATGGAGAAGGAGTTACCAATGTTAAGCCTATGGGACAAAAATTACCAGGGGTGAGATAAACTTTATAACACTTCCAATGTTAAAATGTCCAATATGAATGCCCACCTGCTCTGACTCTCATGTATGAAAGAGGTTACCATCCAACATATAATGGATACACGGTCCCCTACTTTTGCTCGATTCATCACAATCTAAACATTATGCGGGATGTATAGAAAAGTATGTCACAGTATGAACTAAACTAATTCTCTGCGTATATGTTGCCCTTACACTATGTATTGGGCCATCCATAAAGTACGTACGCACTGAGGGGGATGCGGCAAAGAATTGAGGAATTTTGTGTAGGCCCCTTCTTTATTCTATTGCGTACAAGATTGGGAGTGTGTGTGTGTGTGGGGGGGGGGGGGGTGGGGGGTCCGAAATTTCAGAAATTCTGCGTGTACACATACTTTATGGATGGCCCCTATCTGATTCTAAAAATGCACCATTTAAGCTTCTAATTTTGATATATCGTTGGGTATCTAGATATAACACTCAGTGTTAGAATCATACGACAATTTGTGAAATCAATAAAGGCTGCACACAAGAAAACAAAAAGAACAAATCCCACAAACATATTCCTCCCTTCCCCCGTGTCCCGCCTGTGACGTCAGACGCTGACGACCGTTGCCCGCAGTAACACAAATCATCCCCAATCACAAGGTCACGTCGTATTTTTTCCCCCTTCTCTTTTCTCGTGCTATTTTATCTAATAACGGAGACTGGTGGCGCCACCTATTGAGCGCTGTGAGAGAAGTCTCTGGGTTTAGGTTATTACTACAGTAAAACCCCGCTTAAGAGACCACATTCCGTTCCGAGCAAAGTGTCGCCTTAAGCGGGGTGTCCCCTTAAGCGGGGTGTCCCTTAAGCGGGGTGTCCCTTAAGCGGGGTGTCTCCTTAAGTGGGGTGTCTCCTTAAGCGGGGTCTCCCCTTAAGTGGGGTGTCTCCTTAAGCGGGGTCTCCCCTTAAGTGGGGTGTCCCCTTAAGCGGGGTGTCCACTTAAGCAGGGTGTCCCCTTAAGCGGGGTGTCCACTTAAGCGGGGTGTCCACTTAAGCGGGGTGTCCCCTTAAGCAGGGTGTCCCGGAAGCGTTTTACTGTATATATACCTATAAGCAAATGTCTCACTTTTCCTGACCAGTAGTACAAATTCCGTTCGTCACTGAGTGACGAGAGAATATCCATGTCCCTCCCACCACGTGACCACTCATTCTACTATTAAGTGAGTTGTAGAATGGCATTTTTAATTATTTCTATGTATATAATAATAAAGAGACACAGTGAGTGTGACTGACTTCCATCTGTTCCTCGATATTTTGGTAAAAAATATTCACCTCGTTCTTGGAAATCGGTGATAATTTCTAACCAAAATATCATTGAACAGATTCCATTCAGTCACACTAACTATGTCTCTATATACTAACTCACTCCGGTACCTTTACCCATAGGGGCCATCTATAAAGTACGTACGCAGAATTTCCGAAATTTCTGACCAGGTATGTTTGTTTCCATTCCCCGATCTGGCATCGGTATACCCTAAAAAACGATTGATGGTTCCCGACTGCACATCGGTGGCGAATACTCGGCCAGTGAAAAATGGCTTTTTGTAAGCATAGCATGCACATCCACCTCTTCTCGTATACTATTAAACACTTAGCCGAGGTGTGTCACCGCACACATCATTAATCTCTACAGTGGGGGAAACATCTTCTACAATATGCATGAAGCACTGATCTTTTCTCTAGGCCAGTGAGCGATAATGAGGAGTTATGATCTAATTGTGACGTCATGATGTGGCACACAAACATCAACGCGACCTCGTTTTCTACACACTTCCATAACATATCAACAGTAAGGGAACCAGTGGAGTTTTGTTCCATAGATGTATAGCAGCAATTTTACTGCATCAACCGAAAGCTAAGAATTCCAGATCCGGTAGCCATTTTTCTGTTAAGGTGCTCATTTAACCTGTTATCAGAGGACAAAGGTCATCAAAGGTCATTTTGAATTTGAGACATATTTTGTCATTTCGCTGGAAGTATAAACTGGATTTCATAATATTTGGCACAAGGTCAAGGTCACGGAAATGGAATGTTTCTAATCGTAATTTCTTCACATTTCGGATTAGGACTTTTAACCGGAATCAAGAAGATAATAACGAAAGGGCACGATATCTGTGCCAAATGCCAATGGGATTTAATGAGGGTACATATATACACGTATTGTTACGTCCGTAAACTGGTCGAGACATCTATACCTTAATGAAAACCTTCGCTGTCAGCATCCCTGCCTTTTCTCCAATAGGCAAGTGGTGGGAGCATTCAATTTACAAATGGTGTTTCTCTATTGAACACGATAACGTGGAGCCGAGGGAATTTCTGTCGACGAAATAAAGTGTCCCTTGTGTTGAGGAATTTGGTAATGCTTTGAGATGGTGTTGCTGCCAGAGGCATGCCTCAATGTTCCATAGAGGGAGCTGCCATGTATACAAGAGACACGGTGATATAATCATCCAACATCATATCCCCACGGGTCCGCTCCTGCCACAATAACACTCTAGATCGCCATGGATGATTGTGTCGACATTCAAACGTGTTCCCGGTTGAATTGGAAGTTAAGCGGGAGAGTTGACAATAATTTACTAAGCAAAGGTGCCGCCACCTATTGAACACATAGCTGTTGTGTTATGGAGGCGGCCATCTCCATATAGGGCACATACCTATTGTATTATGGAGGCAGCCATCTCCATATAGGGCACATAGCTATTGTATTATGGAGGCATCCATCTCCATTTATGGCACACAGCTATTGTGTTATGGACGCAGCCATCTCCATTTATGGCACACAGCTAATGTGTTATGGACGCAGCCATCTCCATATAGGGCACACAGCTATTGTGTTATGGGAGCAGCCATCTCCATATAGGGCACATAGCTATTGTGTTATGGAGGCAGCCATTTCTATATAGGGCAAATAGCTATTGTGTTATGACGGCAGGCATCTCCAAATAGGGCACATAGCTATTGTGTTATGGGGAAGCCATCTTACCTACCGACGGTAAACAAAACACCTAGTGGCAGGACCAATTATCAATAGATTTTATCACAAATATGATTTTTAGTTTGCCATAAAAGGGTTTTAGCCTCGTCTCATGATTATCTATAGTTTATGAGAGCAGAAAATAGTGGTTGTCCCCCGACTACAGTGGCGCTATCTTTACAATTTCCTGGCAGATTATGGTGGAAGTAGCAATCACTCTGTGCCCTATTGACGGAATGGACTACTAAGCGATGCCATCCGGGCATTCCACCATCATCCGGGTACCGCAGCTTGTGTCTGCCTGGCTACAAGATTTTTACCCACCCACCCACACCGTTTTTTAAATCTCTCACAAGAGAAAATATACACTTCTTAGGGCACCTTCAACCATATGCTGTAGGTATTATTAAATCGTATAACATGTGACTTATCAACATAGATATTTCACTAATAGATTGTTATTCTCGCCAAACTTGCTTCTGATAATTATTGGAATTCCACTCACGTTTCACTTAGAGGAAGGACTATAAAACCATGCAGAGATATCTAAATACTAAATCTAAACTTTCGTCGGAAATATTCACCTCGTTCTCCAAATTCGGTGAATATTTTCGGAACTCGGAACAAATTTTATTCAGACACACTAACCATGTCTCCATGTAGTACACCATAAAACCCCAGAAATCGCCTGACACTGGGATCTGCCTGCTGCTAGTTACACAATGAAAAGTATTGGTGGGTGAGGGATGCAGTATTCGATGAGTTACGTAATCCCTCAGGTATTGTAGCGGCGACTCGATATATTCCATATACTACATTATGTATGGTGTACCACTTATTCCGATACTCATATATGACTCTATTGGTATTGACGCTATGAGACAACCACCCTATTCGTTGAATCAATATAGGAAATTCTATCTGGATTATTGTCGATTTACTATGGTTAGACTGCAGTGCACTCAACTAATGAATACAACTTTATAATTGGAGAATATTTCCCCACAATTTGTACCCGTTTCCTGATAAAGATCACACTTATGGATGAAATTTTAAAAAAGCCATGTATACTTCAACCTTAATGGATCTGGTGATAGACCGCAACACAATACTGTATGCGAACCATTTCCGAATTTAAAAAAAAAAACGGAAATAAATGTAATGATTGGAAAAAACCCTGGATATTACATCAGAGATCCATGTATATGAACGCCTTTTTACTTTCCTATTTACCTTCCCATATACTGTGATTAAAACCTTGGATTTTTTGTCTTCAGAGCAATTCAATGACACCTCAGACCAACCTAGTAATCCTACACCTTTTCCAGGTCTGAAATTCCCCAGCGAAGTACCCAGTGATTGAAATCTTGTCGGGCAAACTGCCATTCCTGAATGGGTAGAGCTAAATTAAAACCTCCGCCTGGAACACGAGGGAAACATGTGATTGGAGAGTGGAGTGTCCTTGACCCGAGTGACACTCGGCATGGTTTAATGAGACAATGGTTGTCTGGGGACAGAGGACTGATTAGGTCAGATTGAGGGTCTGAATGTCAAGGTACATTATCTGCAGCAGACAAAGTTGGACTATTTGTACAACCACATTGTTGTCGAATAGTACTTGGTTGGCTGTTGTTGGTTATTTGGGTAGTTTAACATCCAATATATTCTATTAGACTTACTTTGGGTTTGACCGAATCTATGTGATGAATTTCGGTAGAAATCTCACCCCTACACATTTACCAAGGTGAGAGTTCTTTTACTTCCCACACCACATAGACATGGTATGACAAGGATTGGCCTTTGATATAGCAGTAAATCTACCACTGCTGGGGGTGAAAGAGAAAGGTGGCTATACACCTCACTACATAGGCATGATATGAGAAGGACTGGCCTTTGATATAGCAGTAGGTCTACCACTGCTGGGGATGAAGGAGAAAGGCGGCTGTACACCACACCACATAGACAATGGTATGAGAAGGACTGGCCTTTGATATGTCAGTAAATCTACCACTGTTGGGGATGAAGGACAAAGGTGACTGTACACCACACCACATAGACATGGTATGAGAAGGACTGGTCTTTGATATGTCAGTAAATCTATCACTGTTGGAGATGAAGGAGAAAGGGCTGTACACCACACCACATAGAAAATTTACCACTGCTGCACCTTCCAGTCGGGCAGAATTGGGTATAACATATTATCATATACCTGTGGCCGTATGAACTACTCATACTACCCGCTCCTACCCATGGCGTATTCATATCCGTACGCCACACTGTGACTTACGGGGTATGTGATCACGTGACTAGGTAAAATTGCGATATTTTTAGGTATATAATAATACGAAAACAGGCTGACTGTCTTCGTACGTCAAAATTCTTGGTAAAATTATTGATCAAATACATCCCTCTGCCTACAGCATCGGGATGTATGTGATCAATAACTTGACCGCGTATTTTTGACGTACGAAGACAGTAAGCCAGTTTCCGTATAGTAACAGCCAGTACATAATTGTACAAGATTGCAGACTATGTATACATGCACCTGACGTTGTACTTCTGTAAGGAAACATCAAAAAAAGGAGAGCTTCTTAGTTTATCATTTTTAAAAAGTTAAGGACGTTCATAAAGATGATAATCAAGGATATCTGCCTTATCTCTGACTCAAGGTGGTGAATAAGCGGTAAAAGGATGAGCCTAGATTAGATAATAGGAGGGCTGCTATAATCACCACAGCATCGATAAAGATGTCACTTGGTTGATTGTAAAATAATGTTCATGTCTCAACTGGACAGATTAGTCATCATTTATCTGTCTGAAATGCCATTTTCATGATAACACACCTTTTAGGGATGTCAGAAGAATATTCATGATATCAGAAATGACCAGGGACCTGTTTCAGTAGTTTCGTGACATGTCTAGATGGCGTCTGTGACACCATGCGTACAGATCACAAGATTGCAATCAATGACACAACGAGTTTCACTCACTTCTCGTAGGAATTAAACAATGACACTTTAACAGGAGTAGAGGATACATCTAATCTACAATAATTCCAAATATGTAGAAGATTGGCCACTTCGATCTTCTGATATTTGCTAGTCTTTTTCCACTGTTGCTTGCACTGTTTGTGCCGCAGTTGATGTCTGTCTAGGTCTAATGTCACGAGACTACTGAAACAGGTCCCTGTGGTCAAACATCTAAATAAAAGCTTGGGGGTAAAAAAACACAAAAAAACTATGAGATACTTATTACCAGGTACCGCTATTAAATGGGCGAATTTGTTATGATTTCAGGTTTATAGTAAAAATGATAATAGCAATAATAGTAACAGCTATAGTGAGAGTAAAACAATAGTAATAATAATAGTAGAAATGATAGCAATTATGCTAATGATAATAGAAACATTAGTAATAGTAATAACAATATTGTTAAATATATGTGTGGGAATTTCTATCAAATACTGCCCGCTGCTAGTGGTGCACTAATAATTATGTTCGTTCCCGCTGTGACTAAGACTCAATAAGTCATTAAATTTGCGTTTTTTTCATCGATTTGAGGTATATGATAATAGGTAAACGCCCGTACTGTGGACGAAACGGTTCTCGTTCTAGGTCAGTCGTCGATTTCATACTGCCTTCCGCCTATGTCGTCAGGCAGTATGGAATCAACGACTGACCTCGTCCAAGTCCAGGTCCGGCAGTTCTAACTCTACTTTCTCTTCTTCATCCGGTGGGAGATCGGGGACGTATCAACAGAGGAATCCGGTTATGATTTAGGACAGACGACCAATCCTAAAACATACCTCATCATTCCTAAAATTAACCTCGGGTATTGCCGCTGCCCACCCCACCCCTATATGCATGGAGGGATACTGAACTGTGGTGTACAACGACGTAACTGTAGGTTATTTGACAATAGACTGGCTTCAGGAGATGAATTAGACTTGCTCAAGTCTTTGATTATGAACATTCATTAAATGATTAAAGAAAATCGGAATACAATTCATTATTGTGTCCTTCTCTGACTGGCCCATGAATCAAAGACTTGTCCACTCTGACCAGAATCTCCTGTTTATGACCCCAAGCCACTCCCTGTAACCCTATACCTCCCTCTGCCCCTCCCCTCACCTCCTCCAGTTCCCTGGCCGCCTGTGTTGTCATAGCAATATATTTCGACTACATCTGACTATGTCTCGATTGAGATCAAAGTGAGAGGGTATCAATCTCCAAGCAGATATCCTGACCAGTAGCCAGACCTCTGCTTGGGGAGTGTGGCTCAAAATTGCGCCAGTCTACACGGCCGATTACAGATGAGACCAGTCCCTGTGTCACTCAGAAGGGGTGGAGGGGTAGGATACAGGGACTGAGGCCAGTCTAGAGATAAATCTGTACCAGTTTACACTGTGTTCAATCCTGTACTGTCGATAAGTACAACTGTCAGATAGTGTCGTTGTTATATCCTGTAATGTCTGTATCCGTGATACATATGTAGTCCTCAGGGGCCATCCATATACAGATACAGTAGAACCCCGCGTAAGCGGACACCCTTCGTTCCGGGCCAAAGTGTCCGCTTACGCGGGGTTAAATAAACATCTAATAGAGGGAACCGTTCCAAGCTAATGTGTCCGTTAACGTGGGGTGTCTGCTTACGCGGGGTGTCCGTTAGGCGGGGTTCTACTGTATAGTAGAAACTGAACGAGAGTTAGACTCGTCAGTGTTTATGCCACGACGGGAAGGTCGTGTATTACTACTGGAAGCGTTAGCTGAGCGTAGTGAGGAACAGACCTGACCAGAGTGGCATAGACACTGTCAAGTCTAACCCGAGTTCAGATTCGTATTTATCCTACCCCGTCTCCACAACTTAATGATATCAGGAAAGTCCAACTCGATTCTCTCCATGTTTGACAGCTGTCAGAATTTCTCCTCTGCAGCCGGAACTATTTACACAGGTGAATAATTCCTGATCGCTGATTGGTCAATTCTTTTTACTTCTCATAAATTTTACTTTATGTCATGGCAGGCCACATAAAATTTGCCTATGTTAAATTAATGACGGTTTTTTTTATTAGGGGTAGGATAAGTACACAATATCAACATGATTTTGATCTGAGTGGCTGTATTCTCGCGTAGTTGACACCTAGTAAAAGACTTGAGCGATAGCAGTAAGTATTATGTAGTGTCAACTACAAGGAGAATACGGCCACACAGATCGAAATCATTGTAATGTATTTATTATTCACCATTCAACTAATTATTAGAGGAAAATTTTTGAAATCATTAGAAATTCGGCGCAAGCGCCGTGCATTATTTATATAGAATAGATCCTAAATTGCCCATGAGATGGCAGAAAAAGTATGTACGCACTGAGGCCTTGGCAGGATGCTGAGGGTCTGTGGGGAGGTCGGAACCACTGTTAAATTGGCGTAAATGAGGCTAAATCAACATCAACTTTGTTTGACACAAGGAAAGGCAATTACATATATACTGCATATGAAAAAGTGGATTTCCACGGGAAATGGAAAACTGACATCTCTGTGAATTAAAAAAAAAAGAAGATTTACCTACATTCTAATGTGAATTGTAACTCTCTGAATCCTTTCTATTTCCCACATGGATGATTTGGGTGTTCATGTTCAGTACTGAATGGAGATGTATGAAGATAAGATCCTAGCTTCTCTCTGATCAACCTGGATGACATGTACCACTCACTGATAACACATATCAGTACCCACCGCATTCACACAGATAGCACACTGTCCCCTGAGCCCATCCTAGTACCTGCCCTCATACCTTACAGCACTGCTTACCTTATCTAACCTATATATAAAAAAACACTACGGCTTATTCTGTACACCACTGAAGGGACTTTGCCCAAGTCTGGCTACAAATATGACATTATTAGAGGCCATCCATAAAGTACGTACGCACTGAGGGGGGGGGGGGAGGGATGAGGGGTAAAGGAAATTTTGCATATGCTCCCTCTTTGTTCTATTGCGTACAGAATGGTGGGGGGCGTGGGGGTACAAAATTTCAGAAATTCTGCGTACGTACTTTATGGATGACCCCCAATTCATTATCCACCTAATATATAGTGCCCATAGAAAATACATGGGCAGCGTGTATCTACATACCCGGAGTAAACGGATATTTTGTATGTTCCGGGTTCCTTGCATATAGTATTACTAATATATCCCCGCCACACACACTCACCCAGCCCCCCCCCCCCCCCCCCCAGCCCCTCCAGTGCCTACTACTTTATGGATGACATACATGTACACATATCTTCCTGCTGTATTCTCCAAACTGACGGAATACAAGTACAAACCTTACAGTAGATTTGCTCAAGTCTTTGATTATGAACGGTCATCAAATGGTTGAAGAAAATCAGAATAAAGTTCATTATAATATGTATCCTTCTCTGACTGGCCCATGAATCCAGCGAGGAGGGGTAAGGTAGGTGGAAGGGTAGATATAGGATGCAGGGACTGGAGCCAGTCTAACCTTACTGCTACATTCTCCTAACTGACAATAAATAAACACCCACTACTTACTGCTATTTTCTCCTAACTGATGACAAATAAATACGCATCTTACTGCTACGTTCTGACAGGAACTGCCAAACTGACAAAAAAAAATAACTACCCAATACTCACTGTTGAAATCTCCTAACTGACAACAAATAAACACCCACTACTTACTGCTACATTCTCCTAACTGATGACAAATAAATAAGCATCTTACTGCTACATTCTGACAAGAACTGCCAAACTGACAAAAAAAATGACTACCCAATATTCACTATTCTCCTAACTGACAACAAATAAACACCCACTACTTACTGCTACATTCCCCTAACTGGTGACAGATAAACAACCCACTTGTTACTGTTAAAATCTCCCAACTGAAGACAAACAGATACGCACATCTCACTGTTAAGTTCTCCTCACTGGAGGCTGTCCTGGTGAAGCGTGACCGTCTCCTCGTAAATCCTCCCGAGTCTGACCTCACACACTCCAGGGTGAGAGGAGGCCACACTGCGCCGCTAGACCAACCCACGGAGCGGCGCAGTGTGGGCGACAGGCACCGCGCCCCCTACAGGCAGCGGCGTGAACTATGTGTACACACAGATAGCGGAACTCGCGCCCGCCCTGTACCCGATACCACGACGGAGTACACTGGACTCCTGCCTGGCTGTGATCATGGGATGTGGACAGAGCCGAGCACACACAGGCGGCGTGGTTGTATATATAGACAGAACGATCAAAGTGGGTCTTTTTCTGGGTTTTTTCTTTCGATTTTTACACTCGTATTCTCTAAATGATAATTCGAAACGTTTATACATATATCTTATCATACCATACTTTACCCTCAGCAGTGGTAGATTTATCGAAAGACCAGTCCTTGTCATACCATGTCTATGTAGTGTGGTGTGCAGCCACCCTTCTCCTTCATCACCAGCAGTGTTATACTCACTGCTATATCAAAGGTCAGTCCTTCTCATACCATGTCTATGTGGTGTGGTGTACAGCCACCTTTCTCCTTCACCCCCAGCAGTGGTAGATTTATTGCTATATCAAAGGCCATTCCTTCTAACACCATGTCTGTGTGGTGTGGTTTGCAGCCACCTTTCTCCTTCATCTCCAGCTTTGTAATATTTTCTGCAATATCAAAGACCAGGCGTTCTAATTTGGAGCGCCTCGTTCATATTCACTTGGTTATCGCCTCGTTCATATTACTGCACGCACTAAACTTGCTGACAAACCTGGACACAGACCAAGCACTCATCTACTTCTTTCATAATGTTGTGGCCTTGGTGTGAGTAATTATATAGAACTGCATCAAGAACCGTATACACAATACTCCACAAATATGGCTTGGCAGCAATAATTATAGAGGCGAAGTCACGTGACGATTACGGCCCAGCCAAATGAGTGCAGTATTGTCTATTTTACAGTTCAAGTGCAGTTCTGGATTTACCTCACCACTTTCACTTTTATCAAATAGCATCACAATATCACAATAATCCAAATTACTTCACAAATCCAGTTGATTAAAAGCATATGAGGTCATCTCACATTCACTACGCCATGGCTGTGGCGTAGTATTGTCACTTTACGAGGGATCGTTGAGTATTTTTTTCTAACATTATTCCTATGGCTAAACTTGTACCAGGGGTGAGATAAAAAGATGGATCTGTGTTGCTCTAATCAGCCATGCCACTCAGGAGGTGTCTAAATGAGGCAGTTGTAATGTGGCGAGCCAGAGTTGATTACTTTCTATTGTATAATTAGTACAGTATAATTTTCCCAGGCGCTTTTAGCACTTGTTGGTCGCGTGCGAACTAAAACTGGACGTAGAGGAGCTTAATTATTCCCCAGAGTGTGTGTCTGTTCATGGTTAGCAATGGCTTCCTATTTTGTGGTGCGGCGTTTCTATCTTTTTTGTGTGTGTGCGGGTGTGTTTTAGCACATTTTTATTTCTCGCTATTTCTTAAGCAGGATGAAAATAAACTAAATAAGAATTTCTGTTCCGAGCAAACTGTCCCCTTAAGTGGGGTGTCACATGTATATACATACATATTTCTTCAGACCCATATATTCTTTATATATGTTCAGTCCTTATATAGAACGTCCTGACCATGCTGTACAAGTCACAGAACGAGATAGTAATTTACGGTTTGTACGGACCGAAGCATTCATGCCGAGTTCCGTACAAACCGTAAATTATCATCAAACGGTAAATCATCACTGAATTCTGTGACTTGTACAAGCATGGTTGGACGTTATATATTTACAAAATACCTGAAATTTAAAAAAAATCAATTTCATTTGGCTTAACAACCAATATTTTAATAAATGTGTACGGGTAGGTAGTCCGTATTTTCCTGTACGGACCAGTGGTCGTACAGTATTTTTACATCATATGCCGAAACGGTGCGTATTTACAGTATATACGGAATGGGTATATAGTAAATTAACAATTATACCGCTGATATTTACGTACAATTCCAGTAATCCAGTTTCCGTATATTCTCAGACGAGGGTATAGTATCAGTGTGTAGTATCTCTAGTATCTACACGTGTGTCTAAGCCCGGCTAATCCCCTCCCTGCCTCTCCCCGGGCAGTACCTCACCCTCTCCCGCCCACCTCATTTCCCCGAACGGTCTCCAATGATCCCTCGTTGTGTGAGAGCGACTGTAGAGCCACACCCTCAAGCCGGGGACACACCAAGCAAGAAAGGCGGCGATATCTGGAATCGCCAACACAAAATGGCGTCTATGTGAGCTATTATTTCATATTTCACCTGATTATTGCTTCCGAGATGCTTAATTATCTGTGGGAGATATTACTATTAGATAATATTTCACATACGTGAAGTTTTGTGTTGGCGATTCGAGAGATCGCTGCCTTGACTCGCTTGGTTTGTCCTCGGCTTTAGCCACAGACAGAGGCGGCCACAGACACTCCCGCAGCCCGGCTGAGCCGGACTCGCTGTTATTATCTATCGTATACAAAGATACCATTGAACATGTATGGGGACTCAGTAAACCATCACCCATTGTATAAATCCTGTCAGATACCATAACTGTGGTATACGGATTCAAACTGTTATATAAGGCACTGTAAGCATATTATCTTTTGTATACAAAGACCCCATTGAAAATGTATGGGGACTCAGTAAACCACGACCCATTGTATAAAACCTGTCAGATACCATAACTGTGGTATACAGATTCAAAGCTGTTATAATAAGGCACTGTAAGCATATTATCTTTTGTATACAAAGACCCCATTGAAAATGTATGGGGACTCAGTAAACCACGACCCATTGTATAAAACCTGTCAGATACCATAACTGTGGTATACAGATTCAAAGCTGTTATATAAGGCACTGTAATCATATTGTCTTTTGTATACAAAGACCCCATTGAAAATGTATGGGGACTCAGTAAACCACGACCCATTGTATAAAACCTGTCAGATACCAGAACTGTGGTATACAGATTCAAAGCTGTTATATATAAGGCACTGTAAGCATATTATCTATCTATACAAAGATACCATTGAAAATGTATGGGGACTCAGTAAACCACGATCCATTGTATAAAACTTGTCAGATATCATAACTGTGGTATACAGATTCAAAGCTGTTATATATAAGGCACTGTAAGCATATTATCTATCTATACAAAGATACCATTGAAAATGTATGGGGACTCAGTAAACCACGACCCATTGTATAAAACCTGCCAGATACCATAACTGTGGTATACGGATTCAAACCTGTGGTATACGGCCTCAAAACCATGGTATACGGGAGAAATAGTCCCTTTTGCTATAGAGCAGAGAAATAGTCCCTATTGTTATACCATTTATTATGGCAATAACTGAGTTTAATTTATTCGAAAATATGGATAACAAATATAACAAGCGATGCTTTTGTGGACAGGCGGCTCTGTAAACCACTCGAGGTTGACGTCGTAATACACTCGCTAGCGCTCTTGTATTACTACGCGTCAACCACTCGTGGTTTACGGCCGCCTGTCCACAAAACCATCGATTATTGTCTATATATTAGCCAGATGACTATATCGCCTATAAACACAGAGCCCGACCCGGTCAATTTGAATAAAACACAATTTTATTTACAGTTCTTTACAACAGAGGAAACTGCGCTGTCTGTTTACATCCATGTGAAAATGGATTTCCATGGAAATAAATGCCATCTCTGTTAAATAACCAGTATATCCTGGTTTCAGATTTGTTTGTTGGTTTGATTTAACGTCCAGTTAACCATTGCAGGTTCTCACCAGACTTTCTCAAGGTTCTTTTACACCACTAGGGTGGTGATCGAATCTATGGAAGAAACCTCACCCCTAAACATTTATCGAGGTGAGAGTTCTTTTACTTCCCACACCACATAGACATGGTATGAGAAGGATTGGCCTTTGATTTAGCAGTAAATCTACCACTGCTGGGGTGAAGGAGAAAAGTGGCTGCAGTGGGACCCGAATCTACAAAGTCTGACAACCTTGGGATTACAAGTCCAGTGCTCTTTACCACTGAGATAACTCCCCACCAAGGTCGCTTTTGTTATGCTTGCATGCAAGCATATCCTGTCTGCACCACGAGGAGGCGAGGCGACCAAGAGGGTGAACAGACTGATAATTGCTACCCTTGTTTCGGATACTTGTAGCCATATTCTCCGAGAGGTTGGCGCATAGTAATATCCGACCGAATGCGAGGATATTGGGTCCACTCAGAGGACAACACTACCACAAGTATTCGACACCAGTTTATTTCTATTTATCATTCAGTATTACAAATTCAAGCTTAAAAAAAAACAAAAAACCAGTGACTCATCTCACACACTACTTTGCATGCAAGGAACTTTCTTTCCATAATATTCACTTTGGTGTAGATAAGATAAACAATAACTACTTTGCAATATGTAAACTTCCCCCAACGCCTGAGAAACCAAGGAGTGCCGGCGAGGGGAGGTGGAGGTGGAGGTGGAGGGGTAGAAGCCTGGGGGGTCGTTCAATAAGTTATGCCAGCGAAAGGACAGGGTATAAGGAGACCTCATAGGAGGGTTATTGTTAAATAATATTCAGGCTGGTTCAGCTAATACTGTCCTACCTGACTAAAGGTCGTCTATGAGCCTAGAATAAGGTTTACCTACATCGTCCCTGGGTCTCTAGGGCGTACAGGGTCTTCATGTACGAGCCTTAATTATTCAACAGGCCCCAGGGACTGAGGCTAGTCTCTGGGACCTGCTGCTGAAATGCATGATGGGAACATAGTCAGCCCACTAGATGGAGACAGACTTTTCAGTAATCCAGTTTTGCTCTTAAATACATCGTCTGATGGTATAGCGGATTTTATCTCACCCTTGGTATTTTTCCCCCATAGACTTAACATGGGAACTCGTATCCAACGCCCGTTGAGTATTTAGAAAGAATACTCAATGGGGGATTATGTTGCAAAGGTTAGCCCATTAGTCAATATGAAGGGTGAGATAAATTCAGAAACCTATTCAAGTTTACGAGCAGAGCTTGATCCCATCTCGTTTGAATCGGTACGGAATTGACCCGGCATCGCCTTGTGAATTATTATGCGATTCAATCTCGATGGGATACAAACTCAGACCCTAAACTTTCATAAGTTTCCTCTATAATACTTCAGATTTTATATGATGTGATTTGCACAACTCGCTTTGAGTGTAAGCAATATGCACTGCGGAGCGTTCAGCAGCCAAATCTTTGAGTTTTTTTGTATTTTTTTCCTTTGAGTCTTTGAGTTTAGACGGCCTCAGGTAAGCTCTGGGGGGATTTGGAGGGGCCGGCCACACACCACTCGCCCTTCTGAGTTGTGGTAATGCCGTCCCTAACACCATTCACATTCTGAATATCTATCAGGTCCTTTTTAGTGTCGTTCCGTTAACCTCAGATTGATTACCTGCAGAAAGCAGGTCTTCTGAGGCAGGTGCTGTCCACATTCAGTGTGCACCGGCTACAGATTCTCCGCATTTTGTTTATTTGATTTAACGTCCAGTCCACCATTATAGGTTCCTTCCAGACTTTCTCAAGGTTCAGCTTTTCTCATTGCTTTTGCACCATAATGGTGGTGATTGAATCCATGTGATAGATTTAGGTAGAAATCTCATGGGTCGAGTTCGATTTGGGTCGAGTTCGTTTCAGGTAGAGTTCTCCAGTATTTCTTAAAGCTATACACTGATCGTACACATGAGGGTTACCACTCCTGTTACGGGTCAAGTTATTCTAACGGGTCAAGTTTGTTACAGGTCGAGTTCTTCTAATGGGTCAAGTTCATTGTGGGTCAAGTTCATTGTGGGTCAAGTTCTCAAGTATTTGTTAAAGCTATAGGCTGATCGTACATGTGAGTGTCACCACTCCTGTTATGGGTTGAGTTCTCCTAATGGGTCGAGTTTGTTACAGGTCGAGTTCGTTTTGGGTCGAGTTCTCCAGTATTCATTAAAAATACAGGCTGATTGTACATGCAAGGGTCACCACTCGTGTTACGGGTCGAGTTTTTCTAACGGGTTGTGTTCCTTACAGGTCGAGTTTGTTACGGGTCAAGTTCGTTTCGGGTTGTGTTCTCAAGTATTTGTTAAAGTTATAGGCTGTTCGTACACATGAGGGTTACAACTCCTGTTATGGGTCGAGTTCTCCTAATGGGTCGAGTTTGTTATGGGTCGAGTTCAGGGTTCGTACATAGACAGCCCAATAAAATTCCAGGATTTTCTCAGGCTTTTCCAGGCTCTAATATTTCTTTTCCAGGCACATAACAATGTTAATCAATACAATCTTGCTAGTGAAACAAATATGAAGACAAATAATCAAAACAGCTAGATTATTAGCAAAAAGGATTTTGGAATTATCTAATCCAAGTCACTGAAATTTCATAGGTAGTCAGGTATCGTAGTTAAGGAAAGCTAATAATGTCCAGAATTTCATAGACCGAAAAAAATGTTTTTATGCAAAACTGAATTTTCCAGGTTCTTCCAGGTTTTTCCAGGCTCTCTGTAAGAATTCCAGGCTTTTCCAGGCCTGGAAAACCCAAAAGCATAATTCCAGGCTTTTCCAGCTTTTCCAGGCTCTGTACGAACCCTGCGAGTTTGTTACGGGTCGAGTTTGTTTTGGGTCGAGTTCATTTTTCAGGTTGAGTTCTTGTTAAAACTATAAGCTGATCATACACGTGAGGGCCACCACTGCTGTTACAGGTTGAAATCTTCTGATGGGTCAGGTTTGTTCTGGGTCAAGTTCATTTCGGGTCCAGTTCTCCAGTATTCCTTAAAGCTACAGGCTGATTGTACATGTAAGGGTCACCACTCGTGTTACGGGTCGAGTTTTTCTAACGGGTCGAGTTCATTATGGGTCGAGTTCGTTTCCGGTCACGTTCTCCATTATTCATTTAAGATTTTTTTCTATTGAACTAGATTCACATAAATCATGGTGGTCTTCCATATCGCTCTGTGGTACAATTTTCTCTCTCGTACCTTTATGAATTCATAACAAATCAGTACATAGTACAAATATTGTAATAATATTAAAGACAAGGCTCAAGTTCGTTACGGGTCGAGCTCGTTTTGGGTCGAGTTCCCCATTATTCGCTAGGTGAGGGTCACACTCTTATGTAGCATACCTGTCGAAGGAAGCCTTACGCAATTTAATCAGGGCAATAGACAAACAAGTCAATCACACCTCATTACTTCTCTCTGGCTCTCAGCCTTCTAATTTAAATCAGGCATGGGATTTGGAAATTGCAAATTAATTCCGGAATAATCGGCAGGGATATTTTTAGGGAGGGGGCTCTCTCATACCCTCGCTGAGGTCCAGGGACAATGCCTAATGGGTCCCTGCCTTTTTTTCTCTTTTTAATTTTTTTTTTTTTTAGCAATTTTAAGCGAATTCCTGGTCTTAGCTGAGAGCTAAAATGGCCAGAATTGTGCAATTATTACTGACTATCTTTTGGGTTTTGATTTTGAAGCCCCACCCTCACCCCAAAAGAGAGGATGGTTTATTTATACTCAATTGTTTAGAACTTCACAGTCACTATATTCTATGAAACCTTCAAGAAAATGATATGGGTTTTACCATGTAAAAACCAACCTTTTAAACTCCTATATATTCCTTTATAAGATTACCTTCATATTTATCTCTAAATAAAATAGCATGGTGACCCCGGATTCTTAAGTTAGATATGTGTAACTGTGTAAGAGCGAACTATACCCAATAAAAAAAAATTTAAAAAATAAATTAAAAAAGTTCTTTCAGATCATGGTATTTAATTTTCAGAGAAATGACATGGGTTTGAAAGTTCAAAGTAAATAAAATTGTGTGATAAGTTGTTCATATCTCTACTAGACATCTCCCTGAGATTACATGTTTGTGAGAATCTACAAGAGTCTTGTTAGAGAAATCCTCTCGGTTTTCAAAGATCCCCACGTTATGACATGAAGCAGACGACAAATGGATCAAAACCGCCACTAACGAGCTACCGCAGCGCCCCCTCCAGCCTGCATTTCCCGCCACGACGCACTCTCCAAGCAGAGACCCTGCACCTTACTTCCTGTCTTGCTTGTATCTCTGCACCGACCTGCCTGTTTGGGACAAAACCTGTCCCATCCGCCAGTCTTTTCAAATATCCTGAATTCTTAGTGCTTTGGGGAGTATTTTGTGTTCTACTTGTAGATAGAGATGCACATATTTATATGGTAAATGATCTACACTCATTTCGTTTGTCTATTATGTCAAATAAGGCATAGTATTAGGGATTACTTTCTTCAGTGGAAAGTACCTCATGTGTTGCAGGGTTTTGTTTGTCAACATAACACATGTGCTTATTTGAAGGAGCAGTCTAATCAAATATGGATTCACATTAGAAAATGGTTTAAATCTGAAAAAAAACCAGGTGGATTGTCTATGAAGCTCATTTAACAATTCCCATATTTCCCAACTCATAATACATGAGTTGTTTGAGTTTCATAACTTTTGACAGTTGCCTTGTTTTGAATCTGATATGTTGGGATGAGGCAGAGATTAGCTAGCGCTATTACCGCGAAAGATCTGCTGGGAGAGTTGCATTTCCCGCCACGACGTATGCGTGACGTCATCAGCGTACACGTAGCGCCACCTGGTAGCAGACGACACGGCACCCGGGGCAGCGTTCCATCTGTGACGTCACGCGGGGCACGGGGCGACAATCTGGCTCGCGCATGCGCGGGAATTGGCTGATCAGGAAACAATCAGAGACCTCTGGCGGGAGAACGCCCGAACACGATCCCGAATCGCCGCCATCGACGCCGATAAAAATAAAATTCACCAAAAATAAAAAACAACCAACAACTAAATCCAGCCACAAGATTGCCAATTTGAGTTGATTCACGGAGCCTAGCAGTCGAGCAGACAACTCTCCCTTTGTTTCACATTCAGGCACGGTCAATTTGCATCTTCCATCATTTCGTGGGGTGTGTGTTTTATATAACCTGTTTTTTTTTTGTCGGGGATATTAAATAGCCGAGCGAATTGGAGATTTCCAAGTCATTACCTCCGTGATTTCCTCCGCCATCTTTATTGGGGAACGCTGTGCTGCGGAGATATGGCGAGCAGACGACAGGGTGACGTCACAATGTTCCAGACGATGTCTAGCTACAGGTTACTATTCTGTTGCTGCGCTCTGTCTGCTATTACCTCTCACATAATTGTCTAGAAATGGCCAAGGTCTACCAATAAATGAATACACGCTACCTGCGAGTAGCACAGCTATACAGGGCTAAAAAAGGGGACGGTGGTAGGATAAGAATCTAGGGCCCCTTGAATAATCTAGGATCGTACATGAAGACCCTTTTCTGCACGCCAAGGAGACCCAGGCACGCTCTGGGTCAACTTTATTCAACACTGATGTACGACCTTGTAGACGGCTAATACTGTCTTACCAACAGACTTAAATATTATCAAATGATAACCCTTGTACGAGGTACAGAAAAGGGTCTTCATGTACGAGCCTAGATTATTAAACAGGCCCCTGGTCCGCCCCATGATGATACAACTCGACTTTATTTAATATGATTTAAGTGTCAAAGTGGGCCGTACATGCCACACTGGGCAGTACATCACATATTTTTTTACCACTATTTAATATGAGGAAACGTCCTTACTGTGGACGAAACGTTTCTCATTCCAGGTCAGTCGCCGGTTTCATTCTACCTGACACTGTAGGTTGAAGGCCGTATAAAATCAACGACTGACCGAGAACGAGAAACGTTTTGTCCACAGTTAGGAAAATTTGCTTATTATCATATACCTTAGAATAATTTAAAAAGCCATTTTAATAACTACAAAGTTGTAGTCACAGTGGGCACGAACACTACTATTACTGCACCCCTAGCAGCGGGATAGATATTCGGACACCTGTATGCCACGGTTATGCCATAAAATTTGTATATGCCACTGGTGACATATGAAGTTAAAACATATGACAGGGTAGGATAAAATCTAAACATCACTCAATTTCATATAATTGTTTACATTCCATTCGTCGTCTTCTGCTACAGATATCACTCAGCTCCGCTTCGTGATATCATTCTGCAAAGACAACTCATGCCATATAAACAATCATATGAAATTTTGTGATGCTTCATGATATTATTCGCTGTATACTGAGTATAGATCAGTAAGCATTAAGAAAGAAACTGATGAGTGTTTGGTCTGTGTCCTCGTTCGCCATCGAGTTTGGAGTGCGCAGTAATATGAACGAGGCGATAGCCGAGTGAATATTTTGACGCACTCCAAATGAGATGGCGAACGGGGACTCAGACCAAACACGAAAATGTTTCTGATTTTATCTTAGCCTGGAAATATTCATCTCCTTATCACCCGTTGAGAACGAGTTACCGTTCTCGCAAGCCTGTTGAGAACGAGTTCGTAATGCTAAGCCTATGGACGTTTATTCCAGGCTAAGATAAATGACTGACTTACACAGGTGTGTAACAGACACCAGAGCTGGAAACACCACCCAGCAGTAAGCCAGGACCACTCACTCCGCTATCCTTCCCAATATTTTTACCTCCTCTCACTCTCTCCCCAACTCTGACAAACTTTTGACAGTTACACTCGCCAATTTTCATCTTTTTCCTGCACACAGCCGTGGCACACGTCGGCGCGTGTGTCTAATAGGAAATCCATGCCGGGGTCCGCCGGGGGTTAAGGTGATTGATCCGCTACTGCCGGAGATGTGGGTATGAAATCTGCGATCCTTAACTCTGACAAGCCTGGAGATGCCGGGAGGCATTGCCATGTAGGGCCTGAAGATGTCTGGAGGCATTGTCGTGTAGGGCCTGAAGATGCCTGGAGGCATTGCCATGTAGGGCCTGAAGATGCCTGGAGGCATTGTCATGTAGGGCCTGAAGATGCCTGGAGGCATTGTCGTGTAGGGCCTGAAGATGCCTGGAGGCATTGCCATGTAGGGCCTGAAGATGCCTGGAGGCATTACCATGTAGGACCTGAAGATACCCAGAGGCATTGCCCAGGCATTTTTGTTTTTACTTATTTCAAACAAAGAATAGGTTCAAATTTAAATGGGAATTAATTAACTTATTTTCATGATATATATCAAAAACGATATTATATTCTCATATACAGCGGGTTAAAATATTGTAACAAAGAAAACCCTGGATTCCATGGTTAGACTTGTAAGATGTGTGACATCAACGTATGCATTCAGGACCCTCGGGGGTCGTTACAAAATTATGTGATGCAACCGCTAGGGACCAGTGCCCTGTTGAATAATCCAGGATCCTACATAAAGACCCTTCTCTGTATGCCATAGACAGCCAGAGAAGATGTGGGTCAACTTTATTCAACACTTATGGACGACCTTATGGATGTCTGATAATGTCTTAGCAAACAAACTTAAATATCATCAAACGAATACCCTTGTACAAAGGTATGGACAATTATCCTACCCCTAATAAAAAACCGCCATAAACTTAACATAGGCAAATTTTATGTGGCAGGCCATGACATAAAGTGTTTTTTATGGCACTAGAGTAATAACAATATTGACCAATCAGAGAGCAGGATGTCAGCTACTATGAAAAAAGTTCTGTTGGTCGTTGAGTCAATATTTATCTTTTAGTAATACAAAAGCATAGACGGGGTAGGATAAATACGAAACCGTACTCGAGTTAGACTTGTCAGTGTCTATGCCACTCTGGTCAGGTCTGCTCCTCACTACACTCGGCTACGCCTCGTGTAGTAATACGCGATCTTCCCGTCGTGGCATAAACATTGTCAAGTCTAACTCTCGTTCGGTTTCTACTAAGTGACTTTATGTAATATCCTAGATTATTCAACGGCCCCCTGGACTGAATGAGTTAACTAGCCTACACCCACACCCTACACCACCCCACCACGCAAATGCAGAACTCCTGACTTCGTGATATCGTTATCAAATCCATACCTATCTCTCTTTACCTGGATACTTTTTCTTTTCTTCAAAAATATTTGTGTAGGTGCAGCTCGGAAAACAGGGGAGACTTCTGGGGGTGAATGCGGGGTGTTTTGATTTGGTGGTCCCCCCGTACCACCCCGGCTGGTGAATGTAAACAGGCAGGTAGGTTGGGGGAGCACCTCTGCTCCATGATTCCTCCGTTATTTGTTTAACCAAAGGGCGTACAGGTGTTCACGTGTGCAATGTTAGAGCATTCCCAGGTACGTCAAAATATATCCCATTACTGTGGGGTTTTACACTAGGCGGGGGTAGTGGCGCAGGCCAAAGTTAATACAAAGAATCGGGGGTGCGGTATGTGGATATTATTGCATGTAGAGTGTTGATATTAGACTGGCCTCAGTCCCTGTGTCCTACCCACCTCTCCCAGCCTGCCTTACCCCTCCCCTAGACTGGCCTCAGTCCCTGTGTCCTACCCACCTCTCCCAGCCTGCCTTACCCCTCCCCTAGACTGGCCTCAGTCCCTGTATCCTACCCACCTCTCCCTGCCTGCCTTACCCCTCTCCTAGACTGGCCTCAGTCCCTGTGTCCTACCAACCTCTCCCTGCCTGCCTTACCCCTCTCCTAGACTGGCCTCAGTCTCTGTGTCCTACCCACCTCTCCTTACCTACCTTACCCCTCTCCTAGACTGGCCTCAGTCCCTGTGTCCTACCCACCTCTCCCTCCCTGCCTCACCCCTCTCCTAGACTGGCCTCAGTCCCTGTGTCCTACCCACCTCTCCCTCCCTGCCTCACCCCTCTCCTAGACTGGCCTCAGTCCCTGTGTCCTACCCACCTCTCCCTCCCTGCCTCACCCCTCTCCTAGACTGGCCTCAGTCCCTGTGTCCTACCCACCTCTCCCTGCCTGCCTTACCCCTCCCCTAGACTGGCCTCAGTCCCTGTGTCCTACCCACCTCTCCCTGCCTGCCTTACCCCCCTCCTAGACTGGCCTCAGTCCCTGTGTCCTACCCACCTCTCCCTGCCTGCCTTACCCCTCTCCTAGACTGGCCTCAGTCCCTGTGTCCTACCCACCTCTCCCTGCCTGCCTTACCCCTCTCCTAGACTGGCCTCAGTCCCTGTGTCCTACCCACCTCTCCCTGCCTGCCTTACCCCTCTCCTAGACTGGCCTCAGTCCCTGTGTCCTACCCACCTCTCCCTGCCTGCCTTACCCCTCTCCTAGACTGTCCTCAGTCCCTGTGTCCTACCCACCTCTCCCTGCCTGCCTTACCCCTCTCCTAGACTGGCCTCAGTCCCTGTGTCCTACCCACCTCTCCATGCCTGCCTTACCCCTCTCCTAGACTGGCCGCAGTCCCTGTGTCCTACCCACCTCTCCCTGCCTGCCTTACCCCTCTCCTAGACTGGCCTCAGTCCCTGTGTCCTACCCACCTCTCCCTGCCTGCCTTACCCCTCTCCTAGACTGGCCTCAGTCCCTGTGTCCTACCCACCTCTCCCTGCCTGCCTTACCCCTCTCCTAGACTGGCCTCAGTCCCTGTATCCTACCCACCTCTCCCTGCCTGCCTTACCCCTCTCCTAGACTGGCCTCAGTCCCTGTGTCCTACCCACCTCTCCCTGCCTGCCTTACCCCTCTCCTAGACTGGCCTCAGTCCCTGTATCCTACCCACCTCTCCCTGCCTGCCTTACCCCTCTCCTAGACTGGCCTCAGTCCCTGTGTCCTACCCACCTCTCCCTGCCTGCCTTACCCCTCTCCTAGACTGGCCTCAGTCCCTGTGTCCTACCCACCTCTCCATGCCTGCCTTACCCCTCTCCTAGACTGGCCTCAGTCCCTGTGTCCTACCCACCTCTCCCTGCCTGCCTTACCCCTCTCCTAGACTGGCCTCAGTCCCTGTGTCCTACCCACCTCTCCCTGCCTGCCTTACCCCTCTCCTAGACTGGCCTCAGTCCCTGTGTCCTACCCACCTCTCCCTGCCTGCCTTACCCCTCTCCTAGACTGGCCTCAGTCCCTGTGTCCTACCCACCTCTCCCAAGTCTATGTTGATAGTGGAGAATATTGTGGAGATGGGATACATAGACAATAATGCGCTCTTTTGAGGCTTGCCATTGAGGGATTTTAGCCTCGTCTCAATATTATCTAGAGATTATAACAACTGAAAGCACTGCCCCCCCCCCCCCCCCCCACGACTACAGAGACGCTATCTTACAGTGTCCTGACACATGATGACAGAACTAGCAATCACTGTGTGCCCCAAACAGCCGGCGTACATCACTGTGAGAGAGAACCTCATGCCTCCACCACCTCACAATAGGTCGGCGACTTTCTACAGCGACTTTCTCTGCTAGCTCTTAGCACTCTCTGCTTCTTTACCGCGCGGTGAAGGATAAAGGGCAAGTAATAATGTGTGCGGCTTTCTACATGGTGAACGACAGCTAGCGACATATATGTCTAATGCACAGGATCCTAGTCATTTACAGTAATATATACATGTATAGGTATAATATACGATATAACCATCAATTTTTATGATAGCGCCACTGTAGGGGACAACCACTTTCTGCTGTCCTAATCTATAGAAAATATTGAGACGAGACTAAAACCTTTTAATGGCAAACCAAAAAGATTTTTTCTTTTATATCGATTGATAACTAGACCCACCACGGTGTTTTGTTTAGCGTCAGGGGGCAAGATGGCTGCCTCCATAACACAATAGCTATGTGCCCTATATGGAGATGGCTGCATCCATAGCACAATAGCTATGTGACCTATATGGAGATGACTGCTTCCATAACACAATAACTATGTGCCATATATGGAGATGGCTGCCTCCATAACACAATAGCTATGTACCATATATGGAAATGGCCGCCTCCCATAAAACAATAGCTATGTGCCCTATATGGAGATGGTTGCCTCCATAACACAATAGCTACGTGCCCTATACCTCCTGCTAGCCCCCGGTGTGTTATTCTATACTGCTCTAAGCCTGTGTACTTCTCTAGAGCGGGAAATGGGGGACTATCCGCATTAGAAGGAAACGTTTCTTGCTATAGGGAATAGATGATATAAAATACACCACTATGAAAGGGCTCCATGATGTACATGATTAAATGTCAGTGAGTATTTTAATCTGTACAGTTCTCTGTGTGTTTCCTGTCTAACACACTCCTCCTGCATTAGCCAACTTTCAGATGAATTCTCTAGTAAAGGTCGGACCTTTCTTGATGCTACACTCGGCCTGAGGCTGTGTGAAAGAGGAACTGAGTAAATCCCCAGCTCAAAGTGAATACTGCACAGATGAAAACTGGAGAACTCTCTCAAAGTGAATACTGCACAGATGAAAACTGGAGAACTCTCTCAAAGTGAATACTGCACAGATGGAAACTGGAGAACTCTCTCAAAGTGAATACTGCACAGATGAAAACTGGAGAACTCTCTCAAAGTGAATACTGCACAGATGAAAACTGGAGAACTCTCTCAAAGTGAATACTGCACAGATGAAAACTGGAGAACTCTCTCAAAGTGAATACTGCACAGATGAAAACTGGAGAACTCTCTCAAAGTGAATACTGCACAGATGAAAACTGGAGAACTCTCTCAAAGTGAATACTGCACAGATGAAAACTGGAGAACTCTCTCAAAGTGAATACTGCACAGATGAAAACTGGATAACTCTCTCAAAGTGAATACTGCACAGATGAAAACTGGAGAACTCTCTCAAAGTGAATACTGCACAGATGAAAACTGGAGAACTCTCTCAAAGTGAATACTGCACAGATGAAAACTGGAGAACTCTCTCAAAGTGAATACTGCACAGATGAAAACTGGAGAACTCTCTCAAAGTGAATACTGCACAGATGAAAACTGGAGAACTCTCTCAAAGTGAATACTGCACAGATGGAAACTGGAGAACTCTCTCAAAGTGAATACTGCACAGATGAAAACTGGAGAACTCTCTCAAAGTGAATACTGCACAGATGAAAACTGGAGAACTCTCTCAAAGTGAATACTGCACAGATGAAAACTGGAGAACTCTCTCAAAGTGAATACTGCACAGATGAAAACTGGAGAACTCTCTCAAAGTGAATACTGCACAGATGAAAACTGGAGAACTCTCTCAAAGTGAATACTGCACAGATGAAAACTGGAGAACTCTCTCAAAGTGAATACTGCACAGATGAAAACTGGAGAACTCTCTCAAAGTGAATACTGCACAGATGAAAACTGGAGAACTCTCTCAAAGTGAATACTGCACAGATGAAAACTGGAGAACTCTCTCAAAGTGAATACTGCACAGATGAAAACTGGAGAACTCTCTCAAAGTGAATACTGCACAGATGGAAACTGGAGAACTCTCTCAAAGTGAATACTGCACAGATGAAAACTGGAGAACTCTCTCAAAGTGAATACTGCACAGATGAAAACTGGAGAACTCTCTCAAAGTGAATACTACACAGATGACAACTGGAGAACTCTCTCAAAGTGAATACTGCACAGATGAAAACTGGAGAACTCTCTCAAAGTGAATACTGCACAGATGAAAACTGGAGAACTCTCTCAAAGTGAATACTGCACAGATGAAAACTGGAGAACTCTCTCAAAGTGAATACTGCACAGATGAAAACGGGAGAACTCTTCCCCAGACGAGGTCACCCCGAATTCACTCGCCCTGAAATGAAGTCGCCCCGGAATTTACTCGTTTTCCGTTCGTTGTTTGGTTTGATTTAGTCCAGTCAACCATTTTAGGTCCTTACCAGACTTTCTCAAGGTTCGTTTTACACCACAAGGGTGGTGATCGAATCTATGTGATGAATTCAGGTAGAAACCTCACCCCTACATATTTACCGAGGTGAGAGTTCTTTTCCTTCCCACACCACAGAGACATGGTATGAGAAGGATTGGCCTTTGATATAGCAGTAAGTCTACCATTGCTGCGGATGAAGGAGAAGAGTGGCTACATTGGGACTCGAACTCACAACCTTGGGATTGCAACATTTTCCCTCTTAAACACAAAGTAGTACCATGCAAGTTGGAAATATAGGGCCGACGAATTATATACATAATCTCTTAGTAAAAAAGTAGTACCATGCAGGTGGGAAAAATACTTCCGGCGTATTGCGCTCTTAATCTCGTACAAAAAAGTAGTACCCTGCCAGTAGGAAATGTACTTGCAGTGAATTGCATTTTTTACTAAATAAAAGTGGCATAATGCATGTAGGAAATATAGGTCTGGCGTATAGCATTCTCAATCTGGTACAAAAAAAGTATTATTATTTATCCTACCCCTAATATAAAATCCCATAGGCTTAACATGAGTCTCCGTATGCCACGCTGACTGGCATACAGAGTTTTATATGCCACTAGTGGCATACAGAATTGTTATCACATAATATTCCAAAATCGAGGAGATGGTAGGACAAAATCAAAACCTGATTCGTTTTAATCTTGGCCACCGCATTCCACACCTGGAGTTTTGACTCCGGACTTCTCTCGGCCTCGCCTCACGAAGTCACTTTGCCAAACTCCAGTCGTGGCATACGGTGGCCAAGATTAAAACTCATCCAGTTTTACGATATTACCTACAGACGAACACTCTTTAGTTTCACACCATTGCCAGTGTAGTAATATTAGGAGACATGGTTAGGGTGCCTGAAAGGAATCTGTTCAGAGATATCTTGCTCGGAAATACTCATTTGTTGGTTTCTTCTTTGATAGAGACACAAATCCAAGTCCTCGTTAGATAATTAGAAGGAAACCCACGAGATGAGAATAACTTGGTCCGTACTCCACCGAGTTTGACTGCAGAGTAATCCACGTAGCGGTCAAACGAGGTGGAGTACAGACCAAGTTATTCTCATGAGTGGGTTTCTGATTTTATCTCACCCCATACAACATCATTTATTGCTGGAATAACTCACCAAATTAGCCATTGAGTATTAGGTACGATACTTTCACGGCCGTGGAGAACGAGTTCCTAACGTTAAGACTATGGAGACAAATACCGGGGTGAGATAATTTTTACCTCATAACTTGATATTCTTTCACCCAGGACCAGTTTCCCTCTAGTACCCTATGAAAGTAGGGAACCTACCACTTCCCTGCCCAGTTCACTCCTATAGTACATATTGACTGGCAGACTGGGTGTCTGCTGGGCGTTATGACGTCACAGACGCTGAGTGCGTCCCGCGTTGATGATAGGGACGCGGGAGAGACGCTGGGCCCGCGGGAGGACCACCTGTGAGTGAGTGTGTGTGTCTGTGAGTGTGTGAGTGAGTGTGTGAGTTCAGCCTGAGGCCAGGCATTAATCATGTATCCTGGTTTATCATCATGTCTCCCACAGGTGGCTCTGTGAGGGGGTGGTAAGAGGTGGGGTGGTGAGGATGGTGAGTGGGGGTGATGAGGGGGGTGATGAAGTATGTGTGTGTGTGTGGCGGGGGTGATGAGGGGGTGATGAGGGGGTGATGAGGGGTGGTGGTGAGGGGAGGTGAGGGGGTGAGATGTTGTTGTTGTTTGGGTAACCAATATTTTCTATCAGACATACTTTGGGTTTGATGGTGATCAATCTATGAGATGAATTTAGGTAGAAATCCCACCCCTACCCATTTATCAAGGTGAGAGTTCTATTACTTCTCACACCACATATACATGGTATGAGAAGGATTGGCCTTTGATATCACAGTAAATCAGCCACTGCTGGGGATGAAGGAGAAAGGTGGCTGCACACTACACCACATAGACATGGTATGAGAAGGATTGGCCTTTGATATAACAGTAAATCTACCACTGCTGGGGGTGAAGGAGAAGAGTGGCTGCAGTGGGACTCAAACCCACATAGTCCTACAACCTTGGGGTTACAAATCCAGTGCTTTCACCACTGAGCTAACTCCCCACCCCCCTCCTTGAGAGGGGGAGGGGCGGTTGAAAGGTAGTGAGGGATAGTGAGGGGTGGTGGATGAGAGGTGGGGTGGTGAGGGGTGGGGTTGGGGTAAGAGGTGGTGTCTAATGACAATCAACACCTGCCCAACTCACCTGAAACGAACTCAACCCTGAATTTTCTCCACCCATATGTGACTCGTAAGGAACTTGATCCATTTAAAATCTTCCTGCTGGGAGGCGTGCAGGATAGTCCCGATTCCCGCTAGACGATTTGAGGGCATGTGTGATGCTTCAGTCAGCGACTATGAGCACAAATTTCCCATGTCGTTAGAATGCAATAATATAAAATCGCTGGCAACTCTTGCCCTGCCCCCCATGGTGCATACATGAGTTGCCGACTCAAGTCCATCCCAAAAAGGCACTAGTCTCTTGCGATCTAATTTCAAATTTCCTAGTCGCTGAATATATGCCCTCCCACCTACTGTGTGTGCAACTGGTGTTTCCTGACAACTATGACGGGCACTAGTCAATGGGGCAAGAATCTCCAAGTCGAAATCGGGCCATAGCTTTGTCAGAATTTTGAAAAATTCATAGAATGTCAGAGTGCAAACTAAATGATCGTATCTTCGCTGTGTTGCAATGTTAACACATTTCTGTGTCGGTAGTGTGTCAGTGTGCGTGTCCTAGTGTGTCAGGAGCTCAGTGGGTTCCCGGCCTAAACGATAGTAATGTGTATCATGGCGTGGGTCGGTGCCATGGTCACCCTTATTATTTATACAAAACCCATCCCGACCCACTCCGATACAGGATTGTTTCTACCGTCCGACACAGCCAGGATGCAGGGAATCTATGTTGTAGCCGTATCAGAATGTGTCGGAAGCAGTGGGTACAGTCTCATAAGACAATTTCCCCAGGGTCGGCCCCACTGTATTACGAATTAAGGCCCCAGCTACTTCGGACCTTTGTGGATGCACTCTTGAGACACGAGAACTGTTTCTACCTTCCCATACAGCCAGGATGCAGGGAATCTATGTTGTAGCCATGTCGGAACATGTCAAAAGCAGTAACTCATTCTGACGCACTCTGAAACAGGATTGTTTCTACCATCCGACACATCCAGGATGCAGGGAATCTATGTTGTAGCCGTGTCGGAGCATATCAAAAGCAGTCACTCATTCTGATGCACTCCGATACAGGATTGTTTCTACCTTCCGACACAGTCAGGATGCAGGGAATCTATGTTGTAGCTGTGTCAGAACATGTCAAAAGCAGGAACTCATCCTGACGCACTCCGATACAGGATTGTTTCTACCATCCGACACAGTCAGGATGCAAGGAATCTATGTTGTAGCCGTGTCAGAATGTGTCAAAAGCAGGAACTCATCCTGACGCACTCTGAGACAGGATTGTTTCTACCATCCGACACAGTCAGGATGCAGCGAATCTATGTTGTAGCCGTGTCAGAACTTGTTGAAAGCAGTGGGTAAGTATGATCTTCTCATCAGAGTACAGTCTTCTAAGACAATTTCCTCTTTGGACCTTTGTTGACGCACTCTGAGACAAAATTGTTTCTACCTTCTGACATGGCCAGGATGCAGGGAATCTATGTTGTAGCTGTGTCAGAACGTGTCGGAACGTGTCGGTACGTGTCGGAATGTGTCGGAACGTGTCAGAATGTAAGTCAGGGGCCTAAATATCCCCATTTCAAGATAAACTCTGTAATGATACGAATGAGAACCAATTGACAACTAGAACATGATCTCGGACTGGCGGGAATATTCGCAGGACGACCATTTGCATGTCCACCACCTGCAGCTGTCTGGTTCCCGCATAAAGTGTGGCCCGTAGACTCCCTAATGTAATGAATGACTAATGAGCGAGGTACACACACCACTCTGCGAGGTGCCACCTAGACTGGCTCAGGTCTCTCATCATGAACATTCATTAAATGTTAAATTAGGATAAAGATTTGGTAAAAAACTTTTACTCACTCTTTCTCTCAGTGCGTGTTCCCTTGTGGGGGTTTGCATTGATGTGAGGGGACCTGCATGTGGTGCAATCAGTTTGAATTTTATTTTTTTTGATATACCAGCAGTCGCTTCAGCTGATTGCACGTCCACAACCAAAATTAGGATAAAGTACAGTAATATTAGGAAACGTCCTTACTATGGATGAAACGGTTCCTGTTCGAGGTCAGTCTTTGATTTCATACTGCCTGACGCCATAGGCGGAAGGCCGTATAAATTCAAAGACTGACCGAGAACGAGAAACGTTTCGCCCATAGTGAGGACGTTTGCTTATTGTTATATACCTTAAATCAATGAAAAACAACATTTTGATGACTTATTAAGTCACACTCACAGCGGGCACGAACATTATTATTACTGCACCCCTAGCAGCGGGCAGTATTTCATAGACATTCGCACACAGGTATATAATACTAAAGAAGAAACCAACAAGTTTTGGTCAAAGATGTTGTTCTCAACGAGTTTGATGCGGAGTGATATGAATGAGTGAATATCATGTAGCATTCAAACGAGTTGGAGAATAACAACTTTAACCAAAACGAGTTGCTTTTTGTATTCATCTCTCCCCTGTATACATTAAAAGAATGGATACAGGCCATGGCAAACGGACTGCAATACTCGCAGGGGCATGGAGAACGAGTTCCCAATATTAAGCCTATGGGACAAAAATACCAGGGGTGAGATAATTAGTAGAAACCAAACGAGAGTCAGCCTTGTCAATGTTTATGCCACGATGGGCAGGTTGTGTATTACTACACGAGGCGTTAGCCGAGTGTAGTGAATAGCAGACCTGACCAGAGTAGCATAAACATTGAGAAGGCTAACTCGAGTTTGGTTTTGTATTTATCCTACCCCATCTCACCGATATACAGAGAAAATTGTGTAATTATCCATGATAGTAGCGTGTTGACACTGCCGGATCTACTTTGGTTATCTGGTCCCTGATTGGTCAGTTTTTTTTATTCACCTCGGTGCATAAATAACACTTTATTCAACGCTTCTTCAAATACATTGAGTCAGTGTTAAACCTATGGCGTTTTTTATTAGGGGTAGGATAAAGTATGCAACCTTCACCTGACTGGTCCAGGAATCTTAACTGTTAAGAGATTCTCAACATGTTGACATCATTTAGTTTTTCTCAGCAGGATTTGTCTCAAACACCCTGTGAGGCATATGAGTCCCTCCGCGTGAATTCCGCAAAGTGGAATTCACACGGTAGGATTATCATACCTCACAGGGTGTCTGAGACAAATCCTAATTACTGAGGTTCTGTACTCGAACACAATCTCCTCCTAAACTGGTCCAGGAATCTTAACTGTCAAGAGATTCGCAACATGGTGCGTCTCGCTCCAAACATTTCTTTTTATAAGAATAAAATAAAGAGTGACATTTCATGTGACATTCTAACTAGATTATAATATGTACACCTATCATATTTTGATCAGTAAAGGGACCCTTTCCCTGTTCAAGGTAAGTGTCAAAGACATCCGTGTGACATGTTAGCCGAGTGAATATTCTGAAGCGCTTCAAACGAGATGGCTATCATATCCCTGAGTATCAATTTCAACCCTTTGTTTTACTTACTGCCTGTGGGAATTGCTTCTTTTAGGATCCTTTTAGTTAGAGATTTACAGGGACTGGAGCCAGTCTATGTGCGAGTAGGCGACACGTAATGAACCCGTTTACATTGACTACGCCGCGAGAATTGTGCTCGCCACGAAGCCACCCTGCTCACGGTCAGGGTCTTACTGGATTTTATCTTAGCCTGGTATAAACGTCCATAGGCTTAATATGAGGAACTCGTACTCAACAGGCATGCGAGTATGGTAACTCATTCTCAATGGGTGATAAACCAATAAATATTTTGAGTCTTATGCCGGAGACACACCAAGGGAGTACCGGCAGCGATCTCCGGAATCGGCAACAAAAATTTGCGTGTATGTGCAATATTAGTATCCATTGTATACAAAGCCCCCATTGAAAATGTATGGGGAATCAGTAAACCACGACCCATTGTATGAAACCTGTCAGATACCATAACTGTGTTATACGGATTCAAACCTGTGGTAAACGGCCTCAAAACCATGGGATACGGGAAAAATAGTCCCTTTTGCTATAGAGCAAGGAAATAGTTCCTATATTGTTATCGTTATTCGAGGTTGACGTCGTAATACACTCGCTTGCGCTCGAGTATTACTAAGCGTAAACCTCTCGTGGTTTACGGCTGTCTGTCCACAAAACCATCGATTATTGTGTATTTATTTCATAGTAATATCTCCCACCAATAATTTAGCATCTCTGAGGCAATAATCAGGTGAAATATGAAATACTAGCTCACATATACGCCATTTTGTGTTGGCGATTCCGGAAATCGGCGCGTTACTCGCCTGGTGTGTCTCCAGCATAAGATAAAATCAGAAACATAATCGTGTTTTGTCTGTGCCCTCCGATAGTCATATCGTTTGGAGTGCTTCAGAATATTCACTATATTGCGGCCAACGGATTTTCAGCTATCGCCTCGTTCATATCCCTAAGTGCTCCAAACTCGATGGCGTACGGGGAAACAGACCAAACACTCATCAGTTCCTCTCATAAACCTATCACTGGACAGTGGGGTTATAAAGAAGAAACCAACAAGTTTTGGTCAAAGTCGTCGTTCTCCACGAGTTTGATGCGTGAATATCATGTAGCATTCAAACGAGTTGCAGAATGACTTCTTTGACCAAAACGAGTTGCTTTCTGTATTTATCTCACCCCTATACACATTAAAATAATGGATGACACACAGGATATAGACCATGGAGAACGGACCGCAATACTCGTAGGGGCATGGAGAACGAGTTCCCGATATTAAGCCTATGGGCATTTATTCCAGGGGTGAGATAATCTCTCATATCACCAATGATAACACGGTTATGTCTAGGATATATGTGTAAGCTGGGTGCAAATGGACGAGAAGTCAAGTACATAAGATCTACTGATAAAAAAAATTCCCGTTAATTCGGAGACAAAAACTCGAACCCAGACGACCAGGAAAGAGATTCGCGCCAAAAAAAAAAGTCTACTGATAAGTATATGAAAATACATTTATATGTACAGTATCAACATGTGGTCACAAATCCCAGAAAGTTAGCTTTAGCGTATCACCAATCATTCTCATAACGAGGAAGAAATTGTATGTTCATCCTTGATGAATGACTGGAATTATCAGCGATGCGAGTGAGGTCTGGAAAAAAAATCCGGAAAATATCCGAATCCTCATTATCTTCCCTATTTACCTCTAATATGATCAACACTTGCAGCTAGCTCATAGTCTATGTAACTTCTCTAACCTTGAGGCAGTGTTTCTGAGCGTGTTTCCCACGCTAAACAGAGTAGACAGACAGCCATGGAATCGTGAGTAGAAATTATAGACACAGATTAACGCTGACTGGAGTATATCTTGTTACTCTCTTGTGTGCACTTCTTAAGTAGTGATAGTAAACGGAATTAATTGTTGTCCAAGTTCCCGTTACAGGCTTGATTGCGGATGTTACTGCCATGATGGTTAGCCGCGACTCTCTCCTTAAGGCCAGTCTCCTTAAGGCCAGTCTACACTGTGTCAAATATGTGTGTAAACCATCTCTCTCGCGACTGGAAAGCTTGCGATTGGAGATTCCTATCGTAAAACTGGATGAGTTTCAATCTTGGCCACCGTATGCCACGACTGGAGTTTGGCAAAGTGACTTCATGAGGCGAAGCCGAGTGAAGTCCGGAGCCAAAACTTCAGGAGTGCCATGCGGTGGCCAAGATTAAAACGAATCAGGTTTTGATTTTATCCTACGCCATCTCCTCAATTTTGGAATATTACGTGATAGCAATTCTGTATGCCACTAGTGGCATATAAAACTCTGTATGCCAGTCAGCGTGGCATACGGAAACTCAGTGTTAAGCATATGGGATTTTGTATTAGGGGTAGGATAATACTCACTACGGGAACTACGTTCCTGTTGCCCCAGAATACAGGGAAATTAAGATGTCGGATTTGAAACACAAGGCGGAATCGCGACATCTTAATCTTCCCTGTATTCCTAGGGCAGCTGGAAACGGTGCCCTAGGCTCGTAGGAACATCAATTCCCCTTCAGTACCTAGGTAGGTACCTCGGGTACTTATCTATACCTCAGTACGCCCAGTCTCAGACTAGCGACACCAAATATCAATCATGTTTGATATTCAATAACGTTTGCGGCTGAGCGTACCTGAGGTACCTCCAGTCCGAGACTGGAGGTATACCTTAAGTTAAGTTAACAATTTTTCTCTATTTTTTTTTTAGATATCATCTATAACGTAATTAAAGATGAATTAATCAATTATGGATCCAATTCAATTAGATTCCAACTACCCATAAATTCAATTACAGCTAGATCCCTTAACTCACATAGAAGGGTTTACAATGCACACTGCGCCGCTCCGGTTTATTGTGCCAAAAAACGAGTTTCCGTGGGTTGCTCTAGCGGTGCAGTGTGTTTACAATGATCTAGTGCCAGTTCTATCTCTACTAACATACCCTGAATTAGAAAGGGGGAGTGTAGGTATAACCCCCCCCCCCCCCCCCCCCGTTACGACAGTCCCCGTGGCGGGGGGTAGGGCGGGGCGGGGGCGGGGTACAGCCGGCTTTAATCGATACGTACGACCGACAACAAAGGCCCGCATTAGACCGTGGGCACCGGGCAGCTTCGGGTATGCAAACACACCACCACCCCCCCCCCCCCCCTCCCCCGAACGGCAGCGTGAAATGCTGCTACAGTATCAATATAATCACCCCGGCCCCATCCCCACCCTCTCCCGGCATCACCAGTCACCAGTCACCGGTCTAAATGCCGTGCCATGCCCGGGGGGACGTGTACACTCTCCTAGCAGATCTTTCGCGACGCCTGCGTTTAACAATCTATGCCTCAACCCGATACTTTTTAAAAAAAAAAATTTTTTATTGAAATATGGTTCGCCTGTAGCAAATACATAGAGGTTTACTACCATAGCCCTTCTATAGAATAGAAAGTAAACAAAATGCTATACATCGAGATTACTAGGTTAGGATAATATTCTGTGGTATATCTTATAACATATTGTATGGAAAAAGTCCATTTCAGGGCATAATTACGAGTATATTGGCATCATTTACCACATGATGTGTTTATCACACGGTACACTGGTTCCTTGGGTATCCAATAAGGACAGGGGGAACCATCCAACGTTTCTGGTTCAAAATAAGGTAACTGTAAAAAGTTATGAAACTCAAACAAGTCATATATTATGAGTTGTGAAATATAGGAATTGTTAATTGAGCTTCAAATACAATTCAGCTGTTGCTTTTTCAGCTTCAAATCGCTTTATAATGTGAATAGTTAATTACCCGAGGTACTTACCTAGTACTGAAGGGGAATTGATGTTCCCACGAGCCTAGGACACTATAATGGTGCCTTAGGATAACAGGGGAATCACCAGTTAATTACACTCCCCCTTCAAATGAACATATGTGTCATGTTGACAAACAAAGAACCAATAACACTGGTTAATATGATTACACTGGAGAGCGTGCTCCAAGAGACTGTGTATGGTTTGAAATAATCTGGGGAGTAAAAGCAAAAGATCAACTGCATCTGTGATTGTACATTGTCCACTGCATGGACCCTAAAACCAGTCTCTATTGACTGATGTTAATATAGTCTAAAGAATGAAATAAAAAATAAATTAAAAAAAATAAAATAAAACAGAAATGAGTGTATATTATTAACCATATAAATATATGCATCTCTATTAACAAGTAGAACACAAAAAACTCCCCAAGAGTGGTAAGAATTCAGGATATTCGAAAAACTGGCGGATGGGATGGATTTTGTCCGAAACAGGCAGGTTGGTGCCGAGATACAAGCGGCCACAGGAAGTAGAGCGCCGGATATCTGCTTGGAGAGTGGAGCGTGTATAGAATGTGGGGGGAGCAGGGGGGGTGTTATAGACAGGGATAACTGATGTTATTTATGACTTCACGCCACCTACCAGGAGGAGGGTGGGAGGGTGCTGGATCAATGCCCCATTTGTTAGCGGGAAATTGTTTAATGACGGACACTGGCAGTGACGAGGATGGGCGTGATTGCACTGAAGGCATCCTGAACGTTAAAAGTAAAAAATAATAAACACTATCTGCTTCTGGGTACGTGGCGGGTAGCGGGACTGTGTGTGTGAGCTTTAAAGGCATATCCTACAATACACAGTGGCGCCACCGGGTGATTTTCAAATGATGGCATTTATTGATTAAACCAGTTTCTTTGATTTATTCTAATACCAAATGAGTAAAGTATGATATAATATCGAGTTTGAACAGAACCAATAGGTAGATTAGGCCAATTTACATTTGACTGATTTACATAAGATATGTACTATCTATAAAAGCAGACACCTGGTGTGTCCAGGTCATCCAGGTGTACCTCCCCCCCCCCTCCCTCCTACCGAGCAGGGGGAAGGGGTCATCAGGTGCGCGTCCCTCCACCAGGGGAATAACTACCAGGCTGTCATGGAGAAGGCTCACCGGTGTGGACTTTCTGCGAGTGGTTTGAACGTGAAGCAGATCTCCCTGCTACATTAGATTGGATCTTTATCTCACCCGTGGTATCTTTGTCAAATATTGGGTGGCAGGCTGTAGGCTGCACGGCACGAAAACCACCATTTTATTCATATATACGCCATCGCGGAAGTGCATGTATTGGCTGAATATTGACTTGTTTTCATATACATACGCCCAGGCCTTATATACGGACGCGTCTTGGCTGTATTTCACACCGGGCGTATATGAGAGGAAATACCCGCTGCCCCCTTTGCCTCCTACCCCTTGTGTTGGTATAAGTACAGGTGTCCTCAGTAGGAAGCCCTCCCCCCACCCACAACCCCCACCACCTTCCCCCGTCGCTGTCAGTGAAGCCCTGTTCACTGGACGCTTATATACGCCGACAGATGAGGTGTATACACACGGGGAATAGAACGACCTTGTAAACGCAAAATACCTACTTATATACGGCGGGCGCATTCATATGTAAAGTGATGGTGTTCGTGCAGTGCTGGCGGGGGCGAGATGTAAGTTCTCGAGTCAGTATCGGAGAACACACGCACGAGTATTGTAGTCCGTTCTCTATGGTCTAAATCCCGTGCAACATCCATTCATCACATTCTTTTACTGTGTACAGGGGGGGGGGGGGGGGGTGAGATAAATACAGAAAGCAACTCGTTTTGGTCAAAGAAGTTATTCTACAACTAGTTTGAATGCTACGTGATATTCACTCGGTTGTCGCTCGTTTATATCACTCCACATCAAACTCGTAGAGAACGGCGACTTTAACCAAAACTTGTTGCTTTTTTCGCTAATACTCTGTAACATAATGTAAACACCTCGTTGTAAACGTTCTGGTGCATGGGTTCAGTATGAGAATAATACTCCACGGGAAAACAGTTTTCACATATTATGGAAAAAATGATTCCCTGGCCTTCAGATCTGTGCTCGCTTCCTCTTGGAGGTGTGGAGCTGTTCACTGGAGGTGGAAAAAAAAATTTATTATAGTTTTCACATATTATCTCACGCTGATATTTTCCTCCATAGGCTTAGCGTTAGGAACTCATACTCCACGGTTGTGAAGGATAGTGTACTCAATATCCCATGGCTAATTGGGTGACTTATTTACTAGATTAATAATGTTATACGGCGTGAGTGAATCGCTGAGTGAATCACTCTGTGGTCAAACGAGGTGGAGCACAGACAAAGTTATTTCCATCTCGTGAGTTTCCTTCTAATTACTGTATACCCATAGGCGAATGTCTCACTTTTACTGACCAGGAGTACAGATTCAGTTCGTCATTGAGAGACGAAAGAAAATTCATACAGAGACCACTTTCATTCTAGAAAAATTGAGCTGTAAAATTGTAAAATGTGTGTTTAATTATTTCTAGGTATATAATAATAAGGAGACATACTGAGTGTACCTGAAATCGATCTGTTCCTCGATATTTTGGTCGGATATATATATTCAAGGTATATTCTTCGAACTCGGTGAACATTTCCGACCAAAATATCTCTGAAGAGATTCCATTCAGGCACACTATCCATGTCTTCATATATTACTGGCCAGCTGGGCGGATTCTGTTTGTCACAGTGACGAACTATACATAATACTACCCTCTGTACCACGTGACTTGTTGAGAATACAAAGGTGAGTAGTAAAATTGCGTTTCTAATCATTTCCAGGTATATGATACTGTTTAGCGTATGAGGCTAAAAGGTCTGTCACTAGCGAGATGCTACCTTGAAGTGAGAGCCCAAAACGTTCTCAACCATCACCGTAACCATGGCGTGCTCATAACTGTGACATCACAGAAAGTATGACAACGGTTATAACTACAACAACTCCACTGTATCCCAGATACCAGAATATGGCAGCAACCGTCAACAACTTGATGTTTACTGTGTTAGGCCTCAAACAGCCATTTGTTTCACAAGTGAATTCTTGTTTGTGGGGTGTGTACAAGGTTTTGCTGCATAACAGCTCATTGGGCTATACAGATATATAATACTGAGGAGAATAAATAGTGAGTGTGTGTGAATGGATTCTGTTCCTCACATTTGAGATTATTTCTGTAAAATGAATGATTTAAAGTGGAGTCTAACCTGTTCACATCCGGCAGATCCTATTACAATGGCCACCTATTGAGCAATGAGGACACTAGGTTTTCAGGATCAGTGTATGGAACAGAATTTAATGAAAAACGTATCACTTCTCACCTTCGGGACGGAACAATAACGAAATAAAATATCCCATTATTACAAGCAGCGATTCGATTCCACTTTTGTACATCATTAGTTTTAACATTCGGCTTTCAATATAGAAATGAATCTTTTTTCCAGACACCCCCTCAAATGCGGAAATCTCTCGACTGCTGCTTCTCTTTCACTCATTGAGGAAATCTCCAATGACTTTATATTTTACTGATTTCTAAAGAGGATTGCATTGCGGTGTCATTCATCATTTGGAAAATTGACATGAGAATACATGTTGTAGTATTATATTCTTGTCTGTCAATTTAGACGTGTATCCCATGCCCGTGCACCCCTCTCATAAGATCTCACACTCTCTAAGTGGTATTCTGTACAAGGTTCTCACTATGCTCTATGGGAGCAGAATTCTTAACGAACTAGGCTTAGAGCCTTTAGAATCCACTGGCACACAGTATTCCCGCTAGGTGGCATCATTGAGATTATAGGAATCTTTGGGTTGCATTGATGTACGTCTTTAGCATGGGAGGCAAGCCAGTGACTTTCATAGGTTTCTTAACCAAAGAAATCCTTATCCTTATAAAATGTGAGCAGACATCAGTGAATATAGGTTCAGAGGTTCCCTTCAAAACATTTCAATATCATGCTCAGAGGGTGATGTCACTACTAAGGTGCAGGACCAAACGAGATAAGAATGATAAGAGATTATAAGAAGAGAAAAAACACTTGAGATTAAAACTCTGTACTAGCGGGCTGTAAAATCCTAAGAATCTGAGTTTTTTTACGATCAAACTAGTTTTCTCAGGCGATCAAAGGGGGAAAGTAATAAAGGGAACCAGCTAGATTATATGTGAGAAGAGAGGAAGAGTATGAGGTAGACAGAAAAGTACACAATAATATTACTTGCAGGAATCATGGCAATTATTCAAATTGCACACTTTTATCCATGATATACCATAAAACAATTCAATAAGACTGGAAATATATCATATTTTTGTACTCAGTGACATTTATAAATTCAACCAATACTCAAGGTTCAAAAGGTAAATCCTTACAGGAGTACCATATGCACAATGCAAAATTATTTGTCACCGATGGAAGATCGCATGTAATCCCAAGGAAGCTCAATAAAAAAGATTAAAAATTAATAAAAATCTCAAAACTATACACATAGCAGCGGGTAGTATTTCATAGAAGAATGATGCTAGTTTTATTTTCAGACGTTATTGTCCAACAAAACCGCATATTCTGAAAGTCATATCAAAGTCATGTCAGTAGTTAATAAAAGATTAGAAATGACAAAGACTTTCATGTTGAGACGATATCATCTGACGAGACATGTAACCAAGGTCATATCAAGGTCATATTCTGTTACTTAAGAATTGATTAGGAAGGACAGAAGTCCAGACGGTGTTTTGTCCCAGGATATAGATATGAGGTATCATGTTCACATGGCTTGTTGATGCCCCATCAGGTGGGCTTTCCAT
The DNA here is from genome assembly GCA_950022655.1 of Alentia gelatinosa. NCBI lineage: Eukaryota > Metazoa > Annelida > Polychaeta > Phyllodocida > Polynoidae > Alentia > Alentia gelatinosa. The sequence continues at coordinate 119,803,811 of OX465581.1, read as the reverse complement.
TCCAGACTCCATCTTATAGTAATATGAGAGGACAGCTATTTATACCTGCTGACTGGACAAGTTTATATATATATATATATATATATATATATATATATATATATATATATATATATATATATATATATATATATATATATATATATATATATATATGTATATTTTTTTTAATACAACTTAATTTCATCAGAATATCACAGAACTTGTTGGACAGCCTTGAAACTGCATCTATACAGTATAGTTCATGAAAGTCATTGTACCTGAATTCATTAGAGGATTCTGTTCATCTTCTATTGTCCATAAGTTCTAGATTAATTTTCCTGTTTGTCGACCTTTAAGTTTTCTCCTTTTTGATATACAAGTTGGTGAACATAATAGAGAAATTTTTCGTGGAAATCAATTTTTTTCTTTTTCAGTATATGTAAATTCTTTTATAATATATATAATACAATATAATATTCATTTGGCCTCATTTACACCAATAAAAGTGGTTTGAACCTCCCCACAGACCCATGCCATGGCCGACAAGGACATGTCATCAAGTTTTCCCGATCTCTAAAAGGCAGGCAGGAAAATCCACATAAGAATATTTCCCCTTTTTTTCCCTGACCCCAACGGACATCAATATACTTTTCCAGTGTTTTCTTAATGGAAAAGGATATTGATACACCTCGCTCGGAACATAATTGAAAGAGTTTTACCAAAGTGCGATGATTATATCTATCTGCCAGCTGTAGATGGGCGATGGAGCCTTGCAAATCAACTCTATTGCTAGACAAGTTTGACTAGTTTTGGCCGCTGAGTGTTTCAGTAATAGGCACATTTATTGACTGTGGGAGAAATTACCACATATTCATAATAGCAGATGGCGGAAATTGCCGACGGGGCAGTTTTTCTGTTATTAACCACTGCACAGTTTCAAAATACGGTAATTTCAGATGGCCACATTTCGTCCACTTCCTGCTTGATATGCCAATCAGTATGCCACGCTGGTGACGTATTGAAACTAGTTCCCTGCAGCATAGCACTTACAGACAATGGCGGCAACGCCAGCCCGGACACATTCTCATAATAATCTTCTCGTAATTCAGTTTGATTTCAGGTTTAAAATGTCTCATTTTAACGAGAAACGTTAATTGGAATCTATCCGAGAAGGACCGGAATTAATATCGTTTTCCGTCTAAAAGTGTTCATTAATTGGAATCAATAACAGGAGATGCGGGTATCTGTTGTGTAGGTGCGTTCTACATTATTATTTGCCGCAGTACACTGGTTTCCTGTCCAAATAAAGGATAGGACAGGTAGAGGGATATTCTGGGCGACCTTGAACTTGGAAAACTAAGCCTCTCCTCTCACGAGACCCCCCCACCCACCCACCCACCATAACTTATTCTGGGCGTTCCCCATGATGCATCAGACAAATGGCGGGTGTTACCTTGCCTAATATGGGAGTAATCGAAGAGCACTCTCCTAGCATAGATCCCGCGCTCAACTTCCTGCAGCCGCTTGTATCTCTGCTCCGACCTGCCTGTTTGGGACAAAGTCTGTCCCATACGCCAGTTTTTCATAAATCCTAAATTCAGAACACCCTGAAGAGTATTTTGTGGTTTACTTGTAAATAGAGATGCATATATTTATATGGTAAATAATATTAGGAAACGTCCTTACTGTGGAAGAAACGGTTCCTGTTTGAGGTCAGTCGTAGATATCATACTGCCTGACGCCTATTGACGACTGACCGAGAATGAGAATCGTTTCGTCTACAGTCAGGACGTTTGCTTATTATCATAAACCTTAAATCTATGAAAAAAACGACATATTAATGACTTATTATGTCAAACTCACAGCGAGCACGAACATTATTATTACTGCACCCCTAGAAGTGGGCAGTATTTCATAGACATTCGGACACGGGTATATGATAATATACACTCATTTCTGTTATTTGTTATGTCAAACCAGACATAGTGTTAGGGATTACTTTCAAAGCCCCTTATTCATATTATTCATATTATTATTATTTATATTATTATTATTCATATTATTATCATTATTATTATTATTATTATTATTATTATTATTATTATTATTATTATTATTATTATTATTATTATTATTATTATTATTATTATTATTATTATCATTATCATTATCTTTTTTGTGTATTTTGATAAAGAGACCATGAAGTTAAACTTTGTTATCAATAATGCTTTATAATGAGTATCTACAGTCTATATTCCACGATGTTCCAGAAGTGTACCCTGCTTCGAGATATTTGTATCGAGCTCCCTGGCCAGAAAGCATCGGACCAGACTAACCTTTAATTCAGAGACAGAGGTCATTGCCAATCTACGCCAGATGCAGCCTAAAAACAATACCTTGTGGCGACATCTGGTGGATGGGGTAGGGAAGTGTGTAGAAGCCCCCTCTGGTGTCACTCTCAGAGGGCAGTGCCTTATTAGGACCCTTAGCGCGGACCAGTGAAGATTGGCGCGCCACCTGTCTCCACTCTGTTCCAACTAAAAGGTTGGTATGGTTCAGTCCAGGCCTTATCCAGGAATTCTCACTCCCGGACCAAGTAATTTTGTCATACATTGGTTCTAAAAGCCGATTGGTTGGTTGGTTTGATTTAACGTCCAGTTAACCATTAGAGGTTCTCACCAGACTTTCTCAAGGTTCTTTTACACCACATGGGTGGTGATCGAATCTATGTGATGAATTCAGATAGAAATCTCACCCCTACACATTTACCGAGGTGAGAGTTCTTTTTCCTCCCACACCACATAGACATGGTATGAGAACGATTGGCCTTTGATATAGCAGTAAATCTACCACTGCTGGTTATGAAGGAGAAAAGTGGCTACAGTGGGACTCGGACCCACAAAGTCCTGCAACCTTGGGATTACAAGTCCAGTGCCGTAACCACTGAGCCAACTCCCCACCCCCTCTAAAAGTCGAGATACTTATTAAGAAGTATTCATAGCTCACAAAATTGATAATAAAGTCTACTTTTATGGTCATTCTATTCAAAATACAATACAGTCTGAGTAGACGTGGGACCAGTAGAAAGGTCCTCCTCCGTAGTTTCCCTCTTCTCCGCTCAACACCACTTGTATACGTGTAAGGCAGGTCTGCGTAATATCACACCCTGACCGTTTACAAGAGGGCTCGGCCCGACACCATTATTCAGAGCAGTCCTAGATACTACGCACATACATGGAGTCTTCCTTTTTATTATCCATCGTGTACAAAGTCCCCATTGAAAATGTATGGGGGCTCAGTAAACCACGACCCATTGTATAAAACCTGTCAGATAACATAACTGTGGTATACGGATCCAAACCTGTGGTATACGGCCTCAAAACCATGGTATACGGGAAAAAATAGTCCCTTTTGCTATAGAGCCAAGAAATAGTTCCTAATGTTATACCCGTTTATATGGCAATTACTGGGTTTAATCTATTCGAAAAGATGGATAATAAATGCAACAAACGATGATTTTGTGGACAGGCGACTCTGTAAACCACTCGCGGTTGACGTCGTAATACACTCGCTAGCGCTCGTGTATTACTACGCATCAACCTCTCGTGGTTTACGGCCGCCTGTCAACAAAACCATCGATTATTGTCTATATCTCATAGGTCCATATACGGTTTGGATCCATTTACCGACCACCGAATTACTGAATTCATCCCATATATATATATTTTTGGGGTTTTTTTTCCGAACCACGGGCCTTTGACTCACAACCCCTACGGAACGAAAACAATACAAAAATTCATTTCATATATTTGCCCTGTGAAAACCCATGAATCTTGAGTTTTATATAGAACTGCATCAAGAATCATATATATAAACAATACTCCACGAGTATGGATGCGCCACAGTCGTCATCGAGGCAAAGCAGCGTGAAAATTATGGAGCATCCAAATGAGTGGAGTATTGTCTATTTTACAATTCGAGTGCGGTTCTATAGATTTCTTTCACCTCTTTAACGGACGGTTGAATAGCATCACCATATCAGAATAATTCAAATTACTTCGCAAGTCCAGTTATTAAGAACGTTTAAATCGCCATGTTGATGTTTTGTCTGCTGTCTGAAATCCTGGCTGCTGATTGGCCAATCGTATATGACGTCATCTCGCATCACTCCGCAATGCCCATGGCGTAGTATTGTGACTTTACAGGGGTGATCATTGACTTGGGGTTTTTAATGTTATCTCACCCCTGGAATTGTTGTCCCATAGGCTTAACATTGCGAACTCGTTTTCCATGCCCCTACGAGTATTGCAGTCCGTTCCCCATGATACATATCCTGTGTGTCGTCCATTCTTTTAGTGTGTACAGGGGTGAGATAAACACAGAAAGCAACTCGTTATGGTCAAATAAATCGTTCTCCAACTAATTTGAATCTTCATGATTCTTTGTGATGAGGCTTCGTGATATTCATTCGGCTGTCGCCTCGTTCATATCACTCCGCATCAAACTCGTGGAGAACGACGACCTTGACCAGAACTTGTTGGTTTCTTCTTTATTATTCCTATAGCTAAACTTGTACCAGGAGTGAGATAACACAATGCTGACATGATAGCCCCAGGCATATTGGGCATTGCACGCCAGATGACGTAATGAAAGGGACACGATATTGAACAGCTTAAACTGTAGACGACTGATACGTCCATTTGAAACGGTGTTCTGTTTCCAATATCTGCCGCAATATTGGCATGTATTGCCTTGTGATCTGCTTGTAGAATAACCTCCTAATAACTATACTGGAGACAATAGAACCGACCATAAGAATACACCTATTATAGGATATAGTCAAGGATTGTCGGATATTTCTCATGTATTTGTTTGTCAAAATCGATATGTAGGTACTTGTCTTTACATTAATATGATATTGTAGCGAACCACTGGTCGGTGAGAATGTGTGACCATTCTCCGTGAAGCAGCAGTCAACCAGTGGCTGAGACAACAGTCGCTACCCCGTGCTAACGCCTCAGCACGGGTGGGTTTGGATCGAATCCGGGAAAGGTACGGAGACTCGGGATCTACAACCTAGCACTTAACTATGGACACAAGACCAGACTCCGGACTATTTAGATACAAGCTTTTATTCGTATCTAGTTGTTACAGCCTGTTGGTGCTGCGGGGCACCAACTAGCACGGGAAGAGATTCGGGTCTCTTCACCGTTGAAAGGTCCCAAAGAAACCTTACCAACCTATGAGGCTCCAGGCGTTCACTCAACTGAGAGGCACCGCAAGAAGACCTGTCGACCCGCTGCTGACTCAGTCCTTATATACAGACCCTGTAGTATTTGCATACATGGGTGTGCCGGCCTTACCGCACAGCAGGGATCGGCACTCGCGCCATCTAGCGTAAAGTGAAAACAACGCTGCTCGACTACCCTGACCCCTACAATATTTTCCTGTTGAGTACGTAATTATGTTTTCAATTTAAATCAAATGTTCACCCATTAGAAGAGACTTTATTAATCAGAATGTTTATTCAGCAATATTCTATTATTTTCACTATATTCTATAAATGATGATTACACTGGGCCACAGCGGCCACAGCGGCCACAGCGGCCACATCAGCCATGTTTCGGTGATCCGTGAAGCCCCGTAAAGCACTGTAGACACAAACCTGAGTGACGTGACATGACTCAGGGGGATGGGATGGACAAACGTGACAGACCGTGACACACCCTGGCTGCCATGGCTACTGGGGATGAATTTTGAAAAGACAAAAGATTTTCCCTAGCGGCCAAGTGCTAATGGGAAACGTATAAGGTCTTCATGAGATGTGCTGAGCATCACATAACGTGACTGAACGTGACCAACCGTAGGCGGCCGTACAGGGAACCATGGACAAAATGTGAGGAACGAAACCGACCAAAGCCGGCTGTACAGGGAACTGTGGATGGATCCCTTAAACGTCCCTTTACCAGAGCCCCCGTCAGTCAGTGTAAACGCAAATTTATGGCTCCCTCACCATCTGCAATAGTGCCCTACGTTTCGACAAAACGTGGCCACCGTGGTCCAATACGCCCTTAAGAGGTTACTAAACTCCCTATTATCGCCCAGGGTAAATACAAGTTCCGCTGGTGGCTGGCTGGGCAGACCACAACCACATGAACTATCGTTTTCCCATTTATATTTGGAGAACCTGAATATTATTTCGGATCTGTATGTAGAAATAGCTGAAATTTCCATTTCTGATATTGGATTTCTCATTTGAATATTTATAAAAACCGTTAAACTGCGATAATTGTGGGTTACGGTTCAAGGGTCTATCATCGTACAATGTCGGCAACCAGCGAACACCGGAACTTGTAAACAGACTGAATTACGGGATACCTCAATAGGGCCTATGTACACCTAGCATTCAGAGGAGGTGTGAAGCGCAGCGCCCCCTATAGGGACCCAACTCATATATGCGGTCACGGCAGGGTTCAAGGCGCCACTTTCAAACCTGCCAGCAGAGGGGAAGGAGCTCTTGAGAATGGACTGTGTGAGGCTTGTAAGCAATAGCCTTTGATAAATAACATTGTATTAAACAGCACCAAACAGCCATAAAACGTGGAGCTCTATTGAGCTCTATTGTGGTTTGGAGTCCATTAGATATCACTCTATCATTATCTGAAAAGATTTTTGATAGAGCTCTAACAGTTTGTATGTAGTAGCTGTTACTAGTTAGCCTATTTTTGTTTGAGAATCCGCAATCAGCTGTCATTTGAGACTATGCCAAAATGATAGGGGGCACTACGCTTCACACCTCCTCTGCCTAGCATTAACAATAACACCAACATCAACATACTCCTCCGCCATCATCTAAAGAGCCTCACGACTACACGAGATAGTGACAATAGGACAACAGATCCCTATGTATAGTGTAAACATAATTAATGGATCTGTCCCCAGACCATGCAGAAACATGGGCAGGCACAATGATAAGTGGAAGTATCATTGAATGCATGTCGCTATTTCTATGTTGGTTGTGTGTTCAACCTGACATTAGATCAATACGAGGAAGTATTATGGGGCGATTTGCGGGGTATAGGATTAATGACACTATAGGGGCCCATACAGAGAGAGACCAAGGTACTCTGTGGTGTACCATATCAAGGAAATGCTCCTTTTATTATACACCAGTGGTTGGTTGGTTGGTTGGGTTGGTTGGGTTGACGTCCAGTTAACAATTACAGGTCCTTACCAGACCACAAGGGTGGTGATCGAATCTATGTGATGAATTCAGGTAGAAATTTCACCCCTACACATTAATCGAGTTGAGAGTTCTTTTACTTCCCACACCACATAGACATGGTATGAGAAGGATTGGCCTTTGAAATAGCAGTAAATCTACTACTGCTGGGGTTAAAGGAGAAAGGTGGCTGCACACAACACATATACATGGTATGAGAAGGACAGGCCTTTGATATAGCAGTAAATCTACCACTACTGGGGATGAAGGAGAAAGGTGGCTGTACCCCACACCACACAGACATGGTATGAGAAGAACTGGCATTTGACACTGCCACTGCTGGGGTTGAAAAGAGAGGAGTGGCTGCATTGGGACACGAACCCACAATCTTGGGATTACAAGTCCAGTGCATTAACCACTGAGCCAACTCCCCACCCCTAGACAATGCCTATGTTCAGTAAGGGCCCATCCAGAAAGTATGTACCAGAATATCCGGGATCTTTGCCCCCCACCCCGATCTTCTATGCAATAGAACAAAGAAGGAGCATTTGCAAAACTTCCTAAATATTCTATCCCCCCCCCCCCCCTCAGTGCGTACGTATTTTATGGATGGTCACCAGGTATTACCTCGCACATACAGACTAACATACTGTATACTCGTGGATGGCCCATTCTGGCTACAAAATGCCCGCTTTGAAGCACAAAATGCCCGCTTTGAGGCACAAAATGCCCGCTTTGAAGCACAAAATGCCCGCTTTGAAGCACAAAATGCCCGCTTTGAGGCACAAAATGCTCGCTTTGACGCGCGCAGAGGCCCTGTTGGAATGGAGCACGCTGATTGGTTAATAATGAACGTCACTTGCCAGAATCTGACATGCTAAATATGTTAATGATAAAAGGAAAACAGACCTGGCTTGATTGGTGTTTTTTTTGTGGCGTCGGGGGCAAGATGACCGCCTCCATAACACAATGGCTATGTGCCCTATAGGAGGGTTCTTGCCTCTGTGGTGACGGTGGTGGTTGTGTAGGGCCCCGCCACCACCCTGCCACCACCAGCACCACCTCCAGTGGCTTCCCAGCGGCTTTATTGATCGTCGATTTAATTCACTGAAGACGAGGAATCGCCAGCGACGGGCCACCACTCACCATCCGCCGCCGCCACACGCCCGCTGTACACTGCCCAGACCAACCCGCAGCCTCTGCCCCTTACTGCCCAGATCACCCTACAGCCTCTGCCCCTTACTGCCCAGATCACCCTACAGCCTCTGCCCCTTACTGCCCAGATCAACCTACAGCCTCTGCCCCTTACTGCCCAGATCAGCCCGCAGCCTCTGCCCCTTACTGCCCAGATCAACCCGCAGCCTCTGCCCCTTACTGCCCAGATCACCGGCCAGCCCACAGCCTCTGCCCCTTACTGCCCAGCAGCGGCAAATTACACCACCTGCCACCTCCGCCAACATTTCTTTTTCTTATTCATCGTATACAAAGTCCTAATTGAGAATGCAAGGGGACTCAGCAAACCTCTACCCATTGTTTAAAAACTGTCAACCTGTGTATACGGATTCAAATCAATTATACATGGCCTCAAAGCCAGTTATTACAGGAAAATAGTCCCTTTGTGCTGCAGAGCAAAAACATAGTCCCTTTTAATATGGCAATGCCTGGATTTAATTCATTCATGTAGATGGATAGTAAAGGTTTTGTAGATTGGTGGCTCTGTAACCGCTCAAGGTTGACTTTGTAATACAACTACTAATGCTTTTGTATTACTAACCATCAACATCTCGTCGTTTACGACTGCCTGTCCATTGATTATTGTCTATATCATACCCTATCGTGAGCTCAAGGATCAACTGTTGTGATTCCTGCTTGTTTGTCATCCTTGTCTCATACATTCCCTGGGACAAGAAATGATCTTCCCTGTATCGGGTCATTGTCTGGGAAGGAACAGAATGCAAGGTCATTGTCTGGGTGGGCTTTCAGTCTTAGGTCAATGTTTAGGTGGGTACTGATCTCAAGGTCATTGCCTAAGTGGGCTTTGAGTCTTAGGTCAATGTTTAGGTGGGCACTGATCTCAAGGTCATTGCCTAAGTGGGCTTTCAGTCTTAGGTCAATGTTTAGGTGGGCACTGATCTCAAGGTCATTGCCTGTGTAGGCTTTCAGTCTTAGGTCAATGTTTAGGTGGGCACTGATCTTAAGGTCATTGTATGAGTGGGCTTTGAGTCTTAGGTCGATGTTTAGGTGGGTACTGATCTCAAGGTCATTGCCTAAGTGGGCTTTCAGTCTTAGGTCAATGTTTAGGTGGGTACTGAGCTCAAGGTCATTGTCTGGGTGGGCTTTGAGAATAAGGTCAATGTCTGTGTAAGTACTGATCTCAAGGTCATTACCTAAGTGGGCATTGAGAATAAGGTCAGTGTCTGTGTAAGTACTGATCACAAGGTCATTGTCTGGGAAGGCTTTGAGAATAAGGTCAATTTCTGGGTGGTTACTGATCACAAGGTCATTGTCTGGGTGGGCTTTGAGAATAAGGTCAATGTTTAGCTGGGTAATGATCATAAGGTCATTGCCTAAGTGGGCTTTCAGTCTTAGGTCAATGTTTAGGTGGGTACTGATCTCAAGGTCATTTTCTGGGTGGGCTCTGAGAATAAGGTCAATGTTTAGGTGGGTAATGATCATAAGGCCAATGCCTATGTGGGCTTTGAGAATAACGTCATTTGAGTGGGCACCACAAGTCCCACTCCTTCCACATCCGTATCCTGTGTGTGCAGGAGGTGGGGCAGATGCGTCAGTCCGCCTTCTGTCTAGAGTAGTGGGACGAACTGGGGAAGGGGAGCTGTTGACTGTTAAAGGACAGTTTACCAGAGCGGCGACAAATGCCATGCCTGCCTGACCAGTCTCTCCACCCCGGTGGCGGTGGCCGAGGAGGGTGGTGACCATCCAGGCCCGGCCCTAATAAGGTTAGCGTGATGGGGCCCGGTAAACAGGCCTCGGTGCCCGCCGCCGATTAGCCCCGCCGCCCCGCCCCACCGCCCCGCCCCGCACAGCCCCACCGTCCTGCCGCCGCCGCCCGCCGCCCGTCCGCCACCCTGCCCGCCGCTAGCCCCCTGCCGCCCCCCGCCCCACGCCGCCCGCCGCCCCGCCCCGCCCGACACAGTCCACTCTCCCATCCGGGGACCAGTCCGGGGGGAGAGTGTAGTGGTGCTTCGTCTCGCGTTTATTACCTACCATATATAAAAAGCCACAATTTCGACTTTATCTGCTTGGAGTTGCTCCCCCACATAGAAACAGACAGAACCAGACCTGTGTAAGGAGACTGAATATCACGAGAGGGAGAATGCCGTGTGAAGAAAAATTCGATCCCGCTATTTCTTTTTAATTGGTGTATGTATATATGTGTCTTTATCAACGTCATAGTCGGCAGTTTTAAAGAACAAGTTTTTGTCAAAGTAAAAAGTATACTCGTTGGTCAAAGTCGTCCTTCTCCATGAGTTTGATGTGGAGTGATATGAACAGGTGACAGCCGCATTATGCTGCTGTAACCACAGGAATGCCTGGAGGCATCATGCTGTAGTGCCATGGGAATGCCTGGAGGCATCATGCTGCAGTAGCTACAGGAATGCCTGGAGGCATTATGCTGCTGTAACCACAGGAATGCCTGGAGGCATCATGCTGCAGTAGCTACAGGAATGCCTGGAGGCATCATGCTGCAGTAGCTACAGGAATGCCTGGAGGCATCATGCTGCAGTAGCCACGGCAATGCCTGGAGGCATCATGCTGTAGTAGCTACAGGAATGCCTGGAGGCATCATGCTGCAGTAGCTACAGGAATGCCTGGAGGCATCATGCTGCAGTAGCTACAGGAATGCCTGGAGGCATCATGCTGCGGTAGCCGCAGGAATGCCTGGAGGCATCATTCTGCAGTAGAATTTCTTTTGTTTGGGCAGTTTAATTTGTTCAATTAGACTTAGTCATGGGAATACCTGGAAGCATCATGCTGCAGTAGCCACGGCAATGCCTGGAGGTATCATGCTGCAGTAGCCACAAGTATGCCTGGAGGCATTACGCTGTAGTAGCCACAGGAATGCCTGATGGCATCATGCTGTATTTAAAGGGTTAACCCCACAAGAGTCTACCAGTCTCTACACTAGTACACCACCGCCATCCCCTATGTACATATAAGCCGCGATCGGTTATTGGTTGATGGGGTTTTACGCAAGGGACATATCAAGGCAATATCAGCGGCGGCGTCAGACCCTTTCAGCCAGGGACCACGGTGCCAACGGGGGGCTGTTTTATAATAGACGTCCCTGTCACTAGAGCCCCCGTGCACCTCCCCTGGTGCTCCTTTAGTGGCGGGAAGCACGGAACGCGGCGAGAAGTCGTCTGCAGATTAACGATCCACCGGGCAGGGGGACCCGTCTCCGCACTCTCCTAGCAGAGATCTAGACTGGTTCCCTGCCCCAATGAACAGTGGGACAGGTAACGCCTTACGCTGGTTCTCCGGTCATTCGCAGCAGAGGCAAGCAGAGGGAAGAACCAGCACAACCTCTCTCCATCTCAGATTCCACAAATTCCTTTTGGATACTTTATACTTGATACTACAATGAATGACAATAGAAAATAAAGTAATGACCACGTTTCTAAAGATCAAGGATAAAATATTTCTCTAAGATCTAACAGATTTTGCCAGCTGAATGCAATCCCACAATGCACTAGATTAATGGTGGTAGTTACCTGGCCTAATATGCGAGTGAGCAAATTAGCCAGGCTTCCAGTCTAGCATACACCTGCGATCTACTTCCTGTGGCCGCTTGTATCTCTGCACCGACCTGCCTGTTTGAGACAAAATCTGTCCCATCTGCCAGTTTTCAAATTTGCTAAATTCTAAGTGGTTTGGGAAGTATTTTGTATTTTACTTATAAATAGAGATGCACATATTGAAGGGTAAATAATATACACTCATTTCTGTTATTTGTTATGTGAAATCAGAGTAGTCTCTTGGATTACTTAAGTGGGAAGCACCTCATGTGTCACAAGGTCTTGTTTGTCAACATAACACATGTGGGCAGTCTAATCAACTGTGGAATCACACATTATAAAGTAGTTTAACGCTGAAAAATAAACAGCTGCATTGTTTGTGGAGCTCATTTAGAAATTCCCATATTTCCAAACTCACAATATGAGAGTTGCTTGAGTTTCATAACGTTTGGCAGTTCCCCTGCTTTGAATCTGAAACGTCCCCCTGCCCTTAGTGGAACCCGGGGAGCAAGCGTTAAGTTAAGGCAGAAATTAGTAAGTACTAGCGACGCCAAAGATCTGCTGGGAGAGTGCCGTCTCGGGTATTACTCTCCGTGCGCCTTTTATCAAGGACATATTCCCGGCAGACTTGCTTTTATTATCGCCCGTTTTGGCGCCAGGCTGGCACCCTGCCAACCCAAATGATTTCCTGGCGCCGCGGAAGCCACCCGCCCGGCTTCCCTCGCCAAGCGCTGCAGTGTGGCTTCCAGTGTGGCTTCGGCTGCAGTGGCGTGTGCTGCACTCCACATAGACTTGCTCAAGTCTTTGATTATGGACAGCCTTTAACCCTTTCCCTGCAGCACCCAGTTTCTCTGCTTGTTTGGTTTTGATTTTACGTCCAGTCAACCATTATAGGTCCTTTCCAGACTTTCTCAAGGTTCTTTTACACCACTAGGGTGGTGATCGAATCTATGTGATGAATTCAGGTAGAAATCTCGCCCCTACACATTTACCGAGGTGAGAGTTCTTTTACTTCCCACACCACATAGGCATGGTATGAGAAGGATGGCCTTTGTTATAGCAGTAAATCTACCACTGCTGGGGGTGGGACTCGAATTCAGAAAGTCTTACAACCTCAGGGTTACAAGTCCGGTGCTCTAACCACTGAGCTAACTCCCCACCCCCTTTCTCTGCTCAGCATTACACGCAGACATTGCCTGCCCAAATGAGCCTCCTACGGCAGGCACCCTTTTGGGGAAATAGCAATGTCATGTGATGTGTCATGTGATTTAAGTAATATACCTTGGTGACTGATCATGTTTTGTAATACCAAATCAAAGGTCAATAAGCCTCTAAGATGCCTGAAGTCATCTTCCTGCCATAGCCAGGGGAATGCCTGGAGGCTTCTTCCTGCCATAGCCAGGGGAATGCCTGGAGGCATCTTCCTGCCATAGCCAGGGGAATGCCTGGAGGCATCTTCCTGCTGTTAAAGGGTTAAAGTCATATCGGACAATTTGGCTTGAAAATCAATACCCATGTCACCTTCCTGAAATTTGAATATGATGATCTCTAAGTGTTATAGAACAGATATATAACTTAGAAATCGGGGGTCACCGTGCCAGTTTTTGATTTAGAGGTCAATACTATGATGATTTTGACAAAAGAATATATAGAAATTCTAAGAAGTTAGTTTTCACATAGTAAAACCCATGTCATTTTCCTCAAACTTCCACAGAATATGGTAGATGTATAGTAGTACTACACATTAAAGTTTTAATAATTATAGGTCACTGTTCTTGTTTGTGAGATAATTGAAGAAAACCATATTTTTCAGTACATTTTTTTATGTAAGTCGAGCAAATGTGAATTGGTCTTTTTTACCTATTAAAATTGGATAAAGTGGACAAAACATTGAATTTACTCATCTAGAATGAATAAGAAAGAGCCACTTTTGACCAATAACTGTTATTATTTAAAAATCACCAGGTGGTGCCTGTGTGAATTGTAGGATATGCCTTTAAATGATTGAAGAAAATCAGAATAGAATTCATTATTATGTGTATCCTCGCCTGACTGGCCCATGAATCAAAGACTTGTCCTCTAGAGACAGAACCTCCTGTAAAGGTGCCCCCCCCCCCAGACACTCACTGAAACCCTACAACTTCTTCTACCCATCCCTTCCTCCAGTTCCCTGGCCGTCTGTGTTGTCATAGCAATAGATTTTGCCTGCTCCTGACTGTGGCCGACCATTGGACCCTTCTAGAGTAATTAAAAGTTCTGCACTCCCTTATACTTTCATAGTGTACAAACAAGCAGAGACAATCACGTTGAAACAGGATCCCTCTCCTTATCTCCCTGATCAGACTGGGTTCAGTCATGGGTATCAATCTCCCAGCAGATATGAACAGAGGCCAGGATGTCTGTATGGAGAGTGTTGGAAATACAGGAGCTAAACAGCGCCAGAAACCCAACACCATCACCGATTTTATTATATACCCATGAAGTATATTTGATAATTACATACTGCTGCTCCCTGTGCAGTATAAATTGTATACTGAACCCTGTGCAGTACACTGATATACTGAACACATCGAAACATCAGCAGTGTGTGAGATTTCATGTCGACATATCTTCTATGCAAATATATGTTTAGATTTAATTATTAAATATAAAACGACCTACCATGCTTGTACATGCTACAAAACTCGATGTGAATTGATGTTATTTATGGAACTCGACTTGGGGCCTCGTTCCATGGATAACAACAATTCGCCGTGTCGTTTTGTAGCATGTACTGCATGGTCAGGTCGTTTTTTAGAGCATGCTTGCACGCCTATATACATCATCTAGAGATCTAGAGGTTAGAGTGGTTACATATATACACTTTCAGGTGCTGCCAGAAAACTATCCCTTCACTATCTGAATGCTATTCACTGTGATAGTGGGAAAAGAGCAGGGTGCCAGTGTTACAGGGTCTTAGAGGCATGCTCAACTGACCGTGACCAATCACTTGAGACCGAAATACCTCATTGACCTATTGGTGCTTGACCTTGATATTTTTGGATCCCATACTCAGGTGGTTGCAGAAATAGTAGGTTGACTGGGTTCCATTAGCTTCCAGAAAACTATCCATAGACTGAATGTAACTCAAACCGTTTAATTGTTATTCATGTATATTTGCAGCTCATTCATCTATGATGAACATTCCAGTTGCTCCTAGTATATGAGTACCAGTCCCTGTATCCCAGCGAGGAGGGTGGATGGGTAGCTATAGGCTGCAGGGACTGGAGCCAGTCTACACCCCACACTACGGGCGTATTCAGACGTCGACATGCGCCTCCCGTAGCATGCCTTCACCGCCAACCTAGTTGCTCGAGTAGCAGACCTCTGCAGGGGACCAGGTAAAAAAATCTATATTTATACCGAGGAGACGGTAGGAAAACGTACTTATATAGAATAACCATGCTGTACATGCTACAAAACGATATTGGGAATTGTTGTTTTAAGGGGAGCGAGGCCCCAGGCCGAGTTCTGTAAATAACATCAATTCCCATCAAGTTGTGTAGCATGTACTAGTATGGTGGGGCGTTATATATTTATCATATATCCAGAATTAATCAAATCTTACCATATAATGGCCATAATCATTATATATTTGTTATACCAAACAATTAGAAAATCATACCATATATTGGCATTAGAAGAAATGTCCATATGAAAGCCCACACACTGCTGATGTTTCAAGAGTTCAGTATAACAGTTCCTGCACAGGGTTCAGTACACAATTTTTACTGCATATGGAGCAGCAGTACGTAATTGTAAAATATACTGCATGGTTATATGATAATCGATAAAAAAACAGCTAGCTGATACTCATTAAGAATGTAAGGGTAAACCACTACCCATTGTTTAAAAACTGTCAAGATACCACAACCATGCTCTACGGATTAAAATACGTGGTATACGGCCTCTAAGCCATGGTATACGGAAAAATGGTGCCTTTGTGCTAGGAATAATCCCTAGCGATATACTCTTTACTATAACAATTCCTGGGTTTAATCTATTGGAGAGGATAGATAATAAATACAACACACGATGGTTTTGTGGACAGGCGGCTCTGTAAATCACTCAAGGTGCTCGTGTATTACTACGCGTTAACCACTCGTTGTTTACGGCCACCTGTCTACAAAACCATCGCTTATTGTCTATTTATCATGATTATTCCCAGCCGGAGATGACGTCACACTTAGCAGATAGTTCAGAGATGCCCGATAGGTGGCATGGTGGATAATATCGCTCAAATTACCATATACTGCCATTTTTGTTCTTGTAATATCATTCATATCTATACATATATACCCTTGTGCCTGCAGTGAGAGTATTTTTCAAAGCAAACATTCGTAATTTTCATTGGATCACGATCAGCTAATGGCTATACGTCACACTATGACGTATGGGGTATGTGATCACGTGACTGCGTAAAATTTCGCCATTTTGGGATGCATAATAATACCAAAACAGGCTGACTATCTTCGTACGTCAAAATACTTGATAAAATTATTGATCAGATCCGTATATCCGTATACGTGAAACGGCCTGATCCTGTCAGGCAAAGAAATCGCAACAGGACAGCGCAGATTTCACCGAGCAACTGAAACTTGCCGAAATAGAAATCGGGAAATATAGTATAAGCATAGTTGGCGGTGGAAGCGCGCATTTTTTTCTGGTAATTTCGGGCGCTTATACGATTTATCATGCGAGAAAATTCAGCGTATAAGATATTCTTTGATACATCACAATGCGAACTATCGCCCAGGCACATGATTCATTATAAATGCTTATTTAATTATCTGTCAGAAGAAGGATAAAATACAAAATAAAACTTGACATTCCTCCCCCTGCCTGCACCTAGAAATCCTGACTTGAAACGATGTTATCATTTCCTAATGTTCGCACTACAACAAATACCAATCAAGTTCATGACAGTCTTCCCTGCAGTTAACCCTTGAACAGGCATTCACCTGGCTATGGGAGGAAGATGCCTCCAGGCATCTTAGAAGCATCATTGATACTTATATACATAATTCAATAGATAAAAGGTAACTGTTTGATTTAAAAGAAATGTTGACAATGTATAGGAGCCATATTGACCTTTGATGTGGTATAACAAAGTATGATCAGTCACCAAGATAAATTACTTAAATCACATGACACATCACATGACATTCATATTTAAAAAAAAAAAGGTGCCTGCCATAGCAGGATCATTTTGGGCAGGCAATGCCTGCCGTGTAATGCTGAGAAGGGAAACTGGGTGCTGCAGGGAAAGGGTTAAATGTCTTTGGCACAATATGCTTAGAAAAGTGAACTTACCAAACCATTTGACAGCGACTGCGGGAGGCGCTCCTTGAATCTGTAAAGAGAGATAGGAGAATTCTTAGTAAAATACATGAGGGCAGGCACTTTAATCACAACAATCTCCTCAATTATTACAAAGGCCCATCCATGAAGTACCCACGCACTGAGGGAGGAAGGGTTGGAGGTTGGCGGTCAAAAATTCGGAATTTTTAGTATGCTCCTACATTGTTCTATTGCGTCAAGATTGGGAGTGAGGGGTCAGAAATATAAGGAATTATGCGTACATACTTTATGGTTGGCGTCCAATGTTTTTTTTAAGGATTTGGTATTCATATCCATTATGTAGCATTTTCGTTCCGACATTTCTCTTTTTTTCAACGTTCTTACACACCTAGTAGTAAAAAAGGCATCGCATTCCGTATTGGTCATCTTCTCCCTTTTCTAAAACTAATTAATGTATATGTTAACTGTCTGACCTATCCTAAAGTTTTGAAAGGACTGCCATTCCTGTCCATTCGTTCTTGTATTTTTTTTATCCTTTTATCAAAATGGAGATTTCTGAAGACTTCACCCCTCCCCCTCAATCGTGTATGCAATAAAACAAAGAAATGGCATATGCAAAATCTCCAAATATTTCAAACCCCCCAACCCATAATAATCATAAATGTATATAAAATTTGTACAATGTCCATGAAATTTGTAAAGCCAAACTTGTCATGTAACCCTGCTAGTCGGTACGGACGCGGAACTGAGAGAACTGGAGGCAGTGGAAAATTCGTTTGTTTGTATGTTTGGATAGTTTAACGTCCAATATATTCAATTAGACTTACTTTGGGTTTGACGAATCTATGAGATGAAGGTAGGTAGAAATCTCACCCCTTCACATTTACCGAGGTGAGAGTTCTTTTACTTCTCAAACCACATAGACATGGTATGAGAAGGATTGGCCTTTGATATAGCAGTAAGTCTACCACTGCTGGGGGTGAAGGAGAAAGATGGCTGCACAACCCACGAAGACCCACCTTGGGATCACAAGTCCAGTGCTCTTTACCACTGAGCTAACTCCCCACCCAGTCGCTTTAGTTATGATTGCATGCAAGCATATCCAGTCTGTACCACGAGGAGGCGAGGCTACCAAGAAGGTGAACAGATTGATCATTGCTGTCCATCCAAGCAGGCCAGGTGGAGGATAAGCAAAACTTTTGCTAAACCCTCACTCCAGTACAGTAAAACCCCTCTTAAGGGGCCACCCTCCGTTCTAAAAAAAAATAGCCGCTCAAGCAGGGTTAAGATTAACTAAATAAAGGTTTCTGTTCCGAGCAAAATGTTCCCCTAAGTGGGGTGTCACTTTGAGCAAGGTGTCCCAGAAGCGGGGTTTTACTGTATAAATAAAAAACTTTAAAAAATACAACAAAAAACCCACCCACCTGCGCACGTACTTAATGGACGGCCCCTTACTAATATTCCGCTAGTTACTGCTTCTTCCAGAGACAGCACGCCAGTAACAAGCTAGCCTTATGACCTCAGGGTGGAAGTTAGGGGGGAGCACTCTCCCAGCAGATCTTTTGCGGCGCTGGGGCGTAGAGCGCGCAGGATCTCTCCTAGCAGAGATCGAGTCTGCGCCACTCTCCCAGCAGATCTTCCGCAGCGCTAGGACGTAGAGAGCGCGGGATCTCTGCTAGGAGAGTGAGTCTGGGCCACTCTGCCAGCAGATCTTCCGCGGTGTTAGGACATAGAGCGTGCAGGATCTCAGCTAGGAGAGTGAGTCCGGGCCCTTTTACGATGCGCACTAAGCAGACTGGCCAGTGAGTCATGATCACGGCGCATTATTGCCCTTCCAGCAGTCGACGTACATCTTTCTTCATCTCAGTCGATTAGTTCTCTTCATCCGGGCTCTGAGCCCGACATCACTCACGAGATCTCGCCCTTGATCACGTGCCCCGCGAGACGGCCCACGTGACCGGAAGTGGCTGAGGGCCGACAATGTTGGCAGACAGGTCGACCTTCATGGCAGGGATTGTAGCATGAGCCTCCCGAGCCGGCCGTAAGGCGTGTTCTCATTGGTCGACCTTCATGGCAGGGATTGTAGCATGAGCCTCCCGAGCCGGCCGTAAGGCGTGTTCTCATTGGTCGACCTTCATGGCAGGGATTGTAGCATGAGCCTCCCGAGCCGGCCGTAAGGCGTGTTCTCATTGGTCGACCTTCATGGCAGGGATTGTAGCATGAGCCTCCCGAGCCGGCCGTAAGGCGGCTTCCCATTGGTCGATTTATTCGGCACCGATCTGTAGTCGGGAACCACCGACAAATTTCTTGTGGGTATAGAGGCCCGTTTCCAGAGGTCTACGAAAACGGTGTAGTCTTTTTTTTAGTTCTCCAAAAAGCCCGTTTCCATTGACTGTCACTGATCTACAGTCAGAAACCACCAACGGACCCTTAGCACTGCTGAGGCAAAATGGAAATTTTGGTTAATAGTCGCAGAATGAAGCCACACACTTGCCCGAAAAATCACAACTGCCCGGTTCCCGCTAGCGATTTTGAGGCATGTGCAGGGCTTCAATTGGCGACTATCAGCACAAATGTTGCTAAGTGGGAACGTAAAAATCGTTGGTAACTCTTGCCCTCCCCCAGTGGTGGTGCATGCATGAGTTGTCAACTCGAGTTCATCCCCAAAAGGCACTAGTTTCTTGCGATTTGATTTCAAACATGTTTCAAATTTTCGGGGCGCTAGTCACTGACTCTACCCACCCACCTGCCCACTGTGCGACTGGCGTTTCCCGGCAACTATGCTGGGCACCAGTCTCTGGGGCAAGAATCTCCAAGCGGGAATCGGCCCTTTATTCGAAAATTCTCTCTGTATATCGGTGAGATGGGATAGGATAAATACTAAACCGAACTCAAGTTACCCTTCTCAATGTTTATACCACTCTGGTCAGGTCTGCTACTCACTACACTCGGCTAATGCCTAGCGTAGTAATACACGACCTGCCCATCGCGGCATAAACATTGACAAGGCTAATTCTCGTTTGATTTCTACTAATTATGCAACAGTCTCTGGGCAAGAATCTCCAAGTGGGAATCGGCCCTTGTAGGGAATCGGGGCTTAAGCCTCCTGTGCCAACCATAGGGCACTAATCTTTGCCCGAGCTGAGGAGATGGTGGCGGGGGTGGGGGGAGGGGGTAGGGGAGGAGAGGGAGGGGTAGGCTGCAGGTGGCGGGTCAAAGCAATGACAGATGGCGTGTCCAGCTCGCTGCCAGTCTCACCGCCCCCTTAATTCATGACGCTTCAGCAATACCAGAGCCGTGGGCAATAAGAGCAGCTCTTTAAGGGGATGAGGCGCTCCTTTAGGTGTCAGGGCCTCCAGGCGAGGCTCTCGGCTTAATATAATAATCAGAGAGGAGGGTGAGGACCGAGGAAAAAATCGAAAATTGGAAATCCTTAGAGAAAAAAAAAGTATAGTATTATTTTGGAACATAATGGATATGAATCGATATATATTATCAGGAAACGGAATTTCATATCATTGTGTATATGGCGTGAGTTGTCTTCGTGGAATGATATCAAGAGGCGGAGCTGAGTGATATCTGAAATTGAATGACATCTAGATTTTGTCCTACCCCGTCTTTTTTCTTTTTTTTCATATGACAAGCGTAGATAAAGATATTTCTTGACATAATCGGCGCATAAAGTCATACTATGTTAAGTCTATGGAAATAAAATTTAAATATATATATATATATATGATCAAGATGGCATATTCGAAGGAATTGAAAACTTTATCAATACATTAAATTTCAATAGATTGATACAAATTCGGAAACATTTGACAACCTTTGAATCCAACCCCCCCCCCCCCCCCTCAACCATCCGTGCGTCCATTCTATATGGATGGCACATCTCCCATAGTGGGCTCGGGTACATGTCTAGCCTTTTAGAACTGTATCACATGTCCCCCATCTGGCCTCCCCATTTTCCTATGATGTGCCTGGATTATTCCGCCGGATATCTTCGCCAGAGAGATATACCATGACAGCCAAGATGGCCGACTTCCGGCGGAAGTAGCCTATAAGCAGGCGCGAGCTAATATCTTCAGGAAGTCTCCATCCGCATATAATGTCATCCAGGGTGGATGCACCTCCCCCCTCCCGCCATGGAGGTGTGTGTGTGTGTGTGTAGGTTGGGGGGGGGGGGGCTCTATGATCGAATATTGTACCTTCAGTAGGGTTCGTCTGAGACTCTTTTCCTGAGATTATTTGCTGTTACATAGTCTCCTCGTGTGACACCCCTAAGTCTCAATTCCCTGAGATTGAGGGGGAGAAGGGAAAATCATCGCTGTCAATTACCCCTGCCAAGGTACATAGTCTCAAACAATTTGGATTTTAAAAATTTGTGGGCATTCTGGTGAGACAGTCGTACCTCCCACTGATAATGAAGTTCCCTAGTCTCAGTGGTAAAGCTTGACTGAGACTATGTATCAGGTGTGTCTTTCCGTGTGAATCAGATCCGCTATTTTCCCTACAGCCTGGGAAAGCTCAATTTCAGCATTCTGCTCTGAGATTATTGGACAGAGGGACAATCATCGGAGACTAAGGAAAATATGTAAAGTACACCAGTCTTAAATGTATGAGTCTCTCCTTGTGAATCCCACTTTACGGAACTCGCCCCAAAACGAATTCGCCCCGAAATCTTCTGATATTGTTATGAATACGTACGGATAAAATGTATTTAATTTAAAAAAAATTAAAATAAATATGAACAGGTGGGGTATACGTATTGTGTTACTTCAATGCTTCAAATTTGGTGTTCTCGGGGGAGGAAAACCCTACCCTTAACCCTATCCATTTATCTCCAACACGATCAAGACTTAGGACACTTGCAATGCGGGGTTACCAGGAAATAACCAGAGAACTGACATCTTGGCAATAGTATACACCACACTCCCAATACATTCAGATATATTCCTTTATTTCTTTTGGAATATAATATATGCACATATATATTGCTTATCATTTCGCATGATCCATTCCTCGGGAGAATTCTTCAACGCTGCTTGGGGAGTGAGACTAGATAAGGAATCGGCTTGGAGAGTGAACAGCAGCAGTGGCAGCGCACTCTCCTCCCAGGTCTTAGCGCTTGCTAATCTCTGCCACAACCAAACGCTGGTTCCCTGGTATCTAAATAGGGACAGCTAACCGTTCGGATTCAAAACAAGGCAACTGTCAAAAGTTAAGAAATATGGGAAATATGGGAATTGTTAAATAAGCTTCATAGACAATCTAGTTGTTTCTTTTTCAGTTCTAAACCACTTTATTATGTGTATCCACAGTTGATTAAACTGCCTTTGAGTGAGCTCATGTGTCATGCTGACAAAACCAATAACACATAAGGTGCTGTCCATTGAAGAAAGTAATCCCAGAGACTGTCTGGTTTGAAATAACAAATTATAGAAATGCGTGTATATTATTAACCATTCAATATGCGCATCTCGAGTTACAAGTAGAGCACAAAATTACTCCCCAGAGGCACTAAGAATTTAGGATATTTGACAAAACTGGCAGGTCGGTACAGAGATACAAGCGGCCGCAGGAAGTAAAGCGCATGATCTCTGCTTGGAGAGTGGCGGCGGCAGCAGCGGTAAGCAATCATAGCGATAACAAAAATCGATGACCGGAAGCTGGTCCCGCCGCCACTTCCGGAATATATCCCTGCCGCTGGTGTCCTCCGTGCGCCAGATAATGCCCGCACGTCGCCTTGGGGACCAGCGTAAAAAAACAGTGTCTGCGTGGTAACAATGGGCCTCGCACGGCACCGCACTGCGCCGCTCCGCTTTATTGTGTCTAAGCTTCCCTTAGGTTGCTCGAGCGGTGCAGTGTGCGCTGACACAGGAGGGAAGCCATGTACACTGGCTCCCTGTGCCTCTGAGCGTGCCACGCTGGTTTACAATGCGCAGACACGTAGAGAGGACTTTGAAATGTCCGAGTCGTGTCGTCAATGTCACTTCAGGAACCTGTCAATGTGCTTTTAATGGAAGAGGAACGGGGAAAGAGTCTCAATGATTCATCTTCTACACAGTTCGATAAAAAGAAAAAGGTGCAGATAGAGTTTCCATCAGAGACGGATAAGCGCAGGGCATGTAAGTTTTATTATCCATCGTATACAAAGACACCATTGGAAATGTATGGGGACTCAGTAAACCACGACCCATTGTCTAAAACCTGTCCGATACCATAACTGTGGTATACGGATTTAAATCTGTGGTATACGGCCTCCAAACCATGGTTTACGGGAAAAATAGTCCCTTTGTGCTGTACAGCAAAGAAATAGTCCCTATTGTTATACCCTTTAATATGGCAATTTCTTGGTTTGATTTATTCAAAAACTTGGATGATAATTGCAACAAGCGATGGTTATGTGGACAGGCGGCTCTGTCCACAAAACCATCGATTATTGTCAATGTACACGACAGGAGAGTGAATGACAGAGTTTCTGTCACAGACGGATTATAGAAGAAACCAACAAGTTTTGGTCAAAATCGTCGTTCTCCACGAATTTGATGCAGCGTGATATGAACGAGGCGACAGCCGAGTGAATATCATGTAGTGTTCAAACGAATTGGAGAACAATGACTTTGACCAATACGAGTTGCTTTCTATATTTATGTCACCCCTGTACACACTAAAAGAATGGACGACACACAGGATATAAGACCATGGAGAATGGACGGCAATACTTGTAGGGGCATGGGGAATGAAAGTTGTACACCACAGAGAAGTGCAGTATTCTCTACACAATTCCAAACCTTGTCGGGTGTCATATGTGGTATTGAGTAATGCTAAATTGGAAATAACTGCTACTGGGTGGAGGGAGGGGGAAGGCCATGGGGGTTGACGCCATTTGGTATACAGGTAAACAGGGGCAGGGTTAACCCTTTAAGGACGAGTGCCTCCCACAGAGGCATGGGCTTAAGGCGGGGGGGGGGGGGGGGAGTGAAAGGTACTGCCACAGAGAGACTGAGAAAACATGAAAAACACATCAGTGTTGCCCATGATAGAGGGTGTGTGTGTGTGTGGGGGGGGGGGGGGGGGGGTTGAACCTCTGTAATATTACCGCGAATTAAGCTCAATTCATGGGGCCCCTACATAACGTCTTAATGCAAAATCTCTGGAGGTTTTGACACCCGCTCGCCCTACTCTCAACCCTGTACGCAATAGAACAAAGGCGGGGCATCCACACAATTTCTAAATCTTTTTTTCTACCCACCCCCACTCCCCTGAGTGCGAACGTACTTCATGGATGGCCCCTTATCATCTTTGTTTTATACAAGAACCAATAGTTCTGTAAACTGGAAATCAAAATAAGGATATATTTTGTAAAACTACCATATCTGTAAAAAAAACAATGATTTGTAAATCTCAGCAAATGGTGGCAGTCGGAGGCGTCAAGCGTGCTTACAGGGTCTTTGTAAAAACAATGATTTCATGACTGTGATGTTTCTGTACTGTACTCCACTGGAAGATAGTGACTGATGTCAACCTCTTTATTGGTGAAACTTTATGAACAATGATGTAATATTTGAGAATGTATGTAAAAACAAGTCAGTAAAGAAATGTGTAAAATTTAAAAAAAAACTGCCCTGAGGTAAAACTAGTGTTTTCCCTAAATAAAAAAGAAATAAAAATAACAAATCTCAGCATATGGTGGCAGTTGGAGCTGTCACTCGTGCTTTCGGGGTTTTTGAAAAAACCAATAATTTCGTATATTTCAGCAGATTTCGGTCACCCGTGCTTACAGGGTTAGCGGCGGGCAGTTTCCATATGCTGTAGTCACAGTGTGGGCGGCGGGCTCCCCTCCCTGCACCTGCCGGCGGAAGCCAGGCGCTGCAAGCCCGGCCGGAAGCCACGGGCCAGCGGCCGGGAAGCCACCGGGAAGCCACCGGGAAGCCACGGGGAAGCCACCAGCCCCCGGCCCGGTCTCAGATAGATGGCCGCCGCCCTATGACAAGCCACCTGGGGCCCTGGCGAATGCAGGACATTTGCAATCTCCCAAACCCCCCCGCTGTGGCCAGCTTCAGCACCCATAAATCTCCAAGCGGGGCGACGGCCCGGGAGGGAGACCGGGGGAGGGCCCGGAAGCCACCGGCTTCTCCCCGGGGACATGCCCGGCCGCTGATTTGTTGTCCCGGGTAATAGCCCCAACCCCTGGCAAGCAGCTACTGGGATTTTGCCCGCTCCTACCCTTTAGACTGGCGGAAGAATACACGGTACAGCCATGCTGCAAGCCGCACTCTATAAGCGCGGCTCCCATGATTGGATTTGTAAAACGAGTCGGAGGTGGCGGAAATGAGGTCCCTAAAGGTGGCTTTCATAGTTGGACATCCAATATGATCGGCACAGATTGGCTCGTTATAAAAGACTGCTCGTCTGTGAAGTGCATTACAGGAAATCCTGTCGCCGACGACAACACAGTGTCTGTGCCAGGGAATAATGTAAATCTTTTTTCCAAACAAGAAATCCACACGTGCGGAACGGAACGAAAAAGTTACAGGAATAATGTACTTGGAATTCATGGTAATGGTTTTCGTCGCATACTCCATATTGAAGTTTTTTCGGTTTGTTTGGGTAGTTTAACGTCCAATATGTTCTTACTTTGACTTACTTTGGATTCGATGGTGATCAAATCTTTGAGATGAATTTAGTTAGAAATCTCACCCCAACAGATTTACCAAGGTGAGAGTTCTTTTATGTCCCACATCACATAGACATGGTATAAGAAGGACTGTCCTTTGATATAGCAGTAAATCTACCACTGCTTGGGGTGAAGGAGGAAAGTGGCTGCAGTGGAACTCAAATCAACAAAGTCCAGTGCTCTTTACCACTGAGCTAACTCCCCACCCTGGTCGCTTTTGTTATACTTGCATGCAAGGTAATCCGGTCTGCACCACGAGGAGGCAAGGCAACCAAGAGGGTGAACAGATTGGTGATTGCTGTCCACCCCAGCAGACCTCCACCCCCACCCCTCCCCATTATAGTCCTGTCTGTTGTTTAATGGATCAGAACAGACATCACCGCTATTGCCTCCCTTGTCTTGTCTAAACCATGTTTTGTTCCAGGATAATAACATTAGAAATGGCTGAAAAGTATCAACCATAGAGATTATTCAATAAGAGCAAGAACGTAATATCATATCCGTATTCATCTCAACCTTATCACAGGCTGATTTGACTAAAGTGTGTGATGTCATCGCCCTGTGAGTATATTTCTTCACAATATTCCATGGGCGTTGAGTATGAGATCCCAATGTTAAGTCTATGGAGAAAAAAACAGGGATGAGCTAAAGACCTGCACATGTCTACTGATAACAGGATCAAACGAGGCATGGATAAAACTAATTCAAACCCACTTTAATTGAACACCATATCATAAAGAATTTCCTCTCGCGAACCATCAAACAGCGTCTAGAATACAGTGCCGGGTGATTTCATCTTGGGATACGTTAGTGGCTGTAACTCTCCGGAATAATAACTTCATGTATTTTTCAGTCCAGCGTGTGAACCTCGTGGGAATGGTAAACTAAACACATCCATCAAAGTGCCACTTCTCTCGCCACACTACCAGGGAGGGGTGGTTGGGGTCGCTGTACCTCTAGACTTGCTCAAGTCTTTGAGTATGGAGATTATTGAGAAATAAAACTACTTTGCTACATGTAGACTTCCCCAATGCCTTGTAAAGTTCCAGTCTCTGCATCCCTATCATGACCAATCATATTGGTTTCTATGCGAAGAGATCAGTAAACTAAATTGCCTGTATTTAATAGTACCAAAGAGACCGCATTAAGACAGTCGCCATTCTGTAGCAGCTCCTCCCTGTCTTGATGTTGACCGTAGGTGCAGCCATAAAGTGAATAACATGTTTACCTTCATTATCGCTCGCTCTAGTTCTGGCCACATGGGGGCAGGGTGCACTGACATGACACCTGATTTGTTAGTGACATGAGCGGCCCTCCTGGTAGGTTCAGAAGACTGGAACGAGACTGGTCAATCCTCATTGGCTGTTGCTCCAACAGCCAATCACAGTGCACAGAACTTGGAAGCTCACCCTGTAGTAAGATGCCACCTGTTGTCTGTCTATAAGCTGAAGAATCTGTCATTGAAATCAGTTAAGTCCTTCACTCATAGTACATACCTAGTACCTGTGTTTGAGGTGTAGGCATAGGAGACAGGGGCTGAGACCTGGTGAGGAAGGTTTTGGGTAGGTGCAGGGGTAGGTACAAGGTACAGGGACAGAGTCCTGGTAAGGAGGGTTTGGGGTAGGTTTTTTTTGTTTGCTTTAATGATCTTTATTGCTTTCGATTTCACAATCGGTCTTCTAGGCAATAATGAAACGTATAAGAGGAACTTTGACCCATGCCACGAACAACAATTATCATGGTGGGTGGATGGTATATACAATTAATGATAAGTGGATAGGTGGAGGGGTAGGCATAGGAGACAGGGACTGAGGCTAGTCTACTGTATCTCCAGCACCCCTACAGCCACCCTCTGCCCTCAGACAGTGCGTATGTATGACCCTTCCCCATCAGGAATCTCTGATATCTTACACAAGACACCAGCACCTCTTGTAAGCCGCCAGCTATCGACGACAACCTCCCCTGGCCGTCCATACATCATAAAGAACACCCCTAGACCAAGTCCGCGATCGATATGTATACTCGGCCTACAATCTCTAAGTGCGTCTTTCTTGTTGTATCACTGGTCTGCTGACCACTGTACGTCTACTACGCGGAGAGTATGGAAAGAGAGAATTAGACCCACTCTCCTCGCAGATCTTTCGCTGTGCTAGCGCTTGCTAGTCTCTGCCTCAACCCAACGCTGGTTCCCCGGGTATCCACTAAGGATAGTGGGAACCAGCCAACATTTTGGTATCAAAACAAGGCAATTGTCAAAAATTATGAAACTCAAACAACTCATATATTATGAAATATAGGAATTGTTAAATGAGCTTCACAGACAATCCAGTTGTTTCTCTTTTAGCTTTGAACCACTGTGTAATGTGAATACAGAGAGGAGTAGATATGGGTGTTGTTAACAAAACAAAACCCGATAACACATGAGGTGCTTTCCACTTAAGAAAGCAATCCCAGAGACTATGTCTGGTTTGAAATAAAATATAACAGAAATGGATGTATATTATTCACCACATAGATACATGCATCTCTATTTACAAGTAGAACACAAAAATACCTCCTAAAGCACTCAGAATCTAGGATATTTGAAAAAACTGGCGGATGGGACAGATTCTGTCCCAAACAGGCAGGTTAGTGCAGAGATACAAGCAGCCGCAGGAAGTAGAGCTCAGGATCTCTGCTAGGAGACTGAATTCATCCGCTTTGAACAAAAAAAGTTCCCCATCTCCCCGACCTCGGAGCCCCTTAGCGGCCGCAGGGCAATCCCGGGGGAAGGCTAGACTTCAGTTTGCCGACACAGCTACACTCTCGTGAAAGAAGCGCAAAAAATAACAACTCCATTTATCTTCTCTTCGTCTGCTACTATGTTTTTTTGTGTCAAGAAGAAGAAGCCAGTGGTTCGGTGGTGGTTGTGACTTCCTGGGGAAATCGATGCATGACCTGCACTCACGCACTCACTCCAGGGGAGTATGACCAATGTCACCAGTCTCCAAGCAGAGGTTGGGTCCGTCTGGACCGCAGAGGGGACGGAGAATGTGTATGGAGAGTGTGATGGTACACTGGACGATACTGGCAGACTGAGAAGGAAGGCATTGCCTTGTCCCCAGGAGACGAAACAGAACCTGCTGAAGAACAGGCTCCTCAACCCTAGAGACACTAGAGGACCTCTCTTTATCCTACCCCTCATATAAAATCCCATAGGCTTAACATTGAGTTTCTGTATGCTGACTGGCATACAGAGTTTTATATGCCACTAGTGGCATACAGAATTGTTATCACATAATATTCCAAAATTGAGGAGATGGGGTAGGATAAAATCAGAACCTGATTCGTTTTAATCTTGGCTACTGCATGCCACTCCTTGAGTTTTGGCTCCGGACTTCACTCGGCTTCGTCTCACGAAGTCACTATGCCAAACTCCAGTCGTGGAATACGGTGGGCAAGATTAAAACTCATCCAGTTTTACGATAGTATCTCACTCCTGGTATATTTTACCCATAGACCAGCATTGGGAACTCATACTCAATGCCCATGGAGTATTTAGAAAAAATACTCAATGGGATATTATGTCACAAATGCTAAACAATTAGTCAATTGAGGGGTGAGGTAAATTCAGAAACCTCTATGGTCGGAGCTCGACCCCATCTCGTTTGATTCGCTATGTAATTCACACGAATTCACCTTGTGAATTACTATGCGATTCAAACTCAATGGGATACGAACTCTGTCGCAGCGGGATTCGAACCCACAAAGTCCTACAACCATGGGATTACAAGTCCAGTGCCCTAACTCAACACCCACACAACAGAGTTTCGCTTTTAGCGAGGACTTACGTTAACTTCCCATTTAAGCGGGATATTCACGGTAACTTCCCATTAAGCGGGGTATTTACGGTTATTTCCCCTTAAGCGGGGTTTTACGGTAACTTTGCATTAAGCAGGGTTTTACGGTAACTTCGCATGAAGCGAGGTTTTACAATAACTTCCCCATTAAGCGGGGTTTTACAATAACTTCCCCATTAATCGGGGTTTTACAATAACTTCCCCATTAAGCGGGGTTTTACAGTAACTTTGCATTAAGTGGGGATTTACGGTAACTTCGCATTAACCCTTTTTGAAAAATGATCGCAGAATCATAAAAATTATATGACATATTAGGCTAAGTGTTGCCAGGCAGTCTTTAAAATATCGGAAAGTTCTAATAAAAAATACAGATTAACTGGTAATTTGTAAATTTGTAATTTCTATTAATAATATTTACTACAAAAGCCGGCCATACAAAGGCCAATATTGGTTCTGGTCCCTGCTATAG
This sequence comes from Alentia gelatinosa, assembly GCA_950022655.1. Lineage (NCBI taxonomy): Eukaryota > Metazoa > Annelida > Polychaeta > Phyllodocida > Polynoidae > Alentia > Alentia gelatinosa. The sequence continues at coordinate 119,773,522 of OX465581.1, read as the reverse complement.
TATGGGTACATGGTGAATGATGTGTGGCTCTTAAAGGGTTAAGTGGGGATTTACGGTAACTTTGCATTAAGTGGGGTTTTACGGTAACTTCCCATTAAGCAGGGTTATACGGTAACTTTCCTTTAAGCGGGGATTTACGGTAATTTCCCCATTAAGCAGGGTATTTACGGTAACTGCTCAACCCGCTTACCAACAGCATTGAAGTATTCTCGGAATGCACACCATTTGACACGGGACACCAGCCAGGGACCTCTTCCAGCGCTGCAGTGTGCATGTATGCATTGGCGAGCAATTGCGAGCAGTCCCCAGGTGAGGGTCCCACAGGAGGTGGGTACAATACGGCGTATTAGCGGGAGTTACGGATGTATGAGGGAATCAATGGCAGACCCGGGGCTGTTAGCGGATATCATCCATGCATATTACATGAGAGCGGGAGCGTTCTGTCTGAGGTCTGGGGGCAAAGCCCCGGCCCCCGAGGTACAACCACGGTACAAGGAATTCAGTGAGCAACGAGATGCAACTCAGATAGCGATACGGGCGTTTACATGTATCATATAACTATTCTCCCGGTTGCAGTAGGGCCTACGAAGAAAGTAGTCCCTAGCGCGAGTAAGAATTATGCCAGAAAGTACTGTAAATACCAACCTCTGGTAGAGAAGTGGAATTCAGTGAGAGAGGAGATACAACGCAGATAGCTATACGGGCGTTTATATGTATCATATAACTATGCCAGAAAGTACTGTATATAATACCCTATGATAGAGAAGTGGAATTCAGTGAGAGAGGAGATACAACGCAGATAGCTATACGGGCGTTTACATGTATCATATAACTATGCCAGAAAGTACTGTAAATACCAACCTCTGACAGAGAAGTGGAATTCAGTGAGAGAGGAGATACAACTCAGATATCGATACGGGCCTTTACATGTATCATATAACTATGCCAGAAAGTACTGTAAATACCAACCTCTGACAGAGAAGTGGAATTCAGTGAGAGAGGAGATACAACTCAGATATCGATACGGGCGTTTACATGTATCATATAACTATGCCAGAAAGTACTGTAAATACCAACCTCTGGTAGAGAAGTGGAATTCAGTGAGAGAGGAGATACAACTCAGATAGCGATACGGGCGTTTACATGTATCATATAACTATTCCAAAGAGTACTGTAAATAACACCATGTGATAGAGAAGTGGAATTCAGTGAGAGAGGAGATACAACGCAGATAGCTATACGGGCGTTTATATGTATCATATAACTATGCCAGAAAGTACTGTAAATACCAACCTCTGACAGAGAAGTGGAATTCAGTGAGAGAGGAGATACAACGCAGATAGCGATACGGGCGTTTACATGTATCATATAACTATTCCAAAGAGTACTGTAAATAATACCCTATGATAGAGAAGTGGAATTCAGTGAGAGAGGAGACGCAACTCAGATAGCTATACGGGCGTTTACATGTATCATATACCTATGGGGGCCATCCATAAAGTATGTAGGCAATAAGTGGGGTGGGGGCGTGGGATGGGGGGGCGTGGGGTGGGGGGGGGGGTGAAATCTTTTGGAAATTTTGCGTATTGTTCTATTGCATACAAGATTGGGAGGGGGTGGGGGAGGTGCAAAATTTCAGAATTTCTGCGTACATACTTTATGGATGGACCAATGCCAGAAAATACTGTAAATACCAACCTCTGACAGAAAATTGGAATTCAGTGTGCAAGGAGATGCAACTCAGATAGCGATACGGGTGTTTACATGTATCATATAACTATGCCAGAAAGTACTGTAAATACCAACCTCTGATAGAGAAGTGGAATTCAGTGAGAGAGGAGATGCAAGCATCTCAGATAGCGATACGGGCCTTTATATACATGTACGTATAAGAATCTCACCCTGGTATTTTTCGCCATAGGCTTAGCTTTAGGAACTCATACACCACAGTCATAATTATTAATATTTTATAGGTATTTAAGGGAAACTAGTTAACCTAATTGAGATGGGTCCTCATACCGCGTTACTTTCACTAAACCTACCGCATTCGCTCTACGAGCTCATGCGTTAGGTTTAGCGAAAGTAACAACGGACAAGGACCTATCCCTATTAGGTTAACAAGTTTCACTTGTACTATACACCTCTAAATATCTGTAAATATTTAAAAACTCGCCAAAATGTGTCAATGTTTAAGTGCTAAACAAAGTTGTCTGGGCAGGCGGAAGTGACTTTCTGCTATGCGACCTTCTCACAATGTTCATAGCCATGATTTCGTAAATGAAATTCAAACTATTAGAAAATTCTTTTCTTTGGGAATAATAGTGTCATAATATTATTCATAAATTTCCTGTATATTTTTGTCTCCAGATATGGTATTTTCGATAAAACACATACTCACGTTTCAGATTAAGTGTTCAACGTGTGGTGGTATGGCGCCATACCGGCACAGTATAGTGGTATGCCTCAACTACCACTTGGATAGCAGAGGTTGGTATTTGGAGTATTTTGGGGCATAGGTGTATAGTACATGATACAAGTGAAACATGTAAAACCTATTGGGACAGCCCCGAGCGCGCTCGTGCCATATTTTTATCGAAATAAATAAGGTACGAGGGGCCGTAGGTTGGCTTAACGTTAAGAACTCATTGGCCACAGTCGTGAAGGAAGTCAATGGCTTACTGGGTGTTACCTCACCCCTGGTACAAGCTTAGCCATAGAAATAGCATTAGGAAAAAATACTCAACGATCACCCCCGTAAAGTGACGATAATACGCCAAGGCCGTGCCGTATTGAATGTGAGATGACGTCATATGTATTTGCTAGGTATATTCGAACTATTCTGATATTCTGATGCTATCTAATATCATAGAAAGGGGTGAGATAAATCCAGAACCGCACTCGAATCGTAAAATAGACAATATTCCAGTATTGTCTATTTATACGATTCTCAATGCAGTTCTATATAAATCATTTAGGGTGTGCCCATGAAGTGGAAAGTTGGTTCGATACATTTTTCGTATTTACAGACAAGAACAAATCCATTAAACTTGAAATGAGACATCGCGTATCAGTATTGAACGTGGAGACAATTTAATCAGACCAATAGCTAAAAAACTAATTTGACCTTCATCCTGTCCTCAACCATGGAGGATACAGGGATGTAGAGGAGCGTATTGTATTTCGCTTCAAATGTCACAATGTGCGCATTTTCTGTGCTTTTATAGAACGGTCAAACCATATAAACGGTTAATTCTCATCTTGTTTTGTAGCTTGTACAGCGCGGTAGGTTGTTCTCTATTCATTATATACCCAAAATTAATTAACTCTTTTGTTGACAATGTGTTGATAACAAACATACTTCAGTCAAGGCGTATGGAACACGGTTCCGTACAGCAGAGTACTGAACCCTGCTCCGGACTTTATTTCTAACTTATACGGTAAAACTGTGGTAAAATTTATGGTATATACGCCATGGGTATATAATAATAAAAATAGAAAATTCATCAATAGTAGGATGAAATAGAAAATTGACGAAACTAATTAAAATAGCGCACCATGCCTACAACGTGTGAAATCTACTCTCACCAAATTCTGACGACTTTCAGTTGGCCCTTAGTTTTAGCAGAGGGTTGCCCTACCCCTGCACAGCCCACTCCCCCTCCTCCTCCACTCCCCCTCCTGCCTCCTGTCCGTCAATAGTGGCCTGCCCTTGAAGTGTTTTCCTCCAGTGAGGTGGCGGCGACCATGTGGTGGCGCACGTGTGCCCGGTGAAGGAGGTCGGCACTGGAGAGGGCGCAGTAGGACCCGGGGCCGGGTGGGGCAGGGCTGGGTGGGCCGGGGCCGGGTGGGCCGGGGCCGGGTGGGGCAGGGCCGGGTTGGCCGGGGCCGGGTGGGAGCCGGGGCCGGGTGGGGCGGGGCCGGGTGGGCCGGGGCCGGGTGGGGCAGGGCCGGGTTGGCCGGGGCCGGGTGGGAGCCGGGGCCGGGTGGGGCGGGGCCGGGTGGGCCGGGGCCGGGTGGGAGCCGGGGCCGGGTGGGGCAGGGCCGGGTGGGAGCCGGGGCCGGGTGGGGCAGGGCCGGGTGGGAGCCGGGGCCGGGTGGGGCAGGGCCGGGTGGGAGCCGGGGCCGGGTGGGGCAGGGCCGGGTGGGGCCGGGTGGGAGCCGGGGCCGGGTGGGGCAGGGCCGGGTGGAGCCGGGGCCGGGTGGGAGCCGGGGCCAGGTGGGGCAGGGCCGGGTGGGAGCCGGGGCCGGGTGGGGCAGGGCCGGGGCCAGGTGGGTCGCGTGGGCCGGTGTTATGCAAGAATTGGCTACCCTGAGAAATTCATGTTTTATCACCCACTAGTATCTGGTGCGCATGCGTGAACATGCGCAGTGTTGAAGTCCACTATTGGAGAGTGAGAATTTCATTAGCGCTCGATTCCCTAGATGGTCAAGATTTAGCTTAATCTCTGTTAGGAGTTGTAGTGCAATTTACCGAAATTAAGAATGTCATAATGAACGTAATAACGTAATTTTACGACATTTAAGAGCCTATCATAGGAGAAATAAAACATATTTCCAACTAACTTCTATAGTGTACAACTAGTACATCCAAGAGTCCTTGAAATCTGACCGGAAGAGTGTGTCCAGATGCATGCACATATCGAGTGGGTAATAAAACATGAATTTTGGTGCCGGGCGGGCCAGGGGCCAAGTGGCCCAGCCATTACAGCACTGATGACCTTCCCCAGCTGACACCCTTCTAAAATATATTAAAGCAGTAAGTAGTGAAAGGCACAGAAAAGCTATTTTAAGTAGTGGGAGGCATTGAGGCATTGAGAAGCCACTTTAAGTAGTGGGAAGCCACTGTTAATACTGGGAGGCATTGGGAAGCCACATTAAGTAGCCACTATGAATAGTGTGAGGCATACAGAAGCAATTGCAGGTAGTGAGGGGCCTAGGGAAGCCACAATATGTGATGAAAGGCCTAGAAGCCACTCTCTGTATTGAGAGGCTAAGAGAAGCAAAAAAAAAAAAAAATTCTAAAAATTGTTTTTTAAAAAGATTTCACAATATATTAGCCCCTGTGAATAGTGTCAGGGATAAAGAAGCTACTGTGGGTAGTGAGAGGCCTACAAGCCACTGTCTGTATTGAGAGGCTTAGAGAAGCCATAGTGAGTAGTGTGAGGCATGCAAAAGTCAGTATGAGTAGTGACAGTACTTTCTGTACCACCTAACTGACGGTTAGGCTGAAAATCATGGACTTAGTGTATGATGCCTTCTGTCAATAAACCTTTTTTTTTTAAAAACAAAAAAACAGTGTGAGTAGTGACAGGGATAGAGAACCCACAGTGGAGTGAGAGACACGGAGAAGCCACATTCTGTAGTGGAAGGCATAAAGAAGCCACTGTGAGTAGTGAAAGACAAAGGGAAGCCAAAGCTTAAAGTGAGAGCCATATAGAAGCCACAGTGAGAAGCGAGTGGCAAAGAGAAGTCATTGTGAGTAGTGATAGGGATATAGAGAAGCCACTTTAAGTAGTGAGGGCAATATATAAGCCCCTGTGAATAGTGTCAGGGATAAAGAAGTGAAAGGCCTAGAAGCCACTGTCTTTATCCTACCCCTCATATAAATCTCCATAGACTTAACATGGTGGGCCTGTATGCCACGGTTATGCCATAAAATATTTATATGCCACTGGTGACATATGAAGTTAAAAACATGTGACAGGGTAGGATAAAATCTAAACATCACTCAATTTCATATAATTGCTCACATGCCATTCGTTATCTTCTGCTACAGATATCACTCAGCTCCGCTTCGTGATATCATTCTGCGAAGACAACTCATGCCATATAAACAATCATATGAAATTTCGTGACGTTTCATGATAGTGAGAGAGGCAAAGAGAAGCCAGTGTGAGTAGTGATAGGGATAGAGAAGCCACGGACGTGGGGTCAGATCACGTGACAGCCCACGTGACGGCCCACGTGACAGGGGAGGGGAGAGGCACAGGGCGGATCAGTGATCTAAAGGGCAAAATCCACCAGGCCGATTTCTCACCCGATCAATTGTTCCTGGGCCCTTAAGAGGAAGCTCACGTATTGTAATTTATTTAATTAATTCTGATAATAATAGTTTAATAAATGACCATTTTCAAAGATTTGAGAAATTCTAGGGCATCCGATAATAATCGGCGACTGTCTGGCTACGGAATTGGCTACCGTCGGTCCAGTGGAACACCCCCTTAAGCTGGGTGAACAAGCCGGGCAGGTGGGGACTGAGTACTGGGACCAGGTCAGTACACCTACGGGTTAGCCCTCATTATCTCACCCCAGATATTTTTTCTCCATAGACTTAACATTGGGAACTCGTATCTAACGCCCATGAGATATTTAGGAAAAATATCCAATGGGGATTATGTCACAATTCTTAGACCATTTGTCAATGTGAAGGGTGAGATAAATTCAGAAACCCATTCAAGTTTAGGGTCAAAGCTCAATCCCATCTCGTTTGAATCGCTACATAATCCACGCGGCTTTGCCTTGTGAATTACTACGTGATTCAAACTCAATGGGAGGGCTCTGACCCTAAACTTTCATGGGTTTCTTCTATAGGGGACAGAGCCATTGTTAGTTCACGAAGCAGTCACTAGGTGGTCGGGGGACAAACCTGTATTCTGGCTCTTTGTTCTTACAAAATTCAACTGCCTTTCAATATTTTACCATGGTTCCCTTGACTCTCTACACCCATCCCAAAGTAGGATGACATAATAACTAAACCCAAGACATGATATTTTTCATATGGAACACTTTATATAAATATGTGAGCAAGGCTAGAGTTGTGACATTTCCCAATTATCACTCACTTTTTTTCCACCTCCTTTAGTGAAGAACACCTACTTTTTCACCTCCTTTAGTGAAGAACACCTACTTTTTCACCTCCTTTAGTGAAGAACACCTACTCGGGGGGGGGGGGGGGGGGGGCGTCATGGCGGCGCCCATGGATCATAGGCTATATGCCGTATAGGACAGGTTCGTCCGGGCCATCGTCTCTCTCAGATGGCTGCCATCTGTCTGTGTGAATGATGGGGAAGCGGGAGACCTATGCTTCAACATGCTGAAAACAGGCAAATCATGCTGTAAAGCCTAGAGGCCCTGCCTAGCTAGGTGTACACCTTAAGGGTAAGGGAGTAAGAACTCAAACACAGATGTACTAGGTACTACTATGAGTCAAGAACTTAACTTACTTTGACAACAGGTTCTGCAGCTTATATATATACAGACAGCAGGTGGCATCTTGGTACAGGGTAAGTTTGTAAGCACTGTCCTGGGATTGGCTGTTGGAGACCCATATACTTAACATAGAGAACTCGTTTTAAGTCTTTGTGGGCTTGGGTAGGAGCCCCCATAACCTAGACATTGGGAACTCAACACCCATGGAATATTGCATAGAAATACTCAAACGTTGGCTGGTCAGTCCGTGGTAGTGGTAGGATAAAGAAAGAAATTGATGAGTGTTTGGTATGTGTGCCCATTCACCATCGAGTTGTGCTTGGAGTTGGTTAGTTTGATGTTGAATCCAGCTTACTATTACATGTTCTTGCCAGAAATTCTCAAGGTTCTTTTACACCATAAGGGTGGTGATCGAATCTATGTAATGAATTTATGCAGAAATCTCACCCCTACACATTTACCTAGTTGAGAGTTCTTTTACTTCTCACACCACATAGACATGGTATGACTGGTCTTTGATGTAGCAGTAAATATACCACTGCTGGGGATGAAGGAGAAAAGTGGCTGCACACCACACCACATAGACATGGTATGAGAAGGACTGGCCTTTGATATAGCAGTAAATCTACCACTGCAGGGAATGAAGGAGGAATATGGCTGCAATGGGACTCGAACCCACAACCTTTGGACTACAAGTCCAATGCCTTAACCACTGAGCTATCCCCCTGTTATTGGAGATGGAGAAGACATAAGGAGTAGGTCTAACATCATGGTTTTCATGCACCACTACATGTTGCGGCCCAGATTCTACAACCGGTTACAACTCCAGAACATGGCTGAAGTGGTTAGCGCTCACATAAATCTTCTCCGGAGCTCCACAACTGTTCTTGAGCAGGAACCTGCTTGGAAATAACTCACACCAGTTTCCGGCCTAGTTCTCCACCCTGTCCCAGGTGGGAATGTGTTTGTATTCACAACCTTTTTACGCAACTTTTTATTTTCAAATAAGTTGAGTATTTTCAAACTCTGATACACCCCGCTCCCCCAACCCTAGACTGGCTCCAGTCCCTGCATCCTATGGCTACCCTCCTTGCTGGGATACAGGCTCCAGTTCCTGCATCCTATGGCTACCCTCCTTGCTGGGATACAGACTCCAGTTCCTGTATCCTATGGCTACCCTCCTCGCTGGGATACTGGCTCCAGTCCCTGTATCCTATGGCTACCCTCCTCGCTGTGATACTGGCCCCGGTTCCTGCATCCTATGGCTACCCTCCTTGCTGGGATACAGGCCCCAGTCCCTGCATCCTATGGCTACCCTCCTTGCTGGGATACAGGCTCCAGTTCCTGCATCCTATGGCTACCCCCTCGCTGTGATACAGGCCCCAGTCCCTGCATCCTATGGCTACCCTCCTCACTGGGATACTGGCTCCAGTCCCTGCATCCTATGACTACTGTCCTTGCTGGGGTTCCAGGGACTGGTACAATCGGTAACGGTGTTGGATTTCTGGTGCTGTTTAGCTTCAGTATTCCCTACACTCTCCCTACAGATATCCTGCCTACTGGTCAGGATATCTGCTGGGAGATTGATACCCTCTCACTTTGATCTCAATCGGGTCACAGTCAGGAGCAGGCAAAATTTAATTTCTATGACAACAGAGGTGGCCAGGAAACTGGAGGAGGGGAGGGGGGAGGAGTAGGAAGAGGTAAATGGTTACAGGGAGCGGCTTGGGGCCATAAACAGGAGATTCTGGTCATAGTGGACAAGTCTTTGATTCATGGGCCAGTCATTTATTCTGATTGTGATTTTTTTTGATTTTTTTAATTCCGCCAGTTCTGCCACGGTGGGCAGTTCTTCCACTGGAAGGTGAACACATAAGGAATATAGTGTAACATTCATTTAATGAATGTTCATGAACAAGTCTACCCCAACCCCAACGCACCAGGCGTTACACAGCTGGGGTGAACTTCCCTCTGCTGTCCCTATCCCCACTTCACCCGACCCCGCTTCACCCCTCACATCACACACACACCCTGCACACCTCTCAGTACGCCCATACCTACATGATGACCAAGCGGCCTCAATCTTCTTGTCGGGAGAGAGCTGAACCCTAAAGACCAAAAGGTCGTCTTATATCTTTTGGTTTAAAAGTCTTTATTCATTTCTGTAATGTGGATACAATTCTTCCAATGTATGTGTGTATATATATATATATATATATATATATATATATATATATATATATATATATATATATATATATATACACATATATATATACACATATATATATACACATATATATACATACATATATATATATACATATATATATATAGATATATATATATATATAGATATAGATATATATATATATATAGAGATTCAGTAGAACTCCGCCTAACGGACACCCCGTGTTAACCTTGGGGGTACATGTCCAGTGCCTTAACCACTGAGCTAAATCCCACCCCACATCCCACAGCACCCCAGGAAGATTCTAAGAAGTACTTACAACTTTTTTATTCAAGGAGGCCATTTTACCACAGAGGCCACGGCAGTCAGGGTGTGCTACGTTTCCCAATGCCGCTCTTCCAAGTTCCCTTGAGTTGTCTCACGTCCCTCCCGTTTCGTCTCGAAACGTGGCCACCGGGGAAGCCAGGAATATAGAGAAAATGTAGCATTAATGCCTTTCATTACCAACCCAATACGGAGTCTCCATACTAGGCCTCCCATGCAGCCTCCAGATCGCTACTGAGCAGAATACGGAAAGCCGTATTTTCGGCCACCTGACGGGCATTATAGGAACTATTTTATATAAACAATTCATGGTGCTTGTGTCGAATTTCCAATTATTTACTAGATTTCTTCCCAATAATTAGTCGAAAGGTGAGTAATAACTATAACATTACCATGATTTCGATCTGTGTGGCCGTATTCCACCTGTAGTTGACGCTACGTAATAATCCTCACTATCGCTCAGAGTTTTACTACACGTCAACTATGCGGAGAATACGGCCACTCATATCAGAATCAAGGTAATATTGTTGTTTTTTTGGGGGTTTTTTATATAAAAAATATATATATCTCTAGCACTTTCGAGCCTGTCATTGAGATAAAAAAAAATTAAATATTGTGTATTTGTTCAGTACAGATAGACTCTGCTCAGAGTGTTAACGTATCATGTGGGAACCCCATCTATCCATACCCTCCACATTCAATATCTTAATTGATAATCAATAACCTTCCTCTGCCGGTGTAGATATGGACGTAGTGGGAGAGACTATTATCTGAGGCTCGGTAGCAGGAAGCAATACTCTTCTGGCTCCCGTGAGGATCATTGGAGAAAAATAACGGTAACAACTGCCAGACTGAAAGGATGACTGAGGGAGGTTGTGTAAATACATATTTGTTGTAAAGTAAGGACTGCCTTACCCCTAGCAACCCCACCTTCCCTTCCTCACCCTCCACCCACTCCCCATCACTCTCCAAGCACAGTCTCCCTTCCCTCCATAACCACACAGACACGGGGAATCTGTCCGGAGAGTGACCACCTCCCTAGCCTCGTTTTCGACCCCGCACAGACTGCAGTGACACAGAAAGGCACTTTCTCCTACCGTAGTCTACGCTGCGGTGTGAGTAGGGGATAATGGAGTGAGACCTATGTAGGGAGAGTGAGTGGCACTCTCCACTTTCTAGGTGACCACGCCGCGTTAACTAGGCGTGTGATTTAATTGTTTTCCCTGTACGCTCATGGGTGTATACCCCCGGCTGGTGAGGCTGACACGGAGTAGAACGGAGCCCACTATCCACCCACTGCCAAGCCTCTGATCCCTTCTGCTTCAACTCTACACTCTCCACACGCAATGAGCAACTCACACGCTCTCCAAGCAGAGATCTGCTTCTGGTTCGTGACTCCCCGACATCTATAGGGATGTTCAGTTGGGTTCAGGAAATAGTATGTTCATCATTTATGAATGAACGTGCAATTGTGAATGAATAACAATTAAAAGGTTTGGGTTATATTCAGTTCATAGATCGTTTTCTGTAACCCACTTGCTTCCAGTCAACTTGCCATTTCTTCAACTGGCTGAGTCTATTATCCAAATATAACAAGCACCAGTGGTCAATCAGGTATTTTGAGTCTTGATTAATTGGTAATGGTCAGCTGAGCACCTTCTAGGCCACTCAGACACTGGCACCCTTCTCCTTTCCCAGTATCACAATGAATAGCACGCAGATAGTGAAGGGATAGTGTTTTTGCAGTACGCTGGAAGCCTATATGCGACCACTCTAACCTTTACGCAACGTATATAGCTCCTGCAAGCACGCTCTAATAAAAGTCCACATGAAATTATCCTACCCCTAATAAAAAACCGCCATAGACTTAACATAGTCAAATTTTATGTGGCAGGCTGTGACATAAAGTGTTTTTTATGCCACTAAAGTAATAACAATATTGACCAATCAGAGAGCAGGATGTCAGCTACTCTGAAAAAAGTTCTGTTGGTCGTTGAGTCAATATTTATATTTTAGTAATACAAAAGCATAGACGGGGTAGGATAAATACGAAACCGAACTCGAGTTAGACTTGTCAATGTCTATGCCACGACGGTCAGGTCTGCTCCTCACTACACTCGGTTACGCCTCGTGTAGTAATACACGACCTGCCCGTCGTGGCATAGACATTGTCAAGTCTAACTCTCGTTCGGTTTCTACTAATTCATGTGGAATTCACTGCCTCAGGTAGACTGGGAAAACATGGAAAACATGGAAAACATGGAAAACACACCAGTTTCGGTCATGGAATGGAGCTGAGGATGTGTGTGGAAGTTCAAACCGCTGTTTTACTGTCGTGAATTAAGCTCAACTGTTGCATTGGAACAAGAAAAAATTATTCTATAAACTGGAAATGAAAACAAGGATATCCTTGGGAAAATGGAAAACTGCCATCACTATCGACAGACACAAAATTTGCTTGGAGATTGTACCTGCCGCTGACCTAAATCTCGCGAGAACTGTAGGCCTTTGACTGCCATCTGGTGGTGACCTCGGGTCCTGATCCACGCTGGGGGTCAGTTGAATCAAAGCCTGCCTTTGTGACCTGAAAACAATGCGTTCGTGTCACATCAACCCACTGCCTGCCCTGCGACCGCAAATGTTCAACATATCAAATTATTTGGTTGCGCACAAACACAACCATATTCATATCACAAGCCATGAGAGGCCGACTGGGGATAATGGAGCTGAGGCAGTATACACAGGGGTTGCGTGTTTGAGTGGCAGGACTGTGGGAGGGTTATGTTACTGTGACAGCAGTAGGAGGAGCTTGCACGCACGTTCTCTGGAAAAGCATGTGAGGTAATTCTACACAAGTGTACTATGAATAAGGGTTGATCTTTACATGACATGTAGGCCCTACACAAGACATGTAGGCCATGGCATGTAGGCCCTACACAAGACATGTAATCCTTATACAAGACATGTAGGCCTTAAGTAAGACATGTAATCATTATAGTGACATGTAGGCCCTACACTAGACATGTAGGCCCCACAAAATGCATGTAGGCCCTACACAAGACATGTAGACCTTATAAATAAATGTAGGCCCTACACAAGACATGTAGGCCCTACACAAGACATGTAGGCCCTACACAGGACATGTAGGCCAAGACATGTAGGCTCTACACAAGACATGTAGGCCATGGCATGTAGGCCCTACACAAGACATGTAATCCTTATACAAGACATGTAGGTCTTATACAAGACATGTATAGACAGTGTCTATGCCACTCTGGTCAGGTCTGTTCCTCACTACGCTCAGCTAACGCTTCGTGTAGTAATACACGACCTTCCCGTCGTGGCATAAACACTGACAAGTCTAACTCTCGTTCAGTTTCTACTAATTCTGCGGGAAATAACAGGGGACATTGTGAAGGTGTGCTAGGTGAGTGTTGGGGATACTGGCCGGCCATAGGTATAGAGACTAGACCTGCCCAACCACGTGGTGGCGGTTGGATGGACAGCGGGGGCGGAGGTGTGTATGTGTGGGGGTAGTCAAGGGTAGCCATGGAAACGTGAACGATGTGATCCAGGTGAAGGTAGCGTTGCCATGGTGACGCTTGTAGTCACTCGGGAACCAGTCAATCCTTAGGCCCGGTCTCCACTGTGCAGTTCTAGGTACATAGGTACGCCCAGTCTGAAATGTACATGTCTGAGACTGGGCGTACCTCCAGGATCGCAGCGCGGCAAAACGCAGTGGAGACAGCAAGTTTCCCTCCAGTCTGAGACTGGAGGTACCGCATGTACCCCGGATCGCAAGCGTTTTTAAATATCAAACATGTTTGATATTTGGTATGCCCAGGACATCATATCTTTCCTATGTACCTAGGATCGCAAGCGCTCCAGTCGCAAGTGGGGTAGTCTCCACACAGAATCGATGATACCTTGCGATCCGAGGTGCATGCGGTACCCAGGATCGCAAGCTATATGGAACGTCCTGCTTGCGATCCTGTACCTCCAGAGGTACAGGATCGCAAGCCCCCTCCCCCCCCCCCCCCCCCCCCCCGCAATATCACAGTGGAGAAAGGCCTTTAGAAGTCAGGGAGGGGCGGTGGGGATGGTTGGGTTAAGAAGGGGGTGGTTGGGGTGGGTCACGGTAAGGTTAGGGTAAGGAGGGGGTGGGTGGGGGTAGGGAGTGGTGGGGGTGGGTGGTGGTGCTGAGGTGTAGTGATCTGTCAGGACTAGTGTGTGAAGGTGAGGAGGGGGGGGGTGTGAGTTGAGAAAGACATACAATAGTGTTTTTACTCTGCTAGTCATCTGGACCGCCTCCTCCAACAAACAGTGCAACCATGACCAGTCCTGTGTACTCAACAGAGCAATTAATGGTAATTAATAATGGTTTTAATAAACAAATTAACTATAATTGCTCTTGTATCTGTGTTTGACTGATTTTCTTCAGAACCTGACAATGTACGTCCTTTGTGCACTTGTTGGACTGGTACAAGGAAGACCGTCCGAATATGGAAGACTGAGCTAAATCCCCTCTTTTTCTGAATAGAAAAAGATGGTCACCTTTAAGCATTATTATAACCTAGAAGTATATAGGCTACACTTGATGTCCATCTTGTATAATAATTGATCCCCGCCTACCACTGATAAATAGTCCCGCCGCCTCCATATCACATTAGCTATGTGCCATATAGCCGGATACGTGGTGAATAAACTGCTCCACTACAGCACGACCCCGGGGCCTAGCGACGCAGTGACCCACACAGCGGCGCACTGCGCTCCTCAACTCCCGTCACGACACCGCCCCCACTGCCCCCAGGGGGCGCCCCGACCATCTCGCGGGTCAACGAGAAGCCACGAGATCGGAGTTGGATCAGCGCGGGGTACCAGCGTAAAGTAGGTCAGCCAGGAGAGCAACTCACACCGACTGACCTCTGTCGACCCCTGAGCGATAATAGAGCTTAATCCAGGCGCGAGATGCTTTTTTTTATAGTGTAGGTGGTTTGTTGAGTGGTGGGGTTTTATCACGAAACGTCACGAAATTTCATATGATTGATTGTATGGCATGAGTTGTCATGGTGGAATGATATCATGAAACGGAGCTGAGTGTTCTCTGTAGGAGAAGACAACGAACCATTTGCAATGAACCATATGAGTATCTATGGGTTTGCTATTGACACTTTGTATTAGGTGGATGATAAAAAATATCTGTATGTGCCAAGTATGTCCATACAGTTTGTTTGTTTGATTGGGTAGTTTAACGTCTTATTTGTTCAATTAGACTTGTCCATACAGAGTTCCTATAGGTTTACTATGGACACTTTGTATTAGGTGGATAATAAATATACATATGCACTGGATATGTTCATACAGAGTTCCTATAAGTTTACTATGGACACTTTGTATTGGGTGGATAATACAACATATCTGTATTTGTCGGGTATGTCCATACAGAGTTCTTAGAGGTTTACTACGGACACTTTGTATTAGATGGATAATCAAAATCTTTGAGCTATGTGTTAGAGACAGATCTTTGTGCTATTCATATTGTGAGGTCAACAGGACACACTAGAGGTCGCTACAATCTGCAGCCTAACGCTCGTTCCTGGAACTATGACATTTCCGTGGCATTTACGGGCGTGGCAATGCTAATTATTACGCGGCTTTTCACTGGATGCCTTTTCGCATCCCCTATCACACCCATACACGGGGTCAATGTGCCAGTCAGGAATACTGCCTATTGTAAAGGTCTTGGTCGTCCCTTGTAGCCACACAACACTAATTAATCTGTGCCACCTAGGCTCTTTGTTCGTTTGGGTAGTTTAACTTCCAATATGTTCTATTAGACTTACTTTGGGTTTGACCGAATCTTTGAGGTAATTTTAGGTAGAAATCTCACCTCTACAGATTTACTCAGGTGAGGGTTCTTTTACGTCCCACACCACATAGACATGGAATGAGAAGGATTAGCCTTTGATATAGCAGTAAATCTACCACTGCTGGGAATGGAGGAGAAAGGTGGTTGCAGTGGGACTCAAACCCACAAACTCTGACAACTTTGGGTTTACAAGTCCAGTGCTCTTTACCACTAAGCTAACTCTCCACCCCGGTTGCTTTAGTTATGCTTGCATGCACGCATATTCGGCCTATACCACACCGAGGCAAGGCGACCAAGAGGGTGAACAGATTGATCATTGCTCCTAGGCTATCTGGGACTTAAGAAGAAACCAACAGGTTTTGGTCAAAGTCGTTTCAAGCGGAGTGATATGCGGAGTGGAGTGAATCTCATTTAGGATTCAAATGAGGAGGAGAAAAATGACTTTGGACAAAACTAGTTGTTTTCTGTAATTATCTCACCCCTGTACACACTAACAGAATGGATGATACACAGGATATAGACCATGGAGAACGGTGTGCAATACTCATAGGGGCATGGGAAACGAGCTTCTAATATTAAGCCTATGGTACAAAAATACCAGGGGTGAGATACATTGGTAATACATTGTAGGAGGCTTTCTGGGTTATTATTAGAATGAGACCAAACCTCCTTGGCTGTTATTTAGCTCATCGTTGTAGACACAGCCCTAATGTTCATTATCTGCGATACCGATACCTTATTAACGCAAAGTAATTAGATACTATAATTTACGGAAACAAGTGTGCCGACAAGCTCTCCTGTAAGCCTAATCAATAATCAATAATCTATGAGACTACCTCCGCGAATCAATCAACAACGCCCTCGTTAAACCAGGAACACCTGCTACAGGTTCAAAAGCAATGCCTTTTGCTGGTGTCGTCCATTGCTGAGAAAGTAATCACAAAGCTTTGATGTCCTAATTGAAGCTCTGGCTTCTGAAGTGCTCTAAATGCTCGTTTAAGTTATTAAGCTATGAAGTACATGTAGGGGACAGAAATAGACAAGATATTTTATTGTTAGGCACATTGTTAGACTGGGATGGGTCGGACCTTATTAGAGCGTGCTTGCACGGCCTAACTAAATACATTGCCTACAGGTTAGAGTGGGCACATATATACACTTCCAGCGTGCTTCCAGAAAACTATCCTTTCACTATCTGCGTGCTATTCACTGTGATAGTGGGACAGGAGCAGGGTGCCAGTGTCTAAGGGTCTCCGAAGCATACCCAGCTGATCATGACCAATTACTAGAGACCGAAATACCTCATTGACCATATATGTTTGGATCCTAGACTCAGGCGGTCTAGAAATCGCAAGTTGAATGGGTGCAAGTGGGTTACAGAAAGTTATCCATAGACTGAATGTAACCCAGACCTTTTATTGTTATTCATTCATAATTGCACGCTCATTCATCAATGATGATTTGTTTGTTTGTTTGTTTGTTTGGGTAGTTTAACGTCCAATTTGTTCAATGATGAACATGTCATTTGCTCCTAGTTAACATAAGGCCCCGATGCATTCATGGGTACACCCAAGTATGATGGTTTCAGGCATTCCCTTGACTATTACATCATGATGCCTCCAGACATTACCTGGGCTACCACATCATGATGCCTCCAGATATTCCAGAGGGTAATGCAGCATGATGCCTCCAGGCATTACTGGGGCTACCACAGCATGATGCCTCCAGATATTTCAGAGGGCTACTGCAGCATGATGCCTCCAGGTATTCCTAGGGCTACCACAGCATGATGCCTCCAGATATTTCAGAGGGCTACTGCAGCATGATGCCTCTAGGCATTACTGGAGCTACCACATCATGATGCCTTCAGATATTTCAGGGGGTACTGCAGCATGATGCCTCCAGGCATTACTGGGGCTACTGCAGCATGCTGCCTACAGGCATTCCCGTGGCTACTGCAGCATGATGCCTCCAGGCATTCCTGGGACTACTGCAGCATGATGCCTCCAGGCATTACTGGGGCTACTGCAGCATGCTGCCTCCAGGCATTCCCGTGGGACTACTGCAGTGTGATGCCTCCAGGCATTCCTGGGACTACTGCAGTGTGATGCCTCCAGGCATTACTGGGACTACTGCAGCATGATGCCTCAAGGCATTCCCGGGACTGGCACAACATAATGCCCCAGGGCATTCATATTGCAACAGCAGCTAATAAAAAAACCAGATTATATATCACAAATCGTACATTAAATAAATATAATATCAATATAAATAATAATATTTTACCTGTACATGAACTGAAGGTTTTTGGTTTGTTTCTTCATTGAACGACCCAGGGGACCTTGAGTGTACATAGAGACTGACTCATGGTTCAGCTTTTCTTACTGGTTTTACACCACAAGGGTCGTGATCGAATCAATGAGATGAATTCAGGCAGAAATCTCACACCTACTGAAGAGGAGCTATTCTAACGTTACAGATCCGTCGTGGTTTGTTGAGGTATCAGTGCTACGCCTATTGGATGATGTAAGGGCTGCTCTGATTAGTCGATGAGTTTGTAACAGCTGGTCTGATTGGTCAGCTATTCGGCGTGTGGTAAGCCAACACTAACACAGACTGAAACACGATGAAACCTCGTGATACGGAGTGCCTCTCAAACACGTCAGACATGCGAGAAACTTGGATGGAAATACATGACACCAAACCCTCAGCCTAAGGCCACTAAAAAAAAACCAACTTGTTTCTCATCACCGCGCGCATCAGAAAAAACGATTTTAGAAGATTTTTTTTTTTTCTTTTTAAATTGGTGAACCTTGATAGAAATTATGAAATGTATATGTATTTAGCATCAAATTAAAGCTCATGATGTCCAGGATGCATTAAATGTATAGCCAATAAAGATCTGGAAACCCTTTGTAAGCAGACACCCCGCGCAAGCGGCCACTTTGGCCCGGATCGGAGGGTGTCCGCTTATGCGGGGTTTTACCGTATGTCTGAAGCCCATTTTATGGCACTTCAAAAGCCATCTTTAATATAGCAAAAATAAAAGAAAAAAAAGCGCCCTCGTCGTATTTTTCATGGCTTGGTGATGAGAAACAAGTTGGTTTTTTTTAGTGGCCTAATGCCAGTTTCTGAGAACGTAGGCCTGGACTACTCACCACCCTCTCCTCACACCCTCCACTGTGAGGTGGTACAAAAAGTAAGAAGGAAGCTGAATACTTGTGTTTATAATTCAGGACTGGAACAAATTTATTCAGGAAGTAGTGTTGCTCAAAGAGCTGTTTCAACTCGCTGCTTATGCTAAGTTTACACTGGGGCTCTCCAACATGTCACACTAAACCATGTGGCTCGCACACCACACTACACAGAGAAGGATTGGCCTTTGATAAAGCAGTAAATCTACAACTGCTAGGGGTGAAGAAGAAAGGTGGCTGTACACCACACCATGTAGACAAGGTATGAGAAGGATTGGCCTTTGATATAGCAGTAAATCTACCACTGCTGGGAGGTGAAGGAGGAAGGTGGCTGTACACCACACCACACCGTCATGGTCAGAGAAGGATTGGCCTTTGATATAGCAGTAAATCCACCACTGCTGGGGGTGAAGGAGGAAGGTGGCTGCACACCACACCATATAGACATGGTCAGAGAAGGATTGGCCTTTGATATAGCAGTAAGTATACCACTGCTGGGGATGAAGGGAAAAGGTGGCTGCACACCACACCACATGGACATGGTATGAGAAGGATTGGCCTTAGATATAGCAGTAAATCTACCACTGCTGGGGGTAAAGGAGAAAAGTGGTTGTACACCAGACCACATAGACATTGTACGAGAAGGACTGGCCTTTGATATAGCAGTAAATCTACCACTGCTTGGGGTAAAGGAGAACGGTGGCTGTACACCAGACCACATAGACATGGTACGAGAAGGACTGGCCTTTGATATAGCAGTAGGTCTACCACAGCTGGGGGTGAAGAAGAAAGGTGGCTGCACACCCACCACATAGACATGGTACGAGAAGGACTGGCCTTTGATATAGCAGTAAATCTACCACTGCTGGGGGTGAAGAAGAAAGGTGGCTGCACACAACACTACACCGACATGGTCAGAGAAGGACTAGCCTTTGATATAGCAGTAAATCTACCACTGCTGGGGATGAAGGAGAAAGGTGGCTGCACACAACACTACACCGACATGGTCAGAGAAGGACTGGCCTTTGATATAGCAGTAAATCTACCACTGCTGGGGGTGAAGGAGGAAGGTGGCTGCACACCACACCATATAGACATGGTCAGAGAAGGATTGGCCTTTGATATAGCAGTAAATCTACCACTGCTGGGGGTGAAGGAGGAAGGTGGCTGTACACCACTCCACATAGACATAGTATGAGAAGGACTGGCCTTTGATATAGTAGTAAGTTTACCACTGCTGGGGGGAGGGGAAATGTGGCTGCATACCCACCACATAGACATGGTACGAGAAGGACTGGCCTTTGATATAGCATAGAGTATACCACTGCTGGGGATGTAGGAAAAAGGTGGCTGCACCCCACACCACATAGACTTGGTATGAGAAGGACTGGCCTTTGATATAGCAGTAAATCTATCACTGCTGGGGATAAAGGAGAAAGGTGGCTGTACACCACACCACACAGACATGATACGAGGAGGACTGGCCTTTGATACAGCAGTAAATTTACCACTTCTCGGGATGAAGGAGGAAGGTGATTGCAGTGAAGCTCAAATCCCACAACCTTGAGATTACGAGTTGAATTCCTGAGGTGTTTTTTGCTGAGACAGTAAAGGACAACAACCGTAAGGTGAAGGACGGCCCGTCCTGGCCACCATCCCTCCCCCCTCCGCTCCCTTTAATCTCCCCGCCATGTTATCTCCGCCGTTGGCTTTGTGGTGGTTAAAACAGATAATAGACTTTTATCGATTTCCCCGTTTTTCGCTCACTGCTGGCACTGCCACCAGGTGGAGTACACGTCGTTAGGCCGAGGCGACCGTGGCGCCGTCAAGCGGGCACTTCCTCAACTCAACCCGGCATTTTTCAAATCCGTCAAATCGCGGCGGCAGCGGCGCCGATAAAAAGACGACGTGGCAACCAATCTGGCCTTTCATCCGTTGAAAAGGGACGGCGGCAGTGGGCGGTGCCAGGTTTATAACCGTAAATTCACAGGGGTTTGGTTCGCGTATAAGATGTGTCATAAGTGCCGATTCCATCGCATATCTAAAACAAATTATCGGATAGTGTCTTGCAATATCGTCAAGTTTCTGTTTGGTTTTGTCAATTTCGTAGAGTTTCGTATCTACTCCTGTGCAAACATCGCATATGTTTTGAGTTTGTTTCAGTACGTAATTCCGTATCTAGAAAACAAAGTATCGCGGGAACACTCTCCCAGCACATTCCATGCTTGGCGAAAACCTGCAATTACTATATATTTAGACTACTTCTCCTTCTGCCCCGCCCAACCGTCATTTCCCCCAAAACGCGTCCAGTGCGCCGGCGCGTTGACCTCTGACCCTGAGAAGTACTTCCGGGTGCGCGCTGGGTGTTGACCTTGGGGACGGGCCGGCGTTGGGGGGTGTAGTCGGGGCGGGGTCGGGGCGGGGTCAGAGCGGGTTGCGGGGTCACGTGTATACGTTTGACCTTGACGCTGACCTCCTGCTGACAGGGCCCGCCAGTCGGCGCTGAGGTCGACACGGCTGATAATCCCCGACTGATGTCCTTATCTGACACGTCTACGCCTGATGCCCTTACCTGACAGGTCTATGCCTAATGCCCTTATCTGACAGGTCTACGCCTGATGCCCTTACCTGACACGTCTATGCCTGATGCCCTTATCTGACAGGTCTATGCCGTCTATGTCTATGTCTAATGCCCTTATCTGACAGGTGTATGCCTGATGCCCTTACCTGACAGGTCTACGCCTAATGCCCTTATCTGACAGGTCTATGCCTAATGCCCTTATCTGACAGGTCTACGCCTGATGCCCTTACCTGACACGTCTATGCCTGATGCCCTTATCTGACAGGTCTATGCATAATGCCCTTATCTGACAGGCCTACGCCTAATGCCCTTATCTGACAGGTCTATGCCTGATGCCCTTATCTAACAGGTCTATGCCGTCTACGTCTATGTCTAATGCCCTTATCTGACAGGTGTATGCCTGATGCCCTTACCTGACAGGTCTACGCCTAATGCCCTTATCTGACAGGTCTATGCCTAATGCCCTTACCTGAAAGGTCTACGGCTAATTTCCTTATCTGATAGGTCTATGGCTAGGAGAGTAAACCTAAGAAAGTTGAGGGTCAGAGCTTGTATCCAACCGAGTTTGAATCGCGTAGTAATTCACGAGGGGAAGACCCGTGAATTACAGAGCGATTCAAAGGGGATTGGATCGAGCTCTGACCCAAAACTTGAATAGGTTTCTGAATTTATCTCATCCTTCACATTGATTAATGGGCTTACATTTGTGACATAATCCCCCATCGGATATTTTCCCAAATATCTCATGGGCGTTGGATACGAGTTCCCAATGTTAAGCCTATGGGACAAAAAATACCAGGGGTGAGATAATTATGTATATGCTAGGTTTAGCATAGAGCCGCGGCAGCCTCCGCGGCCATGTTTGGGCAAAACGTAGTGCACCGTGGCAGTTGGTCACGGAGCCATACGTTTGTGTTTACACTGAGCCCTGGCGGTTCCGGTGAAGGGACGTTTAAGGGGAAAATGGAACCATGATTGGTAGATTATTTTGGTGTTATTTCTTCGTTCCTTTAGATCTCCCCTAAGGGGTCTATGGTTGGAAAAAAGATTAACGTGGTGGGGAAGGAGCTCGAACCTACAGCAACGCCCCGTGACAAAACATGATTGGTAGATTACCTTTCAACTGAAAGATTCACATAACCAACAAACACCAGTTTGAAGTTTCAAGTTTGTATATATATTATGGTGAAACACGAGGCTGCTACCACGACTATCGAGCAAAAAAAGAATTTCCACACGAAAAGATGGAAAGACAAATCCATCAATTACAAATATATACTCTACCAAGTGTATATTAATAGAGTGGGGAAAATATACCATTTAAATTGTATATAAATTGTATTCTACTTAGTTGTTTTTTTTTAAGTTTTTAATCTGTATATATTGTACTTAGGTTTACAATAGGTTGTAAAATTTTAACGACACAATGGTTTCCTCTATAGTGGGAGGTACATGTAGCTTGTTGATGTGTGTACAGAGGTGTAGGAGCCGAGCCTCCCACAGCTCGCTCACACCGGCGCTCATAGCTCAACTCCGCCCCGACAAGTGCCAAGAATGTTGTCTACCGGAAGTCAGCAAGCCCGCTCGGGGCGCCCCCTACAGGCCAGTCGGGTCACTACCAGACGCCCGCGTCCTGTCAGCGTCTCGGGACGACTCCTTGACATGCGCACTGACCTCTTCTAGGGACAGCTATCACGTGACCTCTCTTATAACCCAGTTCTAGGAGCAGAGGGCAGTTCTAGGAAATTCTACCTGTTCAACTGGCTATTTCTATGAATCCTGTTTCACACAGGCTTTATGGATAACAAATCGTCATATTCTGTTCCACGTAGGGTTTTTACATAGTCATGTTTCTATTAGATAAGAATAAATACTGTCGTAGACAGCATTTCTAGGAACACATTTTTCTGTGGCAAAGACAATTTTAGTCAAATGTATGTACGTGTCTATATTGTATTTATCAGCCACCGTTTCCTGGCAAGTGGCGCACCGATATTAGTTCATTTAGGTACGCACTATTTTTTCCTATGCACTATTTTACCATATGCGCCGGCTTTTGCAGCCAGGAGCATACAACATATCCCTATGCTCCTTGTATGTAGATACACGCTGCCCATGTGTTTTCTATGGACACTCTGTATAAGGTGGATATATATGTATGCTCCGGGTATGCAGCATTCGCTGCCCATGTGTTTTCTATGGACACTTTATATTTAACTACCATATCTAAGAAACTATGATTTTGGTCAGATCCGCTTGGAGCTTCTCCCACACATAGGGACAGAGTAAACCAGACCGATGGTTGGAGACTGATGTGCTACGAGAGTGAGAATCTCGTGGAGAGAAAAACTCGAACCTGTTGTTCTTTTTGTTGGTCTACATTCAGATGTGTTTATTCTCTTATGATATATTTCTAGCCATGCTGAAAATATAATTAAAAACTATAGTTTTCCAATCCCTTTACTCGGATATCAGCCTGTGAGATCTCGACTTTATGCTGGTTCCTGGCATATCCGTTTCTAAGGCTCGTGACCAGCTCAAACGCGGGTGTGTTACGAAATTATGGCCGTCACGTCAAATATTATGCTGCTTCACCAGTCATCCGCTAGGGGGCACGGCAAAAGCCTGGCCTAGTCACATTATAGGCCAGGTAACGGGTTCCATTTTTTTGTGCATTATGGGTAACGCCTCCATTTCTTGCACTCTCCTAGCAGAGATCCTGTACTCTACTTCCACAAAAGATCTGCTGGGACAGTGCCACATTGGCAGACGACACTGTAGAGCCTACACTAGCCTCAGTCCCTGTATCCTTTTCTTTTTATTTCATTTATTTTATCTGGACTTATATTAGGCCTGTATTATCTTCCTTATAGTCAGTACAGCAGGATTGCTGATTGTAACACTTTTAAATTGATATATTTTTGTTGAGATCCTGGATTGAAAAACAAATGTAATGTTTGGATCTATGACCTGATAAAAAAAAAGAGAAGAAAAAAAACTTGAGTAAGTCTATGTAGAGCCAAGAGAGGTGGCATGACTCTCAGTTCAAAGTCTATTACGTAAGAAGTAGTTACCAGTCCCTTATTTCATTTGGGCAGGGAACCAGTTAGACTGGCCTCAGTATCCTACCCCTCCACCCCTTCTGAGTGATTCATGTGCCAGTCAGAGAATGACAAATACTATAATGAATTGTATTCCGATTAACTTTAAACATTTAATGAATGTTCATAATCAAAGACTTGAGCAAGTCTAGGAACCAGTCTGCCTGTACATCTACTACTGATGTACAATCGACGTGATTCCAGATAGTGCGATGTTGTTATTGAATAATTTTTTCACCAGATCGTGCGTTCATATGCTCTACGGACGAAGTCGCTAGCAGGTGGATAATAAATGCCTGATCTCTGACCTCCCTGCATGTCCTGCAGCACACAGCATACATCATACTGGTAAAGTGTGCAGCGCTATTCGCGGCTTCATCAAAGCTAGCTGTGAACGTGGCGTATTTCCTTTGTTAAAGTGGTGCGCCATTAGTGACTGGGCAGCGGACCACAGCCACTCAATGAATTATCCAGTACGGCACAGTGTGCAGTCGGCAGGGTGTCTGTGTGTCTTAACACTGATCAATCACCAACGTGTGGGAGGGCGTGTGGCTCTGTGTGGCTCTGTGTGGCTCTGCGTGGCTCTGTGTGTCTCTGTTTCTGGGTTTGTGAGTATGTGTGTACAGTACAGCCTATAAGACACCGACCCGACGGCTGTGCCCGATTCTACCTTTCCCCGACGGATCCGTCGGGTCTGTGACAATCTGCATCAATCGGGTCCGTGTACGCACTTCACCGACCCGATTTTATTGCTTTTCCCGACGCGTCGGGCATTACTACCCTGTCAGATATGACCGACTGTCCCCGACCTTAAGATTTCGGTGTATGCACTTTCACAGATTGTTACCGATTCTGAGTTGGCCATTTGAATAGCATGCTACCTATCCCCTAGTCCGATTTAGAAGTTACTTATACCAATCTGTAGGGGGGACAGGGGCGATTATGAACCTGAAAACCGTTTCCCGATATCTTAATTGGATCCGAAGTTATCAAACTTTGAATTAATTTCTATGATTCCACGCCAGCGGCCCGTGGCTCACCCCGGCTCGGCTCACGGCGGCTCTCTTTGATCTTAACCCGGGTAATTTACGAGGTTATAAAAGGAGGAGGTGTGGTCGGGAAGAGTCTACATGTCGGTGTCTTATAGGTAGAAGACACCGAAATTTTATTCCCGACTCTCACCGAGCCGATGATCGGGATGAATTGGGAACAAATTTTGGTGTCTTATAGGCTTAAAACCTCACTTCCGGGATACTTCGCTTAAGGGTATACCCCGCTTAATGGATAATGATTTACTGAGTCCCCATACATTCTCAATGAGGACTTTGTATACGATGAATAATAAATAATGGATAATGGTTTACTGAGTCCCCATACATTCCCAATGGGTACTTTTCATACGATGGATAATAATTCATGGGTAGTGGTTTACTGAGTCCCCATACATTCTCAATGAGGACTTTGTATACGATGAATAATAAATAATGGATAATGGTTTACTGAGTCCCCATACATTCCCAATGGGTACTTTGCATACGAGGTTTGTTTGTTTGAATGTTATGTCTGAATTTTACGTCAGATCAACAACCATTGCAGGTCCTTTCCAGACTTCCTCATTGTATACGAGGGATGATAAATAATGGGTAGTGGTATACTGAGTCCCCATACATTCTCCATGGGGACTGTTGTATACGACGGATAATAAAACAACCCGGTGAATATTGTTTATGCATGCCTTTGTTCGCGTGGGGCTGACTGCAGTTTGGCAGAGAGACCAGGATCTAACTGTGGTGGCAGAAATCCGCGGATCATTTTGAAACCAGCGCACGCGCAGCAGACCCGTAACGCGCATGTCAAGGACGCCACACTGCTGCCCTCTGGTGGCCTTATTAATCATACCAGGCCCCCTAGCGGCAGCTCACAGATCAAGCTACACTGACAACCAGAGCTACACAAAGTTAGCTCTGGTCGGGTTAAATAAGCGGCCGCCTTGACTTAAGACTGGTTCCCTGCCCAAATGAAACAAGGGACTGGTAACGGGTTCCTACATAACACTCGCGCACGACCTTGAACTCTCAGTCACGCCAGTTCTCACGAGAACAGGCTAAGGCTATTTTTACTCTGTGGTAGGTCTGCCACCTTGAGCCATGAACACGCCGTCTGGTGAATGGTGGCCATACTACAGGGGCAATCCCAGGCTAGCCTTGACTCAGTAACGGTACCTGTTTGTTAATCTCCGACCAGATCTTTCGTACTGCTTGGAGAGCGTGTTTAGTCATAACCTCGTGTGAATTTTTAGAATAGAACCACCACAAACCTAGATTTCATTATCAATTTGTTCAGCTATGAATGTTACCTATCAAATATTTCAGACTTTAGAGCCTTCATAGATCAAACCTACCTGGGTCGAGGCGCACCCCGACTGATCCCGTGTGGGATTTAACCCGACCAACCCCGATATCGTAGACGGGGTTGGTCGGTTGGAACATACGCCCTATTGAGGTATCCCATAATTCAGTCTATTTACAAGTTCCGGCATTCGCTGGTTGCCGACGTTGTATGGTGATAGACCCTTGAACCGTAACCCACAATTATTGCAGTTTAACGGTTTTTATAAATCTTCAAATTAGAAATCCGATGCCAGAAACCGAAATGTCAGTTATTTCTACATGTAAATCCAAAATTATATTCAGTTTCTCGAAATATAAATCGGAAAACTGTGTTTCATGTGGTCTTGGTGTGCCCACCCAGTCGCGAGCGGAACTTGTATTTACCCCGGGCGATAATAGGGAGTTTAGTAACCTTTGGATGGTCTATGCCCCCCGTACCCCGTGCTGGTGGCGGGGTAACCACCCTCCTGGGGTGCGGGGTGGCGGGGTGCAGGGAGGGGTGTGGTCTCAGGGGGTAGGTATGCGACCCTCATTGTCGTGTAGGGGGTGGGGCCCCCGACCCCCGGATAACCCTATTAACAGAAGCAGATTCTTGAGACACCTGCAGCTAAATAGGCGCCTTGCCCTTTCTGAGGCACGCCAGTGGATGGAGGGGTAAGGATCGTAATATTACTTATCCTACCCCTAATATAAAATCCCATAGGCTTAACATTGAGTTTCCGTATGCCACGCTGACTGGCATACAGAGTTTTATATGCCACTAGTGGCAAACATAATTGTTATCACATAATATTCCAAAATCGAGGAGACAGAGTAGGATAAAATTAAAACCTGATTCGTTTTTATCTTAGCCACCGCATGCCACTCCTGGAGTTTTGGCTCGGGACTTCATTCAGCTTCGCCTCATGAAGTCACTATGCCAAACTCCAGTCGTGGCATACGGTGGCCAAGTTTAAAACTCATCCAGTTTTACGATAATACCTATAGACGGACTCTCTACAGTTACATACCGCTGTCCGTATGTTTTACTATATACCTATAGACGAACACTGTATAGTTACATACCGCTGTATGTATATATTATTATATACCTATAGACGAACACTCGATAGTTATATACAGCTGCTGGGGGTGTAATAGCTGCAGTTAGCTGCTGGGCCTACTACATTCCTTGTATGGCAGGGAAGGCAGGGGGCTAACATTTGTGACATCATCAACTATTGAGTATTTTCTTACAATACTCCATGGGCGTTGAGTATGAGTTCCCAATGTTAAACATATGGTGAAGAACATCAGAGGTGAGATAAAGATCTTTATCATATTTGTAATACTTGTATTACTTTAACCACAGACATGTAGCCTACCTCGGGGGAATTCTCGATAAGAGAGATGGGTTCATTGCTTACCATAGCGGAATCTTCCTTACACTCTCTGATACCATCGCTGGTCGCCTGCCTAACTGCATCAGCCAGGACACGAGCTGCCAGGAACCAGCGAGCCCACTCTCCCAGCAGAGCTTTCGTGGCTTACCCCAACCCGGTCACATGATATACCAGAAACTGCATTTGGCCTCCAAAACAGTGGACCTCTCAAACAGATCTCAAGGCAAATCACTTGTATATAGTGGGGAGGGAAAGAACATAAGTATACAAAAAAGAATTCCACATGAACCTGCCCAAAACGCAGTATCCTCAAATCAAAGCAACCCCACACACGGGATAGCAACTTGAGAATCAGATTGAAAAGAAGTTTTTAATCAAATAAGTATACAATGAGTTTCACTGACATCCTACTTGAATCCACCTTCAGCTGTAACTAAGTATAGTGTGCATCAACAGGAGATGATGCTGCCACTGTGAGTGAGCACATCTTTTTGACCAAAAAAAAAACTGTGCTTCATTTGATATCCCAAATAACAGGAATGGGTGTATAAGATTTACCCTTCATGTGTATCTCCAACCTAAAATACTCCTCGACGTGCTTGGAATATATGAAAAATTAACATATGGGGCAGATCTTGCCCCAAACAGGTAGGTTTTGTTTGTTTGGTTTGATTTAACGTCCAGTCAACCATTATAGGTCCTTTCCAGACTTTCCCAAGGTTCTTTTACACCACTAGGGTGGTGATCGAATCTATATGATGAATTCAGGTAGAAATCTCACCCCTACACATTTACCAAGGTGAGAGTTCTTTTACTTCCCACACCACATAGACATGGTATGAGAAGGATGGCCTTTGTTATAGCAGTAAATCTACCACTGCTGGGGATGGGACTCGAACCCACAAACAGGTAGGTGGGCAGAGACAGACATGTAGCAGGGATGTCAGATTTCTGATGTGGAATTTACTGCCTCAAAGAGACGGAGAAATCATGGAATCCACATCGTTATTGGCCATGGAATGTGGCTGAGGGTGAGTGGGGAAGTTAGAACCACTGTTTATTGGTGTGAATGGTTGTTGTTGTTGTTTGGGTAGTTTAACGTCCAATATGTTCTATTAGACTTACTTTGGGTTTGATGGTGATCGAATTGATGAAATGAATTTTGGTAGAAATCTCACGCCTACACATTTACCGAGGTGAGAGTTCTTTTAGTTCCCACACCACATAGACATGGTATGAGAAGGACTGGCCTTTGATATAGCATTACATCTACCACTGCTCGGGATAAAGGAGAAAGGCGGCTGTACACCACACCACATAGACATGGTATGAGAAGGACTGGCCTTTGATATAGCAGTAAATCTACCACTGCTGGGGGTGAAGGAGAAAGGTGGCTGTACACCACACCACACAGACATGGTATGAGAAGGACTGGCCTTTGATATAGGTGGGAAGGAGAATTGTGTCTGTAGTGGGACTCGAACCCATTTATTGTCTATTTGTTTTTCACAAGAAGAAAGAATTATATAAACTGAAAACAAAAAAGGATTTCCTTGGGAATGAGGGAAAACTGCTATCTCTGAAGCAGGGCACAGGATCTATGCTTGGAGAGTGCAGCGAGCCACTTCCGGTGCGCATGCGTAGTGTGCATGAGGCACTTCATCACGACACAAGTGAATTAACCCCACAATCTCCCCCCCCCCTCCTCTCCACAAATACCCGTCTCTACTTCTCACCTGCCCTGCCGCTAAATCACCCCCACCCAGGAAGAGTCCCTAATGAAGGCTTAACCAAGTGCCTCACATTCTACTGAATCTTTTAGAGTTCTCCTTTTTTATTTGCAAGAATAAGGAGGAGTTCTTGAACAAAGGGCAGCTTTGGCATCCCCACGAGCTACTCGCCACATCTGTCATCAGATTGAAAGACACCCAGAAGACTTGTTCCTGCCCTCCCTTATTCCTAATGAGTTTTAAATGTCACTGTGTGTGTTAGGAGAGGGCTCTGTAAAGTCAAGAAAGTTTAGGAGAATTTCTTTCGATCGTGCAATGATAACTTTAATCAACTTTTTTTTCTGGGCTTGTATGAAAGATTTGTACATCAACTAACATAATTGTAAATATGAAAAAAACCATCATATGTATCTATAATACAAATATCAAATTTTATGTTAAAATATGGATGTATCCCATCAATGAAATGAATTTTCTTATTGTAATATATACATGTATTTCTTACTCATTGGAAATGTATGGGGCCATGGTATTACCCATTGTTTATCAGTGGCCGTAAAGCACACCCATGGTTTACGGCTTATTCAAACCCATTATCGAATTTCTAGGATTTTCACTGAGTTTGAAATAGACTATATTCAAGTCTTTCTGGTGATATCATTTACATACAGAATATATAGACAGCAGCCACATATCAAAGGGTAAAACCACACGGTTGCCAGTTCGGGTCGAGAAAAAGATTTTTTATTGCAATGTAGGATTTACGCATTACATAGCATTACAGTGGGGAATCAAGTTTAAACTCGAGTTTTACATGAGTAAGTCGGGAGGTTCAGTGGAGGATCATAGGCTGTGGGTGAATTAGATAATTTAGGTTGGTATAGTGATATTACACGAGGAACTATATTTTTGGTTTATAATTTATTTGTTCCGTGGGCTTAACTAGAAACTCCACAGTATTCAAAAGAGGAAGCATATTTCATTTAAAAAATTAAAAATATGAATTTCAATGGAAACATTAAAACTGGCATCTCTGAAACCAAGGGAACCCGATGCCGCTCATGCAGCTGGCTACAGGTCCTGTGGCTTGGCAGCTCTGGGCATGTTTTGCCAGCAGGGTTGGTTGCCGCTAGTAAAAGGTCCACGGTAAAAGAAGAGAATAACTTCTTGTTTCCTCAGCTTAGTTTTCTCGTTTCTCGGCAGCTGCGCCATGAGTTTCTCTTGGCTTGTGCACATTCTACTCCAGCTCGCTTCACCAGGAATCATTCACCACCAGATTTACCTCCCGGTTACAAAAAAACACCACCAGATTTAACACCCGGCTCCAAAAAACACCACCAGATTTAACACCCACCTATAAAAAACAGCACCAGATTTAATACCCGGTTACAAGAAAACACCACCAGATTTAACACCCGACTACAAAAAAACAGCACCAGATTTACCACCCGGCTACAAAAAACACCACCAGATTAACCACCCAGCTCCAAAAAACACCAAACAGATTTAACACCAGGCTACAAAAAACACCACCAGATTTAACACCCGGTTACAAAAAACAGCACCAGATTTAATACTAGGCTACAAAAAACACTACCAGATTTACCACCGGGCTCCTAAAAACAGCGCCAGATTTACCACCCAGCTCAAAAAAACACCACCAGATTTAACACCCGGCTACAAAAAACACCCCCAGATTTACCACCGGGCTACAAAAAACACCACCAGATTTACCACCCGGTTACAAAAAACACCACCAGATTTACCACCCAGATACAAAAAACACCACCAGATTTACCACCCGGTTACAAAAAACACCACCAGATTTACCACCCGGATACAAAAAACAGTACCAGATTTATCACCCGGATACAAAGAAAAAAAAGCACCAGATTCAGCGGCAGGCTTTTACATCTCTACCACTTAACCCTTTAAAGTCTATCAGACAGCGACTCGCCGATTCTTCCCGATCACACCTTTGGCCTACGGATCCGTCGGGTCGGTCAGTATCTGTGAACTTTATGTCGCTGCACGCACTTCACAGACCAAATTATAATCGGGTCGCGCATTACTACGTTAATGACCGACTCTGCGCGACCTAAAGATTGTCGCTGTACACACTTCACCGACTGTTCCCGATTCTGAATAGCTCTGGTCTGTATCCGCACGTCCTACGCCCAAGTATTATACACCGATCTATAACGGGGATAGCGCTGATTATAAATCTGAAAACAGTTTTCCGATATCTTCAATAGAACTGATGTTATCAAACTTTGCATTATTGTGTATAAAGGCCTGTCACCCGGCCCGGGGTCCGGCCGGGTGCGGCTCCCAGCCGCTCTGTTCGATCTCAATCGGGTTCTTTTATGAGGTTATAAAGGGAGGAGGTGTGTTCGGGAAAATCCATATGCCGATGTATAAGGGTATGGACAGCGACATTGTTCTTTCCGATTATTATCGTCGATCGGATCGGTAAAACTCGGTGGTAGATGTCGCTGTCTTATCGGCTTATGGACGGGTGCCTGGGCCGGGCTACACCCATGAGGACGGGTGCTGGTGTCAGTGTACACCGTTAGGGGACGGGTACATACTTCTCATAGACTGGTTCCCTGCCCCATTAAGCAATACACGGAAACAAGTTTCATTTTAGGGAGCGTAAACACACTGATTATGGAAGTATATCTGTGCAAAAATATACACCAATGCTGCGCTGCATCTAAAGCCCATAAGACAGCGACATTTTCCACAGATTCTCCCCGATCCGATCACCGATTATAATCGAGAAGAAGAATGTCGATGTCTTTTACCCTTTGCCGATCACACATCTCCACTTTATGACCTTGTACAGCGACCCGATTGAGATCAAAGAGAGCTGCCGGGAGCCGAGCCGGGGTGAGCTACGGGCCACTGGTGTGGATTCATAGAAAATGATTTAAAGTTTGATAACTTTGGATGTAATTAGGATATTCGGAAACAGTTTTCAGATTCATTATTACCTCTGTCTCCCCTACAGATCGGTATAAGGGCCTTCTAAATCCGACTAGAGGATAGGTAGCATCGATGTTCAAGTGCGTACAGCGACACGATTATGGTCGGGCAGAGTCGGTCATTACCCCCACGCTAGTAATGACCGACCCGATTAAAATCAGGTCTGTGAATTGCGTACAGTGACCCGATTCTGACCGAACCGACGGATTCGTCGGGCAAAGGTGTGATCGGGCACAATGGTCGGGTCGCTGTCTTATAGGCTTAACGCCACACCACAGCCTGCAGCATCTGTACCTCATCAAATGGGATGCAAATGCTGAGCTCATGGACTTGGATATGCAAGTCCCTACTGCTCTGCATAAAACGTTATGCAATGGCTACAAAGTGGGTTTGCCAATATTTAAACAGATATACTTTCAAAGTTTGTTTACGCTCCCTTTTCAAGTGCCAAACCACTTTGCATATGACCATATATGGCAAACTCTGTTTCCATGTATGGGACAGGTAACGCCCAGCTAGACCAACAAGTGAGCGACCTTGAACTTTCACTGGTTCCCGAATGATTTGCAGTGGCAAGGAGAACCAGCACAACTTCTCTCCCTCACGAGGTTCCCCAAATAACTTACTAGTACTTGTTTATAATGTACGACGATACAAAATAAAGCAATATCAACCTTTCTAAAGATAATAAATAACTTATTAGAATGTTTCTTTACAAAAATAACAAACAGACTTCGCCACAAGTGAGTAAGCCAGCGTAAAAATAGTGGTTGTTACCCATGATGCACCAGGACAATGGCGGGCGTTACCTGGCCTAGTATGTGAGTGTGCACATAGGCCAGACTTCCATGCAAATACTTCTCTGAACTGGCGTGCATAATTACGTGGTATAGTACATCATTCTTGATACTTATTTGATTACTGCCTAGAATACTGAATATAATGTTTGAAGTACATTATATCATGTTAAGTTAGTTAGTTAGATAGCCGTTGATATACAGCCAAAATCAGAATGTAATCGAAGCTTTCAAAGCTGGTTTTGATCGAAAACAGGCATGAATTTGCCTTTTCAATGCCAGGATAAATAAACTGATTAAAAAAAAGAAAATTCTGTGAACAATTTCTGTGAACAATTTCATATTCATTGATATATCATTTCTTTATTAAAAGCACTTTAGTAAATGTTGGAGAAAATGATGCCTTGATGCATCCTCATTTGGCCTGGACCATGATGCCTCAAGGCATCCCTCGTCCTTAGAGGGTTAATTAAAAGCCTGGGGGATCTCATAGATCACTGCTACAAGCAGCTATTTGCCAGGCTCGCCCGTTTCACCGTGTTCCACCTCAGTCCCCTCGGCATCCACAAAGCATTAAACTAACAGACATGTGCACTGCGCCACACCTCGCTAAATCCACCAGGAGAGATGGGGCTTTTTAAATATTTTTTTTATTTTGACGCCCCAGCCTCTCACAGGTGGTGAAATATTGACAGCGCGCCTTGGGCCTCAGGCGTTGAGCTAGACTTGCTCAAGTCTTTGATTATGAAAATTCATCAAATGATTAAACACAATACGAATAAAGTTCATTATAGTATGTATCCTTCTGACTGGCCCATGAATCAAAGACTTGTCCACTATGAACCAAATCTCCTATTTATGGCCATAAGCCACTCCCTGCAACCCTATACTTCCTCCTACCCCTCCCCCTCCCCTCCTCCAGTTCCCAGGCCGCCTGTGTTGTCATAGCAATAACTTTCACCTGCTCATGACTGTAACTGATTGACATGAAAGTGAAAGGGTATAAATCTCCCAGCAGATATCCTGACCAGTAGCTAGGATATCTGTACGGAGAGTATTAGGAATACTGGAGGTAAACAGCATCAGAAATCCAACACCATTACCGATTTTACCAGTCCCTGTATCCAAACGAGGAGAGTAGCCATAGGATGCAGGGACTGGAGCCAGTATCCCAGCGAGGAGGGTAGTCATAGGATGCAGGGACAGGAGCCAGTATCCCAGCGAGGAGGGTAGTCATAGGATGCAGGGACAGGAGCCAGTATCCCGGCGAGGAGGGTAGCCATAGGATGCAGGGACTGGAGCCAGTATCCCAGCGAGGAGGGTAGCCATAGGATGCAGGGACTGTAGCCAGCATCCCAGTGAGGAGGGTAGCCATAGGATGCAGGGACTGGAGCCTGTATCCCAGCAAGGAGGGTAGCCATAGGATGCAGGGACTGTAGCCAGTATCCCAGTGAGGAGGGTAGCCATAGGATACAGGGACTGGGGCCAGTATCCCAGCGAGGAGGGTAGCCATAGGATGCAGGGACTGGAGCCAGTATCCCAGTGAGGAGGGTAACCATAGGACACAGGTACTGGAGCCAGTCTAGCGTTGAGCCTGAGGCAAATAGGCGCTAGGCGACCGCCTATCACTGCGCCAGTCTCCTTTCTCCTCCAGCAGAGGGAGCCACTCGAGCCCCCCCCCCTCCCCCCACCCCGCCCCACACCCCCTCCTTCGGGCACAAAACAGCACCCGCCTTGATTTATAATGCACCAGCGGAATCAATGGGTTTTACAACACACTAGCGGTACGCCTGCTACAGGCTGATTGGTTTGTCTGGGATTTGTGCAGGGGAAAATTGCATGGGCTACGGGTTAGATGGACTATGTATTAATTTGATAAGGAAAGGTCGTATATGAGGAACTATATGAACCACAATGAGGCAGCAAGGGCAACATAAGCATGGCAACATATATATATATATATATATATATATATATATATATATATATATATATATATATATATATATATATATATATATATATATATGCCCTGACCTGCTTGAGATTTGTGTCAGGAAAAGTTGTGTGGGCTTCGGGTTAGATGGACTATGTATTAATTTGATAAAAGGGAAGCTGTAAATAAGGAAATACTTGAACCATGATGAGTCGCCTCAGGAGCAGGCACTGTGTGGTATGCCTCTTACAGCCCGACTGACTGGAGATGTGTGCAGACACACGTTACATGGGCTTCCCTTTAGATGGAATACCGTAAAACCCTGCTTATAAGCCGATTTTTTTAGGGATTCTTGAAAAATCGGCTTATAAATTTTTGCCTAATTCAGGGGTTGGCTTATAATCAGGGTTTTTCAAAAATCTATTTTTGAAAAAAAACAAACTTTTTCTTTCTTTTTTTTGTAGGGGGGAGGAATGGGGGGCCAGGTCCCCAAAGTGGGGGGTCGGCTTATAACCGGGGTTTTCCTAAAGTTTAAATGCCCCCAGAATCGGCTTATAGCATGTTGTTGAAGTGGGGGGTGGGCTTATAACCGGGGTGGGCTTATAAGCGGGGTTTTACGGTACTATCAATTTGATAAAGGGCAAGGAAGATGAATATGAACTACACTGTAGTAATGCACTAAGAGGAAAGGTACTGTGTCTGTATGTCTATTACTGGCTGAATGGTTTCCTTGGGATTTGTGCAGGGAAATGTTGTTTGGACTCCAAGTTTGATAAACTACATATTGATTTGATAAAGGGGAGGCAGTATAGGAGAAAATAAATGGACACTGAGGCACGGAGAGGGGGATGCTGTATCAGTATGCCCACTGGATTGTCTGGTATTCATGCACAGAAAAGATTATGTGTTTCTTCAATGTTTTGAAATAGAAAATGTTAACAAAAATAGGAAAGTATTTTTTCTTGTGCAGAGCAGTTGCATGGGTTTTGGGTTAAATAAACTACATGTATCTATTAATCTAATGATGGTTTTGTATTGTGTGTTGGTCTGCCCCAGCCAGCATGCATGCCCCTTGCCTGGCTGCCTGGGTGGTTGCCTGCCTGCCTACCTGCCCCTGCCTGACTGCCCCTGCCTGCCAGCCTGCCTGCCAGCCTGCCTGCCTGCCTGCCTGCCTGTCTACCTGCCTGCCTGCCTGCCTGCCTGCCAGCATGCCTGTCTCACTGCCTGTCTGTCTGCCTGCCTGCCTGCCTGTCTGTCTCCTTGCCTGCCTGTCTGTCT
This sequence comes from Alentia gelatinosa, assembly GCA_950022655.1. Classification (NCBI taxonomy): domain Eukaryota; kingdom Metazoa; phylum Annelida; class Polychaeta; order Phyllodocida; family Polynoidae; genus Alentia; species Alentia gelatinosa. The sequence goes on along the minus strand of OX465581.1, from coordinate 119,736,552 downwards.
CCTTGCCTGCCTGCCTGTCTCCTTGCCTGCCTTTCTCCCTGCCTGCCTGCCTGTCTCCCTGCATGCATCCTGCCTGCCAACTCCTCACTGCCTGCCTGCCTGCCTGCCTGTCTGCCTGCCTGCCTGCCTATCTCCCTGCATGCATGCCTGCCTGCCAACTCCTCACTGCCTGCCTGTCTGTCTGCCTGCCTGCCTGCCTGCCTGCCTGCCTGCCTGCCTGCCTGCCTGCCTGCCTGCCTGCATGCATGTCTCCCTGCTGTCTGCCTGCCTGCCTTCCTGCCCCTACCTGCCTGCTGTCTGCCTATCCCTGTCTGTCTCCCTGCCTGTCCCCCTGTCTCCCTTCCCGCCTGCCGTGCGCCGTTTAATCAGCAGCCGGCGGCGCGGCACACTTTTACCGCGCGGTCGGTAATAGAGCCAGGCGTCAGGCACTTCCAACTGGCGAGATTAACATCTAACCCACATCAATAACCTCCGCCGCCACCGGCCGCCGCCCCGCGCTGCCGGCCGCCGCCCGTTAACCGCCCCCGACAATACACGCCCCGCCACAGCCGGCGACCAGACCTCCGTCTTCAGGAGCGCTGTGTTAACCCTCTCCAGGCAGTGCCTTAAGGCCCTGCTGTAGTGCCGCAATGCCTTAAGGCCCTGCCGTAGCGCCACAGTGCCTTAAAGCCCTGCTGTAGCGCCACAGTGCCTTAAGGCCCTGCTGTAGCGCCACAGTGCCTTAAAGCCCTGCCTTAGCGCCACAGGGCCTTAAGGCCCTGCTGTAGCGCCGCAGTGCCTTAAGGCCCTGCTGTAGCGCCGCAGTGCCTTAAGGCCCTGCTGTAGCGCCGCAGTGCCTTAAGGCCCTGCCTTAGCGCCACAGTGCCTTAAGGCCCTGCCGTAGCGCCGCAGTGCCTTAAGGCCCTGCCGTTGCGCCGCAATGCCTTAAGGCCCTGCTGTAGCGCCACAATGCCTTAAGGCCCTGCTCCATTGCGCCGATCCACTGGAGTTTGATTGTCACCGAGCAATCTTAACCCTATCTCCTCCCGTTCTCCGATAGTTCTTGCCCTTGGTTGCTCCCTTGATCTTACCTCAGTCGGCGCTGCTGCTCCACTTCCGCGGCTGGAGACCCAAGTTTTTCCCAGTCCCAGTGAATCGGCTCTCAATCCCTGGTATGGAGCACCGCTAGGAGTTCGAGCACCGACCGTCGGGGGATCAGGACTCTAGCTCCACTACAGCTCCATTACAGCTCCACTATCGGCGACTGGGAGCCGATTAGTCGGCGACCAAATCAATCTCCAGTGGATCAGCGCAATGGAGCACAGCCTTTAAGGTGCTCCCGTAACCTGACGATGCCTTAAGGCCCTGCCCTAGCCTGGCGATGCCTTGAGGCAGTGTCCTGTCATAGCCTGGCAATGCCTTAAGGTCCTGCCATAGTGTGACAATGCCTTAATGCATCGTCTTGTAGTAGCCTGACAATGCCTTAATGCATTGTCCTGCTGTAGTGTGGCAATGCCTTAAGGCCCTGTCATAACCTGGCAATGCCTTATGCCATTGTCTCCTACATTAACCTGACAATGCCTTAATGCCCTACCATAACATGACAATGCCTTAAGACCCTACCCTAACCTGGCAATGCCTTAATGCAGTGTCTTGCTGTAACCTGGCAATGGCTTAAGGCATTGTCCTGCCATGACCTGGCAATGCCTTAAGGCATTTGCCAGCTGTAGCCTGACAATGCCTGATATTCATTGTCCTACTGTAACCTAGCAATGCCTTAAGGCAACGTCCTGTCATAACCTGGCAATGCCTTAAGGCATTGTCCTGCCATAGCTTGGGAACGCCTTAATGTATTGTCCTGCTGTAATGTGGCAATGCCTTAAGGCATTATCTTGCCATAGCCTGGCAATGCCTTCAGGCATTGTGCTGCCGTAGCCTGGCAATGCCTGAATGCATTGCGCTGCCGTAGCGCGGTCACGCCTTAAGGCATTGTCCAGCTGTTAAAGGGTTAAAACCTTCACAGTCGGACAAAGGCGGATGTGAGGGAATTCCGTCAGGAGCGGCAATACACCGCCGTGCCGATGGTCATTGAATGATTCCAGAACTAGCTCTGAATGCTTAGACATAGTGAAATAAAAAAATACCTTTACACACCCTGAGTTAGATATGGAAAATTCTAGGAAGTATTTTTGGTAAAAAGAGAACCCCCCCCCTGAAAGTCCTATTTCTCAACCCCTTTCTCCAAGCTTTCAGTTTTTCAAATTGTATAGGGAGACATAGTCAGTGTGGCTAAATGGAAACTGTTCCGTGCTGGTTTGTGTTGGAAATATTCACCGAGTTTGGAGAACGAGGTGAATATTTCCAACCAAAACAACAAGGAACAGATGAAAAACACACTCACTAGAACTCTATGTTATCATATACCTGGAAATAATTAAAAACGCCATTTTACAATAAGTCACGTGGTACGGAATGCACAAACTATTAGTGCACAGTGTACAGGAATGACATCCGTACAGCTGACGAATAAATGTGAGACATTTGCGCACAGGTATATAATAACACCAGCTCCTATCCAAGGGAATTGCATCCCCAACTGACTATAGTAAATGTAAAAACAAGTTATAACTTCCAGGTTTTCCCCTCCTGCTATGTTTCTGTTATGTTGGGAGTGTTTTTCTGGGTATTTTTTTTAATATCCTAATCTGTGTCTCATTGTAAGGCTGCATCCTCCTCCCTTCCTGTACCTGCCCCTGATGCCAGTCAGTTACTTCCATCTGGCACGGGCGCCGCGCAAATTGGAACAAAGCCTGGGCACAGTTCCTAAAATCAACCTCGAGAAATTTCCCCACTCCCAAAGACTCGCCCTCCGACTTCCTGAAACAAATCTTGAGAAATTTCCCCTGTCCCGAAGAATTCTGACTTCAAACCGGAAAATAATCTGGATTATTAAAACACAGAAACCTTACAGATTACAACATAATCCCATCCGATTGATTTTCTATCTTTACAGACATGATTATGAGTAGTGTCGGCCATACTTGATTCAGAAACTTCTCTGGAGACGCCGCTGAGACGCTGAGGGTGCCGGAACGCCGCGTCCCGGGTGTTTGTTTGCTGCGTCTTCTGTGAGGCCGGCGTCTGCCCGCCACGCCATCTGGTGGCAATGCCAGTCGGGCACCATTGACGTTCACTCGGCGTGGCTTTTATCTATAGGGCACAGAGTGATTGCTAGTCCCCCCACCATCCGCCAGGAAGTTGTAAGATAGCGCCACTGTAGTCAGGGGGCAACCACTGTTATCAGTTGGTATAATCTATAGATGATATTGAGATGGGGCTAAAATTACTCTATGGCAAACCCAAAGAGATTTTTTCTTTAATTCATTGATAATTATGTATAGATTATGACAGCAGAAAATAGTGGGTGTCCCCCGACTACAGTGGTGCTATCTTACTTGTTTGTTTGTTTGTTTGGATGATTTTACGTCCGGTCAACCATTGCAGGTCCTTTCCAGACTTCCCCATTGTACGAAATCTTTACAATCATGGATTTCTCCAATGATTTTCAAGTTTGTTTGTATACTAACCCAACTTTGGTCTACTAGTAGCAGTGGGACCTATGCCCGTTTTATAGTGCTACACAGCGATTCACTTCACATACTCGCAAGCCTGTTCTGTTGAGTACGAGTCCCTAACGTTAAGCCTATGGACGATCATACCAGGCAATAAAGATAAGATACATGAAGAAATCAATCCTTAAACTCCTCTTTGGGAGTTAAACTTTCTTACTCATCGACTGACCCGAACCGCATACGACTATCTAATTCTGTCCCATTACCTACGCCAATAAAACACAAACTACCCTGGCGTGGCATCAATAATTACCATCTAAACGAATCGCTGTGGTTCGTCTCTTTTTTCAGCTCCCGCGGCTCCCTCAACCGCTCGTCTTCGCTTCCGCGTTATTTGGCAATATTGAGCGCCCGACCTCCCCTGGCCGCGGGCTGCTGCTCCGGCTCGCTGCCTCTATTATCGCTCGCTTCATCGGGCCCTGGCGCGAGGGGAGGCGGGGAGCGGCGGGCGGGCGCGCGGCCCGGGCGGCCTCCCCGGGGACGGCGGCAACAGTTGTAGGGCGGCAATCACGGCGGGCGGATCGATGTCCGGGCGATGGGAAGACACACCACTTACCTGGACCCCCCCCCCCCCTTACCCGCACACACACACCCCCTGCCGAAGCCCCCCCCCCCCCGCCCCATACACTACCCCCAGACCACTTACCTGAACCCCCCTCCCCCCCCCACACACCCCACACCACTTACCTGAACCCCCCTCCCCCCCACACACACCCCAGACCACTTACCCCCCCCCTTACCCGCACACACCCCCTCCCCCCCCACACTACCCCCAGACCACTTACCTGAACCCCCCTCCCCCCCCCACACACCCCACACCACTTACCTGAACCCCCCTCCCCCCCCCCACACACACCCCACACCACTTACCCCCCCCCCCTTACCCGCACACACCCCCTCCCCCCCACACTACCCCCAGACCACTTACCTGAACGCCCCTCCCCCCCCCCCACACACCCCACACCACTTACCCCCCCCCTTACCCGCACACACCCCCTCCCCCCCCACACTACCCCCAGACCACTTACCTGAACGCCCCTCCCCCCACACACACCCCACACCACTTACCCCCCCCCCCCTTACCCGCACACATCCCCCGCCCCCCCACTACCCCCAGACCACTTACCTGAACGCCCTGCCACACACCGCCCCCCATCACACACAGACACACACACCCCAGACCACTTACCTGCCCTCCCCCCCCCCCCCCCCGTACCGCCAGACCACCAACCTGACTCCCCCACACACACACACCTCCACACACTCGCCCCCCACCCCCAGACCACTTACCTGAGCCCCCCTTCCCCCATCGACACCCCCCCCCCCCCCCACACACACACACACACACACACACGCGCGCGCGGGAAGACGTTTGCGCTGGGGTGATACTGGAGAACTCGACCCGAAACGAACTCGACCCGTTTTAAGGACTCGACCCGTAACAAACTCGACCCGAATGAACTCGACCCGTAACGGACTCGATCCATTAGAAGAACTCGACCCGTAACAAACTCAACCCGTTTTAAGGACTCAACCTGTAATGAACTCGACCCGCATAAACTCAAACCATAACGAACTCGACCCGTTTTAAGGACTCAACCTGTAATGAACTCAACCCATCTTAAGAACTCAAACCGTGACGAACTCGACCCGTAACGAACTCGACCTGTTTTAAGAACTCGACCCGTTTTAAATCTTCCCAAGTCAAATATCTCATTACAACTTTGGCTAATACAACATTTAGTAGTAGGTATGTTATCTTGGCTTCAAATTTGGTCTTCTCAAGTGAAGAACACAAACCCTTCCCCTAAGCTTATCCCTAACCCTAACCCTTTCCCTAGGCCTAACCCTAACCTTAACCCTATACCTAAACATAACTGGATTTATTCCATTTCCCCATTAACCTAACATTAGCCAATCAGTCAGTAGTAGGGATGAGATAAATTGATTATAAGAAGTTGACTCTACTCTATATTCTCAGATATTACTACATGCTAACTCCTCGTAGAATACATACACAATAATGACTGGTCTTGTGTACGAGTGCCCGTAATCTCCGAGTAGTTGACGCATAGTAATATCCGAGCGATTAATACGTCAACTACGAGGAGATTACAGTCACTCGTATACAAATCCAGTCGTTATTGTATTTTTTACCCACCTTCAAGATTAATAACAAATCTATTGCAATAAATATGTTTCTGCAAGGCATTTAGTTCCAAACACCACAGCACTGTCAAGCCTTGCAGTAATTCGGTGTAGACTTACACCAATAATATAGTTCGCCATTTCCCCATGATTTTAGCGTGAAAAACAGTGATTTCTGATGGTAAATGAGATTATTATGACTGATTTTAAATAATTAACACTGAATGAACATTCCAAAAACTTATTTTGAAGTACATGATAATTTGACTTCATTATGGGACTTTTTTTCCGTAATCTCCAGCAGGAGATTCTGACATGCCAGAATCTCCACGTAGTTGATTCCAGGTGCCCTATACATTTCCTATGGAGACTCTGTATTTGGTGGGTAATAAACACAAATTCAAATGCTAGATTTACGATAAAAACGGTCACAGAACAGACCTAGGCGGGGTCTCTGTGGCCTGTTTTTGTTCTAGATGTCGTCCTCTTGTTGTGAAACTCTACCTCCTTGTGTTGGGGTCGCCTGGAGAAGGCAGATGTCAACAATGGGTCGTCTCACTCCCCCCCCCCCCCACCCCCCTCCACACACACACCTCCTCCAGGGGGTGCAGTCTGGTACCCCTCCTCTTCCCACGCTCACTCTCCTAGCAGAGACCCTGCACAGATGGTCATATCTCTGGCCCCGGGAATCTGCTTGTGACAAAAATTGTCACTTTGAAGTGGCAGTTTGGATTCAGGAGAGAAGGGAAAATCGTCGGCGTCAATTTCCCCTGCTAAGGTACATAATCTGAAGCAATTTGGATTTTAATATGTTCTTAAAAACTTTTTCAGTTTTTCCGATTACTTGTGGGCTTTAAGGAAAAAGTGTCATGGAAATCTCTTTTCATGGGAAATGGAGATATCTATTTCCACTAAGAATTTCTTTTTTTTTAATTTGGATTTTAAACCTGTTTAAAAATTTGCAGGCATTCTGGTGAGACTGGCGTACCTCTTGCTGATAATGAGGGTCTCCTAGTCTCAATGGTGTGCCTTTTCACGTGTTCACACAGGAAGAAGGCCCTGCGCTAGAGACTATGTACCCTGAACATAGGTACTGGAGTCTCAAGGAACGCAATCTCACGGATAAAGCCTGATGCCCATCTACCGATTCAGGGTTGAACGATTAGTTCCCAAATCGTATAGGAGTCGGTCACTTTGTCGCAGGCAAATTACGTAACCCCTCGCTCGACCCGCTCACTGATAAAATCGGTGTATGGTCCACTAATCGCTGGGGGAGAGCAAAACCCAAAGAAACCGAGTGTTCACTAATCGCTGGATAGCCTTGCCTAGCTGTCCTGCATCTACCGACTCCGTTAGGATGGCTTGGCTGGGACAAATAACCCTCCGTTTGTCGCCGACAAACGTACATAAATGTTCCGAAATCGGTAGATGGGCATTGGGCTTAAACGCCGCAAGCCAGAAACTATGTACCTTCTGAAAGGGAGACTATGTACCATGATTGTCCTTTCGTGTGAATCAGATCCGCCATTTTCCCTAGAGACTGGGAAAGCTCGCTTTCAGCATTCTGCTCCGAGATTATTGGACAGAGGGAAAATTATCGGAGACTGGGGGAAATATGTAAAGCACACCAATCTCAATCTAACCCGCATGGGAACAAAATTATATCGAATATATATAGACATTTGATACTAGAAATCTTCTAGATCTATATAATTACAAATATAGCATGTCAATAGCCGTGGTAAACATTTAAAAAAAAAATTTTTTTAACTTTTATTTATACTGATCGCACTCAACAATATCATTGCTGGTTTCCATGTGCCACCAGTCAATACACAAAATTTTGGTTACCCATGGTCATGTAGTCTTTTTCAATACAACATATATTTACAGAAGGCTCATAGAGTTACAGCTGATCACTGCATCGACAGAGGTCAAAAGAAACATATACAATGGCCCTGGAGCCTACAGAAAATAGGACGACCCAGTCATAGTAGTTAAACTCCAGAATAATCATAAGAAAAAGTACATGAGTCTCTCCGTGTGAATCCCACTCTAGATTATTAAACAGGACCCTGGGTGGCACCTGACTCATTCCCAGCTGGCTAGTTGGGTTCACGGTACTTCAGCCCACCCATGAGAAGGAGGTATGTACATAGTTTAGTACAGCCTGCACCCAACCTGTGTGGAATTCCATCAACTCACAGCAGAATGTGGTGAAATTTGCCTCCAGTCCCATAATATCTGTCAGGGGATTAGTAAAACTTGTTTGGTATTGGATAAAAGTGTGGGAAGAACTGCCGGGAATTTGGTAAATATCTACATACAATGTGGTAAGAATTTATCTTGCATTTGGGTAGAGTATGCCTAGAATTGGATACAAATCTGGGAATTTGGTAAAAGCTGCCTGGAGTTTGAGGAGAAATATCTTCTAAATCTGCTAAAACATTTCTGGAAATGGGTAAATAGAATTTCCCTTGAATTAGATGCAAGTCTGCCTGAAAATTGGGGTAATTTTCCTTGAATAGAAGATAATTCCCTGAAATTTGGAAGAATTTTATTTTTCACTCCTATTCATCCTTATCCATATTCACACAGTCCCTGTAAAGACCAACGCACACTAGGAGACTTTTCCCGTTTTTAGCGGAAAAGTCGCGGTAATACTCGCCTTGAGACATTTTTACGGTACAATATCGCTAGGTGTGCCATGGTTTCCTTGCGATATCGCAGACCCCATTATGCACCCCCTTTTCACCCCCTTTCCCCCCGCTGATTTGGGGTTTGTCGCCGACTTTTCCTTGAGACTTTCCTTGAGACTTTTGAATATAACATGTTATATTTTATCGCATGCGACTTTTGACTTTTGGATGCCACCTCCCGGGTCTCAGGTCCTGGAATTATGCTTTGGGGTCTTTCAAGCCTGGAAAAAGCCTGGAATTCTCACACAGAGACTGGAAAAACCTGGAAGACCCTGGAAAATATAGTTTTGCATAAAAACTATCTTTTTAGTATGATTCAATATCATACATGATATTGATTTAAAATATATAAGTATAAATAAAGGTTAAAAAAACCATAAGTGCCAAAATGGCCCACCTCGCATCTATTTTGTAGCTACCAGAGGCCAGTTATCTATTGTTGAGACTTTCTACAAGGAAAAGTCTCAAGGAAAGTCTCAAGGAAAGTCTCAAGGTGTGCATGGATAGGCCTAGAGATTTTCGGTAAACCTCCTGCTGGGGGGACCGGCGCTCGAGCAAAATTTGTCGGCGACTTTTCCCGACCCCTGCTGTGTTTATTGCACCCCCCTTGCGATATTTTTCCTAAAAAGTCTCAAGCATATCGCAAGGAAAAAAGTCGCCAAGTGTGCGTTGGGCTTAAGGATTACATCCTACGTTTACCGCTCGCTCCAACCCATGTCGTATTTATGATGTGACGTACGGGTTATATGATAACATGACTAAGTAACATTTTGTAGGCGGAGTGATACATCTGATCAACGATTTTACCAAGTATTTCTGAAGACTGAAGTGCTGTTTCCGTATATCATGGACGAATTCTATTCTACACCTTTTTTTAAAAATCATTCTTATCTTTATTTATTATCATTATTTTTCTTATCTTTATTCATTATCATTATCGTGTATATATACCTTGTTCTTCCTTGTAATTGGTTTGACTTTTAAATTTACAATTTTATTTTATCCTTTTTGCCTTTTTTTTCATCTCCATTCCTCATGAAGGTATTCCCTGTAAGGAGGTTCATCCAGCCCCATACACCGCCAGTGATGTACAAGGGATACACTAAATAAACCAGGAGCGGATCTCTCGTACATTATGCTCGTTTGTCGTACGTGCCTCGGGCTTCCTCCACTCCACTGAAGACCGCCTCAACCTGCACCTAGACTTGCTCAAGTCTTTGATGATGAGCATTCATTAAATGATTAAACACAATCAGAATAAAGTTCATTTTAGTATGTATCCTTCTCTGACTGGCCCATGAATCATAGACTTGTCCAGTAGGAACAGAATCTCCTGTTTATGGCCCTAAGTCGCGCCCTGTAATCCTATACCTCCTCCTACCCCTCCCCCTCCCCTCCTCCAGTTCTCTGGCCGACTGTGTTGTCATAGGAATAAATTTCGCCTGCTCCTGACTGTGACCTGACTGAGATCAAAGTGAGAGGGTATCAATCTCCCAGCAGATATCCTGACCAGTAGCCAGGATATCTGTATGAAGAGTGTTGGGAAAACTGGAGCTAAACCACGCCAGAAATCCAACACCATTACCGATTGTACCAGTCCTTTTATCCCAGAGAGGAGGGTAGCCATAGGATGCAGGGACTGGAGCCAGTCTAATCTGCACCCTCCACATGTGCTTTTATTTCCCGGCCGCGGGTTAAAAATAATCACCATGGTAACGGTATGTAAAATGTGAAGTGAAAGCTTGCCGCGTGCTCCTCAAAACGAGGCTCGTTTTCCTGCCCATCTGCCTCTCAGCAACTCGGGTCTTCTCGGGGCAACACAACATGTTGGCCTTTACACGAGACAGGATTTATAGTGAACTGGTAGGATCTCTGTTCTCTATTGAGGGTTGGTTGATTGGTTTGTTGGTTGGTTTGATTCAATGTCCAGTTAACCATTACAGGTTTTTTATTCCAGACCGTCTCAAGGTTCTTTTACACCAAGAGGGTGGTGATGGAATCTATGTGATGAATTTTGGTAGAAATCTCAGCCCTACACATTTACCGAGGTGAGAGTTCTTTTACTTCCCACACCACACAGACATGGTATGAGAAGGATGGGCCTTTGGTATAGAAGTATATTTACTACTGCATGTTCAGGTACTCTGCCTTAAAGTAGGATTCACACGATGGGATTCATGTACCTCACAGGGTGATGGCCTTAGACAAATCCTGCTGAGATTCTATACTGAACACAATTTCTTCGTATATATTATTTGGGTTTGATTCCCTGAAACATGTTTTTTCCAGTGCAATTGTTGATGACATTTACCCCTAAAAAGGAACAGAATCTCATGAGATTCTGAACCCTGTGAGGTACATGAATCCTACCGTGTGAATTCCACTTGACAAGGAACAGAATCTCATGGGATTCTGAACCCTGTGAGGTACATGAATCCCACCGTGTGAATTACACTTAAGGGAGTAAAGAAGGAACCCACAAGTTTTGAATCCTGTGCGATAAAGCCCATCATTGAGACTAGGGGACCCTCATGAAATAGAATTCACACGAAGGGATTCATGTATATCTGAGACAAATCCTGCTGAGATTGTGTACTTGGTAGGAGGTAAAACATATTATGACACTTTAACACAATATACCTAGATATTAGTCGGCAAATCCATCATGCTGGTGGAACCTGCCCTTAAGGCAAGTCAAAAATAAGTACTTTCCAGTCCCCTATATGATCGCGCAACCTATAGTGTGGGAGGGGGGAGTTTTTTAAAGTTTTTTTTATTTAATTTCTTTATTGAGTCAATAAGTAATACACACATGTTTCGCCAGTTCACTTGCTTTGATATTTAAACCCAACAAAGTGGCAGAAGGCCTCAGCCTGGTTGTGAGGCTGGTTTTAATGGCCAAGCCATAAAATTCCGAGCCTAGATATTTGACATCATGCTTTAAGCAGAAAAAGAAAAGTAAAGAAAAAAGGTCAACCAGGAAAACAATGTATATACTAGCATACATGAAATATAACAGTAGATAAGAGAATATCACTTTCCATATATGGGAATCTCAGGTAATACAGAATGAGGTTGCTGAAGTTAGACTAGACCTGCCAAATTTTGGCTCTCATATTTGCCTTAGTAAGGGCCTTGAACATCACAAAAGTTTCAGTGTTTCTAAGCATGGGCGTCAGAGCGTTCCATTTCGTACCACCATGATAAGTAACAGATCTCATATACGCTTGGGGGTGTTGCTGGAGGATCCATCTTCGTTACAGTCACAGTGGCCTCTCTACGCGGGGTCCTGCCCGGAGGGTGGCAGAGGGTAGGAGTGGGCGGCATGTTCACATGTTCACTGTTATACAGTATGAATATGAAGATATCTGCTGGTTACCTACTATATCTAAAAAAAAACTATGATTCTGGTAGTATCCGCTTGGAGTGTCCCCCGCACATAGAGAGAGAGTGAACCAGACCTAGGCATGGAGACTGAAGAGCCACGAGAGTGAGATTCTCGTACAGTACCTAACTGAATCCATTTTTTGTTTTTCTCTACACAAATGTACTTCTTTTCTTATGATTTGTTTTTAGCTGTACTGAAAACATAATTTTGAAATGTAGTTTTCCGATCTCCTTTCCTTGAGAAAATGCAATGAGATCACATTTCGCTGGTGTCAATCCATAGAGTTCTGATCGCTGATGATCAGCTCAAGCACCTGTGTCATACGAAATGATAACCACAAGTGATGGTTTCCCGTTCACCCACTAGAGCGCCCAACTTAGGGGGAAGTGGGGAGGGGGTAGGTGGTAGCTAAATACGAATTGACGAAGTCCCTTGTATCTTATACAATATCACCATCGGCCACACTAGCGATGCGACTGGCGTCCCACACTGGCATCCGTCTTCAGCGTCTCTCGTGACGTGTCCACGTCCCACGTGACCTGCGCGAGACGCCATGTTGTACGAGACGCTATGATTATTAGGTTGGCTCTGTCCTCCCTCCCTCTGTCTCTCCCCCTCCCTCTCTCCCTCTCCCTTTCTCCCTTCCCCTCGCTGTCTTTCTCCCTCTCTTTTCCTCCTTCTCCTCTCTCTCTCTCTCTCTCTCTCTCTCTCTCTCTCTCTCTCTCTCTCTCTCAATCCCTCTCACTCCCTCCCTCTCTCTCTCTCTCTCCTCTCTCTCTCTCTCTCTCTCTCTCTCTCTCCTCTCTCTCTCTCTCTCTCTCTCTCTTTCTCTCTCTCTCTCTCTCTCTCTCTCTCTCTCTCTCTCTCTCTCTCTCTCTCCCCCCCTCTCTCTCCCTCCCTCCCTCTCCCCCCCTTCTATTTCGCCTTCTCTTTCTCTCTCTCGTTGCCCTTCCTTATTAACCTTGTGTCGAGACTATGATCCGCGGCCAAACCTGCACTGACTTATTTACGGTCGCGTTGTCTGTCTACCGGTCTCGTCCTGTGTTTATTCCTGCCCTCTCCCACCCTTCCATGAATTATTGTCCCCTGAATCCCACCCAATGGGCTGTCATACCTAATGCTTACCCGAGAACTCGGCACCGGGATTTATGATCATAACCTATGTTTTTTTTTGTTTTTTTGTTTAATTTATGTTCAGTAAAACCCCGCATAAGCAGCCACACTCCGTTCCCGGCCAAAGTGTCCGCTTATGCGGGGTGTCCGTAAGACGGGGTTCTACTGTCTACTAAAAATTTGAAATGCTATTCTAGCAAGTAAATGTAGTTTATTTTGTGAACTTCCGTCTCAGCATGACCTTATAAAGAGGCTGGAATCTGGTGAGTGTATATCTGCGACTTAAAGCAATAGTGAGTTTTGCATCATTCTGGAAGTCCACTAAACTGGGGTTTTACTGTACGGAGGTACATGTATTATCATAAAGGAAATTCAGTCATATATGATCATCAGGGATGTCAGTTGGGGTCATGAAAAAAAGAGATAATTATTTTGCATGTGGAATTTTCTGCCTCCGAGACTAGGAAAAACAACGAAAATATATCAAATATATATATTTTTTTAATGAAGGTAGCATCGGCTTGCCATAGAGGCGTTATTGCGACGTCTCATTAATATGAAAACATATCAATGTTGGCCATAGAACGGGGCTGAGAGAGTGTGTGGGGGAAGTTAAAACCCACAGCGTTATTTGTGTGAATGAAGCTCAATTCATACTATATTTGATTTACACAAGAAAAAAGAGTTTAATAAACTGGAAATGAAAACAGTGATCGGTCAGATTTGTAACGAGTACTTTCATGGATCCTTTCCTTCACTCTCCCTACAGATGCTCGGTTTCGGTTCGATCCTCTCCTGTGACGGAGACTGTGTATGGAGCTGCCGCACGCTCAGTATTCACGGGCCGTACTGGTAATGGGGCGCAGTGACTGGGAGCGCTCGACCCGTCTGTCTGGCCAGTCGACCGTGAACTTAACCGGCATTACACGCAGATTAACCGCCGCTAATCTCCGGACCATGGACCGCCCACCTTCAGCCATGGACCGCCCACCTCCGATCATGGACCGCCCACCTCCAGCCATGGACCGCCCACCTCCAGCCATGGACCGCCCACCTCCAGCCATGGACCGCCCACCTCCAGCTATGGACCGCCCACCTCCAGCTATGGACCGCCCACCTTCAGCCATGGACCGACCGTCTTCAGCCATGGACCGCCCGCCTCCAACCATGGACCGCCCACCTTCAGCCATGGACCGCCCACCTCCAGCCATGGAACGCCCGTCTTCAGCCATGGACCACCCGTCTCCAGCCATGGACCGCCCGTCCTCAGCCATGGACCGCCCGTCTTCAGCCATGGACCGCCCACCTTCAGCCATGGACCGCCCACCTTCAGCCATGGACCGCCCACTTCCAACCATGGACCAACTTCGCTTTGTGAATTACTCTGCGGTCAAATCCGGTGGAGTACAGACCAAGTTATTTTCATCTCGTGGGTTTCTGATTTCATCTCACCCTGCATAACATTATTAATCAATAAAATAAATCACCCAATTAGCCATGGAGTATTGAGTACACTATCTTACCGGCCATGGAGTACGAGTTCTTAACGTTAAGCCTATGAAGACTAATACAGGAGTGAGATAATGCAAGGTACATGCGGCTTTTCTTTTCATTTCCCAAATGAAAGCCTTCAGCAAGTCTATGACCGAACTCTGATGTGACATGACACGCTCCGGCCACTCAGAAAACTCACAGGAATTCCTCTTTTGTCAGCATATTTTTATCACTTATTCCCGTGATCTTTTTGTATTAACTTTCCTTTTGTTTTCAGAAAGAAATATTTTAAGCTGAATCTTATCTCTGCCGTTCTGGTTCTTGACCTTTCTCAAGAGACAGTCTGTGACAGGTTTTCCTGGAAGTCCCCACCCCTCCTCACACACACAGCTGCCTCCCCCTCCTCACACACACAGACTAGACTTGCTTAATCCTATCCTTACCAATGGTTGGTTGGTTTGAATTAACGTCCAGTTAACCATTAAAGGTTCTTACCAGACTTTCTCAAGGTTCTTTTACACCACGAGGGTGGTGATAGAATCTATGTGATGAAATTAGGTAGAAATCTCACTCCTACACATTTACCCAGGTGAGAGACCTTTTAGTTCCCATACCACATAGACATGTTATGAGAAGGATTAGCCTTTGATATAGCAGTAAATCTACCACTGCTGGGGGTGAAGGAGAAAGGTGGCTGTAGTGGGAAACAAACCCACAATGTCCTACAATGATTCCTCAAGGCACTCCTGTGGCTAGTGCAAATGATGCATCAAGGCATCATTTTCCACTCAACATCGATCTTTATATTTTTTTCCAAAATTTTGTAAAATGCATTTATAATGATGATCAATAACTAATTTTGTAGTTATCACCGTGGAAACATTGACAGACAACTTTAAATACGGTGGAAAAAATCAATCTTCTCAACAATTGTAACACAGGCCTGCACTACAGGTCCTGTGTCAGGCATGCTGCATTTAATGAGGTGCACATGCGACCAGGTGAGGTCCGGTATCAATTAATATAGTGAAATAAAACTAGGAGGAAATTCATTACAATATGTAATCTTGTACATTTTTAGATAACCAAGAACACCACTTCTCAAACACTAGATTTGAAAATACGCTGAAATCTAAAAGTTTAGAAATACAATATGTAATCTTCCCCTCAGGGATGTCATTTGGGGTCATGAAAAAAAAAACGATGAGGAAATATTTGTCATGTGGAATTTTCTTGGAGAACAGCCATCTCTGTCCTCAAAGGTGTAAAACCATGTGGGGGAATTGTTACATGTTTATTTCCATATTGAGAAACGAGTGCACACTTTCCCTTTACCTAACTGGAAAAGCTGGCTTCACACTAAAACTCTAAAGGGGGTAGACCTTAGCAACGAAAGATCTGGGAGGAGAGTGAGGGACTGAGGCCAGTCTAACAAGAACCCTCCCCCCCTCTCCCCTCTCTCCTCTCTCTCCCTCCCTCTCTCCCCCTCCTTCTCTCTCTCTCTCACTTTCTCCCTCTCTTTCCCTCTCACTCCCCTCTTTCTCCCTTTATCCCTCTCTCCCTCCCTCCAGACTCCTGGAGTGGACACCAGGGGGCAGCCTGGTCGTGACACATGGTAAATCACTCGCACGTGCAGACCCCTACCCTCACCCCCCCCCCCCCCTCACTAAAATATGTACCCCCCACCCGAACTAGTACCCAGCTCCCAAAGCCCCAGAATCCCCAAAACACATGGGGATGGAATAATTGAATAATTCCCTCTTTAAAAATGACCAAAAAAAAACTGCTGAAAACGTCCGTTCGGTGTCGCTGCGGCCCATAAATGAATCATCTCATGTTCACACCACTTAGAATATTAATTTTTTTGTTTCTGTCATTTCTGTCACTTTTACGCGGGAATCTAGTTAGGATCACTCGGTGCCGCCAGTCCTTGTGAGCGTCCTAATCGCGGAAATCAGCAACATTCTCTCCGCGGAGAAAAACAAAAAGCCGCTGACTGCGTCTGCCGGAAACCAGCTATAATGAGGAAAGACAATGTCCGGTTTGGGCGCCATGGCAACGGCGAGAACGAGGCTGGTTCGGGCGAAGCAGACGACAATTTGACGGATTGTCAGCTGATTACCAGTTGTGCATTTTTAAACGATACCACGCGCCGCAACAACTCGTAAATCAAAAACTTTTCACGACAGACGAAAATGTTTCTGCTGCTGCTGCTGCTGCTGCTGCTGCTGCTGCTGCTGCTGCTGCTGCAACTGATGCATTCTCCTAGCATAGATCCTGCGCTTTACTTCCTGCGTCTGATGTGATGCGAAAAACAGTTACCCTGCGAAAAGTGGTAATTATCGCCGACCCAATACGCGCATTCGTCTGGACACGTTCTTCCGTTCAGATATCACGGACTATTGGACGTACTGTTATTCTGATTTGATTTTATTGTAAACAAATTAAAAGAATAGTATTTAGACACGAGAATTACATGTCGTGATATGCTTAAATTCGGCAAATTGTTCACTCTCCAATCGTGGACTTCATAACTGCGCATGCTCGTGGGCGATAATCACCACTTTTCGCAGGGTAACCGTTTTTTTTGCATCACATCGCTTGTAAGCGCTAGCCTGGAAGCCTGGCCTATGTGTTCACTCACATTATAGGCCAGGTAACGCCCTCCATTTTTTGTGCACTATGGGTAACGCCTCCATTTTTCTGGTGCATCATGGGTAACGGTATTCAGCTAGTACTACGTTGGTTTTTAGAGAAACATTCTAATAGATTATCTTTTATCTTTTGAAAGGGTGCCATTACTTCATTTTGTATTATGCTTTATCACAAACAAGTAGGAATAATGTATTTGGGGAACCTAGTGAGGGAGAGAGGCACTCTCCTAGCAGAGATCCTGCTGGGAGAGTGGGAGAGAGGTTTTGCTGGCTATCCTTGCCACTGCAAAGCAAAAGCAAAAGTCGCTAAAAGCTGGGCCTTACCAGTCTCATATTTCATCGGGATAGGGAACCAGTCTATGCGGCCGTTAGCGCCGCAAAAAATCTGCTAGGAGAGTGCTGCTGCTGCTGCTGCTGCTGATCATCAGCGTCTGACCTTTGACCTCGGCAGAGATCACGGATGACTGACCTTTGTGTTCTCCAGACTAGAAGTGAAGTCGTTGGTGCGTGTGAGCAGGTCTCTGTAAGTGATACGTAAATCAAGGCGGGTCGCTCGTACAGACGAGGCCCGGACTCAATCGTGTCACGACTCTGTGTACTGCACCATACGACCTGCTCGTCTAGACTTTACACATGGAGGACCCGGGAAACAAAGCTCCCGGGGCGCAGACAGGACGCAGACAGGACGCAGACAGGACGCTGAGGAGACGCAGATGGGACACAGACAGGACGTAGAAGGGACGCTGAGGAGACGCTGAGGAGACGCAGATGGGACACAGACAGGACATAGAAGGGATGCTGAGGAGACGCGGACAGGACGCTGAGACGGGACGCAGACGGGACGTAGAAGGGACGCCGAGGAGATGCGGACGGGACACAGACAGGACGCAGACAGGACGTAGAAGGGACGCTGAGGAGACGCGGACGGGATGCTGAGACGGGACGCAGACGGGACGTAGAAGGGACGCCGAGGAGACGTGGACGGGACACAGACAGGACGTAGAAGGGACGCTGAGGAGACGCGGACGGGACGCTGAGACGGGACGCAGACGGGACATAGAAGGGACGCGGAGAAGACCCTGACGGGACGCAGACAGGACGCTGATGGTATCTAAATGGGACGCAGACGAGATGTAGATCGGACGCAGACTAGACGCAGACGGGACGCTGACGAGACATTGATGGGACGCAGACGCAACGCAGAGGAGATGCTGAGGAGACACAGACATGACGCAGACGGGACGCGGACAGGACGCAGATGGGATGCAAACGGAACACAGATGGGATGCAGACGGGAGGCAGACAGGACGCAGACGAGACGCTGAGAAGACGCAGACGAGACACAGACAAGACGCTGAGGAGACACGGACGGGACGCTGACAGGACGCAGACGGGACGCAGAGGGGATGTAAACGGGACGCAGACGAGATGTAGATGGATTGACGTAGGCGAGACGCAGACGCCGCCCTAAACTCGTCTGTGTCCAGTCTGCCCGAAGAGACGGCATATACTAGTCTTTGATCATTGACATTCAAAATAAATCCCTGCTCCCTCAAACCTTCTGGTAAAAACATACATGTCTAGTTTCATATGATTCTGTTCCCTTGATTTATCCTACCCACCTCCCCCAACCCTAATTACACGTGGTCTCCAGGAGAGGGTGGTCACTACCCACTGAGCGTGAGAAACCGAAGAAAAGCTGGTGACATCTGCCCAAATAGGGCCTCCAAAGATACCCCTTTATCTCACCCCTGGAATAAAGGCCCATATGCTTAACATTGGGAACTCGTTCTCCATGCCCCTACAAGTATTGCTGTCCGTTCTCCATGGTCTATATCCTGTGTGTCATCCATTCTTTTAATGTGTATAGGGGTGAGATAAATACAGAAAGCAACTCGTTTTGGTCAAAGAAGTCATTCTGCAACTTGTTTGAATGCTACATGATATTCACTCGGCTGTCGCCTCGTTCATATCACTCCACATCAAACTCGTGGAGAACGACGACTTTGACCAAAACTTGTTGGTTTCTTCTTTACTCTTTCCCTAGAGTCCTTCGTTATATACTACACCCAGACTCTGACTTTCTCTGCCGGCTGAGGGCGGCCTTGGCTCCGGCACAAATCCCCCCTCGCCCCGGTCCATTACCCGTCCGGGGAGAGCAGCAGCAAGAAAAAAAAAAAAAAAAAATCTCCTATAATGGTGGCTCATTATTCAACCTCTAACTGAATGACCAGAATCTAAACGTGATCCCTTCTCCCGGTCCCCTTCTCTCAATCTGCTGCTGGGGAGTGTTTGGTTTGATTAGACTTTTTATCGTGGAGCTAATGTTCTTTCCCTTAACCGCAAGTGAACTTCAAAGCGATTGGGTGTATAGTTAAAGAGCTTACCGTTTACTCCCTGCGGCCAGTGAACAGAATTAAAACATCGCAGGCAATTACGTGTGTCCGTTACTTCGTGGATTTTTGTTTTTTTTTATTTGTTTAATTATAAAGCACCATCTGGGATTTCCCATGGGACTTACTCACCCATGGATTCCTGTGTGGAAACTTACAGAAGTCACAAATCATTCAGGTCCAATTGAGAATCTAGCATTAATGCAAAACATTTCTGTAAAAGAGAACCGAAAATTCCGGTCATTGAAGTCAAATTGAGAATCAAGTATTAATGCTAAATATTCCTGTAAAAAGAACTGAAAATTCCGAATTTCTTATATAGAACTGCATCGAGAATCGTATAAATACACAGTACTCCACGAGTTTGAATACGCCACAATCGTCATCGAGGCGAAGTGGAGTATTGTGTATTTACGATTCGAGTGCGGTTCTGGATTTTTATTACCCACCGAATACGGAGTCTCCATACTAAGCCCAACGTTACCATGATTTCGATCTGTGTGGCCGTATTCTCTTATTACTCGGGAGTTTTACTACGCGTCAACTACGCGGAGAATACGGCCACTCAGATCGAAATCATGGTAATATTGTGTAAATCTCACCCCCCTTCACTGACATTAAATAGCATCAAAATATCAGAATAATTCAAATTACTTCGCAAATCAAGTTGGATAATGGCGTATGACGTCATCTCATATTCACTCCACCACGGCCGTGGCGTAGTATTATCACTTTACTGGGATGAGCGTTTAGTATTTTTTTCTAACGTTATTCCTATGGCTAAACATGTACCAGGGGTGAGATAAATGTATATATGTATAATATACTAAAAAGGAGAAGACTCCCCAGAAACCATCGTAAACCATGACGACACAGTTCCCGGATGTTGGTACCGTTCGTAGGCAATAGGTGGCGCTGTGGATGACACTCTCCAGACACAGGCGCAGACTACCAGCAATCTCCCCCCGCAATTTCAGTTAACCCAATAAGCCTGTGCTTATTGTCTTCCTCAGTCATAATCAGCTAGCTTGAGAAGACTCTGGGGGGAGATGGAGGACAAACATAGAGCTTGATAATCGAATTGAATCCGTGTGCCTGTCTGATCAGTATCCGACCGAATGGCCCCCTGGGTAATTAAATGGCGGGTTTAAGGTAAACCGTGGTGACGTGAGCGTCCCATCGGAGTATTCAACTCGTCTGTATTAGCGATTTACGTGTCTTCAAATCCCGCCACGCTACAGCCAATATATAGACGATAATCAATGTGAGGTTGATGCGTGGTAATACACAAGCGTCAGCGGGTTAAAGGTAACTGTAGAGATGTGACAGCCCATCAGAGTATTCAACTCATCTGTATTAGCGATTTACGTGTCTTCAAATCCCGCCATGCTACAGCCTATATATAGACAATAATCAATGTGAGGTTGATGCGTGGTAATACACAAGCGTCAGCGGGTTAAAGGTAACTGTAGAGATGTGAGCATCCCATCAGAGTATTCAACTCGTCTGTATTAGCGATTTACATGTCTTCAAACCCCCTCCCCAGCTACAGCCAATACAACGATGATAATCAACGTAAGCCACGCTACAGCCAATACTATCATAAAACTGGATGAGTTTTAATCTTGGCCACCATATGCCACGACTGGAGTTTGGCATAGTGACTTCATGAGGCAAAGCCGAGTGAAGTCCGGAGCGAAGATTAAAACGAATCAGGTTTTGATTTTATCCTACCCCGTCTCCTCGATATTGGAATATCACGTGATAACAATTCTGTATGCCACTAATGGCATATAAAACTCTGTATGCCAGTCAGCGTGGCATACGGAAACCCAATGTTAAACCTATGGGATTTTATATTAGGGGTAGGATAAATAGCAATACTCAATGTGAGGTTGATGCGTGGTAATACACGAGCGTCAGCGGGTTAAAGGTAACTGTAGAGATGTGAGACCCTAGAAGAGTATTCAACTCATCTGTATTAGCAATGTAATTATCTTCAAACCCCGCCCCGCAAATACCCCATCTAATTTTATTTTATTTCCTGTGCTACCAGTGTCTTTTTCCCCGCAATCTACAGCCAAAGACATCCAATGCAAAGAACAGGAACCATTCTGACCCACACAAAAAGGAGAGTAACCAACCTACTTGACATCGCAGGACAATTTCAGTCGAGCATTAGTTGCTCCCTCTTATGTTTGCTTTGTTCCTACATTTCACTCTTAGCACTACTTTTCCATTCTCAACTGACAGAATACAAACAATACTGGTGGCACAGTATGCAGTATGGGAAGCACTTAGTGGTGTGTGTGAGGACTGGGGACACTCTCCAAACACAGGACAATATTCATACAGTGTTGAGCCCTGTATATCCATACAAACAGCTACTGGTGACTTTTACGAGAAGTTTCACTCTCCCAGCGGAGTTTTAGTTCGACTCGCCTCATTCTTTATGCTGCAGTATAGTCGAAAATGTGTATGGAGAGTGGAGAAAGGCTTTAGGTGCAGTTGGTACGCTACCTATCAGAAATTCCAGTGTGGCCTCTAGAGAAAGACTAACTGTTGTCCGGCTGGGCCTGCATAGAAAAGAGCTACTAAAATTATAGTGACATTTAGTAGATTTACATCTTGTTATGTATTTGTCAAATCATACTGTCGTTGTCCAATGACAGGCAGATTGATGGGGTAGAACCGGACGGGTGGGTTTCCAGTAAAGATCGACTTAGCTTATACATGTTTTGTCAGTGTACTGAGAATTGAATACTCTATTGAAATCTCTATTCTTAAAGATTTTCCTACGCCTTGACACGATCTCCGGAAAATGGTTAAAATCCCACCTATTTCACTCGAGGTATCACGCCCATGGTCTTTACAAGAGTTGAGCTATTACTGTCTATTTCTATAGTGAAAAGTCTATCCAATTAAATAACTAACATTATCATAAATCCAAATATATATATATATATATATATATATATATATATATATATATATATATATATATATATATATATATATATTGAACAATGCGATAGCTGATTAAATACCATAGAGAACAGACTGCAATACTCGTAGGGGCATGGCGAACGAGTTCCCAATGTTAAGTCTGTAGGACAAAATTACTAGGGGTGAGATAAATATTAGAGATGGCATTCTCAAAGGATTCGCCCACTAAGGGTAGAAAAGAGAAGACTATATACACCTACATGACTCGCCAGTTATTCACATCTGTGGTACAAACATTCCGGCCCTCTTATAATGGAGATCTGTGAGAAAATAGGTTCCTGTTGTCTCTTGTCAAACTACCCGTTACAACGTCAGGAGCCTCAAGTCGGCTACACAGTGACAGCACCTTGTCCAACTCACACATGGGGGCACAAAACTTCACCTTCTCATGAACAATGAATCCAAGATGTCACCTCTATTCTGTTGTCTGGTGCTGTGCTGCCACATGTGTTATGTCCTGCCACATGCTGTAATATCACATGTTGTAATGTCATGTGTTTTGTTGTCACATACTGCACTGTTATGTGCTGAGACATCACATGATATGTGTCACATATGTTTCTGTCATGTGCTGCTGTCACATATTGTGCTGCTACATGCTGTGCTGACACGTTGTGCTGCTGTCACATATGTTGCAGTCACACGTTGCAGTCACTTATTGTACTGATATATGCTTCGCTGTCACATGTGCTGCTGTCACACATGTTGCCATCACACCAGTTGCCATCACACATATTGCATTCATGTGTGTTGCTGTCACATGTTGCTGTCACATATTGTACTAACACATGCTTTGCTGTCAGACATGTTGCCGTGACACCTGTTGTGGTCACACATGTTGCTATCCCATGTGTTGCTGTCATCATACTGTCACACACTGTGATGTCACACCTCCTATGCTGTGCTGTTCTGTGCTGTCACAACTCCTGTGCTGTGTTGTCATACCTCCTGTGCCATGCCGTACTGTGCTGTCACACCTCATGGGCTGCGCACATTGTGCTCTCACATGGTGCTGTACTGTCACGCCTCCTGTGCTCTCACATGCTATGCTGTCACACCTGTGCTGTACTGTCACACTTCCTGTGCTCTCACATCTCCTGTGCTGTGCTGTCACATGCTATGCTGTCACACATCCTGTGCTGTGCTGTCACCTGCTATGCTGTCACACCTCCTGTGCTGTGCTGTCACATGCTATGCTGTCACACCTCCTGTGCTGTGCTGTCACATGCTATGCTGTCTCACTTCCTGTTCTGTGCTGCCTGTGCTGTCACGCGCAGGGCATCTTTCTCCTGCTGACTTCCGGCACAGAGGAGACCAGCTGACGTTGACAAGCCGCCCACAGTGTTCTGCCCGCCTCACTCTGCTTTAATTAAACTCTATTAAGTCATCGAGGCATTAAGCCCCATTTTCCTGCTATTCATATCTATTACAGGTGAGATTACCGCGGGAAAGAAACACCGGGTATGAGGAGGGGTTTTTTACGGAGAGGTCTGTGTAGTCGTTACTGTGTCAGTCAAACCATCCATCCACACACTAAAGGGGGGCGTCCACCAACCACGGCAAGGCTACGACAAGCGCCGGCAAGAGAGTTCCTATCGATGCCTTGTCACAGCCTTGTCGTAAAAAAGGGGGCTTTACGACAGCGTTGTCGGGGCGTATCGGGAAGTGCACGCTCCACCAAAAGTTACTATCGTAGACCTCTGCGACACGCTCCCGACACGCCATGACACTCCACGACAAGGGTCCAGTCGTGGGAAAAAATCGAACATGTTCGATTTTGTCGTTACCTTGTCGGAAGGCTCCCGACAAGCTTCCAGTCGCAGCCTGTCATGACCTTGTCGTAGACTCTTGTCGGGAACTGGCGTCCACAAACCACGACAAGGCTACGACAAGGTCTCCAAGCGTAGACCTGTTGTGGACCTTGTCGGAAAGCCATTGTGGTAGCCTCGTCGTGGTTGGTGGACGCCCGCCTTAACAGACACACATAAACACACAGAGACACACACAGAGACACAGGGACACATACAGACACACACAGACTATAAAGGAAACCTTTGAAAGTTTACTGTTAGAGCTCGTATCCCATCGCGTTTGAATCGCGCAGTAATTCACAAGGCTTTAGGTTTCTGAATTTATCTCATCCTTCACATTGACTAATGGGCTAACATGTGTGACATAATCCCCCAATGGATATTTTTCTCATGGGCGAGTTCCCAATGTTAAGTCTATGGAGAAAAAAAAACCAGGGGTGAGATATTATAAAGGAAACCTATGAAAGTTTACAATCAAAGCTCTATCCCATCTCGTTTGAATAGCGTAGTAATTCATAAGGCGAAGCCGCGTTAATTACGTAGCAATTCAAAAGAGATGGATCAAGCTCTGAGCGTAAACTTGAATAGGTTTCTGAATTTATCTCACCCCTGAACTTGATTAATTTGCTAATATTTGTAATAGAATCCCCCATTGAGCACTTTTTCTCAATAACCAACAGACGTTGGATACTGATTATATCCACTATTCATCTCTAACATGTTCAAGACTAGACACCCAAGATTCATGACTGCTAGTTTGTCCCAGTAGTCATATCTTAAATAAAGTCTTGCAATCACACCCACTGTTCACAATCGAGGTGTGATTGTATGCGGTGTCCTTTGAGCGGGGTTTAATGTACATGGAGTGTCCTTTCAGCGGGATTTCACTGTTCTTTAACCCTTTCAGGGCCGATAATGCCTTGAGGCATTCCCCAGCATAGTACCAGATAATGCCTTGAGGCATTAGTTATGAAATTTAGTAATATATGAAACTTTCGGAGATGATACCTATGATATTGTCCTTTTAGCGGGGTTTTACTGTATGTGGGGTGCCCTTTTAACAGTGTTTTACTGTACGTGGCGTGACCTTTCACCGAGGTTTTACTGTACGTGGGATGTCCTTTTAGCAGGATTTTACTGTTCGTGGCGTGTCCTTTCACTGAGGTTTTACTGTACGTAATGTGTCCTTTTAGCGGGATTTTACTGCACCTGGGTTGTTCTTTAACCCTTGCAGGGCCGATAATGCCTTGAGGCATTCCCAAGCATAGACCAGATAATGCCTTGAGGCATTAGTTATGAAATTTAGTAATATATGAAACTTTCGGAGAAAATACCTATGATATTGTCCTTTTAGCGGGGTTTTACTGTATGTCGGGTGTCCTTTTAGCGGGATTTTACTGCACGCGGGCTGTCCTTTTAGCGGGGTTTTACTGCATGTGGGGTGTCATTTAAGCGGGGTTTTACTGCATGTGGGGTGTCCTTTTAACAGGGTTTTACTGTATGTGGGGTGTCCTTTTAACAGGGTTTTACTGCAGGTGGGGTGTCCTTTTAACAGGGTTTTACTGCACGTGGGGTGTCCTTTTAGCAGGGTTTTACTGCAGGTGGGGTGTCCTTTTAGCAGGGTTTTACTGTACGTGGGGTGTCCTTTTAACAGGGTTTTACTGCACGTGGGGTGTCTTTTTAACAGGGTTTTACTGCACGTGGGGTGTCTTTTTAACAGGGTTTTACTGCACGTGGGGTGTCCTTTTAGCAGGGTTTTACTGTACGTGGGGTGTCTTTTTAACAGGGTTTTACTAGACGTGGGGGATCCTTTTAACAGGGTTTTACTGCACGTGGGGTGTCCTTTTAGCAGGGTTTTACTGCACGTGGGGTGCCCTTTTAACAGGGTTTAACTGTATGTGGGGTGTCCTTTTAACAGGGTTTTACTGCACGTGGGGTGTCTTTTTAACAGGGTTTTACTACACGTGGGGGATCCTTTAACAGGGTTTTACTGTATGTGGGGTGTCCTTTTAGCGGGATTTTACTGCATGTGGGGTGTTCTTTTAGCGGGATTTCAATGTATGTGGGGTTACCTTTGAGCGGGGTTTCACTATACGTGGGGTGTCCTTTTAGCGGGGTTTTACTGTACGTGGGGTGTCCTTTTAGCAGGGTTTTACTGTGCTCTCCTGGAGATCCGCCCACATGAATTTGAAATACTGGAGCTAAACAGAGCCAGAAATCTAACACCATTACCGATTGAACCAGTCCCTGTGTCCCAGCGAGGAGGGTAGCCATAAGATGCAGGGACTGGAGCCAGTCTAGGTTTTACTGTACGTGGGGTGTCCTTTTAACAGGGTTTTACTGCAGTCTCCTGGAGATCCGCCCACATGAATTTGATCCTGGAGTGGTCTTGTAAACTTTGTTTCAGGGACACAGATGTGAGGGCAGTGCGTGTGGTGAACAACTCCACCGTTCTCACAGAGTCCTCTCCCACTCGGCACGCGAACGCGCGCTGCCAGCCTTCACAGGTCTCCGAGACGCCGTGATATCCCGCATGCGGGGATGCATGTCACCGGCAGAAACACTCTCTCCCCCCAGACCTTTCGCGGCGCTAGCGCTGTGCTTAAACGGGATTCACACGGTGGGATTCATGTACCTCACAGGCCGTTTGTCTGAGACAAATCCTGTTGAGATTCGGTACTGGAACACAATCTCCTCGTGTGAATGACAGGCTTTCATTTTGCTGAGACAACTTTTTTCTCTTGCAATTGTCGGCGACAATCGCCCCTAACAAGGAACAGAATCTCATGAGATTTTGACTTTAAACAGGTTTAAAATTTAGAGGGACATTTTGGTGAGACAAATGTATTTCACACGTTCTCCCCCAATCTGTGAGTCTCAGCGGTCTCAAATAACACCGATTCACACGGGGAAGTACCCTGAGTCGGCGACTGTGTACCCTGTGTACTCTGTGTAGGGGTGTAGGGGTGAGACTATGTACCTGTTAAATCTTCTAATGTGAATTGAATCCGCCATGTTCACCTGAGACTGTAGAACACCCCAATCTGTGAAACTTTGTTCCCAGTTGGAAATAGTAGCCGACTGGTGCAAAGGTGTGAAGTACACCAGTCTCAGGTCCATTTGTCCCACCGTGTGAATCCCATTTTAAGCCCAATGCCCATCTACCGATTTCAGAACATTCATGTACCTTAGTCGGCGACAAACGGACAGTAATTTGTCTCAGCCAAGGCATCCTAGCGGAGTCGGCCGTAGTCGGTAGATGTAGGACAGCTAGGCAAGGGTGAGCCCCCGATTAGTAGACCGATTTGCTTAGGACTAATATCCACCACCCCATCTTCTCAATGTCTGCTGGTCGAGCGAAGGGTTACGTAATTTGCCTGCGACAAGTTCACCGACTCCTATACGATTTGGGAACTAATCGCTCAACCCTGAATCGGTAGATGGGCATCAGGCTTTAGTCTCTGCTGCTACCCAAAGCCTGTTTCCTGGGTATCCACTAAAGACAGGGGAGACCAGCGAAGATCTCAGATTAAAAATAAGGCAACTGTCAAAAGTTATACAAGTCAAACAACTCACATATCAGTAGTTAGGAAATATAGGAATTGTTAATTGGGGTTAACAGACAATACATGATATTCTCGCACTTGCTCCTCTGCTCCTCTGAGAATATGGCCACTAGTATCCAAAACAAGTTGATATTGTGTACGAACCCCTGTTGCCCTGGAGACCCAGAGACATTTTCAGTGCCAGAGAAATGGTGTGTATTGTTATGTTCCAATTTCTCGATTAGGGAAACATAGTGCACTTTCCCTTGGCCTAAAACTAATTATGCTAGCTCCACGTAACACTCCACTGGAGGCGCCCCCTGGTTACCCCTATATTTATTACCCACCCAATACCGAATCTCTATACTAACCTATTAGCCTATGGAGCCTCCAGATCGCTATTGAGTAGAATAGATAAAAAAGAATACGGAAAGCTGTATTCTCCTAGAAGACTACACCTTTTTCAGCCACCTGACGGGCATTATAGGAACTATTTTATATAAACAATGCACGGCGCTTGCATCAAATTTATAATTATTTACAAGATTTTTTCCTAATGATTAGTCAAAAGCTGAGTAATAAATACAACATTACCATGATTTGGTTCTGTATGGCCGTATTCTCCTTGTAGTTGACGCTATGCAATACTCCTCGCTATCACTCGGAGTTTTACTACGCGTCAACTACGCGGAGAATACGACCACGCAGATCGAAATCATGGTAATAGAGGGAAACTATGTTCTGGTGAGCAAAAGTTCAAAGTTACGAGGTAAGGCTTGGAAAAATTACTGCCCAAGTCGTCAGCTGCGGGCAGTAATTTTTCCAAGCCTTACCGAGTAACTTTGACTTTTGCTTACCAGTACTTGGTTTCCCTATTCCTATATACCTTCAAATATCGATAAAAATGCTTAATTCTTTACCTGAAACACTTCCGAAGCAAATGGCCACCCTTATCGAGTAACCACAACAGCTATTGTTTCGTCCCGCTGCTGTATTGTATCACGTGATCAGAGCGGGACGAAAACGTCAGAGCGGGACGAAAACATAAGAGCGGGACGAAAACGTCAACCTCGACACATAACTTACTTTTAATGCACCCCCCAGCAGCGGTATGTAACTCTAGTTAGTTCAATAATGGGTATATAGGAATATTAGGAAACGTCCTTACTGTAGACGAAACGGTTCCTGTTCGAGGTCAGTCATCGATTTCATACTGCCTGACGCCATAGGCGGAAGGCAGTATAAAAACGGAGACTGACCGAGAATGAGAAGCATTTCGCCTACAGTGAGGACGTTTGCTTATTATTATATACCTTTAATTGGTGAAAAAACGCCATTTTAACGACATACAAAGTCGCAGTCACAGCGGGCACAAACATTTTTATTACTGCACCCCTAGCAGCGGGCAGTATTAAATAGACATTCGGACATAGGTATATAGGAATACTGTGTATGTATCACCAGGCAGTCTGCAGCTAGCTGTCACTGCAGTAACACCAGCAATAACGCTTGTAATGGGACGAATAGACAATAATCGATGGTTCTGTGGACAGGCGGCCGTAAACCACGAGTGGTTGACGCTTAGTAATACACGAGCGCTAGCGAGTGTATTACGACGTCAACCTCGAGTGGTTTACAGAGCCACCTGTCCACATAACCATCGTTTGTTGCATTTATGATCCATATTTTTGAATAAATTAAACCCAGTAATTGCCATATCAAAGGGCATAACAATAGGGACTATTTCTTTGCTCTATAGCACAAAGGGACTATTTTTCCCGTATACCACAGTTTTGAGCCCGCATACCACAGATGTGAATCCGTATACCACAGTTATGGTATCTGACAGCTTTTATACAATGGGTCGTGGTTTACTGAGTTCCCATACATTCTCAATGGGGGCTTTGTATACGATGGATAATAAAGTCTTGGAGTCACTCATTTAGATTACTATCTGTACACATAATAGTCACAGAACGTAGGTGTGGGACTTACCTCAAGAGCAGCCGGCCAACAGGGGAAACCTGTAACAGAAACATAACAGTGTAAGCATATTTAACAAATCAGTAACACAATTAACAACAACAACATTCGTGCATGCTGTGGCGATCTCCCATGCTATGGTCACACAGAAAACACTGAATACATTATGGAAAATACATCGAATGAGAATCAGTAGTCTTAAGCCTATAGGTTTTCAGATTTATCATTGCCTTTCTCTACCCTACAAATCCATATAAGGCAATTGTAAATCGGAGTAATAGGTAGTATTGCTATTTAAACGGCCTGCTCAGAATCGGGAACAGTCGGTGAATGTGCTTACACCGAAATCTTATGGTCGGGGAGAGTCGGTTATATCTAACATGGTAGTAATGCCCGACCCGTCGGAAAGAACAATAAAATCGGGTCGGTGAAGTGCGTTCATCGACCCGATTGATGCAGATTGTTACAGACCCGACGAATCCGTCGGGGAAAGGTAGAATCGGGCACAGTTGTCGGGTCGATGTCTTATAGGCTTAATACCTTGGTAGAGCAACCTGACTGAGATCAAAGGGTGCGGCAGCAGGCCCTGTCAGGCCACAGGGTGATATCCCATGTGTGAGGAATAATCAAAGGCATTAGTGTGTGTTGATGTATAGGTACAGGGGTGGGTGCAAAGGTGTATGACTGGTAGGGTTGGAAGGTGTAAGAATATTTGGTGTAAAGGTGAAAGGCTGTATGTGGGAGTACTACATGACTGTAAAAGGTATAAAGGTTTATCACTCCCCTGGTATTTTTGTCCCATAGAGTGGTATGTCGAGTGGGAAGTCTGCTCGACGGTTAGCAGGGATGCCAGTTGGGGTCAGGAAAAAAACCTACATGGGGTCTGAGTTTGTAGACGAGGCGTATCGAGATTTCTTTCCTACCACGGAACCGCTAGTCGAGTCCATTGGAACGAGAAAAAAAACCCACATCATAATGTTACATGAGGACTGAGGCCAGTCTAATATCAATTAAAACGCACATGGTGTAGAGGAACTCCCATCACTCTCCTAGCACATCCTTGGGCATGAACTGGCAGTATAGGATATCTAGATATCTGCTATGAGAGTGGTTCTAAATAGGGAACTATTCAAAGAAAACGATTTAAAAAAGATTACCAGCCATTATCAATTCTATATTCTGCAAAATATCTTCACAAGTTCATTAGGCATTCCTTTTCCTTTAATAACTCACATGACATATTTTAAGCCAATCAGATGTCAGCATTCTAGTTTGCCCTTGTCCATAGGAGCATTTCACACAGGAATCTCACCATCCTACAATTCCAGGTTGACATCCATCCATATGCCCTCTAACTGGATGTAGCTGAATTCAGAATTTTGAAATATGACAGAGCAAGTTTATCTAAGATTTAGATTTAAGGTAACCTGGACTCTATATTGATTCCAAAACGTATACAATTTCTTGACATTTTCATATACATTTTAGACTAAACTGAAAATCCTACATGAAGGCAAAATCCTACAAACTGGCATCCCTGGGGTAGGTTCATTGGGGTGTGGGAGCTTACTAAGTTGGTTCGTGGACGGGCATATTAGATGCCTAGCTTATTTCCACCTCAACCAATGATATGTAACCAACCATATTACCACCCAATCACAGAGATAACTGCAAGTCAAGCTGGGATTGTATTGGTGGGAAACATCCATCAGAAACTACTCGGGACTTGCACGGACGTCTTGGAGTAATCCATCCTGACATAATCATAAAACATTCGCCCACATGCCTGTACTCATAACGAGATATACACACGCTCGCGAGATTTGTCTGTCACGCGAGATCTCGCGTGAGCCCCCAGGCACACCTGGGACTCAACTGCCAATGCCTCCCCGTCTCCCTGCTGCAAACAAATTAACGTTTATTTGATCGCCAGATATATACCTTTTTAATAAGTGCGTGGTGAAGATGTCGCTAATCAAGTTAAATATTTTATGTATCATGCTAGACTTGCCTCAGTCTCAGATAAATTGAATATTTTATAAATTAAGCTAGAATTGCCTCAGTCTCAGATAAAATTAAATATTTTATATATTAAGATAGACTTGTCTCAATCTCAGACAAATTGAATATTTTATGTATTAAGCTAGACTGGCTTCAGTCTCAGGCAAATCAAACATTTTATGTATTAAGCTAAACTTGCCTCACTCTAAGAAAAATTTAGCATTTGATGTATTAAGCTAGACTTGCCTCAGTCTCAGATAATATTAAATATTTTAGCTACCAAGCCAGACTTGGGTCAGTCTCACAGTCCTGTGTCTATCCAACAATCCACCTAACCCTTCCTTATGTGTCCTTGGGGCGTCAGGAATATTACCATTAAACAGTTCCATTTATTACAGGGAATATCAGCAGCCCTTGCAGAAAATCCCTGTTTGTTTGTTGGTTTGATTTAACGTCCAGTTAACCATTGCAGGTTCTCACCAGACTTTCTCAAGGTTCTTTTACACCACAAGGGTGGCGATCGAATCTATGTGATGAATGTAGGTAGAAATCTCACCCCTACACATTTACGAAGGTGAGAGTTCTTCTACTTCATACACCACATAAACATCGTATGAGAAGGATTGGCCTTTGATATAGCAGTAAATCTATCACTGCGTGGGGTGAAGGAGAAAAGTGGCTGCAGTGGGACCCGATTCAACAAAGTCTGACAACCAAAAGTCCAGTGCTCTTTACCACTGAGAAAACCCTGAATTTATTTGCTGGGACAATAAGCTTTTCAATTTTGTAGATTTATTGCAGTCCATCTTTTTCCAGTGTTCTCAAATACTGTATAAAAAATCAAAGCGATTTGTTTCTTACAAAAAGCTGATTATATTTTTCTCTGAAATAGTCTCAAAATGACATGTTCATATTGTTACTATATTTCAAGTGGCAATAATAAAGAAAAACACCCAAAGACTTGCGCAAGTCTAGGATTAAGCCAGAGGAAATGTGATGTTGAATCTGCCTCTCATGTCATTATCACATATGGCACACTACACGTTTTTCACTGCAAATTCAGTAATTGACTTCTCCCCACTTGTTTTATCGCGCCGTTTTCCACACTGCGACACGCTTAAAGGTTTTCTACTCGTGACCCCAATTCTTGAGTTATGAAACTATTAAAGGCATATCGGACAATTAGGCTTAAATTAAAACCCATGTTATTCTCCTGAAAATTGAATATGATGATCTCTAAGTGTTGCCCCCAAATATAACTTAAAAGTCGGGGGTCACCGTCCTAATTTTTGAACTAGAGATTGATATCATGATGATATGATAGAATATAGAAGAATTTCCAGAATTCTAATCGCACATAATAAAACCCATGTCATTTTCTTAAGACTTTCACAGGATTAAGCTAATATGGAGTACTATAGATTTGACTTTTAAACACTATGGGTTACCATCCTTGTTTTGGAAAGAATTTAAGAAAACCATATTTTCACTACATTTTCTATATAATTCAGCCAAATGTAAATTGGCTTAATTTACCAATTGGGTTAGGTCAAGTTTCATAATATGTTATACTGCAATCCTTTAACATTAGAATAAGTCAAAATAACTGGTTTGAACTGATAATTGCCGGTATTTGAAAATCACCAGGTGGCGCCACAGTGTATTGTAGGATATACCTTTAAGAATAGGACACACACAGAGACTATGTTGGCATTTCCCGACTTCACAGGATGTTTTAATGGATGACCTTACAACATTTACCATACATTTCACGTCACTGAGTCGACTAAGGAAATGGGCCTTTCCCACTAAAGCATAGTAACCTTATAACCTTTACATACATTTTTAACTTACAGGAGGAATCCCATGTCAATTACGCGATAAAGAGGTTGGCGAAAGCAGGGCTTTCTGACAAAGTGCAGAAAGTTGTCACCAGAAAGTAGTCATCAGAATTGTTCATTACCTAGCTCATATAAAACGTGTAAATTCCGGTAATATCCGCTTGGAGAGTCTCCCGCAGATAGAGACAGAGTGCACCCTCACTGTCTCATTATTTATCCTACCCCTAATAAAAGACGCCACAGGCTTAACATGGGATTTGTTTATGTCACTGGGTGTGACATAAAGTGTTGTTCATGCCACTACTTTCTAATACTGAAAAAATGTAGAAACGGGGTAGGATAAAATCTAGACGCTACTCGTTTGAGTTTGAGTTTACTAATGTCACGCATTTTGTTGGCTCCATAATGTCACTCGTCTTCGACTCGTGAAATTATGGAGCCAACAAAATGCGTGACATAAATAAACTCAGACTCAAACTCGTGACGTCTCTTTATATTCCTTTATAATCCCCCATTTAGTTTTTCTTTCTAAATACTCCATGGGCGTTGGATATGAGTTCCCCATGTAAAGTCTATGGGGGAAAAATACCAGGGGTGAGATAAAGCTAAATATTGGCTGAAACTAGAAACTAGAATGTGTGCTACCATTACCGTTGACAACCCACAAAGGATATTTTAGCCGGAATTGCAGATTTATCCAACGGAAGAGTGGCTGTAGATGTATCGTGTAGATACAGTTTTTAGACAAAGCTCGCAACCTGCCACCCCTCTGGCGGTATGCCGGATGGACTCGCCCGTCTGATGGCCATTCACCACACTGCACCGCTAGAGCAACATACAGGAAACAGGTTTTGCGAAACAATAAACCGCAGCGGCGCAGTATGGCCATTCACTGTCACTCTCCCAGCAGATCTCTCCCGATGCTAGCGCAGGAAGTAGAGCGCAGGAAATCTGCTGGGAGAGTGATTCACTGTGTTTGTTTGAATACAGACGTCATTGTTGCTACCCGCGCGTCCATCTCGCTAGTGACTAAAACGTACAACAGGGGGCGCGGCAGATAAGGCGGGCGTCCTGTAATGAGTTCAGTGTTTGCCGTCTGATAAGATGGGGGCACTGCAATCGACGTCCACCAGCTCCTGTCCCGACGTTATCTCCCTCGAAAGGTGGCGCCACTAGCTCCTGCTGGGGGTCGCTGAACCCGGTACAACGCGAGGTGTGGCGGGCGGCGGGAATGAAAAAAACCTACCCAGAGAAACTATCTGTGCCGATCGCTGATTGGCTGATTGGTAGGAGATGCTCATTCGCTGCCGTCTGGGCGGAAGTCATTCTCCTAGCAGATTCTTCGTGGGCTTAAAGATTCCACCAGCACGCGCAACAAATTCTAATCAAGGCCGATTTGTTGACTCACCAGGTCAGGATGAATCATGTGTGAATATCTGGTTGAATTGCAGCAGTGGAATAGCCCGCTTTGAGCGATAATATGGGATACACACATAAGGATAAGTGCATGACCAGATCTTACAAGATTTATTCTGATTCATCAAGATGCAGCAAGGTGCTACAAGACACAGCCCGAATTTGCGAGACGAAAGACATTGTGCTGGTAGAATCAGCCCTTAATTGTATCTACCCCAGGCCATGACGTCACAGACCGGAACAAGAAGTGAGACGTTGTCATGGTAGAAAACAGTAGTACTGATGAATCGAAAGGCAATTGATATATGTGTTTAGAATACAAGGCTGAAGGTCTGTCTCCAGGAAGATGCTACCTTGAAGTGAGACCGCAAACGTTGTCAACCATCACCGTAACCATGGCGTGCTTACAACTGTGACATCACAGAAAGTATGACAACAGTTATAACTACAACAACCCCACTGTATCCCAGATACCGGGATATGGCAGCAACCGTCAACAACTTGATGTTTACTGTGTTAGTTCTCAAAGGGCCATGTTTTCACAAGGGAATTCTTTTTTGTGGGGAGTGTACAAGGTTTCGTTGCATAACAGCTAATTGGGCATCATAAAAAATATAAGAAATATGCATCTGAGCCCGCTGAAAGAATATTGATATGTGTTTATTCCACCAGCATCTTTTTACCAATAGGATCAGGCAGTGCCTCACGGTACCTTGCTAGATCTTACTGGATCGTACTACATCTTGTACAATCTGTTTGTCTCATTACCCCTGTATGCGGAACCCCTATTATCGCTCACATGGGGCTGTTCCACCAGAGCGATTCATCCTGACCGTGCGCGTCAACAAATCTCCCTGGATCAGCTTAGGTCACGTGTCCTGGTGGAACTCCGCGTTTATATGTGTACAGTAGAACCCTGCTTAAGCAGATACCCTCCATTCCGGGCCAAGGTGTGCCCTTACGCGAGGTGTCCGCTTACATAGTGATTAAATAAACAACTAATAGAGGGATCCGTTCTGAGCAAAAGTGAGTGGGGTGTCTGCTTACGCGGGGTGTCTGTTGGGCTGGTTCTACTATATTTCTCTTTTACAAACAGAACAGAAAATGCTCCCCAAAAAATCTCAGATTTTGAAAAACACAAAAATTGGCATCTGGGACCATGTTGCCCGTATAAACGTACCCTGATGATTCATAATCTCTGCTGGGAGAGTGAGTGGAAGTGCGCAGCCCGCACGGCGATCACAGCGCTCGCTGTGGCGGACGGGACGCTGGTGAACTACGCAGTGACGCGTGAAGTCGGCGGAGATTACGCCGGGCCCGAGCTACGAGACCCGGCCACCTACTGACCCCAACCCACACGGCTAGACATGCGCAGGTCTCTCAATACGGGCTTTATTTTATGAGCAAAAGATCGGTTTGGTTTGTTTCCTTATTTAACATCCCAGGGGACCCTGAGGGTATATAGGGACTAACTAATGGTTCAGCTTTTCTCACTGGTTTTACACCACAAGGGTGGTGATCGAATCTATGAGATGAATAGGTAATTTTCATATCATAGATCTCATTTCCACCCCCATAAGAAATGTCGATTCAGGGACTGAAGCCAATAGAAAATGGTGATAAAGGGACTGAAGCCAATAAAATATGGCGATAAAGGGACTGAAGCCAATAGAAAATGCCAATACAGGGACTGAAGCCAATAGAAATTGGCAATACAGGGACTGAAGCCAATAGAAAATGCCAATACAGGGAATGAAGCCAATAGAAAATGGTGATACAGGGACTGAAGCCAGTAGAAAATGGTGATACAGGGACTGAAGCCAATAGAATATGGCGATACAGGGACTGAAGCCAGTAGAAAATGGTGATACAGGGACTGAAGCCAATAGAAAATGGCCATACAGGGACTGAAGCCAGTAGAAAATGGTGATACAGGGACTGAAGCCAATAGAAAATGGTGATACAGGGACTGAAGCCAATAGAAAATGGCCATACAGGGAGTGAAGCCAATAGAAAATGGCCATACAGGGACTGAAGCCAGTAGAAAATGGCGAAAGAGGGATTGAAGCCAATAGGAAATGGTGATACAGGGACTCAAGCCAATAGAAAATAGCGAAAGAGGGACTCAAGCCAGTAGAAAATGGTGATACAGGGACTGAAGCCAATACAAAATGGCCATACAGGGACTCAAGCCAGTAGAAAATGGTGATGCAGGATTTGAAGCCAGTATAAAATGGCGAAAGAGGGACTCAAGCCAATAGAAATTGGCAATACAGGGACTGAAGCCAGTCTACCCCACAGTTTACGCTGTCCCGCCAAGGACAGTCAAGGTCACGAGGTCACGAGGTCACGAGGGACATCACGAGGCGCCCCGACCTCACGGGTAATAATCACTGTTTACCAGGGCCAGTTGGTATGGGAAGTAGGCCTAATGCGTTCTGTACCAACAGCTAATTTCCCTTATATAGCCCAGGACTTGCGCAGCCCCTCCGCCTCCATTGGCTGTGATTTAATAGCATAATGTGTGTCATGAATATTCATATCGGGGTGCTATGAGCGAGAACACATACTGCCTATCTGATTTGCTTGGGTCTTGTTTTCTTGGTTGGTGTTTTTCTATATTGAAGAACAACCGTCATTGATCACAATCATTTTCAGGTTTTCATAAACCCCGTAGAACCCCGCTTAAGAGAACATCCTCTTAGCATATTGTCCGCTTACGCAGGGTTTTTTCCCTTACACAGAACTTTCAGTCAGTTGATGATAATATAGAATATTAAAAAAAGGGGAAAATAGAATATTATACCTTTATAGCCTAATGTCTCTCTCCCCCCCCCCACCTCGGGGCTGAGCAATAACCCTATCTTATTCTCTTACTTGTTGGCTATACTATGTTTGTTTGGGTAGTTTAACGTCCAATTTGTTCAATCAGACTTTTACTTTTTACATTTGATCGAATCTATGAGATGAATGTAGGAAGAAATCCCACCCCTACACATTTACGGAGGTGAGAGTTCTTTTACTTCCCACACCACATAGACATGGTATGAGAAGGATTGGCCTTTGATATAGCAGTAAATCTATCACTGCGGGGGGGGGGGGGGGGATGAAGGAGAAAAGTGGCTGCAGTGGGACCCGAATCAACAAAGTCCCGTGCTCTTTACCACTGAGCTAACCTTACGCAGGGTTTCACTGTAGATGTGAGTTTACTTTGTCCGCAATATTTCTGAATTAAAAAAAACTTTGAAACTTTAATGTCAATTTTCTTTTTACGTCATGTCAGAATAAACAAAGCCACATCTCCATAAGAAGGCAAAAGTCTAAACAGATGGATTCAACTAAAAATAACTAATCAAATGAAGACTTGCCAAGCCTTATTCAATTACCTATCACACTAAAAGAATAAATCATCAAATTGCACGACTTTTGACTTGTTAAAGTTCAGAACATGATACGATAATTACCTCTGAAAGTGAAATCTAAACACTCAAATGAAATGGACCCCATTCGAGAGTTACAATACCTCCTGACCGGGGTTCTACTTTGAGTCTGGACTTTCAACAGTAACTTCATCGCAAGTTACTTCATCGCCTATTAAAGCTGGACTACTCAGATTGCAGACGAAATATCCAGCTGCTGAGTTTATACATATTTAGTAGAAACCGAACGAGAGTTAGACTTGACAATGTTTATGCCACGATGGGCAGGTTGTGTATTACTACACAAGGCGTTAGCCGAGTGTAGTGAGTAGCAGACCTGACGAGAGTGGCATAAACATTGACAAGTCTAACTCGAGTTCGGTTTCGTATTTATCCTACCTCGTCTATGCTTTTGTATTGTAAATACCATCCACACTTGTTGTTTGTTGTACATCATATTGCTTGGAAGAGCGATCTATATTGTATCGAAGGCAATAAAACCATATAAAAAAAGTATTACTAAAAGATAAATATTGAGTCAATGACCAACAGAACTTTTTTTCATAGTAGATGACATCCTGCTCTCTGATTGGTCAATATTGTTATTTCTCTAGTGGCATAAAAAACACTTTATGTCACGGCCTGCCACATAAAATTTCCCTATGTTAAGTCTATGGCGGTTTTTTATTAGGGGTAGGATAATGCACAAGCCTCTTTGGTTTACAGCCACCTGTCTACAAAACCATCGGATATTGGCTGTAGGATCAATTTTGTGAAAGTTCCATGTTTATTGAGCTATTATCTTCAATTGTATTACGTAAAACAATCATAGTTCACTAGTTTATATCTATCTATATCATGGACCTGTATGTTATAGGTCTGTGTCTATATTGAGGTCGTTACGAGGCGAGTTCCTTTTGGGGTGACTTTTTTTTCAATATATCTTTATTGTATCTCTCAATACAGTGAGTTATTCTGATACAAGCTTCTGGCTCACACAAGCATTATTCAGGGTAATAGCGTTTCAGAGAAAAGAAAAAAGTCAAAGTTGGACTCCTCAGATTACAGACGCAATATCCACCTACTGAGTTAATAATACAGTGAGTTTATCGTAAACCCAGATGAGTTTTAATCTGGGCTCCCGTATGCGACGACTGTAGTTTGGCGTAGTGATATCCGGAGCCAAAACTCCAGGAGTCGCATATGGGAGCCCAGATTAAAACGAATGAGGTTTTGATTTTATCCTACCCCCTGTGAACAAAATTTTTATGTGAGGATAATAACAAAAAACACGATAAAAACTTTCTGAAGTCCTCCATAGAGCTCTCCT
Organism: Alentia gelatinosa; assembly: GCA_950022655.1. Classification (NCBI taxonomy): domain Eukaryota; kingdom Metazoa; phylum Annelida; class Polychaeta; order Phyllodocida; family Polynoidae; genus Alentia; species Alentia gelatinosa. The sequence goes on along the minus strand of OX465581.1, from coordinate 119,696,700 downwards.
TGCTGCTCTGAAGGCGCTTGGAACTACTTTCAGCTGCTGATCTCTGATTGGTCCATTTTTTGTACGCTCCTAGAAGCGATTTTTATCCGTATGCGACATACGGTGTATACGGAACTTCAATGTTAAGCCTATGGGATTTTATATTAGGGGTAGGATAAATTCTGATACAAGCTTCTGGCTCACACAAGCATTATACAGGGTAATAGCGTTTCAGAGAAAAGAAAAAAGTCAAAGCTGTACTCCTCAGATTACAGACGCAATATCCACCTACTGAGTTTATATTTACTGCACAGGCCTGTCGTGGTTCACGGCCACTTGTCTGCTTATCTCTCCCCTGGTATTTTTCTCAATAGACTTAATATTGGGAATTTGTATCCAATGCTCGTTGAGTATTTAGAAAAATACTGGATTACTTGTGCCTTGTGAATTACTACACAATTAAAACTCGATGGGATCAACGAGTATCTCTATACTTGTTGATGGGATATGAGCTCCGACCCTAAAGTATTAGAGGGAAACTATGTTCCGGTGAAAGGAAGTCAAAGTTACGAGGTAAGGCTTGGAAAAATTACTGCCCAAGGCCTTGGCCGCGGGCAGTAATTTTTCCAAGCCTTACCGAGTAATTTTGACTTCCTTTCACTGGTACTTGGTTTCCCTATTCCTATATACCTTCAAATGTGGTTTAATAAGAGACAATCTGATTGGTCTAAATGTCAACCTTGGGTAGTATACGGCAACCTTGGGTAGTATACCAACCTTGGGTAGTATCAGATAGTTACTCCACCCCCCAGAGCGTGGTGTAAGCATAGAGTGTACAGCCATAGGTATATAGGAATATAGGTTTCCTCTATTAAAAAAACATCGATTATTGGCTATCGGATAAATTCATGCAAAAAAGAAGTTTTTGTTTTGAAATAAAGTGTGTGACAAGTGTGGTTTGAAGTACATAAGTTCTATACTCAGAGAGTGATACAAAATACATACATACACACATATATATGTAATATACATGTATGTACAACCACGAGAGGTGGACGCGTAGTAATACACGAGCGTTGGCGAGTAAAATCTTGATGTCCAACTTCTATTTTTCTTTTCACTTGAAATATCAAATATGATGTTGTACCTACATTTTGTTTATCGAGCTTCCCAATTGTATTACCGAAACAGATTTTCTATAAAACAATTATAGTTCACATCTTCATCTCTATCTATATCATGGACCTGTATGTTGTATACGGCATTTAGCCTATGATCCATGGGCGCCGTCATGACGCCCCCCGAGTAGGTGTTCTTCACTAATGGAGGTGAAAAAGTAGCTGTTCTTCACTAAAGGAGGTGGAAAAGAAGTGAGTGATAATTGGGAAATGTCACAACTTTAGCCTTGCTCACATATTTATATAAAGTGTTCCATATGGAAAATATCATGTCTTGGGTTTATTCATTATGTCATCCTGCTTTGGGATGGGTGTAGAGAGTCAAAGGAACCATGGTAAAACATTGAAAGGCAGTTGAATTTTGTAAGAATAAAGAGCCAGAATACAGGTTTGTCCCCCGACCACCTAGTGACTGCTTCGGGAACTAACAATGGCTCTGTCCCCGATAGAGCTTTGTGTCTATATTGATCTATAAGATCTTTTTGGGGCGAGTTCTAAAAACGGGGCGACTTCATTTCAGGGCAATTTCCTGTATGATTGTATAAAGGTCCATATCGGAGCAGCGCAAGTTCGTTTCGTGACAAAATCCCAAAACGGGGGCAAGTTCACAAAACGAGGCAAATTCGTTTCAGGGAGAAATGTACGTTTCAGGGAAGAATTTTAAAAAACGGGGAAAGTTCATTTGTAGTTCCCAAAACAGGGCGAGTTCCTAAATGGGGCGAGTTCATTTTAGGGTGAGCTCACAAAAAGGGGCAAGTTCATTTCAGGGACAGAAAATCCCGGGATGAGTTTGTTTCAGGGCGAATTCTCCAGTACTCATAAAGACTCCGCCCGTGGCCGTCGTTTGTCCGCGGCGCCCGGCGATTTAGCGCCCGACAAAGCTGCTAGACCTGCCAGAGGCGCGGCTTAGACGTAAGCCACTTGGCTGTGACGGTCTCTGCTACAAGGCGGGATAATCCGCACCCAAATCGCCGACTCCCGGGGACGAGCTTCCTCATCAGTCCGCTGAGGGGCGCTGCGAGGCGCCGCGGCCGTTAAATGGACGCCAGGGAGAGGGGCGGGGAGAGGGGCGGGGAGAGGGGCGGGGAGAGGGGCGGGGAGAGGGACGGGGAGAGGGGCGGGGAGAGGGGCGGGGAGAGGGACGGGGAGAGGGAAGGGGAGAGGGAAGGGGAGAGGAACGGGGAGAGGGGCGGTGAGAGGGGAGGGGAGAGGGACGGGGAGAGGGGCGGGGAGAGGGGCGGGGAGAGGGGCGGGGAGAGGGGCGGGGAGAGGGGCGGGGAGAGGGACGGGGAGAGGGGCGGGGCGAGGGGCGGGGAGAGGGGTAGAGAGAGGGACGGGGAGAGGGACGGGGAGAGGGAAGGAGAGAGGGACGGGGAGAGGGAAGGAGAGAGGGACGGGGAGAGGGGCGGGGAGAGGGGCGGGGAGAGGGAAGGAGAGAGGGAAGGAGAGAGGGACGGGGAGAGGGGCGGGGAGAGGGGCGGGGAGAGGGAAGGAGAGAGGGACGGGGAGAGGGGCGGGGAGAGGGACGGAGAGAGGGGCGGGGAGAGGGGCGGTGAGAGGGGAGGGGAGAGGGGCGGGGAGAGGGGCGGGGAGAGGAGCGGGGAGAGAGACGGGGAGAGGGACGGGGAGAGGGGCGGGGAGAGGGACGGGGAGAGGGAAGGGGAGAGGGAAGGGGAGAGGAACGGGGAGAGGGGCGGGGAGAGGGGCAGGGAGAGGGGAGGGTTGAGGGGAGAGGGACGGGAAAGGGAGGGTAGAGGGGAGAGGGACGGGGAGAGGGGCGGGTAGAGGGACGGGTAGAGGGGCGGGGAGAGGGGCGGGGAGAGGGGCGGGTAGAGGGGCGGGGAGAGGGGCGGGGAGAGGGGCGGGGAGAGGGGCGGGGAGAGGGGCGGGGAGAGGGGCGGGGAGAGGGGCGGGGAGAGGGGCGGGGAGGGGGGCGGGGAGAGGGGCGGGGAGAGGAGCGGGGCGAGGGGCGGGGAGAGGGGCGGGGAGAGGGGCGGGGAGAGGGACGGGGTAAGGGACGGGGAGAGGGGCGGGGAGAGGGCATGGAAAATTGATATAGAAAATACACTTTATAATCTGTGTTGTTCAAATATATATTAATATCAATCTGGAATGTGGAAAGATAGCAGTTCCGACTCTAGCATTAGTACTTTTATTTAACGACCTGACCATGCTGTACTTGCTACAAAACGAGATGATAATCTAAGCTTTGTAAGGGCCGAGGCGTTTACGCCGAGTTCCGTACAAAATACAGATTATCATCGAGTTTTGTAGCTTGTACAAGCATGGTAGGTCGTTTAATATTTGTTATATGCCTGAAAATAATCAAAAGATAACCTTAATTTGGCATATCCACTAATATTCTAGTTGTCGCGTACGGAACAGTGTTCTGTACGGTATTTATTTACGTTATATGGTGAAACGGTGCGTATTTACAGTATATACGTTATGGGTACGTAGTAGATCAAGCCACAATCTCTTTCTCAACACTGCTTAGTTTCATACCAACTCCAATGAGGTCTCTTTTATAATCACATCTTTCCTATATCACAAAAATCTACCTCGGCAAATTGAAAATGCCCAAGACGTATCGAAAAAAGAACCCAGAAAATCCTCTAACCCTGCTCATCTCTCCATTCTTTATCTCTAATAAAATAGCAATTTAATAAAAACAGAGGAAGACCAAAGATAATTGGAAAACTGGTATCTCTAGACAGAGATTGATGTTCAAATGCTGATCTTGATAGATTTTCCTGGATTTAGATGGGACAGGGCCATCTCCATATAGGGCACATAGCTATTGTGTTATGGTGGCGGCCATCTCCATACAGGGCACATAGCTATAGTGTTATGAAGGCAGCCATCTCTATATAGGGCACATAGCTATTGTGTTATGGAAGCGCCCATCTATATATAAGGCACATAGCTATTGTGCTATGGAGGCAGCCATCTATATATGGGACACATAGCTATTGTGTTATGGAAGCAGCCATCTCCATATAGGGCACATAGCTATTGTGCTATGGAAGCAGCCATCTCTATAAAGGGAACATAGCTATTGTGTCACAGAAGCAGCCATCTCCATATAGTTTTTAGGGAATACTAGGATAGTGTACAAAGATTTCGGAGCAGTTAGTTTACGCCAAGTTTACGCAGTTAGTTTACGAAACCCGTACTAACCTACCCGATAGCCTCCAAAATCTCAGCTGCCACCTGTGCCAGAGGCTGGGGCCTGTTTAATAATTTAGACTTGAACATGAAGACTCTTTTCTGTATGCCAACGAGGCCCATGGACGATGTGGGCAAACCTTATTCAACACTTATGGACGACCTTTGGTCAGGTAAAACAGTATTAGCAGAACGAGCTTGAATATTAATAAACAATAACCCTCCTGCAATGTCTGCTTGTACCCTGCCCTTTCACTGGCATGAGTTATTCATCGACCCCCAGGCCAACAATGCACCGCTAGGCAGCGCTGAACGGTAACTCACGTATATAACTTCTGATAAATAATCAAGTCGTAATATAATCCACAGAAAACCAGACAAGCTGATTAAATTAAAAGTGAATTTATTTATTTGGGGTAATTTTGCTTCGAGATAGGGAGGAATTTGAATTAACAATTTGCAACGTTTCGTCTACATTTAGTAGACTTCTTCAGTCTGATGAATAATTTTATCACTTCAAAATCACGTTATAAAATCAAATTATAATAATCATATTGTAATACATTTAGACGGTCTTTAGTCCCTATGTCCTATACCTACCCCTCCACCTACCCAACGCCTCCTCACCATGGTATAGGATTTCTCCGTGAGTCAGGGGTAGGTTTATCCAAATTTTGTTGAATCATTTCATGAATGTTCATATTCCAAGACTATAACAAGACTATAACAAGACTATAACAACTCGTGAGATTTTCCCTCTCGGGAGTGTACTACTTCCCGGGTTTTTTTCTACCTATTTTTTTATTCCATGTGGAGTCCCCACTGCACCCACATCAGTGTTCGCTTGGAAATGTCGTGCTGTACTGTGCACCTTTCATAAGGTCAGCATCATTCCTACCCTTAAAAGCTAAATGTTATGTGACGATACGTGTTATCATCCATCACATGCAAAGCACCCATTGAGAATGTATGGAGACTCAGCAAACCCTTTGTTTAAAAACTGCCAGATACCTTTTTTTATTGGGATGTGACAGATCTACACTTGGTAGATCTTCTACGGCAGTTACTATGGTATACGGATTCAAATACGTGGAATACGGCCTCAAAGCCGTTGTATACGGGAAAATAGTCCCTTTGTACTAAAGAGCAAAGATATAGTTCTTCTTGATATACCCTTTAATGTGACAATTTCTGGCTTTGATTTATTGGAGAAGATGGATAATAAATGCAACAAATGATGGTTTTGTGGACAGGCGGCTCTGTAAACCACTCGAGGTTGATGTTGTAATACACTATCTGACGCTCATGTATTATTAATATGCGTCGCCCTCTCGTGAATTACTGCCGCATAGTATGCAGGGTAGAAATATGAGGAAACGTCCTTACAGTGGGCAAAATGATTCAAATTCTGGGCCAGTCTGCGATTTTATACTGCCTGACACCATAGCCGAGAACCGTTTCGTTCACAGTAAGGACGTTTGCTTATTATCATCATTCATATACCTCAAATTGATGGAAAAAGCCATTCTAATGACTTATTAAGTCACTGTCACAGCGGCCACGAACATTATTATTTCTGCACCCCTGGCAGCGGGCAGTATTTAATAGACATTCGCACACATTTATATAATAATATCAGGTCGTGATATGGCACATATTTATGATATTTGATGGACGATATGTCTCATGTTCAGGGATAATAAAAAAAACCAGTAACCGGCGCGATGCCATTTGGTCGGATGGTGAATTCAGACATGACAATGTAACGAGAGCTGCCGACTTGGAGATCTAACAAATCATCCATCTTTATCGACAGGGAATACATCAAAGCTTCTGGCGTAAGGTATACATTGAGTTACCATGCAGATGGGATCCTTTTTTTTTTCTTCTTTTTTTTTTAAATTTGATTTTTATTCTCGAGGTCATGTAGGCTCAGATAGTGCCTATTTCCACAGTGCTCCAGGCTGGAAATTTACAAGCACTACTCTTCGCCTATACATTGCAACATAGTGCAAAGATACAGAAAATGTCAAATAGCTTCGTGATCAATTAAGTCCCTTGCAACGGTTATCGGTTGTGGCACCGCTACCAAGGACAAAGGCATAACAAACGTCCGGTTTTGTCACCGATTTGCTTCTAAATAAAGAACACAATTCTCAAAAACGATTTCATTTATGTAATATGATCATTTGACAAAGAATTCTTCAACTGACATAAGTGGGAGACCTATATCTACTTCCAAAACACCACACTGTACAATAGCTCACGAGGTTCAGATGGGCTTGTTACCTTAAGCATTATATTATTCAAATCACTACCATAATGTACTAACTATATCTTACTTTAGAGACTACACTGAGCTTGTGTGCTCAGTGTTTTACAAATTGTTCCTTTAGTAATATGGGGAGACATAGTTAATGTGGCTGAAAGGAATCTGTTCCGTGTTGTTTTGTGTCGGAAATAACCACCGAGTTCGGAGGACCAGGGAAATATTTCTGAATAAAACAACAACGAGCAGATGAAATCCAGCTACCCTCACCGTATCTCCTTTTTATTATATACCTGCAAATAATTAAAATTCATTTTTCCATCATCTCAACAAGCCACTTATTGTTATTATACATCTAAAAACAAATAAAAAGCCATTTTATATCCGTGGGAAGTACACTACCGACACAATGTGCCAGAACATTCACTATGTCATATTTATCTCATCCCTAATATTTTTGTCCCAAAGGCTTAAAGTTGGGAATTCGTTCTCCATGCCCCTAGGAGTATTGAAGTCCGTTCTCCATTGTCTATATCCTGTGTGTTATCCATTCTTTTAGTGTGTACAGGGGTGAGATAAATACAGAAAGCAACTCGTTTTGATCAAAGATGTTCTCCAACTCGTTTGAATGCTATATGATATTCACTCGGTTGTCACGTCATTCATATCACACCGCATCAAACTCGTGGAAGACGACGACTTTGACCAAAACTTGTTGGTTTTTCTTTAATACTTCACCCCTAGCAGTGGGTAATATTTCCTAGTTAGTTTGCTTGTTTGGGTAGTTTAACGTCCAATTTCATTATTCAATTTGTTCAATTAGACCTAGTATTCCACTGACGTTCGGCAATAGGTGTATAGTAAAAACCTGTCCACTGCTACAAATTCCCAATCTCAATATAACGTCTATAAAACCTCTACTAATAAAGTCTGTCCCCTCCTAATCGTAATCCAAGTACTTTGCTATCAGCTATCAGCTAAGATCATGTCAGCAATTTCTTACTCAGGAGTTTTCTGAACACTTCCCTGTCATACCTCACATGTGCGCACGCGCGGAAGTCGTGTTGGGTCGCACACAGAGGGCGCCACTAGCGGCGCGTGAGAGACGCTGCTGAGACGCAGCTGAGACGCGGCGTCTCGGGGACGCGGCGTTCGTGCCCGGATGTCATGAGAATATTCCCGGCGAGCCACGTGACCGACGTCTGACAAATCACCGCCTCCCATGACGACCACGTGATCAGCCGCCAGACGGCGCGCGTGTCGTCTGCGGCCGGCGGCGTTCGTGTCGGGAGAGACGCTCGGAGAAGGAGACGGCCCAGAGGGTAAAGAGAGCACCAATCAGGGGTGCCGCTGTCCACCAGTCAGCGAGTTGGGGATAGGTGGAAGGGTGGATGGTCAAACAGAGTTAAGAATGGACGGACGGAGAGAGAAACAGAAAAGCAGGGACAGAAACTAGGACAGAGAGAGGGACGGACAGAAGAAACAACAAGACGGAGACGGATAGACGCTCGGGCAGGGAGACAGCCCAGAGGATAGAGAGTACATCAATCACAGGGTGCCGCTGCCCACCAGTCAGTGAGTTGGGAATAGATGGGCGGATGGCTGGACAGAAGAAAGAAAGGAAGGATGGAGAGAGAAACAGAAAAGCAAGGACAGAAAGTGCCGCTGTCCACCAGTAAGGAAGGATAGATGGATGGACAGACAGAGAAGTAAGAACAGAGAGACTGCAAGATAAGCAGAAAAGCAAGGACAGACAGAGCGATGGACAGAAGATACAACTAGACGAACAGACAGAAGTGAGGACAGACAGAAGTTTGAAAAGACAGACGGAGAGAGAAGCAGAAAAGCAAGGACAGACAGGAGAAACAAATAGATGGACAGACAGACAGAAGCAAGGAATGCAGGATGGACAGAAGAGATATTCAGACAGATAGAGAGAGATGCAGAAGGACAGGACAGATGGATGGACAGAAGAAACAACCCGACAGCAGAGAGACAGAAGCAAGGACAGAGAGATAGACTGACAGAAAAAAGAACAGATAGAGGGATGGGCAGAAGAAATAAGCAGACAGACGGAAAGAGAAGCAAGAACAGAGAGAGGGATGGATGGCAACCAGACGAACAGAGAGACGGAAGTAAGGACAAATGGATGGACAGACAGAAGCAAGGATGGATGGACACAGACAGAAGCAAGGATGGATGGCTCTATAGACAGATGGATGGACAAACAAATTGTTTTTGTTTGTTGGTTTGATTAAACATCCAGTTAACCATTGCAGGTTCTCACCAGACCTTCTCAAGGTTCTTTTACACCACAAGGGTGGTGATCGAATCTATGAAATGAATTTAGGTAGAAACCTCATCCCTACACATATACCGAGGTGAGAACGAATCTATGAGATGAATTCAAGAAATCACACCTCTACACATTTACCAATGGAGTCTTTTTTAACTTCCCACACCACATAGACATGATATGAGAAGGATTGGCCTTTGATATGATAGAGGAAAAGGTAGATAATAGATACAAATACAGACTGGTTTCACATACAAGGGGTCGTATGCTCTTCAGAGTTGACTCTGTGCAATATCCTCACATGAGCTCGGATATTTCTACGCGTCGACTTCTCGGAGCATACGACCGCTTGTATCTGAAACCAGTCAATATTGTGTATATATCTTTAGGCATAAAGAGCAAATATGTGATTAATCAGATTAAAACAAAAACGTGATTCAGTGGTACGATGTTAGAGAGTCCAGATTTAGACTGGTCCACAATAATGGAAACCATATTTGTTAATACACCTATAGTATGCATGTTGCTAAATAATCCTTCTGGGTCTTCTTGAAGTCCATGATACTATCTATGTTCTTTATACCAAAGGCAAAGGCTTCCATAATATAGCACCATGATAATTCAAACTTTTCTTGTACATTTCACAATTTGGTTTTTCCGTTATAAAAATTGGTGAGGAATATCAAATGAATATCGCAATGTCATTAGTCCTTTTCCTTAAAATATATAATGAGTCAACATAAACTGACGTTTGTCTGTGGGCGGTAACCTACACCTTCATCAACAGATACTTAAAGTCAGCGTCTTCTGTTATTGGTCTACGTAGTTTTGCTACAGTCAGCATATTCGTCTTCCTTATCATATTGCTGACCACAACCTTATACGGGATTCACACGGTGGGATCCATGTACCTAACAAAGTGTTTGTCTCAGACAAATCCTGTTGAGATTTGGTACTGGAACACAATCTCCTCGTGTGAATGACAGGGTTCCAATTTCCTGAGACAACTTTTTTCCCTTGCAATTGTCGGCGACAATCACCCTTAACAAGGAACAGAATCTCATGAGATTTTGACTTTAAACAGGTTTAAAATCTATAGGGACATTTTGGTGAGACAAATGGACCTGCTGCGACCATGTACCTGCCCTAGCCAATAGGAGGCCAGCAAGCATGATTACATGTTTGTAACACCCTTCACATCAAGGGTAATTGAGTCCCAAGTTGAGTGGTCACTGTGAATATGTCTGAGACTATGTACCAGGTATGTCCTCCCATGTGAATCAAATTCACCATTTTTCCTTGAGACTGATAACAGTACTTAGCCATGAGAATTATTTACCAAACGAGAATTGTCGGAGACTAGAGAAAAGGTGTGAAGTACACCAGTCTCAGGTACATGAGTCTCTTCGTGTGAATCCCACTCCAGCTGAAACAAAGACTCCCACGAAGTATGATTCTAAAGAGGGAAACAACATAGGAAATATGACCCAACCACCTGAGCTGCTTCACCTTCAGCCTTGATTCATCCTACCCGGCAGCACTGACATCCTATACAGCTCTTATTTATACGCCCTCCAGAGGTTATTAACTCCATTATCGCCCATGGTAAATACAAGTTCCGCTCGCGACTGACTGGGCACACCACGACCGCATGAACCACAGTTTCCTTATTTATAATTGGAGAAACTAAATATAATTTCGGATTTATAAGTAGAAATAGCGGAAACTTCCATATCTGGCATCAGAATTTCAATTTGAAGATTTCTGAAAACGGTTAAACTGGATAATTGTGGGTTACGGTTCAAGGGTCTATCACCATACATTGTCGGCAACCAGCGAACACCGGTAACTTGTAAACAGACTGAATTATGGGATATCTCAATAGGGTCTATGCTTTTTTTTGTTATGTATGGGAACTCTTCCGGAGGAAAATCGGCACCCCGATTTCTCCGACAATATTTTGTTGTATTGGTCAAGTAAGTTCGTGAACAGTATAATTTTATTTATCTATGGTTGGATTATATCAACAAAAATGTGATTAATAATAGTAATGTGAATAATGATGATAATGGTAATGGCTATAAAGATATAATAAAAGTTTTATGCATCTACAGACACAGTGTGAAGGATTGTGACAATCTTTTGTATCATGAAAATATGAATTCTAAGACTAAAACTATATAGGTTATAAACTTAATTGCATCACAATTTTAGCATCCCCCCAGTTGCACTAGGGCTACGAAGAAAGTAGTCCCTAGCGCGAGAAAGAATTCTAAGCTTTAGTTACTTACTTGAAACTACTGTCATACTGATTGTCAGTCACTGCCACTTATTGGGCAATACTACGAGAGATTTCTCATAATTCTTGAAACTGCATTTACTCGGTACATGTACTTCTTTCAGCTGGATTGATTGTACATTCCATAGCATACTGCCCCTATACCAAGGGATTTATGGCTCAAACACCAACAACTTATTATATACATTGCCTAAAGGTTAGAATCGTCACATATGGATTTCCAGTGTGCCGCCAGAAAACTATCCCTTCACTATCTGCATGCTATTCACTTTGATAGTGGGAAAGGAGCAGGGTGCCAGTGTCACAGGGTCTTCGAGGCATGCCCAGCTGACCACGACCAATCATTCGAGACCGAAATACCTCAAGACCCACCGGTGTTTGATATGTTTAGACTCAACCAGTTACGGAATTGGCAAATTGAATGGGTGCATGTGGGTTAGTGTTTATCAATATTTAAGTCTGTTCGCTAAGACAGTATTAGCCGTCCATATGGTCGTCCATAAGCGTTGAATAAAGTTGACCCACATTGTCCCTGGGTCTCTATTGGATACAAAAAGGGTCTACATGTGCGATCCTAGATTATCAAATGGGCCCCTGGATTCGCAACCAACTAGTCAATTGTATGATCTTTCCCATCAAAAGAGTCTGCTACATTGTTTAACTGTTCTTAATGTTTTGTGGTCTAAATCCCAATATAGGTATCATATGGTTGCAGCTGTTCTGTCATTTATCCTACCCCTAATAAAAAACGCCATAGGCTTAACATGGCATTTGTTTATTTCACGGGTGTGACATAAAGTGTTGTTTATGCCACTACTTTCTGATATTGAAAAAATATGGAAACGGGGTAGGATACAATCTAGACGCCACTCGTTTGAGTTTGAGCTTATTTATGCCACTAATTTTGTTGGCTCCGTAATGTCACTCGTCTTCGACTCGTGAAATTATGGAGCCAACAAAATGCGTGGCATAAATAATCTCAAGCTCAAACTCGTGACGTCTCTTGATATTATATCACCCCTGGTCGTACATAAGTATTGAATAAAGTTAACCCAAATCCTCCCTGGTTCTCCTTGGCATACAGGAAAGAGTCTACATGTACGATCCTAGGTTATTAAATCAACATCTATTTTCTATTGAACAGACCATATACTGGGGCACACTGTCTAAACAATACATGAGATATATATACAAACAAGTCTGAGGGTAATAGAAGTGCTCTACCATGGCCTACTTTCCTCTGAAAGACCAGACTAATCGATGACCAAAGAAAGCCTGGTAACCAAAGTCCAGCAACGAAAACTCTGGTCGCCATTGATTTATAAGACAGGCCGGGAAATAGGATGTTCCTTTGTTATGCATCTTTCTGACAAGGTTCCCGGAAATCGATAATGTCGTCTGCTTTTAGGTACCACAGAGTCTACCAGGGGGCGCCCCGATCCGTGGGGAGCCTCGCTTTGGAGGAGGGCAGGGAAGGTCCGCCGAGAGAGGAAAGTGTATAGAAGCCGAGTTTGTGGTACGGATCTGACCGGTGTGTATTTTCCCTATTGAATTAACATTGGGAACTTGTACTCAACACCCATGGAGTATTTTTTAAAACACACGATGTGTAAATATGGCAATTATGTTAGCCAATTACTGAATTAATCATTGATAGAGGTGAGATAAAATCTGAACCGCATTCTATCCATAGCCACTGAAAATATGCCATTCGTTTTGGTTTGCTATTTATCCTACCCCTAATATAAAATCCCATAGGCTTAACATTGAGTTTCTGTATGCCACGATGACTGGCATACAGAGTTTTATATGCCACTAGTGACATACAGAATTATTATCACGTAATATTCCAAAATTGAGGAGATGGGGTAGGATAAAATCAAAACCTGATTCGTTTTAATCATGGCCACCGTATACCACTCCTGGAGCTTTGGCTCCGAACTTCACTTGGCTTCGCTTCATGAAGTTACTATGCCAAACTCCAGTCGTGGCATACAGTGGCCAAGATTAAAACTCATCCAGTTTTATGATAGTAATGTCTCTGAAACCATAACTCATGGCATATTTTGAGAGGCTATGAATCTCGATGCAGATCCTTCTTAGTTTTTCTTTTTTTGTGGGCCATCACAATACAGGATGAGTCAGGTCACTATTCTCCCATTGTTCTCTGGGATATTCTGGTAAGTTATCCCCATAGAATTAATATTGGGAACTCGTACGCAACGTCCATGGAGATTTGTAAGAAGTGCTATAAAATAGCACGAAACGTCGTGTTCCCCGTTGATACTGTGCACCATAAGACTGCCATCTTAGTTTCAATACAACAGTTTTGAAGAAAATCAACTGTGTCTGGGTTGTTTTTTTTGTGTTTTCCACCACTTCAATTTTAAAGAAAATATTCAATGGTTGATGATGTCACAAATGTTGGCCAATTAGTCAGTGATAGGGGTGAGATAAAATCTAAATCCCACTCGATCCATAGCCACTGAAAATATGCCATTTATTTTGGTTTGCTACATAATCTCACTCAGCGTTGCCTCGTGAGATTACTCGGCATCCCAAATTCTTGGCATATTTTCAGTATCTAGGGTTCTCGATGCAGTTCCTTCTTAGTAAAAAACAAGTCGACGACTCTTTCATATTATACAGAAACAGGGTTACTGTAGATGTACGTCAAAAATACAGGGTATAATTGTCTGAAACCAGTCTATATTGTATTCATGATCCACCTTTTCTGAACAAGTGGCATGTCGATATCAGTTCGTCACTATGTTTTTCGTATGCACCACCCAGAGCATACAACATATCTGTATACTCCGGGTATGTAGATACACACTCCCTATGTGTTTTCTATGGACACTTTGTATTAGGTGGATATATCTGTATGCTCTGGGTATGGTGATAAAAACTCCCTATGTGTTTTCTATGGACACTTTGTATTAGGTGGATATATCTGTATGCTCCGGGTATGGTGATACACACTCCTTATGTGTCTTCTATGGATACTTTTTATTATCCACCTAGTACAAAGTGTCCATAGAAAACACATAGGGAGTTTGTATGGACATATCCGGAGCATACATGTTGTATGCTCCGGGTGGTGCATACGGAAAATAGTGCGTACGAAAACATAGTGCATAATCAAAATGAACTGATTTCGACATGCCACTTGCCCAGAAAAGGTGGATAATAAATACAATATACATGTTGTAGACTGGTTTCAGATAAAAGCGGTTGTATGCTCCTCAGAGTTGACTATGCACAATATCCTCGCATACGCTCGGATATTACTACGCGTCAACTCCTCGGAGCATACGGCCGCTTGTATCTGAAACCAGTCAAGATTGTGTATGTATTAGGTGGATACATCTGTATGCTCTGGGTATGGTGATACACACTCCCTTCTTATTTTCTGTACAGATTTTGTATTGGGTGGCCAATAAATGCGTATATAATAAAAGGTGTCTTACATTGATGGTATATCAATCTCGTAATATATAATCATCATATGGTATCAGTCTGTAGTGGCCTTGAAATGGCAGAAAATGTAGAATATAATTAATGTGGAGTGTCAACAGGCATATCATTAATTTCGGCATCTTCCCGTAATTATGTCCTACTATAATTCACGCTTCAGTCGCTAAATACCGTTATCATACACCGGGTAATTTTATATGATGATCACTAAATAGCACCTTGGAGATTATAAATTACAGCCTATGTCACGCTTTACTGCCTGTATAACGGGGTGGAAGCAAGTCAGGGTTAGAACAAAATTGGTTTGTTTGTTTATTCAACTTCCCAGGGGAGCCTGAGGGTAAATGGGGTTCAGCTTTTCTCGCTGGTTTTACACGACAAGGATGCTGATCGTATCTATGAGATAAATTCGGGCAGATCTCTAACCCTACACCATTACCGAGGTGAGAGTTCTTTTACTTCCCACACCACATGTGTGTGAGAGAAGGACTGGTCTTTGATGAAGAAGAAAGGTGGTTGAACATCACAACATATAGACAGTATGAGGAGGACTGGCATTTTATATAGCAGTTAATCTACCACTGCTGGGAATGCAGGAGAAAGGTGGCTGTACACCACACCACATAGACATGGTATGAGAAGGATTGGCCTTTAATATGGCAGTCAATCTACCACTGCTGGAAGTGAAGGAGAAGAGTGGCCGTTGTGAGACTCCATCCTACAACTTTTGAATTACAAGTCCAGTCCCTTAACCACTAAGCTAACTCCCCACCCACGGTTAGAACAAAATCAGAAACCTTTTTTTTGTTGTTTTTTTTTAGAATGAAAAATGATTGGACAGTGAAGGGCTGGTGGTATAATACACCCAGAGCTGTGGGGTGTGTGTCATAGTTCAGATAATATCAACTAGATTTTATCCTACCCCATTCCCACATTTTTTAAGCTTTAGAAAGTAGTGACATAAACAATACTTTATGTCACACCTGTGACATAAACAACTCCCATGTTATGCCTATGGCGTTTTTTTATTAGGGGTAGGATAAAGAGACTGGACAGTGTAGAGGCTGTGCAGTATTACAGACTCAGAGCTGTGGGGTGTGTACATACTTCAGATAAGGAGACTGGACAGTGTAGAGGCTGTGCAGTATTACAGACTCAGAGCTGTGGGGTGTGTACATACTTCAGATAAAGAGACTGGACAGTGTAGAGGCTGTGCAGTATTACAGACTCAGAGCTGTGGGGTGTGTACATACTTCAGATAAGGAGACTGGACAGTGTAGAGGCTGTGCAGTATTACAGACTCAGAGCTGTGGCGTGTGTGTCATAGTTCAGATAAGGAGACTGGACAGTGTAGAGGCTGTGCAGTATTACAGACTCGGAGCTGTGGGGTGTGTACATAGTTCAGATAAGGAGACTGGACAGTGTAGAGGCTGTGCAGTATTACAGACTCAAGAGCTGTGGGGTGTGTACATAGTTCAGATAAAGAGACTGGACAGTGTAGAGGCTGTGCAGTATTACAGACTCAGAGCTGTGGGGTGTGTACATAGTTCAGATAAGGAGACTGGACAGTGTAGAGGCTGTGCAGTATTACAGACTCAGAGCTGTGGGGTGTGTACATAGTTCAGATAAAGAGACTGGACAGTGTAGAGGCTGTGCAGTATTACAGACTCAGAGCTGTGGGGTGTGTACATAGTTCAGATAAAGAGACTGGACAGTGTAGAGGCTGTGCAGTATTACAGACTCAGAGATGTGGGGTGTGTACACATGTGGGTAGTTCAGTTCAGGAGACTCGCTCGCTTTCTGAAAATCAAAAGGTCGCGGTGGCCTAGTGCTGCTGGGGTTCAGTCTGGTCAGGTCAGGGTAAAGCGGGAGTCACACTTAGTAGAAACCAAACGAGAGTTAGACTTGTCAATGTCTATGCCACGACGGGAAGGTCGCGTATTACTACACGAGCCGTAGCCGAGTGTAGTGAGGAGCAGACCTGACCAGAGTCTAACTAGAGTTCGGTTTCGTATTTATCCTACCTAGTCTATGCTTTTGAATTACTAAAAGATAAATATTGAGTCAATGACCAACAGAACTTTTTTTCATAGTAGATGACATCCTGCTCTCTGATTGGTCAATATTGTTATTACTCTAGTGGCATAAAAAACACTTTATGTCACGCACTGCCACATACAATTTCCCTATGTTAAGTCTATGGCGGTTTTTTATTAGGGGTAGGATAATGAACGAGTCTTGTACCTCCCAGGGTATGTGTAGGAGACAAATCCTGCTGAGATTCTGTACTGGATTTTTTGTTGGTTTATTTGTTTAGGTAGTTTAACGTCCAATATGTTCTGTTAGACTTACTTTGGGTTTGATGGTGGTCGAATCTATGAGATGAATTTAGGTAGAAATCTCACCCCTACACATTTACCGAGGTGAGAGTTCTTTTAGGCCCCACACCACATAGACATGGTATGAGAAGGATTGGCCTTTGATATAGCAATAAATCTACCACTGCTGGGGATGAAAGAGAAGAGTGGCTTATAGTTATACCTTCAGAGGCATTTTTTGGTGACAATGTTCCCTGCCATTCTCTACTTGTGAACCAGTATCGAATCACTCAGTGTGACACCCTAATGCTGCGATTATATTCCACCCCTAGCCGAGAGGTGAACTTGTCTTCGAGAAATGCCCCTCCTCGGAGTACAAAATCACTTGCTATTTTTAAATCAAATATTCGGACATCTACATACATACATTATATATATATATATATATATATATATATATATATATATATATATATATACATATATATAAATATATATATATATATATATATATATATATATATATATATATATATATATTATACACATATATTATATTTATATACATATACTCGGACATCTACCTTAACTTATATATTATATCACTTTTTTGCAAATGGGCAGCAGGACCCTGGAGGAACGAAAATCGAAGGAGCCACATGTCTTGCCTCCCTGCACCCCCCCCCCCCCCTCCCCAATCTCCTTAAGATCTTTTACTGACATGGTACTAGGGCAAAGCGTTTATCCACATACATAAATAGCCATTGGTAGAGACCACACGCATATAGATCTGTCTACAATGGTAAATATAAATATATACCCTGGCTGTGCCTGACCTAGTCTACTGTCTTGAGTCAGTAGTAGGTTTGACATTTCGACATGGATCATCCAAAATAACATTTTCTCTGCAGGTGAGTGTACAATAAACCCTAAATCCGGCAGTGCTATGTAGCAGTAGGCTAAAGACGAAGGATACAAATAGTGCAAATAATTGCCATGGCTATATGACTATTATTTTCCTAGCAAAAGCTTTGCAGATGTACTATCAGTAAAGCCATTGCAAACTGAGTGATCGTTGGGGTTCGATACACAGGCTTATCTACATTGCCATTGGTGCATAACATCGGGCAAAACCCTACCCAGTTGTTTCAACCCCTATCCTCTCATACAGACCTCCCATACCACACAACACACCCCATTTCCTTTACCCACCCATAACTAAACAGCCCAATAGATCTACAAGCCAAACGTTGTGATATAGATAAGCACTCGTGAGTATACCCCCCTAAATATAGGGACAGCATCTCTTGGTTGGTGGTCGCCATTTTGCTCAGCTTCAACCGGGGGGCATACTTCACATAACGAAATACTATTCGTCTGCTTACCTGTCAAATCCGTAGCTATCCGGGTTTATATCGGCTCCGGTAAAGGACCCACTGCTGTGCCCCGCTGAGGCAGTGTAATTACTTAAATCCTGGCGCGGTTTATATAATAATCCCCTTTTGACTTTCTGAGCGGGTGTTCGCCTGGAGTTGTGATTCTCCAGACTCTAGTCTGGGGGTAAACACAAGGAGGGGGTGCTGACATTGAGGGTAACGGCGACAAAAACCCACGTGACCGCTGTTCCACCCACTCCCTCGTACGGGTTGTTCCGCCGGGCACCCTGCCAGGTCACTCGCAAAACAAGACGAGGTACCAGACCAATGATAGCCTGCACTTTTCCACACAAGGTGGCACCACTGAGATATCAGATTCGTTTTTGAAGTACAACTGCGAGCACAATTCTTATTTACTTCTATGACTAGAGTTCAGAATTAAAACATTGAGCTTCAGTTCTCGAAAATTCATGAGTAGGCCTATACATTCAACTAGACTTTATATAATTGCACTGCTACTTTAGTGTTCTGTTAGTAGTTTAGCGTTCTATTAAAGAGAGACAAATTTACCATATAAAACAGCGTTTTACAGTATAAGATATGTCAGAATATCCCTTTTTTTTTGCTCGTTGTTTTATATTGATTGTTCAATTCATAGCAATTTTACCTGAAATCACACATTTAAAGCTGATCAGAAAGAACTCGAAGATCACAATCAAACGTTGTAATGTCAACTAGCAGCATTTGAGGTGAGAGTGAATTCATAAATATATGACAGAGTTAGCAAAAGAACTACCTAGCAAAGATGACGATTGGGGGGCATCTAATCTTGTAGAGTATTGAGTATTTTATACGATTCTTGATCCAGATCTATATAATGCTTTACACAAGGAAAAACTATTTCATCTATTGAAGCTGAAAACGTGGATGTCTATGGAAAATGGAAAGCTCTGGAATAAGCATATTTATTGCGCCAGTATGCTGATATACACAGCTCTGATCATTTGCTGAGTGTATGTAAAACACATAAGCCGACTACCTGACAAAAGATGCTATGTATATCTAGTAGACAGAGTGATTGCTAGTTCTGCCCTCAGGAAATTGTAAGGTCCTGCCACTGTAGTCGGGGGAATAGCATTATTATAAATTATACAGGGTTCGTACATAGATAGCCCAATAAAATTCCAGGCTTTTTCCAGGCTTTTCCAGGCTCTAATATTTTCCCCAGGCAAATAACAATGTGAATCAATAACATCTTGCTAGTGAATGAAAAGTCTTTTTTTCCCCATAGGGTGCATATTATATCTGGTTACTGTTTTTAAAACCATGTCTGATTCATCACCAAATTTAGTTGAATTTTTCTTCATCTTCAGCATAATTCCAGGCTTTTCCAGCTATTCCAGGCTCTGTACAAACCCTGATTATAGATAATCTTAAGATGGGGCTAAAATCCCACGTTGACAAACCAAACATTTTTTTTTTTTTTTTTGGGGGGGGGGGGGGGGGGGGGGGGATAAGATC
The DNA here is from genome assembly GCA_950022655.1 of Alentia gelatinosa. Classification (NCBI taxonomy): domain Eukaryota; kingdom Metazoa; phylum Annelida; class Polychaeta; order Phyllodocida; family Polynoidae; genus Alentia; species Alentia gelatinosa. The sequence goes on along the minus strand of OX465581.1, from coordinate 119,676,819 downwards.
CATTGATAACTAGACCCGCCACCTGGTGTTTTGTTTGGCGTTGGGGGCAAGATGGCTGCCTCCGTAACACAATAGCTATGTGCGCTATAAGACCATCCTCGTGGTGATTTGTGGGTAATAAAAAAGAAAGAGAGATTATGACAACAGAACGCAGTTATATTTATAAATGTACATTTATTTCTGTGGAAGTACTAACATTAGGGACAGGTACAATATATTCAGAGGCACAACTTTATCAAATACAGTCATCCTTACATTAATCATATCTCGCGCTTTCAAACAATCATTTACAATTATTTTTCTTTTTATTTCAGCATCATTTCTTCTTTGCGGGTTCTTCTGTCTCCCTAAAAAAGAAAGAGATTTTCAAATAAACATTTATGTCATATAAAATAGTGTAACTATGTGACTGACAGAGGATGATTTTCTATGAAATAAAAAAAACACAAAATGAAAAAAGAAAAAAAATACCATGTAAAGGCCACTAAAAAAAAACCAAACTTGTTTCTCATCACCGCACGCATCTGCAAAAACGATTTTAGAAGAATTTTATTTTTTTGGGGTTAAAATAAGATGAACATCGGTAGAAATTATGAAAAGTATGTGTATTTGGTATCAAATTAAAGCTCCTCATGCCAAGGATGCTTTCAATGTATAAACAGTATAAATCTGAAAACCCCGCATCCGCAGACACCCTACATTAGCGGGCATTTTGGCCCGGAACGGAGGATACTGCTTACCCAGGGTTTTACCGTATGTCTAAAGCCCATTTTATGACACTTTTAAGCCATCTTTGATCAAGCAAGAAAAAAAAAGAAAAAAAAGCGCCCTCATCATATTTTTCCTGGCTTGGTGATGAGAAACAAGTTTTTTTTGGAGTGGCCTAAAGTCTATGTAATGAACAAAAGGTAGGTTCTAAAATAATCCCAACCAATTTAAAGATTACCTCTGTAGTTATGGTCTTTTCCTCATTCATAATGAAAAAAAAAAGAAATAAACTATTATTCATGGATGGTCGGTCAATCAAAGGATGCATCAATACTGATACTGCTGGTTTAGATATTCAGTAAAATCATTTCAAAATCCTGTTTGATTATATAATATCGACTAGCGACTTTGTCAATTCATATTTAGCCTGTAGTGCGGCCACCATTCACCAGATGGCGTGTTCACGGCTCAAGGTGGTTATTATTCCGTATGACACAGGTGCTTGAGCTGATCATCAGCGATGAAAACTGTTTGGATCAATACCAAGCGAAGTTGGGATCTCATTGGTTTCTCACGAGAACAGTAGATCAGAAAACTATAATACTAAACTTCGATTTCGGCATGGTTTGAAATATATCATTAGAGCAAAAGTATGTCTATGTATAGATCTACCAAATAAGAAGAGCCGGTTTGAGTTTATCACTAAACGAGAATCTCACTCTCGTGGCCCTTCAGTCTCCAGGCCTAGGTCTCGATCACTCTGTCTCTATATGCGGGAGCAGCTCCAAGCGGATCTGACGAGATTTCTAACGTTTTATATGTGGTAGGTAATTATTCATAACAATCAGATAAGACATAGACAATAATCGATGGTTTTGTGGACAGGCGGCCGTAAACCACGAGAGGTTGACGCGTAGTAATACACGAGCGCTAGCGAGTGTATTACGAGGTCAACCGCGAGTAGTTTACAGAGCTGCCTGTCCACAAAATCATCGTTTGTTGCATTTATTATCCATCTTTTTGAATAAATTAAACCCAGTACTTGCCATATTAGTGGGTATAACAATAGGAACTATTTCTTTGCTCTATAGCAAAAGGGACTATTTTTCCCGTATACCATGGTTTTGAGGCCGTATACCACAGATGTGAATCCGTATACCACAGTTATGGTTTCTGACAGGTTTTATACAATGGGTAGTGGTTTACTGAGTCCCCTTTGTATACGATGGATAATAAAGGCACGTAGTTAATTAGGCCCAGCTAATAAAAAAAAATTAAAAAAAATTAGATAATTCATTAAAATAGAGTGTTGACCCATTGAGAACTCACCCGAGCTCTTCTCCGAGGTTGGGGTAGAGTTCCGCTTGACTTCCCTCGCTCTCCGCGCGGCCGGCGAACTCCGCGTGCCGCGAGTTGTGGACCGACTTTAACCGATTCGTCCACAGCGACAGCAGGGACTGGTTTCCTGTCATACGTGAGAAAAAAGGGTAAATTAAAACTACAGGGTTTACAGCTGGGGTCATGAAAAAATATAGGAAATGTTTTTCAAGTGTAATTTACTGCCTCAGAGAGACTCAGAAAACATGGAAAACACATTGTTTTTTTAATGCATTTATCTATCCTGTAGAGGTAGTCACTCTTACGACCGGTATGAGTTACCTTTACAGCAAAACCAGGTAAGTCATATTATTATATACCTGTGGTAGTATATCCTACACATACTGCCCGCTCCTACCCATGTCGTATTTATACACGGACGACACCTAGGTGACGTACAGGGTATGTATGTGGTGTACGGGGCATGTACGGCGGCGAAATCCAAAAACTCGCCCATAAGGTATGTTAAAAATTGGATATTTTAAGGTATATATTAATACGAAAACAGGCATACTGTGTCTGTACATGATAAATACTTGGTAAAACTGACGACAAAACAGACCTCTGCCTGCGGCATCGGTTCGTTTTATCGTCAATTTTACCGCGTATTTATCACGTACAGGCACAGTAACCCTGTTTCCGTATAGTACAATTTGAGTTGACATGATATATTATTGGTGTGAATGATGCAAAATTTATTCACTCATTGTTTTCCACAAGAACACAAAGTTTATTAACGGAAAATGAAACAAGGATTTCCTTGGAAAAGAGGAAAATTATCATCCCTGTATCTACAAGGTCTACAGTTGGGGGAAGGCGAAAAGTTTGGAAAGCTGCACTGCCCCCTAGCAGATAACCAAGGAACTAGTGCTAGTCTGAGGCATGGTATTGGCTCGGGTTTCCTCATTATAGACAATCGTATTGGTGAGATACGAACTTTCTCAGCCTCTTAGTTGAAGGTTTAGATTAAATTTCCTTTGTTTTTTGCCCCCCACTCCTCATTCTAATGGCAAGTATTAAGCCCAATGAGCAGTGGGTACCATTTTTTTGGAAGTCTTTGGTATGACCCGACTGGGATTTGAACCCCCAACCTCCGATGCTCGAGACCGACATCCTACCATTACGCCATCATTAAGCCAATCGAGCAGATCTCTGCTTATCTAACAACCCACGGCCTGTGAATTCATAGCTATTTAGATTGACAGTTTTCATGATTATATGTTTGAAAAAAGTTGCTTACTTTAAATAAAATATGCCTTAATTACATAAAGTGAATGGTGTTTGAGCCACTAACCAAGTAATACCCAAGTTCTTTGTCTTCTTTAGTTTCCCAGTTTTATTCATACAACATGAGTTTCAATTGGTTGGTTACGATTTGTTTCACTTTTTCAGTTGTCCAACTAGTTTCGGCACACAAGTGCCTTCATCAGGGACTGAGAGATAAGTGATGAGATTGCCTAAGATTGTCTCTTATATACCTATTTGTAGGTTGCCCTGGTTACGAGAATTATGGGATATAATACTAACACTGTTATGCCCCCTGCTGGGAAGTCCAAGAATTAATGGTTGATTTAGTGGGTACAAGCCACTGGTAATTAAGATGGGGTGTATAGTCACATTTGTTGACAGGATTGATAGTATAGGATGGTAATACATTCTGATAATAGTGACATTTGAATAATCTCAAGTACAGATTGAAGGTTGAATAAATATTAATACAGTGATGTAATTCATTATAATAGTGGTAAGTAACAAACCAGCTGGATGAGGCAGGTTAAGATATGTGTAGAATTCTTACTTACAGTTTGGTACTTGTCACATTGGTATAGTATTAGTAAATTATTGGTTGTATCATTGTTAGAAATAAGCTGGTCTCTAATATCTGTCCATGGTTGATTATTTGCTCCTTAATTGTCCGAAATCGGTGGCTAGGTTAGGATCAAGTGACTTAATGAGTGAAAATAGATAATTACATAAAGGTTCTAAATTTCTGGAAAAGGTTGGATCTTGCTTCAGTCGAAAGGTTGAAAACCAACTGAAAGGTGGAAGCCTATAAAGCCTGAGCTATAGTGCACAGAGCGTATATCGGTTCCATCGTGATCCGCCAGGAAATGGCCATAGTTCGAGTGACTCCTGAAGGTGGCAGCACTAAGCATATCTAAGGGTTAACTGCTATTTAAATCTACTTGTCAAACACAAAATATAAAAAATGATCTACTTGTCGATCACAATTTAGCTTTTTGAAAAAGAGAGGGACAGCAATCGAAGTATGATCATATTGCATATATTCCCTAAAATTATCCAATTTTTACAATTTGTCACCAAAGCAAAGTAATCGACCATCTGCATTGCTTATTTTGTTAATAATAATTTTGTTAATAATTAATGTTGTTTTATTGGTAATATAAACAGGTGTTAATATCCTCACCTGGTGCTTTGCTCATGGACTGGTCCAGTGTGGGTCTTGACCGTTTAATGGGGGGAGAGTCTCCTCTGCTGGACTCGGACATTTCCCGCTCCGTTATCCGCGAATATCTACAACGATAATCAATCATGTACATTTACAAAGCACATGAACAATCGGGACTGAAGAAAAAATATGGGAAAATTAAAATGATTATAAAAAAAAACAACATTATTTGGAGTGGGTTTGTGGGTTTGATTTAACGTCCAGTTAACCATTGAAGGTTCTCACCAGACTTTCTCAAGGTTCTTTTACACCACAAGGGTGGTGATCGAATCTATGAAATGAATTTAGGAAGAAATCCCACCTCTACACATTTACCGAAGTGAGAGTTCTTTTACTTCCCACACCACATAGACATGGTATGAGAAGGATTGGCCTTTGATATAGCAGTAAATCTACCACTGCTGGGGGTGTAGGTTAAAAGTGGCTGCAGTGGGACCCGAATCAACAAAGTCCCGTGCTCTTTACCACTGAGCTATCTCCCTACCCACCCCGGTCGCTTTAGTTATGCTGCAAGCATATCCGGTCTGCACCACGAGGAGGCGAGGCGATATAATACTGCTGATGTATAGGAAATGTCGGAATTCTGTCATTTGTTGGAAGACTTTAATATAACGTGGCAATAACACCTCTATGACAAGCTGATACTACCTTGAATATGACAGTAAGCCAAATGGAACACACCTTTATCAACAGTAAGGTCTGAAATATATCAACTTCCTACCAGGCCATAGTAGGGTCTGACGAGAAGAAATATATCTTACTTATCAACCTCCTATCAGGCCTTAGTAAGGTTTGATAAGAAGGAAAACTGTAAATTCCAGCGAATAAGATGCGAACCAAATCCCTGGAGCGTCTTAAAGGATTAGCAACAACTCGGGGTGTGTCTAATATGCAGGTTTTTCACAATCAGGTCCAAGATGTGTCTTATTGTATTCTCCCAAACTCAGGGTGCGTCTTATACGTGGGAATTTATGGTATGCCATACTTAACAACCTCCTACTAGGCCATAGTGAAGTTTGACAAGACGAAATACATCTTACTTATCGACACTATACTAGGCCATAGTAGGGTCTGTCAAGAAATATATCTTACTTATCAAACTCCTATCTCAGGGATGCAAGTCGGGAATGACCAAAAAGTCGGAAATATAAAACCCTGAAGGTAACAGTTCTATTTCAGCTAGCTGGGGAATCCCCCTTTTGCTCAGCAGCAAAACAATAGACTAGCCTCAGTCCCTCAGTACAGAAGATATTTTCGGGTCAATGGAGAATTATAACAAGTCAAAATAACGCTTAAATTTCAAATTGTGAGATAAATAAATTTAATAAAAAAAAGTGTAAGGCTTAAACAACTCTATGCTGAGTTGGACGGAATCAGGTCGGCAGTAAGGACGGCAGTGGGAGCGTTTTACAGCCGCCGACTGAGGCCCTGTAGCCGGCAAAAGTTCCCGGGGATACCCGTCTATATATTGCCGGCCAACTGAGGCCCAACGTCCGGCACTGCCTTCTGGGTAGTCCCGTCATTATTGCCGGCCTGTGGTGCGGCCGGCAAGGCTTAAAAAAACGCGATAAACTCTAACTGCTTCCAGTAGGTATGAAAGTTCGGAATTCCATCAATTGACGGAGAACTTGCATCCCTGCTATCAGGCCATGTTAAGGTCTGACGGAGAGAAACATATCTTACTTATTAACATTGTACTAGGCCATCGGTTGGGTCCAGTGAGGAGAAATATATCTTACGTATCAACTTTACGAAGGCAAGGCATGGAGGAAAAACCCTTACTTATCCTCCTCTTTCCAGGCCATAGTTGGGTCTAATATCATATGTTCTGTAAGACATACTTTGGGTTTTACTGAATCTATAAGATGAATTTGGGTAGAAATCTCACCCCTACACATTTACTGAGGTGAGAGTACTTTCACTTCCCACACCACATAGACATGGTGTTAGAAGGACCGGCCTTTGATATAGCAGTAAATCTACGACTGCTGGAGGTGAAGCAGAAAGGTGGCTGTACACCACACCACAAAGACATGGTGTTAGAAGGACCGGCCTTTGATATAGCAGTAAATCTACCACTGCTGGGGATGAAGCAGAAAGGTGGCTGTACACCACACCACATAGACATGGCATGAGAAGGACTGGTCTCTGATATAGCAGTAAATCTACCAATGCTGGGGGTGAAGGAGAAAAGTGGCTGCAGTGGGACTCAAACCCACCAAGTCCGACAACCCTGGGATTATGAGTCCAGTGCTCTTAATTATCTTATTTATCAACCTCCTACCAGGCCATATTAAAGTTTGACAAGAAGAAGCATATCTTACTCATCGACATTGTATCAGGCCATGTTTAGGTCTGACAGAGATAAATACATCTTACTTATCAATATTGTACCAGGCCATCGGTTGGGTCCCGTGAAGAGAAATATATCTCACTTCTTAACTTTACATAAGGCGAGGCATAATAAAAAACCAGCCTTACTTATCGCCCTCTTTCCAGGCCATCGTCGGGTCCGGTGAGGCGGGCGTGTCCTCTTTGACCTCCGTGTCCTTGCTGGCTTTGCCCTTCTTCGGTGACGGGGACTCGGATGGCTTCCTGCACTCCAACAAACACTCGAGCACTTTCTCGTGCATGGGTGACGTGTCTGAGTGTGCTCGTACAAAACGCTCCAGCTCCGACCACATCTGACGGTACTGCTCCTCCCTGCACGAGAGACGAAGTTTATCAAGCTTGTTACATAGATTATATACACACAGGGATTACAGAGGCCGTAGTTGACAACGCAATATATAGAGACACAGTTAGTGTGACTGAATGAAATCGGTTCAGAGATATTTTGGTTAGAAGTACTCACCGAGTCCGAAGAACGAGGTGAGTATTTCTGTCCAAATATGGAGGAGCAGATGGAATTTTTTTTTTTTTTTTGATGGAATTCAGTCACATTCACTGTCTCTTTATTATTATGTACGTAGAAATGATTAGAAATAATAATGATACTAATGCCATTCCAAAACTCACTAAATAGCAGAATGACAGTGATCACGTGGTATGGAGGGATGTATGAATATTATATCGTCACTCGGAGACGTACAGAATTTGTCCTCCTGGTCAGTAATAGTTAGACATTCGCGTATAGGTATAAAGTAATATCCTTGGTGTTACTAAAACAGGTATTTAGATAGAACGACCTGACCATGCTGTACATGCTACAAAACGAGATGGGGAATTGTTGTTTTATACAGAATGAGGCCCCAGGCCGAGTTCCGTTTACAATATCAATTCCCATGTACAAGCATGGTGGGTCAATATGTATTTATCATATACTCAAAATTAATCGAATCATATATTGGTATAAAAATTAGTAAGACGTGGCTATGACACCTCTGTAATAAGCCGATGCTACCTTGATAATGACAACTTCCTGTCACTTTTGAACCAGGTTGCTATGATATCTCCAGGCTAACAATCGTTACCTATGTAACAACAATCGCCGCCACCTTGGGAACCGGCTGTGGCCGTGTTCTCACTCTCCAACACAGTACAATGTTGGGGATTTTTACACCAAGCAGATTTCTTGGTGGAATGCTGTTATTTTAACAGTGTTGGTTGGGAATAAGTCAGGGTTTCATCCGGTTCGGACTCTTCAGGCATCTTAATTAGTTTGGCTAGGTCAAGGTATGTGATGTTATCACTTTTTTGGGACCGAGATAATTCATCTAGGCCCATCCCAATCTATTTAGAAATAGAAAGGCATACTGGCGATAGTGCAACCTCCATACTGTAATGTAGACAGTGATGGTTTCACCATCCTTTAACCCAAACGAAAAAGCATCCACCCTATGAGTTATAGGGATGGAACTGTTCCGATTTTTAGGTCCACAGTCCGGTAATCAATTAAAAAAAAAAAAAAAAAAAAAAATTTATATTGGTATAAAAGACATGTCAGTGTGAAAGCCCACACACTGCTTATATTTCAAAATGTTTAGTATACTGCACAGGATTCAGTACAAAATGTATACTGCATAAAATTCTCTCAGCCTTTTCCGCAATTAGTACTCCCTCCACCCCAATCACTACAGAGAAATAAAACTACAAATTTATTTTCATATGAATGCAGAAATAAAGTGAAGCCCCCCCACCCAATCATTTTGTTAAAACATGAATGTATAATTTAATATAATTCTGTTAAAAAAGTTCCCAAGTCTTATCCTACTCACCTCCCCCTTATTGTGTCACCTTTTTTGCCTCTTGCCCCAGGTGCCGGCTGCCAGTAAGAGCAGTGCCTCATTCTTACTCTCCATTGCTACGACTGACCGGAAACAGATGCTGTAAGTTTCAAGGCCCGATCAAGTGTTTTGTCACTTATTGTCTCACCTTTTTGGCCCCTTGCCCCAAGTGCCGGCTGCTGGTATGGGCAATGCCTCATTCGTACTCTCCATTCTTACGACCGACCAGAAACAGATACTGTAGGGTTTGAGGCATGATCAAGTGTTTTTTTTCACTTATCTTATACACGTCTCACCTTTTCGGCCTCTTGCCCCGAGTGCCAGCTTCTGGTACGGGCAGTGCTTCATTCATACTCTCCATTCTTAAGACTCACCGGAAACCTATATTGTAAGTTTTAAGTCATGATCAAGTGTTTTGTCACTAATTACCTCACCTTTTTGGCCCCTTGCCCTGGGTGCCGGCTGCTGGTACGGGCAATGCCTCATTCGTACTCTTCATTCTTACGAATGACCGGAAAACTATACTGTAAGTTTTGAGGCATCATCAAGTGTTTTGTCACATATTGTCTCACCTTTTTGGCCCCTTGCCCCGGGTGCCGGCTGCCTCATTCTTATTCTCTATAGATATGACTGACCGGAAACCGATACTGTAATTTCAAGGCACGATCAAGTGTTTTGTCACTTATGGTCTCACCTTTTCGGGCCCTTGCCCTGGGTGTTGGCTGCTTCATTCTTACTCTCCATTGCTATGACTGACCGGAAACAGATGCTGTAAGTTTCAAGTCACGATCAAGTGTTTTGTCACTTATTTTCTAATCTTTTAGGCCCCTTGCCCAGCATGCCGGCTGCCAGTAAGAGCCGTGGCTCATTCATATGACCGACCGGAAAACTATACTGTAAGTTTTAAGGCATCATCAAGTGTTTTGTCACATATTGTCTTACCTTTTTGGCCCCTTGCCCCGGGTGCCGACTGCCTCATTCTTATTCTCTATAGATATGACTGACCGGAAACAGATGCTGTAAGTTTAAAGTCATGATCAAGTGTTTTGTCACTTATTGCCTCACCTTTTCGGCCCCTTGCCCCGCGTGCCGGCTGCCGGTACGGGCAGAGCCTCATTCTTACTCTCCATGCCCACCAGATGGTAGATGGCTTTACGACACTCGAGCAGGTCATCATCATCCAGACGCTCCTTCACGATCAGCGTGGGCAGCGGGTCCAGTTGCTAGGAGACAAACACCAGCACAGGTTAAAAATAGATTATTCCTATATACCTATGGGCGAACACTCTATGGCTGCATCATGCTGCTGGAGATGTAGAAAGTTTGCAGTTACTGCCCAAGGCTGACGCTTACTATCCGAGGTTGACATTTACTACCCAAGGTTGACATGTAGCCAAAATCTACGATCAGTGAATTTTAAAATGGCGGACAATACCGATTCAGGCCTTCCAAGATTGTTTAAACAGCAAAGAGTATGTAACAACTATGTATGGAGAAATTTCATGTTGGACATTAATGCAAAAGAGTTTGAATAGTCAGAATAATCATTCAGGGCGCAATCGGTGTGATTTCTACCCCTGCAAAATGTGAACATACGAATGATGCAGCTATGACGTGGCCGTGACATTGTCCCATAGCAACCTGTATAGCAACCTGCATAGTTGCTATGACATGGGCAGGATGAAAACATGGCGGTTACAGTTACTCGATAAGGGTGGGCATTGCTTCTTAGACTATTAAAGGTAAAGAAATATCCATTTCGATATTTGTAGGTGTATAGTAATAGGGAAACCAAGTACCAGTGACAGAAAGTCAAAGTTACTGGGTAAGGCTTGGAAAAATTACTGCGCTCGGCCAAAACAGGCTTCGCAGCAGTAATTCTTCCAAGCCTTACCCAGTAACGTTGACTTTCTTTCACCGGAACACAGTTTTCCTCTATTGCTGCTGCAGAGATTCTCTCGAGTCTGGTTATAACAGGCGTTTATACAGAGGGCCATCTATACCTTATGAATACAGTGAGGCTGTGGGGCGTCATATATTTGGGAAATATTGCATTTCTTTAATCTTTTGGATACAGGTAATTATATAAAACGTCCTTACCATGCTGTACAAGTCACAGAACGAGATGATAATTTACAGTTTGTACGGAACGAGGCATTTATGCCGAGTTCTGTACAAACCGTAAATTATCATCGAGTTCTGTGACTTGTACAAGCATGGTTGGACGTTATATATTTACTATATACCCAAAATTTAAAAAAAAATCATTAATTTAATTTTTAACAACCGCTATGTTAATAAACGTGTATAGCAAGGTGGTCCGTATTTTAGTGTACGGACCAGCGGTCCGTACAGTATTTTCACGTTAGATGACGAAACGGTGCGTATTTACAGTATATACGGCATGGGTATATAGTAAAATATATAATTGGTGATTATAACTGGCCTATTTCTTAAATAATGAAAAAAAAAGACAATGAATGTGGACGAGGCTTGGAAGGTCCTAATATCTCGTTTTAATTCTAAAAAACAAGTGAAAGGGTAAGTGAAGTGCATCTCTTACTGAGAATTTTTTAGACACCGACTATGTAGATCTTTATCTACTACCTGGTGACCTAGAAAATTTGGAAATACTTACTGAGGGCATGTTGAATATTATTGTGTCACTGATGACCATCGGCCAATATCTTGTCAAACGTTCGAGCTGCGCCTTGGCTTGAAGAGAAACAGTGTACATGAATCATACAGTGATAAATGAAGTATACCAGGAAAATAAACGAAGTATTACAGGAAATCTTCATGATTGCTCAAGAATCATGTAGGAGGTATAATTGCCGTGTCAATAGGTATTTTATTAAAAACTTGAAAAGGGCTACTTTTGCCGAAACGTTGTACATAGTTGTTAACACCAATAAAGCCATCACCTAAAACCGAATTGGGCAGCCTTTGAGTTGTACTTGTTTAAACTATCTGGAATTTTATCAAAAATCCGTAATATACATAAAAATATGAAAAAACATGCAATTGCAGCTTCCGAACAGAAAACAAAAATTCCTATTTGATGAATAAATCTTGTTATAATTTTTTCAACTTAATTGCCTGATGAAGTCCCATCAATAGGGACGAAAGGTTGCAAATAATCATTGAAACTTCCATCCCCATCTCGATGTCAAAACGAATCCCACAATAAAGATTTAATACCCAAATCAGCTTGTCTGGTTTTTTGTGGACTTTAAACCAATTTGATTATCATTTTTTTCCAACTCAATTGAAGCGTTAATTTTAGCAAATTAACACATTACATGAAATATCAGTTGTACAACTTTGACGGTACAGTTAGGCTTCATTGTTTTCCCCCCCTTTTTCTGTGTTTCTATTTGTTATATCATTATACACCCACTGTGTTCTGCAGTGAGACTATGTATCAAAGAGACCTACCTCTATTGAGGGGAACCTGGTCTTCGGTTACCATGGCAACGGGAGCCAAACGACAATCCTTCATTAATTCTCCGAAATCCTAAAAGAAGAGAAAAATATGACGATCATGTGGGAATGTGCATGTATTAGTCTTTTGTATGAGTTTCTTTTGTGTGTGATTACATTGCAGTGATGAATGTTGGGACTGAGGAAAAAATCGGAAAGTTAAAACATCGGATAATATAGAGGCATTTATAACAGTATTTCAAAGTGTCTATGAATCTATGTATCTAGCTACGAATCGATCTATATTGTAATTTTCTTGACTATATTATCACATTTAGTATTTCGAGAGAGATGAATGTGAAACTAAACCGATGTCACTCTAACATTGCGGTTCTCTTGGTGTGTAGGAAATATGCCACACGCAGCATATAAAGTTAAAAACATGTGACGGGGTAGGATAAAACCTAAACATCACTCAAGTTCATATGATTGTTTACATGGCGTTCATTGTCTTCTGCTACAGATATCACTCAGCTCCGCTTCATGAAATCATTCCGCGAAGACAACTCACTCCATATAAACAATCATATGAAATTTCGTGACGTTTCTTGATATTGATACTCACATTGATGCGGTAGTCAGTGACGCGGCCTCCGCTGCCCTCGCTAATTGACGGTGGGTCCTCAAGGATGGCCCACCATCCATCAGCATGCCACGGTTATGTCATATAATACTTGTATGCCACACGCAGCATATAAAGTTAAAAACATGTGACGGGGTTAGGATAAAATCTAAACGTCATTCAAGTTCATACCCTTGTTTACATGGCGTTCATTGTCTTCTGCTACAGATATCACTCAGCTCCGCTTCATGAAATCATTCCACGAAGACAACTCACTCCACATAAACAATCATATAAAATTTTGTGACGTTTCTTGATATTGATACTCACATTGATGCGGTAGTCAGTGACGCGGCCTCCGCTGCCCTCACTGATGGACGGCATGCCACGGTTATGTCATAATACTTATATGCCACACATGGCATATAAAGTTAAAAACATGTGACGGGGTTAGGATAAAATCTAAACATCACTCAAGTTCATATGATTGTTTACATGGCGTTCATTGTCTTCTGCTACAGATATCACTCAGCTCTGCTTCATGAAATCATTCCGCGAAGACAACTCACTCCACATAAACAATCATATGAAATTTTGTGACGTTTCTTGATATTGCTACTCACATTGATGCGGTAGTCGGTGACGCGGCCTCCGCTGCCCTCGCTGATGGAGGGCGGGTCCTCGAGGATGGCGCGGGTGGTGGGCAGCACGTGGATGTGGATCTCACCGCCGTGACTCGCCAACATGTGACTCAGCACCTTGGCGCCCGACTTGCGTGGCTGCTCGAGCATGACGGCGCGCCCGCCCAGCAGGAAGTTAGTCAGGCATGACGAGGGCCGCGAGTTGACGTCCACCGGTGTGATCCGATACGCGCCACTGCACGGGTGGAGCTCTGAGACACAGGGGCAAGCAACGGGCAGGTTACAGAGGAGGTGTGAAGCGCAGCGCCCCCTATAGTGACTTGGTTCATATATACGATCGCAGCTGCCTCACAGGGCCACTTTCAAACATGCCAGCAAGAGGGAAGGAGCTCTGAGAAGAGCCCACACTAAAACATGCAAAATGCAAATAGCTCTTGTGTCATGAATAATAGGCCGATTTTGATAAACAAAACATTGTTAGAAACCTAAGACATGGGCCTATTTAGTGATACACATATCATATACCTGTGCTATGGTTAAGGTTTCCTGTCGTAGGTTGAACATTGGAATTTGTGAGAAATAAGGCTGTATTCCACAACACAAAACAACCATAAAATGTGGAGCTCTATTGAGCTCTATTGTGGTTTGGAATAAATTAGAAGCCACTCTATCAATATCTGAAAAGATTTTTTTAATAGAGCTCTAACAGATTGCATGTAGTAGCTGTTCTTAATTAGCCCATTTTTGCAATATTTTCGTATAGGAATCTGCATCAGCTGTCATTTAAGTCCAGGTCGCTTTACATATTTTCTAAATAATGACACTCCTAAAACAGGCATTAGAACAATAAAACAAAGTAATATGGACCTTTTGGTGGCGAATCCTCATCTAAAAACACTCTAAAACACTCTGCATAACTGATTCTGTGTGAGTTACATAGCAGCCTGTCAGAGCATTCGTGGTGCTTTGTTTTGGTTCTGAATTATCGCTCAAAACAATAGGGGGCGCTGCGCTTCACACCTCCTCTGGGCAGGTTATCAACAATATAGGAATTTTTGTTAAAGGCATATCCTACAATTCGAGCAGGGCCACCTGGTGATTTTTAAATATTGTTAATTGTTAGTCAAAACTGGTTTCTTGAGATTCATTTTAATTGTAAATAAGTAAATTTAACATTTTGTCAAGATTGTCTAATTGTAATAGGTATAATAGGCTACTTTACATTTGCTTGATTTACATAGGAAATGTATTGAAAAATATGGTTTTCGTCAATTCTATAAAAAAAAAAAGGACGGTGACCTTAGGAGCTAATACTCCACGGCCGTGAAGTGTACACAATATTCAATGACTAATTGGGTGATTTATTTTATCAATTTATCGGTGCAGCTCTGAGACAGACGGGGCAAGCAACAGGGAGGTTAAAGGCATATCAGACTATTTTGCTTGAAAATTAAAACCCATGTCATTCTCCTGATAATTGAATAGGATGAGCTCAAAGTGTTGTAGAACATATTTCTCACTTAAAGATCGGGGGTCAACTTGCTAGTTTTTGATTTAGAGATCAATATTATGATAATATCATTATAGAATATATAGAAATTTGTTTTTCACGAAGTAAAAACAATTTAGCTTCTATAATATCTGTTAATATTACCTCTAGAGAAATTACAGTGATAACATTATATATTTAGAAGGAAACTTTGCTTCATGAATTACGCTGCGGTCAAACTCGGTGCAGTACAGACCAAGTTATTTCCATCGAGTGGGTTTCTGATTTTATCTCATCCTGTATAACATTATTAATTGATAAAACAAATCACCCAATTAGCCATGGAGTTTTGGGTGCACTACCTTCACTGCCGTTGAGTATGAGTTCCTAATGTTAACCTAATGTTGGCGGTGCACTGCCGGCCATACCGCCAGCCCGGTGGAACAGGCCCTTTACCAGCTCTGATTTGTATTCTACACAAATTAGACATGAGCTTCACGACTAGATCAGCATGGTAAAATCATGGTGAAAACAATAAATTATACCTGATTCAACCCACCTACTGTGTTCGACTTTGGAGTACACCACTTGAGAGTAACTGTCTGTGTTCCTGGGATTTCCCGTGAAGGCATAATCAGTCCTTCTGGTGATCCTGAAAAACAGAGAGATGATGTCTTGAAGTACTTGGCTTCACAATTAAATGTACAATGCCATCTTCTTCGAGGAATTATCTTTAGTAGTAGATGGTAATGAAAAACTGCTAATATAATGCAATGCGCCAATGGCCGAGTTTCCACTTAGCCAGGGTACTACTTCCAGTATGTGACGTCAACAGCCATGAAAACTGCCGCTAACGTCATGTAGAGTACATTTAATACTGGAAATGTGAAAAGAGCTACGAATAATGATAAAACACTCTGTACGCTTCACAACTTATCTCCAAGTGACCATGGCACAAAGTAAACATCACTTACCGGAAACAGTTAAAATAACATGATTTGGTAGAGTGGAAACTGAGCAATTATTTCGTATTTGAGCAGCAAAGCTGGTATGTCACTGTCTTATAGACTTTAATCACTGACCTAAAGGGGTGATTCCACCAGGACATGCGATATATCCCGATCACGGCCGATTCGTTGACTCACTAGGTATAAATCATATGTGAATATCTGGTTGGGTCACGGCAGTTTTTTTAATTTTTTTTAATTTTTTTATTCAATCTTTATACTACAAGGGCTTCAGTCAAATGGAAGTGGAATAGCCCACTTTGAACAATAATATGGGCTACACACATAGGGATAACTACATGAGCAGATCTTACAACGTTTATCCTGATTCATCAAGATGCAGCAAGGTGCTACAAGACACTGACCACCCTTGCGAGATAAAAAAGATTATGCTGGTGGAATCAGCCCTTTACTGCGCACCCGTCACACTCACCTGCGTGGACGACGTCGATGTGAGCCAGACGGTGGTGGAGCAGCTCCACGTCGTAGTTGGCCGATGAACTCGCATTCTGCTCCTCCTGCGGGACGCATGACATAACGAAGAAACCAATTAATAGAAAATCAGGGAAAAATTCTAAGACCCATAGAAAAAGATGCATCTTATAACATCATATTGGGAAATTATGGCTATTAATCGATATATATTTTAATTTCTTTTGATTACATTGCAACTTTTAGTATTTGAAGAGAGATAAATGTTAAACTAAATACTCTAACATTGTGGTACTGCCTGTATGTAGGAAATATCGAATTCCATCGTTGTCAGAAAATACTCTAATTGCATTTCAAAAGTCATTGCTCTTTGGGATATCTTTATGGCTAATTTGGATTATGAAAGTGAAAATTGCAGATTCTAGTAGGTGGTCATGCAACCTCTTTATCAAAAAACTTAGGGCATGATTACTTTTTTTAAAAATTGTTTATTATCCCTTTCGTTAAGTTCAGATATAAGAGGTGAATATAAAAAAAATTAGAAGTTTCCATTGCCACGTCTCAAATGCATCAATAAAAAATTATTATAAGAAGAACGGGGTGCTTGCCTTCATGGGGATGCCGGTGACGGTGGTAGATGTCAGGTCGTAGTGTCTCATCGCCAGCTCCACCAGTTTGGTGGCGACGTGGTGTCCCGACTGAGTGATCGCGACTTCTGACGTCAGCAGACCGGAAGTCTGTCACCAACAGAGCGTCTCATAGTATAAGTTCAGTGTCTCTTATTTGATAATATTGAAATAAGGTGTTTCAGTTTCATTAAATCATTTTATTTTCATTGTTATCGTTTTTTTTTCCAATTTGTACAGTCTTGTAGCTGGGAAGAACATTATGATATAAGAAAACTGGCTTATTGTCTTCATATTTCAAAATTACACAGTAAATTTATTGATCATATATGTTCCAATGCCTAAGCCTAAGGCAACGGGATCTATGTAATGAATAACTTATATGCTCGATAACTTGGTAATCAATAACTTTTATCTAGTTACATGATCACGTACCCTGTACGTCACGGTATGACGTATGAGTATAGATAAGCCCTGGTTATGAGAGGGCAGTATACGTAGTTGATACAGCCATAGTAATTATAGAAGAAACCTATGAATGTTTAGGGTGAGAGCTCATATCCAATCAAGTTTGAATCGCATGGTGATTCACAAGGAGAAGCTGCGTGAATTACATGGTGTTTCAAATCAGATGGGATCCAGGTCTGACCCTAAACATGAATAGGTTTCTGAATTTATCTCACCCTTCACACTGACTAATGGGATAACCTGTGTGACATAATGCCACACTGGATATTTTTCATAAATATCTCACAGGCATTTAATACGAGTTCCCAATGTTAAGTCTGTTGAGAAAAAACACCAGGGGTGAGATAAATAATAATACACTGACTGCAATAAAGGAAAAATAGTTGCTCGTGAACACTTACTTCGGTCTTTCCGCGGCCCGTCACGGATGACTGGGTTCCTAGTGGAGTCACATGGACTAAGAACAGCTCGCAGTGACTCACAGGCATTAAGCTGTGAGAAGAGAAAAGATGGTGGTTTGGTTGAGTCAATGTCCGATAATAAGAAGGAACTACATCAAGATACGCCATGAGAGTGAGTTGCGAAGTAATCTCACATGGCGAAGCTGGGTGAAATTATGTAGCAGACCACAAGGAATATATTTTCAGAAGCTATGGATTGAGTGCGGGTCAGATTTGATCTCACCACTATCACTGGTTTATAAGCTAACGTTTGTGACGTCATACCGATGGAGTATTTCTGGTTTTTTTTTATATATATATTTTTTTATTTACAATACTCCATGGGCGTTGAGTACGAGTTCCTGATGTGGAAAAGAGTCCAGGGGAAAAATACCAGGGGTGAGATAAGGGCAATTGATTTTTTTCTATAGTTTTATTATTCCAAGCTGCAGAGATAAGGGTGTTACCTGGAGATACATGTTTTTTTCAAATTATTTTCATGTTTTTTTTTCATATTTCACAGGATATTGACAAGCAAATCTAACGAATGTCTTCCTTTAGGAAATAGATGAAATGTGATTAGTTTTTAAGTTGTTTCACAGGGAAATAATGATCTCTCAAAACCATTATCATATTTTCATTTACAAACCCATATTTGATAGTTAAACCCATGTATACTTTAACAATAGTTATTCTCTGGTGAGTTAACTATTTGGTCAAGGTTCCCTACAGATACAGTATGGCTATCATATTTCTCAGTTAAGGACTCATTATATATGGTTCTATAGTATTCTTAACCATTTAACGATGGGTGCCTGCAGCCGAGCTACCCCCTTAAGGACGAGTGCTAGTGGCAGTTTGTTCCGCTAGGGGACGGACACATAATGGTCAAAACTCATAATTTGAATGTTTAATCACGTGATATGAAACATAATCCTAAATATTTTATTTCTTTTGAATAGAAATACTAATTGTGATATTAGACCTATATTCTGTGAAAATCTGATTAATATTGCTCCATTATTTATTTGTTAAAAACGAATTTATGTGTTTTTGAGAAATGAGGCCTCAAGGCATCATTCGCCCTGGGCTGGTTGATCCCTCAAGGCATCATTCGGTCTGAGCTGGTTGATGCCTTAAGGCATCATTCGCCCTTAAAGGGTTAATAATAATTTAGAGACAACAGGTGCATGACTAAAGTGAAAGTTTTAAATCATGAATGTTTCGTAATAAAATGACTCACTTGTCTGTGGCGGCAGCCAACTTGTTGTGTTGGAGAAGTGAATCGTGAACACATTCTTCTAACGTCCGGGCATGCTGGTCACTGTTCAATGACATCATCAGAATATGTGTGTGAATTACGATCACTGTTCAATGACGTCATCAGAATATGTGTGAATAGTGATCACTGTTCAATGACATCATCAGAATATGTGTAGATTGTGATCACTGTTCAATGATGTCATCAGAATATGTGTGAATTGTGAACGCTTTTCAATGACGTCATCAGAATATATATGTGTGCATTGTGATTACTGTTCAATGACGTCATCAGAATATGTGTAAAAAGTAAGGGGAAACCTGTGTAAGGGGACACCATGTGTAAAGGGACCCTCTGTATAAGGGGGACACCCTATGTAAGGGAGCCACCTTTGCTCAGAACGGTTCCTTCTGTTAAATGTTGGATTTTGTTCAGTGTAAGGGGTAATGCCAGGTAAGCGGACAAGTGGCTCGGAACGGAGGGTGCCCCCCCCCCCCCCCCCCCAAACGGGGTTTTACTGTATTTCAGATATGATCAAGACAACAGAGAAACAATGCACACAATTGGTAGAGATAAAATAGTAGAATTTTTTAGAATTTCTATCACAAAATTATCAAGACATTGATCTCTATATCAGAAACTTGCACAGTGAACCCCGATTTTAAGATATGTGTTCAACAACACTTAGAGATCATCATCTTCATTTTTCAGGAAAATGACATGGGTTTTTATTTTAAAGCCAAATTGTCTGATATGTCTTAAGACTACAGCGGTGTGACATCTACGACTTTCAGCTGAATGCTCAGTTAAGTTAAGGTATTTTATTGTGAATATCTTACTTCTTGATACTTGTGATGCAGATAATGCGTCCGGCGTTTCTCGTGGGATTCGATGACTCGTTCAGCGACGTGCGACTTGAATGTTGGTTCGAGCTCGGTTCACACAAAATCTCCACGGCTTGCGACAGACCATGCATCACCGTGCAGTCATATCCCTCCCCGGGCTTATTGCTTGGCGGACCAACCTGAGCCAACGCTAGCTGCATCTAGAAATCATTAAAAGAAATACAATATAATACTGGGATGTCAGTTAATATACTCGAGCTAAAGGGTCAATTCTATTTGCACGAATCAAGCCCAGGGGCCTGTTGAATGATCTAGGATCCTTCATATAGACTCTTTTCTGTATGCCATTAAACGATAAGCCTTGAACGAGGTACAGAAAAGGGTATTTATGTACGATCCTAGATTATTCAACAGGCCCCTAGTCCTAAAACCTGGTATTATACAACTTATATCATACATAGCTTAGACCTGATGTAAGTTCAACATCTTTGTGTTTCCATACATGGTGAAATGTACCCTGTTATATATGATTAATGATACGTGGCATAAACACTTCTAACCATTTCTAAACACTTCTAACCAAACCTGTTATATATGACATACGCATGAAACAATCTGAAAGTACGATGACATACCGCAAAGGAAAATCATTGTAACACAGTGCGTAGTTAGAGCACTGAAACAGTGTATGGAGAGTGTAGACTGTTACTAGAGCGTGTGGTATGTGTCTCTGATATTATCGTAAAACTGGATGAGTTTTAATCTTGGCCACCGTATGCCACGACTGGAGTTTGGCATAGTGACTTCATGAGGCGAAGCTGAGTGAAGTCCAGAGCCAAAACTCCAGGAGTGGCATGCAGTGGCCAAGATTAAAACGAATCAGGTTTTGATCTTGTCCTACCCCGTCTCCTCGATTTTTGGAATATTACGTGATAACAATTCTGTATGCCACTAGTGGCATATAAAATTCTGTATGCCAGTCAGCATGGCATACAGCAACTCAATGTTAAGACTATGGGATTTTATATTAGGGGTCGGATAAAGATAGCAGCATCCCCTCTCCAGCAGGGAGTCCTACAATAGCGCGCCACGGAGAGGTACAGGCAGGGCGCTGACAGCTGCCTGGTGCTGCCCGCCCCTCATAGTGGCAGAAGTACAATGTAACATAGAAAAGAATAACAGGGCAGAGAAGTATTATATCAAACATGAACCTGGGTCTTGTGTGTATTTTATTACACCATGTGTAAATAAAATAAAATAAAAACGCGTACCTGCTGGAGACCCTGGTCCTGATTTGCCCATGACGTCAGAACACGCGCCCGCGAATCGCTGGTGACGATTCTCATCTGAAACCAAAAAGAGTTACACTATGACAAGAAAGGTACACTTTTCTCTAAACACAAAAAGCCCACAGACACACTATGACAAGAAAGGTACACTATTCTCTAAACACAAAAAGCCCACAGACACACTATGACAAGAAAGGTACACTATTCTCTAAACACAAAAAGTCCACAGACACACTATGACAAGAAAGGTACACTATTCTCTAAACACAAAAAGCCCACAGACACACTATGACAAGAAAGGTACACTATTCTCTAAACACAAAAAGCCCACAGACACACTATGACAAGAAAGGTACACTATTCTCTAAACACAAAAAGTCCACAGACACACTATGACAAGAAAGGTACAATATTCTCATAACACAGAAAGCCCACAGACACACCATGACAAGAAAGGTACACTATACTCTAAACACAAAAAGCCCACAGACACACTCTGACAAGAAAGGTACACTATTCTCAAAACACAAAAAGCCCACAGACACACTATGACAAGAAAGGTACACTATTCTCAAAACAGAGAAAGCCCACAGACACACTATGACAAGAAAGGTACACTATTCTCCATACACAAAAAGCCCACAGACACACTATGACAAGAAAGGTACACTATTCTCTAAAACAGAAAGAACCCACAGACACACTATGACAAGAAAGGTACACTTTTCTCAAAACACAGAGCCCACAGACACACTATGACAAGAAAGGTACACTATTCTCAAAACACAGAGCTCACAGACACACTATGACAAGAAAGGTACACTATTCTCAAACACAAAAAGCCCACAGACACACTATAACAAGAAAGGTACACTATTCTCTAAACACAAAAAGCCCACAGACACACCATGACAAGAAAGGTACACTATTCTCAAAACACAGAGCCCACAAACACACTATGACAAGAAAGGTACACTATCACTGTAATGTGCTAAATTATCAGGTGACACAACATACAAAATGTGAGATGTCATTTCTCATGCGTTCATAATCCTAGATTATTAACCTTTTCCAGGCGAGCAGGTTGGTGGGTACCAGTAGCTACAGGGGCCAGGATACCCCTGGAGGCGAGAATGACTTGAGACATTCAGGAAAGTGTCACTTGTCATGTGACCTAGAGAACTTCTTTAATGCCATAATTCAATTTTTTTTTGAAACAGTATACGAAATGTATTGATTTCGACACTTTCCATATTTTACACAAACTCTCTAAATTTTTCTTGTATCTATTGGAAAATGCCTGAATATTTTCGCCCCCTAATGTTCATAATGCCTGCAGGCATTTTCGCCCTGAATGGGTTAACCCTTTAAGGATGGCTGCCTGGGGCTCAGCTACTCCAATAAGGACGGGTGCTGGTGGCAGTCTGGCTGGTTAGTGGACGGGCACATAATAGTTAAAACTGATATCCAAGTTTGTAATCATTCAGTATAATACATAATCATAAATATTTTATCTCTTTTTAATAGAAATACTAAATATGATGTTATATCTACATTTTCTGAAGATTTCATGAATATTGCTCTATTATTTCTTTGTTAAAACATTTTTTGTTAATATTGAGACAATGATGCCTTCAGGCATGATGCGTCTTTAGCGCGGTGATGCGTCCTTAACCCTTTCTGGCAGGGCAATGCCATATGGCATTCCCCTGGCCGTGGCAGGACAATGCCATATGGCATTCCCCTGGCTGTGGCAGGACAATGCCATATGGCATTCTCGTGGGCATAGAAGAAAAATGCTGTATTTGTTCCGTTGTAATTTTTTGGAAAATTATTGCAGAACTAAAAAAATTGCAGGACATATCAGGCTATATGTTGCAAGTGACCCCTCAAAATTTCAGAAGGTTCTGATAAGAATTCAGATTTATTGGACATTTCAAATTTGTAATATTTTTTAACAAGATAACAGCCAAAAGCCGGTCATACAAACATCACCATTGGTTCTGGTACCTGCTGTAGTATGGGTACATAGTGAATGATGTGTGGCTCTTGAAGGGTTAAAGGGTTAAACGGGCCCCTGGTCTACTCACCAGTTTATCTGTCGGGAATATATCGTAGACGATTCTCGCGTACTCCGTGACGGCCTCCACGTTGCAGGTCCATAGTGTCTTCGCGATGGGTGCTTGCGGGATGATGCCCGTCGCCTGTCTCTTACTGAAGACGTCAAACTCCAGCAGCTCCTTACTGGACTGCAGAAAGTGGGGGCTCCGGTCCAGCACTAACACAGTCTTATGGGAATGTGGGAAACTCATGATGGTTTATATCCTCTTCTTGTACGGGATAGCGATGAGCTTCTCTGAAATTGATATTTAAATGAAATGAAAACAAAGTTATGTACTTATGATCACGAACCTGGATACATATAGGCACTGTGCTGCTATAGCGCACATAGCTATTGTGCTATTGAGTCATAGCTAGTGTGCTATTGAGTCATAGCTATTGTGCTATGGAGTCATAGCTATTGTGCTATGGAGTCGGTCATCTTGCCCAAAGACGCCTTCCAAAACACCAAGTGGCGGGACCAACTATCAATGGATTACATAAAAGGTACTTTTTGGGGGCTTGCCATGGAGGAATTTTAGCCTCGTCTCATGAGGTCCTATTCACCACTTGCACATAAGCGTGGCGCTGCAATCGGGTTGCGCTGGTTGCATGTATCTAGGTCCTGCTTGCCGAGAACCAGCAATATGCTTGCATTCGAAAACGAGGCGTGATACCTGACCTGGGTCGGCAGCATGGCTTCAGACCCATAAGCACAGATTTAATAAAACATGTAATTTGTTGTTGTGTCGTGAATAACAGGCTGATCTTTATAAATAAAACATTGTTAAAGAGCTAACACTTGGAACTATTTGTTGATATAATATCATATACCTGTGTTTTGGCTAAGATTTCCAGTCATGGGTTGAACATCCAAATTATTTTGGTGAAAAAGAAAACAAAAGGTACTTCATGAAAAATCTATCGTGATGACCTATAGATATCACCATTCTATCTTCTTAGGCATTTCAGGATGATTAAAATGATATCAATATTGCCAGGCTATGATAAATATTTCCTGAGATAATGGAGCATCAAATATTGTGATAACCTACTATATTAGAATCAGTATTACTTGTTGGGCCAAGAATACAATTAGTACAGATCTACCTAATTTTCTTAAATACACACAATTCTCAAGAGTGTCAGAGATAGAGATTTCTTTATGACTAGACCTAGATATTCCAGATTTCCCTGACAACAGTCAATTTCCCTGACATTTTAAAAAACTAGAATTTTTGCTGACAAATCCCAAATTTCCTGACAATTAACTGATGCATCATTAGTCCAATGGCTCTGGAAATATTTATCACAACCTGGTAATATAGGTATCATTTTAATCGTCTTGAAATGCCTAATAAGATAGGATGTTTATTTCTATAGGTCATCGCGATAGGTTCTTGCAAATGATACTGTTTCTCGTGTTTGGAGACCCCTCCATGATGGCAGCCTGGGTGCCACCCTATAGTATAGGGGTTGGTTTTATTTTCATACGGCCCTGGCATAGTTCTCGCTGTAGTGGTGGGGGTGCTAATTGCTGATAAGGCAGAGAGAAACTCTCAGATACCCCGCCACCCCAACCTCCACCCTGAGTGGCCTGAGCTGTCACTCCCTTCGTCTATTTGTTGTTCGGACTAAACTTGAGAGGCTAGAACTTTCAGCAGTTTCTAAGACAATGTCGAGCCTCCTAGACAAGCCAGCTTTACCCATGATGGACGATAAGGGCTGAATATTTTACAAAGAGTAGCTAAACTACAATAAGCTGCATTTTGATATACGAAGCTCATCTCTGTTCAATTGGGTTCACAAGTAAAACTGAGGCGGGCTTCGGTTGACTAGGCTCAGACTGCCGGAGTACAAGAGCTACAGAAGCCGGTTCCACTTCTAGATCTAAATCTAGACACCAAGCAATGTACACATCTACCGAATCATTCACGGTATGAAGCAGATAGATGTTAACTGAGAAATAACCAAACGTGCAAAGGTAACTAGAGTTACCTGTTTTAACGTTACATTCCGCGAAAGATTCCTAAACTTGTTTTGTTATCGCCCGCTTCGAACTTGTTGTTCTTCGCTGGGCGCAGCCATATTAAATCTCGTATACTATCGCGAGGTTCGAGAATTCTACCACTCTCCCAACAGAACTACTGATAGTAAGCATTAGCCGAGTGTTACGAAGGATCTGCTGGGACATTTGGTTTCTCACACTCTTCCAACAGAGATCCTGAACCACTGATCCTATATTATAAGTGCGAGCGGCATAAGGGATGTGCTTGTAGAGTGAATGCGCGCAGTGCGACAACTTTCCACCAGAAGGCGTCGCAGTCTGTGAAGATCTCAAGATAGCAAGAACCCCCCAAAACAAATCGACAGGTGGAAGCATGGGCAAAGCTCACCTGTTCATTGGCGTTCTCTTATCAAGGGAGGCGGGGCTAGGATGACTGGTGCCAGTCAACTCTGCATCTGCAGTGGCAACCTTCATCGATAGTCGGCCTTATCGATTTCCCGGAGCTTTTGGTTGGCGGGGAACGGAACGACTCCGTAGCTAAGGCCGCGGTGTGAGCGATAATACCGGACAGTCGAGGCTGACAACACGGACGCCGTATCAACAGTAGCTCAACATCGAAACCACTGCCATACTGAACCACTGCAGGCGGTGGGAAGTGTAACGCTAGTGTAACAAGCACCCAGACACAATCAAATCAATTACCAACTTCCTTCTCTGGGAAGACGCGCTGGTCTTTCTGTCATGCTGTGATCCACACGAAGATAAACATGGAGGATACTGAGGCTGTACAACACAACCTGATTGATATCTGGCACACCTCTTTGAGGAAAGGGACTGATTTTGATCTGTGGGGGCAACCCGTTGAGGCAATTGAATGCTACCAAAAGTAAGTAGGCTTACTATATCTGTTTCTAAGTTTCATCATTGTTAAGATAGGAAAACTTTTCTTATCCGAGTCATACATTTTTCAGAGATGGCATGTTTTCCAAAGGAAACCTTGTTTTCATTATCAGTTGTTTCTTTCTCTCTTTTTGGGGGTGTGAGGGGTTATATTTTTTCTGGAGGGGGGGGGGTGTATATTCTTTTTCTTGTGAGAATGAATTAGTATCATCCACACCAATGACCAATGGTTCAAGCCACCCCACACCCCTAGCAGTAGCACCATACCATGTCCAATAACGATGTGTTTCCCATGTTTTCTCAATCTCTGATGCAGTAAATTCAAACACATTTTTTCCATGACCCAAACTGACATCCCTGATATATGATCTAGTGGATTGGTTTTTGCAGGGTTTTAGCAAGGTTTGAGTAAGCAAATGGGATAGACCAGTATAATGAAACAGTCTCCAGTTAAGTTTTATTGGTCTTTGCTCGTAAATACGATCTTGCTCTGAGCTATATCGTATTTGAACAGTGTGTAGATTACCCTAATAAACAACTTAAAGCAATTTTCAATGTTGACTTAACACAAGCCTTAAGGAACAAGAACACAATGTCCCTATGCAAGTCAATATCTAGCTGAAGTACCTGTTAGTTATAACTATCCAAATACTTTTAAGGGCATACAGAAAACATGTGCCAGGAAATATATACCAAGTGATATTCTGAGATTGTATACGATGTTGAATATCGGAAATCGACATTTATATTTAAACCAGAATTTTGATAAATCCTATAGTTACCCAAAGAAGGGACTACCAGTTATCATAAGAAAAGACTATTTATATAAAGTACGTTGTCGGTATATATAATATACCTCCCAGTTGGCCGTATATATACAAGGACTGCATATGTACTCGGTCTCTGGACAGGTCGAGGGGCCGTATACATACAAAGACTGTTTGATAACAATACTCAATAGTAAGGTTACCTGTAGTAGTATACTTTAATGGGTGTAGCGGAAGTAAGTTGAGCACCAGAAGAAAGGTGAAAGTGTTACGTCATAAGAATGACGTTACATGTTAATCCGTAAATGCAGCATTAGATCTAATTGACAGTTACGTTTTCATCCGGCACACACCTGTGTATATTATAATGGGTTTTGTGTAGCACTCATACTCACTGACATACCTAAAAACATTCAATAGTCTTAATAATGAGAGTCTAAAAATTCACCACGCAGTATACAGTAGTGTTTGTTAATGTGGGGTGTCTGCTTACGGTTTGTAGTATGTCGATGGTTAGGCTATGTTGTTATAGACAATAATCGATGGTTTTGTGGACAGGCGGCCGTAAAACACGAGAGGTTGACGCGTAGTAATACACGAGCGCTAGCGAGTGTATTACGAGGTCAACCGCGAGTGGTTTACAGAGCTGCCTGTCCACAAAATCATCGTTTGTTGCATTTATTATTCATCTTTTCGAATGAAATAAACCCAGTAATTGTCATTTCAAAGGGTATAACAATAGGGACTATTTCTTTGCTCTATAGCAAAAGGGACTATTTTTCCCGTATACCATGGTTTTGAGGCCGTATACCACAGGTTAGAATCCGTATACCACAGTTGTGGTATCTGACAGGTTTTATATAATGGGTCGTGGTTTACTGAGTCCCCATACATTTTCAATGGGGGCTTTGTATACGATGGATAATAAAGTCATAGAGACACTATTATAACCATACATATATCCCACAGACGCCTACCTGTTGCCTACACAAGGCTACAGGAGCCTACACAGGCCGTTGTGTGGTGTCTAATTGTTAAGACACCAGTCTACCCGCCCCACACACACAC
This sequence comes from Alentia gelatinosa, assembly GCA_950022655.1. Taxonomy (NCBI): domain Eukaryota; kingdom Metazoa; phylum Annelida; class Polychaeta; order Phyllodocida; family Polynoidae; genus Alentia; species Alentia gelatinosa. Next base: position 119,648,652 of record OX465581.1, on the reverse strand, counting down.
CATATAAACAAACAATCCAGATAATCGGCAGTGTTGTCCCCCACACGGCCCGGCTGTATTTCATAGTGCATCCGTTTACACGGGGTTAAATAGCTTTTTGTACCGAAATAACTGTCCGCTTACTCGGGGTGTCCACTTATTCAAGGTGGCCGCTTATATGAGGTTGAAATAAACATCTAGATTATGAAGACGTGGCAACAGCACCTCTAAGGCAAGCCGATGCTAAAATGTAAATGAAATAATCATCTAATAGAATGAAAATTGTCAGTTCATAGCAAAATTATACGTTAACGCGGGGTGGACCCTTACGCGGGGTGTCCGTTAAGCAGGGTTCTACGGTTTATGGACGCCTTGAGCCCGGGACGATTTGAGCCCTGGACGCCTTGAGCCTTTCTGTGGACGCCTTGAGCTTACCCTTTTGACGTCTTGAGCCTACCCCGTTTTGGTGGCCTTGAGTCTCTAGATGTAAACACTTTGAAAAGTGCACATTTACTGGTTTATAGCCATATATACTCAACCCTAACCCTTACCCAAACCTTTTCTAACCCTAACCTGGAACTAAAATGGGGTAGGCTCAAGGCATCCACGTTTTCGCGCTGACAGGAGGCTCAAACGGTAAAAGGATTAAGGCGTCCAATTCCCGGGTTAGACTGTATTTTCAAACATGTGGATTACATAACGATGTAGGTCGTAGATCTATACCTGTGGAGTCTCTCAACCCAGGGTCGGGTAGACTCCACTTTATATTCAAAGGTGACCCGAATAACGCTCGGAAACCTTTAATGGCGTGGCCATAGAATATTAATCTAGTAATAATTTAGACAATAGGTATTGTGAGAAGACTTAACAGTGCAGCAGCACTAGAATGTTATTTCTTTTTAATTAGTTGTGGCATGGAGAGTGTATTCTTCAGAGTAGACTGTCCATTGTTAATAAAATAGTTGGTGAAATAATCAACGCCCCCAACCTCCGTTATCTAATCTATACGATTGTGTGGAAATGTTTTATAAAAGGCATATCCTATAATTCATGGTGTCGCAATCTCGTGATTCTCAAATATTGCCAATTATCAGTCAAAAGTGGTTTCTTGGGATTCATTCTAATACTAAATGAGTGAATTTTATGTTTTGTTCAGTTTATCTAATCTTAATAGGTAAAATAAGCCAATTTACATTTGCTTGATTTACATAGGAAATGTACCGATGTACTGTTTTCAATTCCTTCAAAAACAAGGAAAGTGACCTATGATTTTTAGAACCTAAATAAGTATTACTATACATGTACTGTATTCTGTGAAAGTTTGAGAGAAATGACATGGGTTTTACCATGTGAAAAGCAACTTTTTAGGATTTCTATATATTCTTTCATAAACTTATGATAATATTGATCTCTAAATCAAAAACTAGCATGATGAACCCTGATTAAAGTGAGATATATGTGCTCTACAACACTTTGAACTCATAAAATTCAATGTTTTAATAGGAGAATGTGTTTTAATTTTCAGACCAAATTGCCCGATATACCTTAAACGACTTTGGCAAAGACAAATAAAAACGTGTAGAATTTCTGCAATGTGTATGGATACGATATTTGCGTGTACTTCTCCAGAAAATTACCAAATTTAAAAACATATTAAATTTCTATACAATGTATGAGGTTCTAGGATGCCACGCATACTGTTAGTACGTGGTTTGTTTATTCTGTGTGTCACTTACACTTCACGTATTCTAAAACTACTTAAAATGTGAAGCTTATAATCCGTTTAATCCCATCAATCCATGACTCGAACCCTTACAGACCTTCTCCAGGCAGAGTCAACACACTTAAAGTCTCCTCCAGGGGCCCGTTTAATAACCTAGGATCGTACATGTAAAACCTTTTCTGTACGCCATAGAGAACCAGGGACGATGTGGGTCAACTGTATGTGCTAATTCCACCGACAAACAAGATATAGCGAGATTGGTCACGATTTGGGTGTAGTGGAAAGTTGGGCTAGGTTTCAATGATCGCGTTTCTATTTGTCGCGATGTGTCTTGAGGTGTCGCAGTGGTGGAGCACCAACATATACACACGACACCGCAAGGCTACGTTTTGCGACAACGGAGGTACGATATATCGCGACACTGTAAGATATTACAAGATATACCAAGAAATATCACGACAAATCCATCGTGTTGGTGGAATAAGCCCTTTATCCAACACTTATGGACGACCTTATGGACGGCTAAGACTCTCTTAGCGAACAGACTTAAATAGTATTAAACGATAACCCTTGTAGTTATAATCTACCTGATAGTTATAAGTTATACGGCACATAGCCTATGATCCATGGGCGCTGCCATGACACCCCCCCCCCCCCCCGAGTAGGTGTTCTTCACTAATGGAGGTGAAAAAGTAGCTGTTCTTCACTAATGGAGGTGCAAAAGAAGTGAGTGATAATTGGGAAATGTCACTTTTCTTGCCTTGCTCACATATGTAAATAATGTGTTCCATGTAAAAAAACATCATGTCCTGTGTTTTAGCATTATATCTTCCTGCTCTGGGATGGGTGTAGAGAGTCAAAGGAACCTTTGTAAAACATTGAAAGGCAGCGGAATTTCATAAGAACAAAGAGCCAGAATACAGGTTTTGTCCCCCGACCACCTAGTGACTGCTTCCTGAACTAACAATGGCTCTATCCCCTATACATATGGGGTGTAGATTAAGTATAGGTAGCATGTGGTGTGAACTGTGGTTGGGGGTGGGGGTGGTTACAACACCATCTGTTAGGAGGCAGGGTAGGTCGGGTCTGCTTACAGTAACACTCACCCTCCCCTCTGTTATACTGCGTGGTGTGTTATGCTTCACTCATAATGGTATTGACATATGACCACATCATACAGATTATTATAGTGCTCTCTCACACCCGTGCACCCATACAGCTTTACACCTCCACAGTCACACGCCCTACACCCTTATAACTTACACTTTTATGTCCATGCATCCTTATACCTTTATGTCCATGCATCCTTATACCTTTATGTCCATGCATCCTTATACCTTTATGTCCATACATCCTTACACCTTTATGTCCATACATCCTTACACCTTTATGTCCATACATCCTTACACCTTTATGTCCATACTAAAGAAGAAACCAAGTTTTGGTCAAAGTTGTTGTTCTTCACGAGTTTGATGTGGAGTGATATGAACGAGGTGACAGCCGAGTGAATATCACATAGCATTCAAACGAGTTGGAGAACAATAACTTTGACCAAAACGAGTTGCTTTCTGTGTTTATCTCACCCCTGTACGCATTAACAGAATGGACCACACATAGGATATAGACCGTGGAGAACGGTCTGCAATGCTTATAAGGGCATGAAGAACGAGTTACCAATGTTAAGCGTATTGGATAAAAATACCAGGGGTGAGATAAATCCTTACACCTTTACCTCCATACATCCTTACACCTTTACCTCCATACACCATTACACTTTCACCTCCATACACCCTTACATCTTTACCTTCATACACCCTTACATCTTTACCTCCATACACCCTTGCACCTTTACCTCCATACACCCTTACACCTTTACCTCCATTCACCCTTACACCTTTACCTCCATACACCCTTACACCTTTACCTCCATACACATTTACACCTTTACCTCCATACACCCTTACACCTTTACCTCCATTCACCTTTACACTTTTACCTCCATATATCCTTACACCTTTACCTCCATACACCCTTATACCTTTATGTCCATAACGAAGAAGAAACCAACAAGTTTTGGTCAAAATCGTCGTTCTCCAAGAATTTGATGATCTTATAGCATTCAAACGGGTTGCTTTCTGTATCTATCTCACCCCTGTACACACTGAAAAAACAGGATATAGACCATGGAGAACAAACTTCAATACTTGTAGGGGCATGGAGAACGAGTTCCAAATGTTAACTCTATGGGACAAAAATAACAGGGGAGTGATAAACCTTTATACCTTTTACAGTCATGTAGTACTCCCACATACAGCCTTTCACCTTTACACCAAATATTCTTACACCATTCAACCCTACCACTCATACACCTTTGCACCCACCCTTGTACCTATACATCAACACACACTAATGCCTTTGATTATTCCTCACACATGGGATATCACCCTGTGGCCTGACAGGGCTGCTGCAGCACCCTTTGATCTTAGTAAGGTTGCTCTACCAAGGTATCATACATCACACCTGATGCCACTGGTGCATTCAAACCACCGATAAGAATCGGGATCGGTGTCCATGTCTTATAAAGGGCGTGTTCCATTGGGTTGACTCCACGACCAGAAAAGAGCATCACACAGCAGCCGTTTATTAGGTGGTTATAGCAATCAGTGTAGTTGGGGGTGGAGGCAACGCGGGTGGTTGTGGCCCCTAAGATTCGAGGTCAACTCTCGACTGCAGAGCCGTTCCAAAGGCGCTAGAAAATATTATGTAAGGAGGTCAGGGTGAAGGTCTGGGTTTGCTGCGAATGCAGTCATTGGCTACTCGGTCTACTATATTCCTTATATGGAATTAAGGTAATGGGACAACTCCATGGTGAAGGGGGCGGTGTTAGTCACACAGCAGTGTAATGGGCGATGGCCCAGAAAACCTAATAAAATAGCTTTTGTTGGATGCCTACAAACGTAGCCCACATGGCCACTGTGCAGTGCTGGCCTTTGAACTGACCTGTGGGTTTTTTACACTATAAGCATGTTTGGCAGATGCCAAGAAGATGGATAACTAATACTACAAACAATGGTTTTGTGGACAGGCAGCTCTGGGTTGACTTTTTAATACATTCACTAATGCTTTTGTATTGCTATGCATCCACCGCTCATAGTTTATGATCACCTATCCACAAAACCATCAATTATTATGGTCACTATATACCCTCAGGGTCCTCTGGATCGCAAATCCACAAACAAACAAACAAAACATCAATTTTGTACACAACATATTGACTTACTAATAGGGAGCCAAAGTGAACCCGCTGCAGCCACAGATAGCCGGTCACAAAATACCATTTCCGGGTATAGGCGCTCAGTACTTAGACTATGTAGGTTCGAGATTATATGTGTCATTCTCCAATCTTTTAGATCCAAATTTTTAATAAACTTAACAACTGTCATCGTAGTTTCGAAACAGAGTTATTCAGAGACGATAGTAGTAAACTACACTTAAAAAGTAACAAAAGAGACCAAAAACGAAAGTCTAGCCTCAAACCCCTTAGTTTAGCACTAAGCCTCGTTCTTGCGGGCCACCGGAAATGGTGTTCGTAAACGGGTATCTGTGGTTTCAGCAGGATCACTTTGGCTCCCTATGCATTAACCTTTCATGGTTTACGGCTGCCTGTCGTACCCAAACCATTGATTATTTTCCATCTTATCAGTGTAAATTGCTGCTGGCAGGAGTCATTGCGAGCATTGGCTACATGAAGCTAATAGGAGACTGAAGTGCTGTGGGTGGCAGGAGTCAATCCTTCTCATACCATGTCTATGTGGTGTGGGAAGTAAAAGAACTCTCACCTCGGTAAATGCGTAGGGGTGGGATTTCTTCCTACATTCATCTCATAGATTTGGTCAAATCCAAAGTAAATCTAATTGAACAAATTGGACGTTAAACTACCCAAACAAACAAACAAACAAGGAGTCATTGAGCAATGGCTACTATAGGGGAAAACTATGAAATTTTGGGGTCAGAGCTTGTATCCCATCAAGTTTGAATCGTATAGTAATTCACAAGGTAAAACCCTGTGAATTTAAATCGAGATGGGATCGTGCTCTAACCCTACTCACCCTACACCTGAATGGGTTTCCGAATTTATCTCACCCCTCACATGTAGCTAATGGGAGACTGAAGTGCCGCAGGTGGCGGGAGTCATTGTGAGCAGTGGCTACATGTATCTGATAGGATACCGTGAAAAGCCGAAGGTGGCAGGAATCAATACAAGCAGTGGCTACATGAAGCTTAGCTCTGCTGGGGGTGGACAGCAATTAACAATCTGTTCCCCCCACTTGGTCGCCTCGCCTCCTCGTGGTGCAGACCGGATATGCTTGCACGTAAGCATAACAAAAGCAACTGGGGTGGGGAGTTAGCTCAGTGGTAAAGAGCACTGGACTTGTAATATCAAGGTTGTCAGACTTTGTTGATTCGGATCCCACTGCAGCCACTTTTCTCCTTCACTCCTAGCAGTGGTCGATTTACTGCTATATCAAAGGCCAATCCTTCTCATACCATGTGTATGTGGTGTGGGAAGTAAAAGAACTCTCACCTCGGTAAATGTGTAGGGGTGAGATTTCCACCTAAATTCATTTCATAGATTCAATCACCACCCTTGTGGTGTAAAAGAACCTTGAGAAAGTCTGGTGAGAACCTGCATTGGTTAACTGGACATTAAATCAAACCAACCAACCCACCAATATGAAGCTGACAGGAGACTCACAGGTGCCGCGGGTGGTGGGAGTCATACCGAGCAGTGACTTCATGTAGCTAACTGGAGACTGTAAAGTGCCATGGGTGAGAGTCATTAGTAGCAGTGGTTACATGTAGCTAACTGGAGGCTCTAAAGTGCTATGGGTGGTAGGAGTCATTGGCGGGAGTCATTGTGAGCAGTCGCTACATTTATCTCACCCCTGGTATTTTTTCTCCATAGACTTAACATCGGGAACTCATATCTAATGCCCATTAGATATTTAGGAAAACTATCCAATGGGGGATTATGTCACAAATGATAGTTCATTAGTCAATGTGAAGGGTGAGATAAATTCAGAAACCCATTCAAGTTTAGTGTCAGAGCTCGATCCCATCTGGTTTGAATCACTACATAATTCACGCAGCTTCCCCTTGTGAATTACTACGTGATTCAAACTCGATGGGATATGAACTCTGGCCCTAAACTTTCAAAGGTTTCCTACATAGCAGCTAACTGGAGGCTCTTAACTGCATTGGGTGGTGGGAGTCATTGGCGGGAGTCAAAGTGAGCAGTGGTTACATGTTACTAATGAGAGACTGTGAAGTGCCGCAGGTGTCAGCAGCCATTATGAGCTTTGGCTACATGTAACTAAACGGAGACTCTGAAGTGCCACGGGTGGTTGGAGTTATTGGCGGGAGTCATTGTGAGCAGTGGTTACATGTAACTAACGGGATACTGTAAAGTGCCGCGGGTGGTTGGAGTTATTGGCGGGAGTCATTGTGAGCAGTGGTTACATGTAACTAACGGGATACTGTAAAGTGCCGCGGGTGGTTGGAGTCATTGGTGGGAGTCATAGTGAGCAGTGGTTACATGTAACTAACGGGAGACTCTAAAGTGCCACGGGTGGTAGGAGTCATTGGCGGGAGTCATTGTGAGTAGTGGTTACATGTAACTAACCGGAGACTCTAAAGTGCCGTGAGCGGTGGGAGTCATTGGCGGGAGTCATTGTGAGTAGTGGTTACATGTAACTAACAGGAGACTGTGAAGTGCCACGGGTGGTTGGAGTCATTGGCGGGAGTCATTGTGAGGAGTGGTTACATGTAACTAATGAGAGACTGTGAAGTGCCGCGGGTGTCAGCAGCCATTATGAGCTTTGGCTATATGTAGCTAACCGGAGACTGTGAAGTGCCGCGGGTGTCAGCAGCCATTATGAGCTTTGGCTACATGTAGCTAACCGGAGACTGTGAAGTGCCGCGGGTGACAGCAGCCATTATGAGCTTTGGCTACATGTAGCTAACCGGAGACTGTGAAGTGCCGCGGGTGTCAGCAGCCATTATGAGCTTTGGCTACATGTAGCTAACCGGAGACTGTGAAGTGCCGCGGGTGTCAGCAGCCATTATGAGCTTTGGCTACATGTAGCTAACCGGAGACTGTGAAGTGCCGCGGGTGTCAGCAGCCATTATGAGCTTTGGCTACATGTAGCTAACCGGAGACTGTGAAGTGCCGCGGGTGTCAGCAGCCATTATGAGCTTTGGCTACATGTAGCTAACCGGAGACTGTGAAGTGCCGCGGGTGACAGCAGCCATTATGAGCTTTGGCTACATGTAGCTAACCGGAGACTGTGAAGTGCCGCGGGTGTCAGCAGCCATTATGAGCTTTGGCTACATGTAGCTAACCGGAGACTGTGAAGTGCCGCGGGTGTCAGCAGCCATTATGAGCTTTGGCTACATGTAGCTAACCGGAGACTGTGAAGTGCCGCGGGTGTCAGCAGCCATTATGAGCTTTGGCTACATGTAGCTAACCGGAGACTGTGAAGTGCCGCGGGTGACAGCAGCCATTATGAGCTTTGGCTACATGTAAATAATGAGAGACTGTGAAGTGCCGCGGGTGTCAGCAGCCATTATGAGCTTTGGCTACCATGTAACTAATGAGAGACTGTGAAGTGCCCCGGGTGTCAGCAGCCATTATGAGCTTTGGCTACATGTTGCTAACCGGAGACTCTGAAGTGCCACTGGCGGCGCGCTTTCCCATTGTGAGGGGATTCAGTGAAGGGGTCAGTCACTATGACGACAGCTCAATGAAGGATCAATTTCCTCCGACGGCCCCGACGGGATTTCTGATAATCAACGACCGCCGCCCGCGATATGAGCTCACAATGTGATGACGTCACACCGCGTTCACGGTAACGGACCTCCAATCAGAGATCAATGTTAGATTTGTACACGCTTATGGGAATTATGCAGTGAAATTAACTCCGCTCAAGTGGGCACTTTAGCAGGGAACACAATAACATCCCTCAATATTCTGATTGGTTTCACTCGGTCCTTCCATGCTATTATATCGGATATAGAGGGCACAGAGTGGTTGCTGGTTCCGCCATCATCCGCCAGGAAATTGTAAGATAGCGCCATAGACCCTATTGAGGTATCCCATAATTCAGTCTATTCACAAGTTCCGATTTTCGCTGATTACCGACGTGGTATGGTGATAGACCCTTACCCGTAACCCAGAATTAATGCAGTTTAACGGTTTTCAGAGATCTTCAAATTGAAATTCTGATGCCAGAAATGGAAATTTCAGCTACATGTATTTCTACATAGAATCCGAAATTATATTCAGTTTCTCCAATTATAAATAAGAAAACTGTGGTTCATGTTGTCGTTGTGTGCCAAGTCTACCGGGAGCGGAACTTTGCTTTATCCGGGGCGACAATCGAGAGTTTAGTAACCTCTGGAGGCTCTATTGTAGGCGGGGGGCAACGATATACTATGATATCGGATATATAAGACAATAATCGATGGACAGGCAGCAATAAACCACGAGTGGTTTACACATAGTAATACATGAGAATTAGCGAGTGTTAACATGTCAACCTCGAGCGGTGTACAAACCATAGTTTGTTGTATTTATTATCCATCTATAAGTTAAAACCAGGAATTGCTTTATTATAGGGTGTATCAAAACAGGAATTGCAATATTATAGGGTCTTTCAGGAAGGACTATAATTCTGTTTGTGAGTGCATTTTCTCATAACCAATGGCTTTAAGGCCTGTAATCAAAAGACCAGTCCTTCTCATGCCATGCCATGCCATGTGGTTGCCTCAGTAAATGTGTATGGGAGAGATTTCTAAACTCGTCTCATAGATTGATTACGGCTCCTCTGCTGTATAACCAGTGAGGAACCTGAACCTTGAGTTAGTCCCCATATACCGTAAGGGTCCCTTAGGACATCAACCAAACCAATAAATGAATCATTCACTCATCAATATTTTCGTTCTCTATTGCCATCATGTAATTATCATTATCTTAGCCTGGTATAAACGTCCATAGGCTTAGCACTACGAACTCGTTCTCAACAGGCTTGCGAGAACGGTAACTCGTTCTTAACGGGTGATTAAGAGATGAATATTTCCTGGCTAAGATAAAATCAGAAACATATTCGTGCTTGGTCTGAGTCCCTGTTCACCATCTCGTTTGGTGTGCTTCAGAATATTCACTCGGCTATCGCCTCGTTCATATTACTGAGCACTCCAAACTCGATGGCGAACGAGGACACATACAAAACACTAATTCCTTCTTATTACATCTCACAATCGCAAACAAGTCTAGACTTGAACCATTGGGCTATTTGGCTTATTAATCTTACCCCTGGTAGTTTTGCCCCATAGTGTTTAACATTGGGAACTCGTTCTCCACGCCCCTACAAGTATTGCAGTCCGTTCTCCATTGTATACGTCCTGTGAATCATACATTCTTTTATCATGTAAAGGGAGCGAAATAAGATACAATGTTTAGTAAATAAAGGATTACGAACAGCTCTAGGATATACATTTGAATGACCTTTTTAATGAATGTAAGATTAGGCCTTTGAGTTTTAGATGTGCAAGTCATGTGATATCTCTGATAAAGTGGAAAAGTGAGACTAACGAGAATGTAATTGAGCAAAGGAATATACGTACAAGACAAAATGACAAAATAATGTTAAAAATAAAAACACCAAATAGCTTGAGATAGAGGAAATCGCTATTATATGAGGGAAACATTATCTGGAACTTATTAAGTAAATAAACACAAAACCTACCAAGAGGTGATTTATTTAAGATAAGAGTAAAAGAAGAACTGCTAAATTTGGCGTATGATATGTGAACGTAAGAAGATGATGTACTCTTTTCAAAAGAAAAGATGAAAAAATTCTATTTTTTAAGGTTTACAATCTTCTAGTATATTTATGTTGTCCTTTGTTAATGTTATAGTCCTTGTATGTCCTGTATTAGTGTGACTCCCGCAGGGAAGAACGCCAACATGGCGATTGCTTGTAGTCGTTAATTGTGTTACTAAATATAAAAAAAATAATAATAATAAAAAAAGGGGGTGAGATAAATACAGAAAGCAAGTCGTTTCGGTCATAGTCGTTGTTCTCCAACTCCTTTTAACGCCACATGATAATCACTCCACATCAAACGCGTGGAGGATGACGACTTTGGCCAAAACTTATTGGTTTCTTCTTTAATATTCAGATAAATGTTGTGGTATGATACTGACAAGTTCAGACACGTTAGAATACGTGAAGAGAAGTTCCGTAAGTGTTCGGTTCTTTGAAGTTTGAGTCTACACTCATCAATGCCTTGCCAATGACTCCTGCTGTGATGGATCTGATAAAAAGGATGTCTTTGAGCTTCTATACGCTACCTATTATTGCCAAAGGTAAGTGTAGTCCCATTTGGATGGGCAGATGACATGGCATAAGTAAGAGTAGACTTACTCAAGTCTTTGATTAGGAATCTTCATGATATTTTCTTTTTTTATTATTCAGTAAAATACCATTTCTGGATTGAAGGCGAGTTCTTCCAATGGAGTACAATTTGATGCATAACATAAAATAAAACTAAATAAATAAGGTATATAGATAAATTAGGATACTGATTCTAATAGTGATGATTGGAGTACAGTGCCTTTCATGTAAGTAAGAAAAAGTATGAATGTATGAGGTAAGGGAATCTGGCATATTAATCTCGTATTAGCGACTTGCTGGTTCCACCAACATGATGGATTTGCTGTGGTATATCTAGTTATATCTTACAGTGTCGTGATATATCGCCGTACGTCGCGCACAATAGTATGCATACTTTTTCACGAAATCCTGTGTAAGATGCATCGCGACAAATATGCATGCGATTATTCAAAACCTAGCAAGATTTAGCAAGACATCCAAATCATGACTAATCTCGCTACATTTTGTGTGTTGGTGGAACCAGCACTTTAATACACTCTCCGGCAGGGTGGTTGTGGCCCACTAGATTTTAGGTCAACTATGGACTGTAGAACCGTCCCAAGGACACTATGTAAGGAGGTCAGGGTGAAGGTCGTGGTTTGCTCCGAATGCAGTCATTGGCAACTGGGTCTACTCTATTCCTTATATGGCAGTTAATGCAGGGGGACAACACCATGCAGCCGGAGATATCTTCCTGTTTCTGACCTTTTATATTTGGCGCCCCTCTACTTGTCGACATTGAACCGTGTTCTATCGTCACTTCTTGTTCATCTCCTGGTTTGAGAATTTTAGAGGTTTAGTGGATCGTTATGAATAATAATTAAGCTCAATAAGGATCAATATGTAATCTTGCCTCTTCATACCCACACAGGAATGAACTAAATCAAAATAACAGCAAGTCTTATTTCAATTACCATTACTCCAAACTTATACCTTATATAAGTTAGGTCTAGACATTTAGGTAATAGATAAGCATACGAGTGAATATAGTTTGGCGAGAATACAACCAGACCCTATGGCCATTTATTACGTGAATACAGGATGAAGAAACCCCCAGTATTACATAAATACAGAACTGAGTAACTTAAACCTAAATTAAAAAATCAAAAATAGGTCCTGCTCATACGATTGACTAAGGTAGAGTGAGGAGATCCCCAACCGTCGCATCAAAGGAACTATGACGTGCGCGACAATAGGCCACGCCCACGAGTGGCTATACCATAGCTATGTGCTTAGCAAATGGGGTCCTAATTATATATGTATAAGTAATGTCCATTATACATTGATATAAACTGGTAGCTAATAGATTCTGAACACCATTTACGGCTGAATTTGCGGGGGCAATGTGAGGAGTTATCCCTGTTATGAAAACTATTTCTGACCTGGCATTAGGATGTCTATTTTATGAAAACAATTGGCATATTTGCTATCCTTGGTGTCTAGACCTTTCGCTGCCTGATATTTAAGGCCCCATATAACCAAATTGATCACCAAAATATTTGCATTTGATGCAATAATATATCATCTCAAATTCTCCAATTGACCCTGACCCTATTAATATGTGGTTTATAATAATAAAACTGTCATTTTCTATAGGGCACATAGCTATTGCGCTATGGAGGCGGCCATCTTGCCTCCAACGCTAAACAAGACAACAGGTGGCGGGTCCAGTTATCACTCGAATTTACTATGAATATTTTCTTTTCGTTTGCCATAAAAGGGATTTAGCCTCATCTCACGATTATATTTAGATTATAACAGCAGAGTAGGTCCAGGTATCCATGGAATTTACTAAAAAATATTTTCTTTACGTTTGCCATAAAAGTTATTTAGCCTCTTCTCACGATTATCTTTAGATTATAACAGCAGAAAATAGTAGCTATCCCTCGACTAAAGTGGCGCTATCTTTCAATTTCCTGACGAATGATGGCAGACCTAGCAATTACTCTGTGCCCTATACAACTATATTGGCCACCACATTGTTTGCATTTGATGCAATATATCACGTCAAATTCTCCAATTGACCCCGACATTAATATGTGGTTTATGGTAATCAAACCGTCATTTTCTATATAAGCATGATCCTGTGCTTATAGAGGAGACACCTCAGTAAACCTCAGTGACGAGCGGTGCAGGCGGAATGAGCCAACGACTGCGCCTCTCTTGGCACACCCTCCTCTCTGAATCTAGTATGCTGGACGTGGGCCAGGGGGCGCTGCCGCCGGGAACGCCCAGCGCCCGTCACGTGACTGGCGAGCGTTGACGGTGAGAGTGATGGGTAAATTAATGACGAGCTGAGAGCCCACGCCGACAGGCCTCGTTTGATGGATGGACAGGCGGAATGTTAATCGCTGTTAAATTTCTAGTAGCTACCATTTAAAGGAGTGTCCAGATTTCTGGGTTTTTTTTCTTTATTGTGTGGTGTTCGCCGCCTGTCTAGCAGAATAGAAGACCCCTTTCCGGAACACTAGTTCCAGGCAGGATCCCACCCTACGAGCTATTACATAGGTCGGTTCGGTTTTTGGCAGGTTTGCACGAACCTAGTCACACGCAACACAACTCACGACTTTAATAAACAGGAATGTTTATTAACAACTACTTCCCGAAAAGATCTGGAAGATCTTTCCCACAAGTACAGTACCCCAGCACGATGTGCCGGGTAGCGCTGGAGAGGCTAATCTAAAAGACTCGTCTAACCACCAGGAAGGTTACGAGAACCCGCCTGCCAAGTGAGGGCCCAAGGGTCCGTTCCGAAGAAGAGACGCACAGGGACAGCCTGTCGACCTACTGTGAACGCTGAATATATATACCCAGTGTTACGTAATCCCGGTCTCCGCCACGCCACTCTCGTGTGCGGCGTTGCCCGGAACCACTACACAGTAAGGATCGGCTCTCCACGCCACCTTCCGTAGAACGTTCGAACACTGCTGGATTCCCACCCCACTACAATTGTCAACTGTAGTTCCATCACGTTTACAATCTTGGCCATGTCTAATAGAACATATTGGATGTTAAACTACCCCAACAAACAAACAATCTTGGCCAATGATGACACTATGCATTTTCTTAAGCATATATCAAAGACCAATCCTTCTCATACCATGTCTATATGGTGTGGGAAGTAAAAGAACTCTCACCTCTGTAAATGTGTAGGGGTGAGATTTCTACCAAAATTCATCACATAGATTCGATCACCACCCTTGTGGTGTAAAAGAACCTTGAGAAAGTCTGGTCAGAATCTTCAAAGATTAACTGGACATTAAATCAAACCAATTAATCAATTCTTAAGCATTCATTGCATTTTATAGTAGCTATTCATGATAGTGATACAATGTACTCAGTAATCAATCTATGAACAAATAAGTTAACAATAAAGTGGGGTGAGGATCAGGCCTCACATAGCCTGGTCTTCATACTCTGCCCCTACCCTCATATTCTACTTGCTGGTTTACATGTTTCACCCGACACCCTTAATTAGGCTTAAAATGACATCTCTCATCGTGATTGAGTAATGTATCTTATTATCCACCTAATACAAAGAGTCCATAGAAAACACATAGGGAGTTGTATGGACATACCCAGAGCATACAGGTATATCCACCTAATACAAAGTGTCCATAGAAAACACCTAGGGAGTTGTATGGACATACCCAGAGCATACAGGTATATCCACCTAATACAAAGTGTTCATAGAAAACACATAGGGAGTTGTATGGACATACCCAGAGCATACAGATATATCCAACTGATACAAAGTGTCCATAGAAAACACATAGGGAGTTTGTATGGACATACCCAAAAGCAGCTGTATGCTCCTCGGAGTTGACTCTGCGCAATATCCTCGCATACGCTCGGATATCACTACGCGTCAACTCCTCGGAGCATACGACCACTTGTATCTGAAACCAGTCAACATTGTGTATGTATTATACAGCAACATGTCCACCTTAATCTTTCTTACTACATTATAAAGGTATACCACTCAATATAAATCCCCTTTTTCAGAGCTTTAAATCTCTATATGTCTTATATCCGGTTAAGTTACTCCACTTAACAACCCCAGTATACAAAACAGACCTCTCAAATGCATGACAGTTTGGTCTCAGGACCTTTTGTAAAGGCGCATCATTAGCTCCAGTGTTTCTATTGTAAACCTTACAATAATTTTCTTCTAGTTTTCTTTTAAACATAAAGTTCAGAAGATGTGAATTCATTCTGAATGAAGCTCTGAGTTAGGCCTTGCACCCATCAACGCCGATTCTGGTCCTGATAGGCCTTACAATTTACTTCCCGACTGGAATAAAATTTCATCGGGAGGTCAGACAAAATCGTGGCAGTGGACCATGTTTCTACCATTGACTCAACGATAGCCCACGATTGGATACCGATAGGCTACGATTGGAAACGCCAATCATAGAGCTACTGATAAGATTCATAGCCCATCGTAGCCTATTGTAGCCTTTCAGTAGCGACAGAGCTCTACAATTCAAAGCCTCTTTCAAATACCGACCTATAGGCTACGATTTTGCGGTTGTATGCTCCTCGGATTTGCCTCTGCGCAATATCCTAGCATGCGCTCCCATATTACTACGCGTCAACTCCTCGGAGCGTATTTGCAACCGTTGACCGGTATGTGGAAGAACGCCTATGGGTGAATGTACCATGTCATTATCCTTATCTGAATATATAAATGTACCATCAAGTAATCAAGCTCTGTCATCTAGCCCACTTTTATATCAGTAGATCTTTGGCATCGATCTTTTAATAAGCAGCCGACTAAAAAAAAGACACTGTATGACATTGAAGCCTGCAGAGACTCATCATGTGTTGGGGAGGTTTATTACCTGGCAGTGTGAGGCAGCTGAGACCCTCCTCAGGTGTACCTGCAGTGCACCTGAACTCCAGGTACGAGGAGAAACCTGACCCTGTGCCTGGAGGGTCGCCTGTAGGCTTGTAACGCCACACGCTCCCCAACCCTCCTCCTCCTTCTACTCCTCATGCTGTAACCAAGTCAGGTCATCCTGCATGGAGTTGTCCCTAACCGTTCACTGCCATATACACACGCTCCCCAACCCTCCTCCTCCTCCTCCCCCTCGTGATGTAACCAAGTCAGGTCATCCTGCATGGAGTTGTCCCTAACCATTCACTGCCATATAAGCAGGGTTCGAACAGAGCCTGGAAAACCTGGAAAAGTCTGGAGTTATGCTTTTGGGTTTTCCAGGCCTGAAAAAGCCTGGAATTCTCACAGAGAGCCTGGAAAAACCTGGAAGAGCCTGGGAAATTTAGTTTTGCATAAAAACTATATTTTTAGTCTATGAAATTCTGGACATTTATTAGATTTCCTCAACTACGGTACCTCATTGCCTATGAAATTTCAGTGTCTTGGATTACATAGTTCCAAAAATCCTTTTTGCTGATAACATAGTATGGTTTTGATTGTTTGTCTTTCATTCACTAGCAAGATGGTATTGATTCACATTGTTATGTGCCTTGAAAAAAATATTGGAAAAGCCAATGACAATGCTTTAAGGCATTGCCAGGCTACAGCATGACAATGCTTTAAGGCATTGCCAGGTTACTACAGGACAATGCTTTAAGGCATTGCCAGGTTACTACAGCACAATGCATTAAGGCATTGCCAGGCTACAGCAGGACAATACTTTAAGGCATTGCCAGGCTACAGCAGGACAAAGCTATAAAAGGTATATTAGAAGGGAAAGTGATTTTATGATCAGAACTCTCCTTGCTCCTTGCCAAGTTACTACAGCACAATGCTTTAAGGCATTGCCAGGCTATGACAGGACAATGCCTTAAGGCTTTGCCAAGTTACTACAGCACAATGCATTAAGGCATTAACAGGTTATAGCAGGACAATGCTTTAACCCTTTAAGGGCGAATGATGCCTTGAGGCATCAACTGGCCCAGGGCAAATGATGCCTTGAGGCATCATTTCTCAAAAATGTAAAAATTTGTTTGAACAAGGATAGAATGGAGCAATATCGTTCAAATTTTCACAGAATGTAGGTCTAGCACCAAAATTAACATTTTTATTCCGAAAACATAAGATAATCAGGATTACATAACATACCGCGTGATCAAACACACAAATTATGGGTTTTCACAGCAATGTGCTCGTCCCCTAGCAGTATAAAGTGCCACCAACACCCGTCCTTAGGGGGTAGCTCAGCCGCAGGCACCCGTCCTTACAGGGTTAAGGCATTGCCAGGTTACTACAGAACAATGCATTAAAGTGTTGCCAGGTTATTATGTTTAGTTAGTTCTCGTTTGATCTCATTACCTTGGTTTTAATTTGGAAAAGGATAAGCATATGATAGCTAGGCCTAGCTTGTATTATCGTGTGTCCAGTTTTGTTGTTCCTGTGTTATCTAAGCTATATCTAAAGTATTATTGAGGTAATATGCATGACACACCAAATTGGAGTACCTTAGATAGATGCAATCACTTTTATTTTCCTGGAAATAATATACATAGGTATCATAAACCTATTACTCTCATCCACACAGTGATCCAATGCTACAGAATACGTTGCCAGGTGTTTGTTTGGCTGCAGGCATTGCGTAACCAAGTAGATGAGTATGTGGAAATAGGTCCATCGGTGATGTGATACCGTAGTCGAGATGACAATTAACCGGAGACGAGGGCGTGGCCGTTATCAGTATGAAACAATTAGGAGGAGATTCGTCAGGTTTTATGAGTAACATTTATATAACACTTTCCGTAACTATGACAACCAGGAAGTGATATCAATCACATTATGAGATGGAAATATTCTGATGATATGTGGAAAATTAATTGGGTTATTTTGTGATAGAAATGATGTGGCTTTTTAATTTCACCTATTCCCAACTTTGATGCTACCTTGAATGAAGGAATGGTTGATTCTAAACCCATGTCGTTATATATACAAGTAAATTTCTGTGACATGAGATATGTGATTAGTATTGAAAGAAACCATCTGTTTGTTCCATAATTTTCTCTGGATGACGATTCACAAGTGTTAAGATTAATATTCAATGTCATTATTCACAACAATAGTTGTATTAGTCTATGCGAGATAATAATTATCAACTATGTGGTTTCGACAGCCCAGACTCGTTGATACAATGCCCTAGTTTGTTCCAGCAGTTTAATCTATTAAAAAACAACCACCCTATGTATCTATGTGTTGTATAACCTCAACGAATGTCATCCACGTCAGCTTCTTAAGTTCTACATTGTTTATGTACTGTGTCCATCCACTGTTTGCTACCAACTTTAGATACGGTACGAGATATCTAAAATCACTGCCAAAAGATTCCAAAAAGGATATACATCTTTATACTTTGTAGTTCTACACCAGAATAGATAAACATTTTTTCCCCTTATCTACACAAACTTTGATGATGTCAGGGCTTAGCCTCTTGGGGTGGACAACAATTACCAATCTGTTCACCCTCTTGGTCTCCTTGCCTCCACATGGTGCAGGCCGGATTTCCTTGCATGCAAGCATAACTAAAGTGACTGGGGTGGGGAGTTAGGTCAGTGGTAAAGAGCACTGGACTTGTAATCCCAGGGTTGTCAGACTTTGTGGGTTTGAGTCCCACTGCAGCCACTTTTCTCCTTTATTCCCAGCAGTGGTAGACTTTCTTCTATATCAAAGCCAGTCCTTCTCATACCCTGTCTATGAGGTGTGAGAAGTAAAAGGACTCTCACCTCTGTATAAATGTGTAGGGGTGAGATTTCTACCTGAATTCCTCTCATAGATTCGGTCAAACCCAAAGTAAGTCTAATTGAATATATTGAACGTTAAATTACCCAAACAAACAAACAAACAAACAAGTATTTAAGATGTGGCAATAAAAACATCTGGATCAAGCTGGTGGGAAAAAGATAGATTTTCAAACAAACTAACATTGTTAGAGCTCACAGTGCATCATGGTTATTTTGATTATGGATGTTTCCTAAAAACGCCATCTCAAGCTCACCAGCCGAACTGTTTGCCTCGTTCTCTCTTAGAATAAATAATAGAATAAAAACAATTCAAAATTGGGTAACCCCCACCGAATATCACCTCAGGGGAGGGAGGGAGGGGAGATTTAATTCGTTAGATTCAGGTACAGCGCTCTCTGGCTAGGGGCATGTGATATTGATGAGATGTGCAGACGGTATTTATCATCTGTGTCCTCGTCCATCGATCGTGCTTCATGTGGCGGGGCGTGCTTTGATCAGAGGACGCCGCTGTGATGTCGGGAGTCTCACAGACGCAGAGTTATCAATAGATCCTGGCAGCATGTCTCTCTCTGACACCTACTGTAGATGCTACTCAGACTCATGGCTAGAGCTTTTGGGGCCCTCACTAAACAAGAGATGACAGTTTTCTGGTTAATTCCTGGTTATGCTTGTCTACTAAGTTGTGATTATGTTAGAGATAAGTAGTGGATATAATCAGGATAATGATATTTTCCGAGTTTTTTTTTTTTTTTTTTTTTGGTTTCTCTAAACCTCACTCGCATCTGTGTTAAAATTTCCACACAAAATTCAAGAGAATTCTGACCACCCACACCCTCTTCATTGTGTATGGATTTAATTTGCAAAATTTCCTAAAGTTTGCCCCTCATACCTCCCTGACGGCTGCGTGCATATTTTATGGATTGTTCCCATTGGCTATTTTGAGTGGTATTTGCCTTGAAGCAAAACCACTTATTGCATTGATATATGTATTCTTTTTATTGGTGGGGGGGGGGGGGGGATGGGGGGAAGAGAGATAACTCACTGATTATGGCACTGAACTCGTAATCCCAAGGTTGTAGGACTTTGTGGGTGCGAGTTTCACTGCAGCCACTCTTCTCCTTCATTCCCAGCAGTGGTAGATTTACTGCTTTATAAAAGGCCAGTCCTTCTCATACCATGTCTATGTGGTGTTGTGTGCAGCCACCTTTCTCCTTCATCCCAAGCAGTGGTAGACTTACTGCTATATCAAAGGCAAGTCCTTCTCATACTATGTCTGTGTGGTGTGGTGTGCAGCCACCTTTCTCCTTCACCCCCAGCAGTGGTATATTTACTGCTATATCAAAGGCCAGTTCTTCTCATACCATGTCTATGTGGTGTGGTGTGCAGCCACCTTTCTCCTTCACCCCCAGCAGTGGTATATTTACTGCTATATCAAAGGAGATTTCTAGCTAAATTCTTCTTATAGATTCGATCATCTCCCGACCACAGTAAGGCTAATAGAACATATTGGACGTTAGACTACCTAAACAAACAAACAAACAAACAGACAAACACTATAGACAAACATGCCCTATATCTATATTCCTGCTGAGGGGCCACCCATAAAGTATGTACGCAATAATTCTGAAAATATTGACCTCACCCCAACTCACAATCTTATACAGAATAGAACAAAGAAGGTTCATACGCAAAATGTTGGGAATATTCAGTATAGTGGCAACTAATTTCCAACCGCCATTGTAAAAGTAACTCCTCTCAAGGCTCTAAGCCTAGTTTGTTAAGAATTCCTCTCCCATAGAGCGTAGTGAGAACCTTGTACAGAATACCACTTAGAGGGTGTGAGATCTTATGAGAGGTGAGTGGTACTTAATGGACAGCCCCTATCACTGGTGGGCTCACATTGTATTTAGTTTATAGGGGACAAAGCCATTGTTAGTTCATGAAGCTGTCACTAGGTGGTCGGGGGACAAAACCTGTATTCTGGCTCTTTGTTCTTACGAAATTCAACTGCCTTTCAATGTTTTACCATTGTTCCTTTGACTCTCTACACCCATCCCAGAGCAGGATGACATAATAATTAAACCCAAGACATGATATTTTCCACATGAAACACTTTATATACATATGTGACAAGGGTAGTTTTGTGACACTTCCCAATTGTCACTCACTTCTTTTTCACCTCCATTAATGAAGAACACCTACTTTTTCACCTCCATTACTGAAGAACACCTACTCGGGGGGTGTCATGGCAGCGCCCATGGATCATAGGCTATATGCCGTATAGGTCTCAGATTATAACTGATTGTGGTAAAACCAGGGCCATGTTTTTCAGTCACGACCATTGTGAGCCCGGGGTGCCCCACGATCTACCAGTGATATGAGGACAGTCTGGACGACAAAAGGTGGCCGGTGTGCTATAGAAGGTGTCGTAGTGCACCACGGACGATCACCGCTAAAAGTGTCTCAAGTATAGAACTGTCTTAGGTTCTATAGAACCTCACTGTGCATATATAGAGGATTTCCCATGCTTCCGATACGAATTAAACAATGAAATTTCAACATAATCCTACCAAATATGAAGAAGATCGGCCATACCGTTTCTAAGATATGGGCGTTTGAATTTTGTCATAGCAATCATCTGCTCTGGGGGCCATTGTACCCTCCCACCTCCCGGTGCGTAGTGAATGACGAGGTCGCTGCATAAATTAGCGGAGGCACGGGGAAAGTACACTGGCCACCAGAGCAGACGATTGCTATAACGAAATTCAAACACGGATATCTTCGGAACCGTAAGGCTGATCTTCTTCATATTTAGTACGATTATAGGTTATATGTATACCTTACTCGTGATAAAATTTCATCGCTTAATTCCTACGGAAAGTGAAGTTGCGCATTCGGTACGACATGTCCATAGATGTCTTAAGTATACGACAGTTTGGGAGACAAATTTACCCACGTGACCTTCCATGTATCGTGACTATAGCACACCTCAGGCAGCCCTACGTGTCGTAGGCCTGCGATTTATGGCCGACCCCCTAAAATGTCGCGTCTATAATACACTGACAGCAAAAACATGTCGCCCATAACGATTATCTCGACTAAAAAACAGGGCCCAGGCTCATAGCGTGTGTATCAGCATTGAGATATTTATGAGGATCCCCCGTAGACCTCTGGATCATCTAGATCGTGACTCATCAGGTAACCGTGGGAAAGATGATGAGAATCGGTTCTTCATTTACATATCTGAGCAGGTTTTTATTCATGGTTCTCTGCTGGTAAGGCCACTAAAAAAACTGGTTTCTCATCACCAAGCCATGAAAAATATGAGGAGGGCGCTTTTTTTTGTTTTTTGTTTTTGCTATATCAAAGATGCCAGACATACAGTAAAACCCCGCATAAGCGGACACCCTCCGATCCGGGCCAAAGTGGCTGCTTACGTGTGGTGTCTGCTTATGCGGGGTTTCCAGATTTTTACTGGCTATACATTTAATGCATCCCTGACATCAGGAGCTTTAATTTGATACTAAATACACATACCTTTCATAATTTCTATCAAGGTTCATCTATTAAAAAAAAAAAATCTTCTAAAATCGTATTTTTGTGATGCGCGCGGTGATGAGAAACAAGTTTGTTTTTTTTGAGTGGCCTAACACAAAGCATTTGAGTTCTAATTTTTAGACCTGTTAATTAGAGCTTCATGGCATATATTATCTCCATCTCGTTTGAATCACAACGCGGCTTTGCTTTGTGAATCCTTAACCTTCATAGGTTTCCTCTATACAACATTTCCTCTATAGAAATATCCATCTCACTAAGGATCACGCTATCCCTAGATGCAGTGATATCATAAAGGCCTATTGATTGCAGAAAACAATGCATAGTTGAATAATGATGGCTCCCTTTTGTTAATTCTAAGTTATTTATAGAGCTGAAGGTCAAACGTGATTCACCTTGAACTTTGCAAATCAAACCTCCCTCCATCACAAGAAATCATTCACTAAGATGAATGACAATAATAAAAAAAACACTAGTGTCAGCCTTTCAAAATATATCAGAACTAGAATTGATACCGCGTGGGAAGCCGGTGCTACCGTGAATATGTATATAAAAAAAAATATATATATATATAAAATTCACAATAAAGAACACATTCAGGAAGTGCACAAATTATGCATAGACATGTCCTTCTTTGGTGTTTCCTGAAAAGACCACTGCTTTTAGATTGATCTCGGGTTTAATATTTATTTGTGTAAAGCCTATAAGACAGCGACCCGACCATTGTGCCCGATCACACCTTTCCCCGACGAATCCGTCGGGTCGGTCAGAATCGGGTCGCTGTCCGCACTTCACAGACCCGATTTTAATCGGGTCGGGCATTACTAGCCTTGGGGTAATGACCGACTCTGCCCGACCATAATCGTGTCGCTGTACGCACTTCACCGACTGTTCCCGATTCTGAGAAGGCCATTTGAACATCGATGCCACCTATCCCCTAATCCGATTTCCAAGTGCCATATACCGATTTGTAGGGGAGATAGAGACGATGATGAATCTGAAAACCATTCCCCAATATCTTAAGTGGATCAAAAGTTATTAAACTTTGAATGATTTTCTATGAATCCACACTAGTGGCTCACCCCTGCTCGGCTCCCGGCGGCTCTCTGATCCCAATCGGGTCGCTGTACAAGGTCATAAAGTGGAGAGGTGTGATCGGCAAGCGTCGTTGAGGGTATAAGACAGCGAATTCTTGTATCCGATTATAATCGGTGATCGGATCGGTGAGAATCTGTGGAAAATGCCGCTGTTTTATGAGTTTTTACTCTTCTCGATACTGATGCAGCCCTGTTTATTTTGCAGACTTTCCGCTCAGCTCCGACACCATGTGAAGTCCTCAGACGCATTGTTCAGCGATGAACAGAAGGTAAGGTCCAGTTTAACACTGTCCGACGGAGGGGGCTTGCGAGCAGGTACCTCTAGTCTAAAGCGCCAGATCCACTAAGGCGATTTTACATGCGAATTTGGGTTCGCAGACATTTGCAGACGTTCGCAGACGTTCGCATGGACATGTGAATGGCTTGCGACAATATTCAATACATTGAATATCATCGCATGGGATTCGCACAGTCGCACGGATCACAGACGCATTCGCTTGGTCGCCTTAGTGGATCTGGCGCTTAAGACTGGAGGAATCGCGTTTGAAACTGGAGTTACGCCCAGTCACAAGGTACGCGCAAATATGTGTGTGAACCGCCCCCCTTGCGACTGGAAGGAGGTACATTGATACGCCCAGTTTCAGACTAGCGGTAACAAATATCAAACATGTTTGATATTTAAAATGAATTCGTGAGACGTGGCTATGACACCTCTACTACAAGCCGATGGTAGAAAATTAAAAAAAAAAATTAAAAAAAAAAAACAAAAAAAAAACAATTTGATATTTAAAATGAGGTACCTCCTGAGGTACCTCCAGTCTGAGACTGGGCATACCCGGTATACCCAGTCTCAGATTAGCAGGACCAAATATCAAACCTGTTTGATATTAAAAAACGCTTGAGACTGGGCATATCTGAAGTACCTCCAGTCTGAGACTGGGCATACCCGGTACGCTCAGTCTCAGATTAGCAGTACCAAATATCAAACCTGTTTGATATTCAAAAACGCTTGAGACTGGGCGTATCTGAAGTACCTCCAGTCTGAGACTGGACATACCCGGTATACCCAGTCTCAGACTAGCAGTACCAAATATCAAACATGTTTGATATTCAAAAACGCTTCAGACTGGGCGTATCTAAGTACCTCCAGTCTGAGACTGGACATACCCGGTATACCCAGTCTCTGACTAGCAGTACCAAATATCAAACATGTTTGATATTCAAAAACGCTTGAGACTGGGCGAATCTGAGGTACCTCCAGTCTGAGACTGGGCATACCCGGTACATCCACATTAAGTGACTGTACACAAGTACGCCTAATCAGGGACTAGTGGTACCAAATATCAAACATGTTTGATATTCAAAATTACTTGCGATTGGGCATACCAGGTACCTCTTGTCTGAGACTGGGCGTATCCAGTATGCCCAGTCTCAGACTAGCGGGGAGCGTGCAGTCTTAACTGCGCATTTTGCCACGCTACGCCCTCACAGGTACCTCCAGTCTCATACTGGGTGTACCTAGGTACCTCCAGTCTGAAAGTGGGCGTACCCGGTACACCCAGTCTCGGACTAGATGGAATCATGCAGTTCCCACTGTGAGTTTTTATGTACGCCCAGTCTTGGACTAGGTGTACCTATGTACCTAAAAACGCACAGTGTGAACTGGCCATTAGGCACACGCTTTGTCAATCCCAGTTTTGTTTGTGCTCACCTATCACCAGCCAGGGGCCTGTTTAATGATCAAGGCTTGTACATGTAGACCCTTTTTCGTTTGCCATAGAGACCCAGGGACGATGTGGGTCAACTTTACTTAACACATATGGACGACCTTATTGACGGCTGATACTGTCTTAGCAAACATACCCTTAAGATTGGCTTCAGTCCCTGTACCCCTCCACCTACCCCACCCCTCCTCACCGTGATACAGACTTCAGTCCCTGTACCCCTTCACCTACCCCACCCCTCCTCACTGTGATACAGGCTGCAGTCCCTGTACCCCTCCACCTACCCCACCCCTCCTTACCGTGATACTGGATTCAGTCCCTGTACCCTTCCACCTACCCTACCCCTCCTCACTGTGATACAGGCTTCAGTCCCTGTACCCCTCCAGCTACCCTACCCCTCCTCACTGTGATACAGGCTTCAGTCTCTGTACCCCTCCACCTACCTCGCCCCTCCTCACTGTGATACAGGCTTCAGTCTCTGTACCCCTCCACCTACCCCACCCCTCCTCACTGTGATTCAGGCTTCAGTCCCTGTACCCCTCCACCTACCCCACCCCTCCTCACTGTGATACAGGCTTCAGTCCCTATACCCCTCCACCTACCCCACCCCTCCTCACTGTGATACAGGCTTCAGTCTCTGTACCCCTCCACCTACCCCACCACTCCTCACTGTGATACAGGCTTCAGTCCCTTTACCCCTCCACCTACCCACCCCTCCTCACTGTGATACAGGCCTCAGTCCCTGTACCCCTCCACCTACCTCACCCCTCCTCAATGTGATACAGGCTTCAGTCCCTGTACCCCTCCACCTGCCCCACCCCTCCTCACCGTGATACAGGCTTCAGTCCCTGTACCCCTCCACCTACCCCACCCCTCCTCACCGTGATACAGGCTTCAGTCCCTGTACCCCTCCACCTACCTCACCCCTCCTCACCGTGATACAGGCTTCAGTCCCTGTACCCCTCCACCTACCCCACCCCTCCTCACCGTGATACAGGCTTCAGTCCCTGTACCCCTCCACCTACCTTACCCCTCCTCACCGTGATACAGGCTTCAGTCCCTATACCCCTCCACCTACCCCACCCCTCCTCACTGTGATACAGGCTTCAGTCTCTGTACCCCTCCACCTACCCCACCACTCCTCACTGTGATACAGGCTTCAGTCCCTTTACCCCTCCACCTACCCACCCCTCCTCACTGTGATACAGGCCTCAGTCCCTGTACCCCTCCACCTACCTCACCCCTCCTCACTGTGATACAGGCTTCAGTCCCTGTACCCCTCCACCTACCCCACCCCTCCTCACTGTGATACAGGCTTCAGTCCCTGTACCCCTCCACCTACCCCACCCCTCCTCACTGTGATACAGGCTTCAGTCCCTGTACCCCTCCACTTACCCCACCCCTCCTCACCATGAGACTTCAGTCCCTGTACCCCTCCACCTACCCCACCCCTCCTCACTGTGATACGGGCTTCAGTCCCTGTACCCCTTCACTTACTCCACACCTCCTCACCATGATACAGGCTTCAGTCCCTGTACCCCTCCACCTACCCCACCCCTCCTCACTGTGATACAGGCTTCAGTCCCTGTACCCCTCCACTTACCCCACCCCTCCTCATCATGATACAGGCTTCAGTCCCTGTACCCCTCCACCTACCCCACCCCTCCTCACTGTGATACAGGCTTCAGTCCCTGTACCCCTTCACTTACTCCACACCTCCTCACCGTGATACAGGCTTCAGTCCCTGTACCCCTCGACCTACCCCACCCCTCGTCACTGTGATACAGGCTTCAGTCCCTGTACCCCTCCACCTACCCCACCCCTCCTTACTAGGATACAGGCTTCAGTCCCTGTACCCCTCCACCTACCCCACCCCTCCTCACCGTGATACAGGCTTCAGTCCCTGTACCCCTCCACCTACCCCACCCCTCCTCTCTGTTCAATAATTAAATGAATGTTCAAAATCAATGACTTGAGCAAGTTTACGCAACCTCCTGCTTTATTACCCACCTTTATTGCCCATCAAACTTTATTACCACCTAATACAGAGACTCCTGAGACTTCATGCTAAACCTAAGGAGCCTGCAGATCGTTACTGAGTAGAATACAGCTTTTTCTGCCACCTCACAGGCAATTTACGAACTATCTCATATAAGCAATGTACGGCGCTTAAAGATTGAGTTTCTAATGATTTCAAGATTAATTTCTAATAAATAGTCGAAAGGTGACAACATTACCATGATTTGACACTACATTTGACACTATTAAGAGACGTCACGAGTTTGAGTCTGAGTTTATTTATGCCACGCATTTTGTTGGCTCCATAATTTCACTAATACAGGCTTCAGTCCCTGTACCCCTCCACCTACCTCACCTCCACCTCGACTCGTGAAATTATGGAGCCAACAAAATGCGTGGCATAAATAAGCTCAAACTTAAACGAGTGGCGTCTAGATTTTATCCTACCCCGTTTCCATATTTTTTCAGTATCAGAAAGTAGTGTGGCATAAACAACACTTTATGTCACTACCCGTGACATAAACAAATCCTATGTTAAGCCTATGGCGTTTTTTATTGGGGGTAGGATAATATGCAATACTCCTCGCTATCACTCAGAGTTTTACTATGTGCAAACAACGAGTATAGAGAAAGCCCTATATTCGTTGGTGTAAACTACGCGGAGAATACGGCCACTCAGATCAAAATCATGATGATATTGTCTATATTATTATATACCAGTGCACGAATGTCTCATATATACGCCCTAGTAGTAATGATTTCATTCGTCCACACTGTGGCGTAATATATATATTACTAACCTCCGTACCACGTGATCACTCATTCTTCTATTTAGTGAGTTGTAGAATGGCATTCTTAATGATTTCTAGGTATATAATGATAAAAAGACATAGTGAGTGTGTCTGAATTCCATCTGTTCCTCAATATTTTGGTTAGAAATACTCACCTAGTTCTTCGAATTCGGTGAGTATTTTTTTACCAAAATATCTCTGAACAGATTCCATTCAGACACACTTACCATGTCTTTCTATATTATTATATACCTGTGTCCGAATGTCTATGAAATACTGCCCGCTGCTAGGGGTGCAGTAATAATAATGTTCGTGCCCGCTGTAAGAGTGACTTAATAAGTCATTAAAATGTCGTTTTTTCATCGATTTAAGGTATATAATAATAAGCAAACATCCTGACTGCAGACGAAACGCTTCTCGTTCTGGGTCAGTCATTGATTTCATACTGCCTTCCGCCTATGGCGTCAGGCAGTATGAAATCGACGACTGACCTTGAACAGGAACCGTTTCGTCCACAGTAAGGCTGTTTCCTAATATTATGCAACCCACAGCTCGGAGCATGTTTTCTTGGTTTTGTTTTACTATCATTACCGACACTTGTCATTTTTCGCTCTGCAATTTATGGTTTGTTTTTTTCTAACGATGACTTGCACCCTTAGTTTCTCTTTGAGCATCATCTTCCCCGATTGTGGCCGATTTACTGATTTCGCCGGGTTTTTTTCTTAGAAAGATGATTAAGGGACTCTGTTTATTGGGAGTCAATAAGCACCTAAAACCTATGATTCATACTGGCACAGATCTGCCGAGACTGGAAAGTTGGCGTCAGAATCTCCTGGTGGATTTCCCGTTTGCGTTTTCATCCGCCAGAACAGCCACTAAGGACTTAATTGTGGTCCCCAGATCCCTGGCCATTTTTTTTTTTTTTTAATTTTTAAAATACAAAACGCCGTTCGTATGCCTGTTTATTTCATTGGCCGCTGAAGAATTCAGGGATGCCAGTGTTCAATGGAATCAATGTTTCCATTGAAATTCATGTTTTCATTTTCAGAATAACAATTTTTTTTCTTTTCAGTAATATCGACATACCAACCGCTAAATTCCCCAATTCAGCCACAGCCCATGATCCCCCACTGAACCTCCCCACTGAACCTCCAATATTTCACTCTCTTGCATCCCTGCCAATAAAGAGAAGGCAACAGACATAAACACACAATATCGACTGGTTTCATATACAAGCGGTCGTATGCTCCGAGGAGTTGATGCGTAGTAATGTGGGACGCATACGAGGATATTGCGTAGAGTCAACTCTGAGGAGCATACAACTGCTTTTATCTGAAACCAGTTTATATTGTATTTATTATCCATTATTTACGGCCCTCCGCCTACGGCATTAGGGCGTATATTTACCTTTATTTACCGAGAACAATTACAGTTTCGCTCACAGTAACGACGTTTCCTAATATTACGTATCGTTTCGCCATATAACGTAAGAATACCATACGGACCAGGGTTCCGTACGGCCCAGTACGGCACCATGTTCCATACACGTTGACTAAAACAGCCTCGGGAAATACCTGATCAATAATTTCACCCCATAATTTTGACATACGGAGACAGTAAGCCAGTTTCCGTAGACTATCTCACCCCTGGTATTTTTCCGCAAAGACTTAAAATTGAGAACTCGTATCGAACGCCCATTGACTATTTAGAAAAAGTACTCAATCGGGAATTATGTTAAAAAGGTTAGCCCATTAATCAGTGTGAAGGGTGAGATAAATTCAGAAACCTGTTCAAGTTTACAGTCAGAGCTTGATACCATTTCGTTTGAATCGCTACGTAATTCATGCGGCTTTGCGTTGTGAATTACTACATTATTCAAACTCGATAGGATACGAGCTCTGACCCTTAGCTTCCATAGGTTTCGTCTATGATATTTTTATTTAATTATCTTCATGTCATACAATGATGTGTTATCATGAAATTATTTAAATATTTCATACTCACGAAATGACGTCTCCACTCAGTAACCAGTGAGAATTATAGATGATCTTCAAGTGCCGTTCATCCAAATCTCTAACAACTACCGTAAACCCCGCTTATTAGCCGATTTGTTTTAAGGATTTAAAAAAAAGAATCGGCTTATAAATTGTTGCCAAAGTTCGGGGTCGGCTTATGACCGGGATTTAAAAAAAAAGATTTTTGAAAAAAAAAGGAGAAAAATCAGTACAAATCTGTAATAAATGTTAGGTGATGTTGCCACAAACCATAAGTGAGTCAGGATCTGTTTGACAGTTTTTTAATAAAATCCTTCGTGGTACATTCAGTTCATCAATTGTTTGGTTCTTGTTTAATGAGTAGCACCTTCTGCCTACTAGTTTCGGCCTTCTGGCCTTCTTCAGGGCTAATGGCTAACTCTGTAATCTGTAATAATCTTCCGAAAAATAGAGATATACAAATGTGAATCATTTAATGTTAGTAATTTGCCAGATAGCTATTACTATATTTGTACCGAAAATTCGATTAAAATTTGTGAGTGGGGGGGGGGGGGGGGGATAGGGGGCCAGGACCCCAAAGTGTGGGGGGGGGGGGGGTGCTTATAACCGGGGTTTTCCTAAAGTTGAAATGCCCCCAGAATCGGCTCATAGCAGTTTACTGAAGTGGGGGGTCGGCTTATAACCCGAATCGGCTTATAACTGGGGTTTTACGGTATCAGTTCTACCAGCATCTAAACAAACATGCTCCATTTAGTATGCTCTTACCAATTGAGTAATAGATTCCCCGCTGAATCGACAGTCTCCATTATTAATTACTTCATTCTATTGATTTCCCTTTCCCGTGAAGTTGCCTCGATCGTTCTACACACATCTGCTCCTTGTGTCCCGTTCCCTGCCCGAGTCTCACTGATTAATTATTTCTCTGTTGGCACAATGAGTGCAGCCTGAAAATATTATTTACAATTTACGTGATCGAGCTCGCCAATGATGAATATCCAGATTTTTTTGTTTTTTCTTTAAAAATTTCTTTTTTGGGTCTAATCATGGACTTGGAAGACCGTGGTCTAATATACAGTATAAGATAAATTATTTAATCTTTATAGTGATATTGCACTGCGATGGTGGCCCAATAAAGGGGAATTTGCCTCAATTGCAACGCAATTGTTTTTCATGGTAGAGCCACACAGTCATTGTAACTTACAGTGCACTATAGTTGTATGATCTCTACGAGTTATACTGAGCTCTTCTGCCATGTTTTTGTCGTTGTTGTTGTTGTTGTTGTTGTTGTTGTTGTTGTTGTTGTTATAGCAGCTTTTATTTCCCAGAGATGGCAATTTTCCCATTTCCCAAGGAACTCCTTGTTTTCAATTTCGGTTCACGAAAAAAAATCTTGTGTAAAACGATTACTTGTAAATCGATTACAAAGTAATAAATAAAACACACAAAAAGAACTACAAAACACAAAGAAAATAAGTTGAGCCTCATTCACACAAATAAGCAGTGGGCCCAACCTCCCCACACTCCTTAGGCCCAGTCCATGGCTAATAACGGTGTGTTTTCCATGGTTTCACAGTCTCTCTGAGGCAGTAAATTCTGCATGAAAAATATGTCCTCTTTTTTTCATGACCCCAACTGACATCCCTGATTTAAAGAATGGTACATCAAGGTATCTTGAAGTTGAGATTGATGATTCATTCAATAATCTATAATGAATACTATGGGTGCAGCAATGTGCTGCTTTAAATTTCTGGGTGGCAGGAAGGACCCTTCGGACAAAAGTAACCTGGTACCAGCTCGGTGGCTAAGTGGTATGGGTGTTCGCCTCAAGCATGGGAGATCGTGAGTTCAAACCTGGGTCGGGTCATACCAAAGACTTACACAAAAATGGTACCGACTGCTTATTCGGCTTAACACCCGCCGTTACAATGAGGAGTAGGGGGCTAGGGCCTGAGTGGAAGAACGGCTGTGTTGCTGAATTTTGTGATTGTATACACAATGTTCCCTTAATAAAAATTGTTAAAAACAATTTTAAAAACGGTATGTACTTAACTGTTGTATACAATGTCAGAGTATGTATATTTATCTCACCCCTAGTAGTTTTGTTCCATAGGCTTGACATTGGAAACTCGTTCTCCACGCTTCTATGAGTATTGGAGTCCATTCTCCGTGGTCTATATTCTGTGTGTCGCCCATTCTTTTAGTGTGTGCTGGGGTGAGATAAATACAGAAAGCAACTCGTTTTGGTCAAAGTTGTTGTTCTCATACTCATTTGAATGCTATGTGATATTCACTCAGCTGTTGCCTTGTTCATATCACTCCGCATCAAACTCGTGGAGAACGACGACTTTGACCAAAACCTGTTGGTTTCTCATTTAATCCTTTTAAAAAGGAGAAACATAAATGGAGGAGGAGAAGAAACAGGACAAGACATGGCAGACAGACAGGATGAGGGGACGGAGGAGGGGCGGTGGGAACCGGTGCAAGTGTTGGAGCAACTTGAGGCAGATGCTCAATAACTTCAAGGATTTTTGTCCTCCATTTGTTGAATTTCTCCTCATTATTCTTCCGCCATGTTTTAACTCCAAAATGAAGTTGACCAAAAACAAATCTGCTTCATTTTCAGAAAATCGTTGCCAAGGTGTCTGCGTGTTTAGACCTGCGCAGTAAGGCACTTCAGGTAAATATACTTTTTTCAGTGGTATTTGCAATTATACAAAACCACCAATTAGATGTGCTATAATATAGGGAGACATGGTTAATCTGGCCGAATGGAATCTGTTCTGTGTTGTTTTGTTTCGGAAACAATCAGCAAGTTTGAGATTAAATTTTTTTTTTCCACGTCTCATTAATCCAAGTTCGAGACTATTTTGAGACTAATACAGTCGAGCCCTGCCTAGTAGACACCCCACGTAAGCGGACACCCTGTGTAAGTGGACACCCCACATGCATAAGTGGACACATTTGCTTGTAACAGAAATCTTTCCCTCTGTTAGATGTTTAATTTAACCCCGCATAAGTGGACACTTTGCATTAGCCGACACCCTGCATAAGTGGACAAATATTTCGGTATGAAAAGGTATAAATCCCCATGTAAGCAGACACCCCCGACTGACACCCTACAAGAAATAGATTAATCTGTGTTTTGACAGTATATTCATAGAAAATACATTTTGTCAAAGTTTGATAACTTCCGATCCAATTAAGATATTGGAAAGCAGATTTCAGATCTATCTCCCCCTCTGTCTCCTTGTATATTGGCCTGGAGGAAACTTGAAAACCCTGCGGAAGCTGACACCCTGCGTAAGTGGTCACTTTGGCCCGGGACCGAGGGTGTCTGCTAACGCTGGGTTTTACTGTAGTGGGGAATTTTGTGATAGCACGCGCATTGAGATGTTATCCAGTGATCTCTAAGCAGCCCCGACCACGAACCACGAGTATTTGTTATTTTTATTATTCTTTTATTTTACTGGAGTAAGTTTTTTAATATTTTTTTTATATCATTTTATTTATCCTGACAATACATCAGCCTCGTATGATGGCTGGTATCCTTGTATAATCAGCCTATACAAACATTCACCCAAACTTGTACAGCCCAAGTACTATTGTGAACAGTATAAAAGAAACAAATGTAGGCAAATAAATAAGTGCTATGGTTTTCCGATGTCTCTCTTGCTCCAGTGGCCTGGCAATCATGCATTTCTTTAGAGAGTTTAACAGACCTGACTGTTTCAGACAGACTCGCTCAGCCCCTTCGTGCTACGCTCATCAATTATGTATATTATGTATGCGTTAATCGATGTAATAATTAATGTTATCAATGTGAGGACGGTGGCTGTTTTATGTTGATGGTCGATCCGTGCCACTTCCTCCATTACTCACACAGGGAGAGGGGCGTACGTTTCTGAATGATTTTCATCTTTGTATAGATGCATATTATACTCAAAGGTATCACATCTTATCTCACCCCGGTATTTTTTCTCCATACGTTTAACATTAGGAACTCATACTCCATGGCCATGAAGTTCGTGTACCCAATACTCAATGGCTAATTTGGTGATTCATTTCATCAATAAATAATGTCATACGGGGTGAGATAAAATCAGAAACCCACTTGATGAAAATACCTTGGTCCACACTCCACCTCGTTTGACCACAGAGTAATTCACTCAGCTTCGCTTCGTGAATTACTCTGCAGTCAAACTCGGTGGAGTACGGACCAAGGTATTTTCATCTCGTGGGTTTCCTGTTAATTATCAGATACTAGATCTTTATTGACTGTAACTATGTATTTTACCTGTAAATTCACACCGTTTCGCCATATAACGTAAAAATACTGTACGGAACAGTTTCCTGTAAGGCAAAATACGGAACAGTGTTCCGTACATGTTGACTGAAATATTGGTTGTTAGGCCAAATTAAGTTAATCATTTTTATTAATTTCATAATGTCATATAGTTTTAAACTTTTATCAATTAGTAACAATCTACATAGAATTTAACCAATGACAAATGGAACCCAAGTGTTATAAAATGTAATTTTTAATCAAGCCATCTACTCTTTTTTTGTACTTTATCAGCAACCAGGTAAGATGGAGGGCGTGACCTTAGATGACCTCAAACAAGTGGAGCGACGTAAGTAGAAAAGTTTCACAGATCGATCGAATCTTACTCTGGGAAAAACAATGTTTACGTCACCTCCTCCTATCCTACGGCGGAAAATAACGTCTGGCACCCCCGCCCCTCCTTCTAGTGCCTCATGTAGACATTGGGGGAAACTAACATTTGGCAACCCCTGCCCCCCTCCTTCTTGTACCTCAGCATAGACACAGTAGAAAAAAATGTCTGGCAACCCCGGCCCACCTTCTAGAGCCTCAGCAAAGACATGGTAGAAAATAACATCTGACACCCGTGCCCCTCCTTCTAGAGCCTCATCAAAGACATTGTAGAAAATAACGTTTTCCTTTGAAATTCTTGTCTTTATTTCAAATTAGTTTCATATCAATTAAGCCCCATTCACACCAATAATGGTGATTTAAACCTTCCCATAGACCCTCAGCCACATGCCACGGCCGACACCGAAATGGTTTCCATGGTTTCTTGGTCACCCTGAGGCAGTGTATTCCACATGAAAAATATTACCACTTTTTCTTCTGATTTTATTGATAAACTGACTATTCTTATCCAAATATTCCAGAAATATGTCACCTTAGTATCCATAGATTCATTTAGACCATGGCTTGTTGAGCCTTAGGAGATTCTTTTCAACCTAAACTTTCAGCTAATAGGTTGATAATGTGCACATCTCAGCAAGTTCACTTTAGGCACTGAATGTTTCCAGCCATGTGATTGGCTATAATGGGGAAAATTTAGGTTGACTGGTACCCCATCTCTGACTAGTAGTTAACCCTGCGTAAGATCTAGGCTGGTTCCCTCGTCATCCGCTAGGTGGCTCAGCGAGTTTTCAACCCTATTTTTGTAAAGTACACCCTGATAGAAATGTCTTGTATTTTGTTGTAGGACTGAAGAACTTGGTGTCGGAGAAGGTGCGGGACTTCCCTGTGGAGGTGACCGGCATCCCCATCTCCCCGGGCCGCCACTCCCGCACCCTGGACGATGATGGCCGCTTTGATAACGAGCAGGTCCTTGTTACGTAAGTCACATTTATTATCTTTGGAAAAAATCTCTTCCAATATTTCGAGTCCCTCTTCCTCATGGAGGTGTGCGGGATGTAGAAATTATTTGGGGGGAAAAAAAAAAAATTCCACATTTATTATCTTCCTAAATATTCTCAGATCTTGTCAGAGATTTTTGTGGCTGAATATTTCTTAACCCATTCACGCCGGGTGATGCCTAGAGGCATCAACCATGGCTGGCTGGGTGATGCCTCAAGGCAACATCCAGGGATGGCCGGGTGATGCCTTGAGGCATCATATACAAAATATTCGTTTTTTTAAATAAAATTGAAAATAATGGCTCAATAAACATGAAACTTTCGGAGAATGTAGATATGATATCGTGTTTTATATTTCTAGATGAAATG
Source organism: Alentia gelatinosa (assembly GCA_950022655.1). Taxonomy (NCBI): domain Eukaryota; kingdom Metazoa; phylum Annelida; class Polychaeta; order Phyllodocida; family Polynoidae; genus Alentia; species Alentia gelatinosa. Next base: position 119,612,503 of record OX465581.1, on the reverse strand, counting down.
AAAAATAGTAATAAGGATCACGTGTGTTGTTACATGATACAAAAATAAATTGTTCACAATATGCCTATGTACCCAGCCTCTAGCGGCATTCACTGGCACTAGTACCCGGCTCCATGACTGTAGCCCTGCCACGGGCACCCAGCGTGATAGGGTTAATGCCTTAAGGCATATATTACCGATTCTCACTGACCTGATCACCGATTATAATCGGGAAGAGTCGGAAATAATGATGTCACTGTATACAGGTGCCGGACTATCACAGATTATAATCGGTCATTACCCCCATGTCAGTAATGCCTGATTCCTGTTGGGAAGAGATGTGATCATGTTGGTGAAGTGCGTACATCGATGAATACATCACTGATTCTCACCAACCTGACGGATTGGTCGGGCAAAGGTGTGATCGGGCAGAGTCAATGTGTTGATGTCTTATAGGTTTTAGGCTGAAGACTCAAGTGCTTCCAGATGCCCTCAGAACGGTGATGACCTTGAGAATCTTATCTTATCTCCAGGGGAATATAAAACCATCCAACGGAAAAGAGTTTGGAATATAATATTATCCTACCCCAAATATAAAATCCCATAGGCTTAACATTGAGTTTCCATATGCCACGCTGACTGGCATAAGGAGTTTTATATGCCACTAGTGGCGTACAGAATTGTTATCACACAATATTCCAAAATTGAGGAGATGGGATAGGATAAAATCAAAACCTGATTCGTTTTAATCTTGGCCACTGCATTCCACTCCTGGAGTTTTGGCTCCAGACTTCACTCGGCTTCGCCTCGTTAAATCACTATGCCAAACTCCAGTCATGGCTTATGGTGGCCAAGATTAAAACTCATCCAGTTTTACTATAATGACTTTGAGAGAAACTTAAATATGTGACTGTCAGCACTAAATAAACTATGTATTGCAATATAGTTGTTATTAATAGTGTAGGGGGATGATAAATATTAGAAAAAAGACTGGCTTTGCGTACGAGTTGCTGTTATCATCTTGTAGTTGACTATGTGATAGCCCTGTATTCGCTCGGATATTACTACGCGTTACCCACTCAGAGATTACTGCCACTCATACACAAAACTAGTTGTTATTGTGTATTTTTTTAAAGTACATGGCCGATAAAAGACACGAAGGTGTACAAGGGAATTTCTTTTTACATAAAGCTAATAGCATTTTTTTTATTTAGTATTATTTTATTATAGTATATTTAGTATCACATTGACGAAAAGAGAAGGTCACTTTCGATTATCATGACCAATTTAGAGATGTATCTGAACCCTTGAAGTGCATGAAAAACACCCCAAAAGAGAGGCTGAGCATTAGCCATCTTAAATGAAACTCATAAAAGAATTAAAGAAATATTTACCTGTACTTAAGGGACACTCCAATCAAGGGGACAGGACAGAGGGTGTCTGATTGAATACTGGACGATACGCTTGGAAGCCAGCATGCTTTGGACAATGCGCATCGTAAATTGGACAATGAACTTCGTTTTCAGGAGGCAACTTTCTGGCACTTGTGGCAAACCGTGTAACAAACAATGGCAAATAATCATATTTTCCCTATTGTGAATCAAAACATAAATTTACAAACTGTTTTCTGCACCTTTTTTTATCTACTGATCTTTATTTGGAGTTCCTACTCAATCATTGACAGAGTTCTGATATGAATTCCAAAAAATCTTTTATGAATTCTAAAAAAGTGTATGATCCATCGGTCACCTGCTGAAAAATGAAGCATGCTGGCTATGAAGCGTATCGTCCAGATACCGTCCCATTAAGCAGGGTTCTACTCTATCAAATAGTGCATATAAAACCTGTTAATCATCAGGATGATGATAGGTCATATCTAGGTGGTAGCTACAGCTCAAGTGAGCTCGATGGTGCCATCGGCTGACATCACATGTCTGTTTGTTTGATTACAACATTGTTGACAATAGCATAATCTTGGCAATTTGCTTAGTGCCGAGTTGTTGACAAATAGTTTGTAGAGTCACAAACAAGTGTGATGTGGGATTGTCATGGTGTAAAGTTTAGATTAGATGTGCAGGACTAATATGTTTGAATGATTCATTGCAAGTTCAGAACTTAAAACTTTTTATTCATGTGAAATATTAGATTAGCTTTCTAAACCTTAATTTTTGATAATGTTACGTTCCAAATTATCTGTATGTAAAACATACAGGCTCTATCCTTTGGCCTAACTGATCATGCTGGCTCCATGTAATAGGCCGCTGGAGGCAACTCTTGGTTATGATCAACAGGTTTCCCCCCATGCGGTAAACACGGAGCCAGCGTATAACCTCAATCTTGATGTACTCTTATCAGTCCGACTAGTGTAGCGCATTGCAGTAACACCAGCAATAAAGCTTGTAACGTGATGGACTCATTCATTTTGCTTACTATTCACACCCGATAGTTACAAAAATATAACCCATAGAAAATCCTATTGTATATGTGTATAACTTAGGTATATATATATTCTTTGTTGGTTATTTTGGACATTCAGTCCTGAACTGCCACGAAAAAAGCCCCAATTTAAGAGGTAATATCGAACATTTCCTTTATCAGGTGAAATCACAATCACAAAACAAAATAAATGCATGGTTTTAATCTTACGTTGTCTTATCATAACAGTTTAAACGGTTGTCATGTAAATGTTCCTGATTTACATAACTTGCACTGATGAAATGCAATTATTTCCTTGATTCTATTTCTATGTCTGTGGATGGAGTTTCAAATAAATCAATTTATTTAAATAAATCATATATCGCTCATGATCACATTTATACCCAATGATAAAACCATCTTATTTTCTCAGTCTTTAAGAGAACTTTTATTTTTTACACCATAGTATATTAAGTGAATGTAATCATGTATCAAAGTGTGTTTCTGTTACTAACCGATACCACCGAAGACATAGCCTTCACCTCCCAAAACTCCCAGGGTTTCGCATGGTTTGCATTGGCAATATATCTTGGTTGTACCCAAATCTTCCTGAGTTTTAGATAATATAAAGTTTCCATGAATTACTGGATCAGTTGTCAGAGTTTTTAAGTCAGAGCTCGCTAAGATTTCAAGGGGATAGTTCTTATAGACTTACTGTAAATCTCTAATCATTTATGGATAATTTTTACCCCGAGAACTACTGATAAAATACTTAGGAAATACTTAGGTACAAGAACTAAGCAAATATTTATTTGCAATAATTATTCCGATTAGAAAAATCTTCTGTGTTCGTTTATTGTTATGTTAGAATAATTGTTGTCTAGAAGTAATAAATTCAGATTTGATGGAGCTGTTGTATGCAAAAATAGATTACATGCAATATATTCTACAAATTTTCAGGTACAATGATGATGAAAAGGATGATGGTTTTGTGGAAAAATGTAAGTATCCCTAAGTTAGATTTGACTTCTACTGAGAATGGAGACTTTAATTATTGTATTACTGAATATTCCAACATTTTCATTATATTGCTATTTTCTCTATATTACGATTAGATATTTGCATTTAATATTTAAAACTTTACTAAAAGCTATCCACAGCAAAGAATAGTTATAAGGGGAATTTCATTAAAATGTATATATAAAGGATATCATTGTACCCAAACATCTGTTGTGTATTTTTCACAATACTTGAAACCAAAGTTTGATATAAGTGTTGAAATATTTTAACGAATGCCACATAATATCAAGAGACGTCACGAGTTTGAGTCTGAGTTTATTTATGCCACGCGTGCCATGAGTGACATAAATAAGCTCAAACTCAAATGAGTGGCGTCTAGATTTGATCCTACCCCGTTTCCATATTTTTTCAGTATCAGAAAGTAGTGGCATAAACAACACTTTATGTCACACCTGTGAAATAAACAAATCCCATGTTAAGCCTATGGCGTTTTTTATTATGGGTAGGATAAAGGGTGTGTTCCACCAACCATGTGCAATTGCTGTACACAAACTGCACAGCGTTTGGCAGCATATTTAGCCTGTAGCAGGCCTGTGATCTGGTCTGTGATCTGGCCTGTGATCTGGCCTGTGATCTGGCCTGTGGAACACCTCGACAGCCGCCTCTGCCATCATCTGCCAGTCGCCGGGTGCTGAAATAGAGCGCTGGTTGTGGAGTGTTGGCTGTGGGTTGTGTTACATCTGCCAGGGCTCTGAACCGCCGGCTGGCTCAAATAATCATTTTTGTTGCTCTTCCACCACCCAGGACGTGCTCCCGGTGTCATATCTGACCTTTCCCCACCTCAAATATTTGCATATTCTCTCTAGCCCTCCGTCGTCGCTCCCAGCTGGCAAAAACTTGATTTATTACTTTTTGCTTGCTCTGAGCCATGGCTGGCCGGTTTGATGGGGGTATGTCTCCCACATTGACTGCTCCCTGCCTATACTGCAAGAGATGCAGTCAGGGGCTCCAGGTGACACCTACGAGTGCAAACCCGGGAGTGGAGGCCGCAAGATTAGATATAATTTTATCACCTGAATGTGCTAAACAGATTCATAACATCAACACATAACTTTATTTACCTGTATTAGTTCATTAACCGCAGTATCTAGTTCAGTATTGATGAGCTCTCAATCACTGTACCATACAAATCCCAAGATGGCGGACACTGTGCGTTTGTTCCACCCTCTATCAAGTGAATTGAGAACTCACTTATTATTTCGGTTTGACCTGTAGGTCAAGACCGAAATATATTAGGGGAGACTGGGAACGGTTTTTGCAGCTTATATTATAATACATTATAGTAATATATTCAGGAATCCTGAATAATTAGACCCTCGATACCCTGTGGTGAACTGGTCAGATGTGGTCCGCACCCAGCGACAGTAGTGTATTTTTATATATTGCGCAGGCACCCATTACGGTTCAATGAATACCTACTAGCGGGTGGGGCCCGTACTGGTCAGATGTGGTCCGCACCCGGCGACATAGTGTATTTTTATACATTGCACCTCTGACTATGTTTTGTTTGCTGGTGACCTATTTGACCTGATTCCATCGAACGCATCTGGTATCGGCGCCCGCACCCTTTGTATAGGGCTTTCAGAAACTCCACCCTCCCACCCACACTATTGCGCAGGCACCCGTTACGGTTCAATGATGTCCTACTAGCGGGTGGGGCCCGTACTGGTCAGATGTGGTCCACACCCGGCGACAGTAGTGTATTTTTATATATTGCTATTTTTGTTCAAACCGAAAGTATGGCAATGCGATATCAACTATTAATCCTTGTCATGTTAATGCAGCCAAGGTTTACCAGACGGCATGACAGTCTGCTCACCGCTCCTGCGTCTGGCAGGCACCTGGCCGCTCGCTAGTTGGTGTACAGGGGCACTATGGCCGTCTAGAATAAGTTGGGTTGGTGGAAGAGTCCGGTAAAAAAAAGACATTTTTGGCAAGCTGGAGAGCAGCACAATCATGAAAGTGCTTTTATTAATTCAAAAAGATCACAAGTATGGTTCTCCTGGTGAGAATCTGATTAAATAAGGATCTTCAGGTCCGAGAGGTACAAGAGTGAATAATTTTGTCTATGCATCCACGCCACAAGAGCTGAAACACCAGACTGCCGGCAGAGCATTTGTGAATTGTAATGATTGTCAGCAACCCCTGATGTCACACCTGAGGTGTCTTGTGGACTCTCTTGGAGGGCGAGAGTCACATCCTCCGAAGGACCACCTCAGGAGGATGGATGCCGCGAGACCCTCCCTCCCTTCGTTGTACGCCGGTTACATGATACCCTGCTCACCATAATATGTAAATATCTTTTTAGCAAACTCCTCTGTAACATGCTCATGATCTGTATGACTTTCTGCATTCCAGCCAATGGCACCTTGCTGCCACCCCCTGAGCTCATTCCTGGGAAGACCATCGTCACGATGCGCATCGAGGAGATCGGTCTCAAGGAAGCATCTCAGTACATCGATCCATTCGTCACCGTCACCGTCAAGGGTGAGTTCTCACCACACATTCCTATATACCCATTTCCGAAACCTCTATAGTTACATACCGCTGCTGGGGGTGCAGTAACTATAAGTTATGTAGCGAGGCTGACGTTTTCGTCCCGGCCTGATCATGTGACATAAAGAGCAGCGGGACGAAAACTTAGTTATTGCAGTTACTCGATAAGGGGGGCCATTTTTCTGGGGCTATCGCAGGAAAAGAAATAATCATTTTTATCGATATATGAAGGTATATAGGAATAGGGAAACCAAGTACCGGTTATCAAAAGTCAAAGTTACTCGGTAAGGCTTGGAAAAATTACTGCCCTCGGTCAAGGCCTTGGGCAGTAATTTTTCCAAGCCTTACCTCGTAACTTTGAACTTTTGTTCACCAGAACATAGTTTCCCTCTATTATTACATACCTGGGCACGAATTTCTATCAAATACTGCCCACTTTTGCGCATGACGTATAAATAATGTTCGGGCCCACTGTCAGGCTCTGCATGAAATGATTTCCAGGTATATAATGATAAGGAAATATAATTATCATATACCTGTGTGTGAATGTCTATCAAATTCTGCCCGCTGCCAGGGGTGCAATAATAATAATGTTCGTGTCCACTGTGACTGTGACTTAGTAAGTCATTAAAATGGCTTTTTTCTCATCGATTTGAGGTATGTGATAATAAGCAAATATCCTTACTCTGGACGAAACGGTTCTCGTTCTTGGTCAGTCATCGATTTTATATGGCATTCCGCCAGCATCAGGCAGTATGAAATCGGCGACTGACCTCGAACATGTACTGTTTCATCCATAGTAAAGACGTTTCCTAATATTACTAATCCTGTGGTAATGGCTGTTCTCACTATCATCCCTGCCGCTGTAGGCAAAGGGCCATAGTAACTACGTTTCCCCATGTTATTTCATGGTAGATAAAATTGGATTAGATACATTTTATTGTTGTTTTTTCTCCAAATATGTGTCTTTGTAAGAAATTATATTCTGCTAAGGATGCTGGATATTTACCATAACTGTTACACCACCAACTGAGATGATATGAAAGTAATTTTATTCAACTTTCCCTGTTAAAGCCACAATTGCAACGTTGGCGAAAACTGTTTATCCTACCCCTAATAAAAAACGCCATAGGCTTAACATGGGATTTGTTTATGTCACTGGGTGTGACATAAAGTGTTGTTTATGCCACTACTTTCTAATACTGAAAAAATGTAGAAACGGGGTAGGATAAATTCTAGACGCCACTCGTTTGAGTTTGAGGTTACTTATGTCACTCATTTTGTTTGATCCATAATGTCACTCGTCTTCGACCCGTGAAATTATGGAGCCAACAAAGTGCGTGACATAAATAAACTCAGACTCAAACTCGTGACGTCTCTTTATATTATTGATGGATTTAGAAAAAAATTCTATCAGTTGTAGTGCTGATAATCTTGCACGCCTAACATATATAAGATGTTTCAGTTGTTTCTTATGAATGCTGAATTATTTAAAGATAGAGTACACAACGGCATGGGCAAATTAGGGCCAAGAGGGTCTCCAAGCACTGAGAAGGGTGGGGGTGGAGTCTCCAAAATTTAGACTATTTTGCCTGTGCTGCTTCTTTGTTCTATTCACTATTGGTTGAAAGGGGAATAGGGTGCGTCAAGATTCTGTGTACATATTTTATGGATGACCCCCTTCTGAATACAGGTGCATTTACCTGAGATTGCAGTTTTCATATTTCCCAAGGAAATCTATGTTTTCCGTTTATACTTATGAAAAAAAAAAATTTCATGTGTAAAACAAAAGAGAATAAATTGAGCCTCATTCACACCAATTAACAGTAGTTCAAACCTCCTCACACACCCCAACCCTATTCCATGGCCAATAACGATGTGTTTGTCTCTCTGAGGCAGTAAATTTCACATGATGAATATTTCCACAGAATATTGGAAGCTATGCTTGGTAGCCAGCACGCTTTGGACACTACACTTTGTAAATTGGATGCTACGCTTCATTTTCGTGAGGCGACGTTCTTGCAATTACAGCAAACCATGTGACAGACAACGGCAAATAATCATATGTTGCCTATCATGAATCAAAATATAAATTTACCAACTGTTTTCCGCACATCTTTAGCTATCTACTGATCTTTATATGAAGTTCCTATGTCAATTCTTGACAGAGTTCTGACATAAATTTTGTAAAAAGCGTAGTGTCCATCTTTCATCCGCTGAAAACCGAAGTGTGCTGGCTACGAAGCGTAGCGTCCAGATCCACCTTATTATCCAGGACCCCAACTAACATCCCTGGTTTACGTGTTTGTTGTAGACGTATACGGAGTGGATGTGACAGCGGCACAGGACTGTCCGCTCGGCACATACAAAGACGACACATCTATCTGCTTCGGGTCGGATGTGTATCTCCAAAAACCTCTAGAATACCTGCCACTGGGTAAGAAACATTAGAAACTGCATTCCATCTTTTAGGATATGGTATTAATAGCGAATAGATTTCATACTGTTTGTTTGGAAGTGTTTATCATATTACTTGTATAAAAATGGAAAACGCGATGTGACTGATGTGGGAAAACCTATTACTTAGAAGGAAACTCACAAGATGAAAATACCTTGGTTTGTACTCCAGTCAAACTCGTCGAGTGGGTTTCTGATTTTATCTCACCCAGTATGACATCATTAATTGATCAAATAAATCACCCAATTTTCCATTGATTATTGGGTACACTATCGTTCCTAACGTTAAGCCTATGGAGAAAAATACCGGGGTGAGATAAAACCTGAAATAGTATTAATAAGTGAAATACTCACCTTCGCTCTGATTGCAGCAAAATAACCAGACCAGCTTTGACCTTCTGTAAAGTGATTCATCAATGAAGCAGAATTTCATTATTTGTTTATATCTAATTCAATGTGGGAATGGATTTCAAATATGCTTGTGAAATTCAACGCTCTAACCCCTGTATCAGTGCGTCACGATGTATAACATTTCCCTGATCTTTGTTTTCAGGGTTCGCCATCTTCTTCGAATTCAAGCACTATAAACCGAAGAAAAAGTCTATATCTACCAAATGTTGGTCATTCATAGAAAAAGATGAAATCAAAGAGGGTCCTGTTGTAGTTGAGTTGTAAGTATATTCCTCCTATTACATGAGATTATTCAATTCTTTGTTTCCTGTTAAGTAAAAATCTGAAGATATATTTTTATTTATTTACCTTTTATGCTTTTATTTTAACTGGAGTATCCACTAGGGTTTAGGATACGCTGTTTTCGGTGGGCTCCAGTGGCCAGATTGTTATATTCTACTTTATCATATAGAACAGAACTATTAAATGTCCTATAATGCTATGCAAATATGATCTAACCTTGTGTATACATGTCTAATGAAAGGAATTTTTCTTGGTTGCTCTCTAATCGAGGACTCCAAAAAAGTGGTTTACTATGTTCTCACCAGAGGGCAGTATAGTTGACCAACCGGAAGTTAAGGGCAGCTTGTGGCCTCCTTACACTGATTCTTCACAATAATCCAAAGTTCAATCAATTATCTGATTAAGATATCTAGAAACTTGATCTCAAATCTGTCCATACCTGTTTATCTGCTTCAGTGTGATATAAATGCTAAGGTAATACATAGAGACATAGTTAGTGTGACTGAATGGAATATGTTCAGAGATATTTTGGTAGGAAATACCTATCGGGTTCGAAGAACCAGGGACCTGTTTTAGTAGTTTCGTGACATTAGGCTTAGACAGACATCAACAGCGGCACCAACAGTGCAAGCAACAGCGGAAAAAGTCTAGCAAATATCAGCGGATCGGAGCGGCCAATCTTCTTCATATTTGGAACGATTATGGATTAATTCCTACGGGAAGTGAGTGAAATTCCGCCTGTCATCGATTGCAGTCTTGTGATCTGTCCGTATGGTGTCACAGACACCATCTAGACATGTCACGAAACTACTGAAACAGGTCCCAGGTGAGCATTTCCCACCTCAGCAACAGTAAATATAGCAAATGGCGCTGCATATTCCACTCTGCATCTATCTCTGACTGCTATCGAGGAGGTTGTATACTACTAATCACCTCTCTAGTATTTTTGTATTTCACAATTGACATCCTTTAATTCATTTGCTTGAATCTCTTTCCAGGTACAAGAAACCCACATGTTACCGCAGGAAAAAGATCCACTTACTGACGGTGAAACCGCTGTATCTCCACCTCAAAATGACCTTCAATTAACCCTGACTCAGAACCAAGGTCATCGTATCAGCTACAAGGTCATGCAGCACTATAGGCAGTCTCTACATGTCCAGAGGGCATTAATTTTTTAGATTAGATTGGAGAAGAAATTGAGTTGTGGCCAGCATGTGAATATAGGTTTTAAAACGAGACATCATTCTCAATGTAGATTCTCTAAGTAGCTATGAAACTTGTGTGGCCCTAGCATGGTCATTGCGTTGCATCGAAGCAGCCATAAAACTTGTGTGGTCCTGCCATGGTCATGGTATTCTAGGCAGCCATAAAACTTGTGTTGTCTTACCAAGGTTATTGCATCAATTCGAAGCAGCCATGAAATTTGAACGGTCCTGCTCTGGTCATGGCCTTTGTTCTAGGCAGCCATGAAACTTGTTTGGCCCTGGCATAGGTGACTCTAGGCAGCCATGAAATTTGTGTAGTCCTAGCATGGTTGACTTGAGGCAGCCATGAAACATGTAACGTCCTAGCGTGATCAGCGTGTTAAATAGAGACAGCCATGAAACTTGTGTCATGCTGCCAGTCCTTGATTTTATGGCTCTAGGCAGCCATGAATCTTGTGTAGTCCTAGCATGGTTGACTTGAGGCAGCCATGAAACAAGTATCATCCTAGCATGATCAGTGTATTAAATCCAGACCACCATGAAACTTGGTCAGCGTGTTGACTCTAGGCAACTGAGGCATTGACTCTAGGCAGCCATAAAATTTGTCATCCTGGCATGGTCATGGCTTTGTCTCTAGACAGCCATGAAATTTGTAGCATCCTGCCATGGTCATAGGATTGTCTCTAGACAGCTGAAGCAGCCCTGAAACTTGCGGCATCCTGCCATGGTCATTGCATCAACTCGAGGCAGCCGTGAAATGTATGTGGTCCTGCCCTGGTCATAGGATTGACTCTAGGCAGCCATGAAACTTGTTTGGTCCTGATATAGGTGACTCTAGGCAGCCATGAAACTTGTGTAGTCCTGCCATGGTTGACATGAGGCAGCCATGAAACATGTAGCGTCCTAGCGTGTTAAATAGAGACAGCCATGAAACTTGTGTCGTGCTGCCATGGTCAGCGTGGTGACTCTAGGCAGCCATAAAATTTGTCATCTCGCAGTGGTCAAGGCATTGTCTCGAGGCAGCCATGAAACTTGTTTGGTCCTGGCATAGTTGACTCTAGGCAGCCATAAAACGCATGTGGTCCTGGCATGGTGACTATGTTGCGTATCATATATTCATGTTAGCTCAGGCGTGAGGTAGTGGTACTCACATAGGTGTCTGCATTTAATTGAAGTCCCTTCATAGGAAAGACACCCAGGCTTTGAAAACTAGATTGATAGAAAATATGTATATGGATATTTTTTTCAGTCAGATTTTACAGAAAATGAGATAGCAGATAAGTGAGATTATTTTTTAATATCATGAGATCATAATTTCCAGGATTCCTCCTGTTCTCTGTGCAAGGTCACTATTAATCACAGTATTAGTTACTGTCAGTCCATGCTGGAAGCCCGCGCCACTCCTGTCACGTTTGATGCAGGTTCAGTACTTTGGTAGTTTTGAGGGATTTTGAGGGGCGTTGTAACCGGCAGAGATGGATGTGTGTGTGCAGTGGTGGCTGTCTTGCGCGTTACTTCCTGATATGCTTCGCACTACTGATCTGCAAGCTGACCTTGACCCACGCTGGTTCCCGTGCCTCTACCATCTCATACATTTAGCACAGGTACAGTACGGTACTCTGGGAGTTTTGAGGGATTTCGACGGGTGTTGTAATGCCAGAGTGCTAGATGAGTATGCCGCAGGATCTCCGAGGCTCTCAATACTCCAAATGGTGATGAGCGGTGTCTGATTGTGCAGAGCCCCTAGTGGATGACCGGGGAACCAGCCTATGCAACCTTGACCTTACGTCCTGCACCACCAAAGCACTGTAGGCATGTAGATAGCGAGGTGAGCCAGTATGACCTTGACCCTACATCCTGCACCACCAAGGCACTGTACCTGTGCTAATTGTAGGCACGTAGATAGTGAGGGGAACCAGTATGACCTTGACCTTACGGCCTGCATCATAAAGCAATGTACCTGTGCTAATTGTAGGCAGGTAGATAGCGAGGTAAACCAGTATGACCTTGACCCTACAGCCTGACCCACAGAGCACTGTACCTGCGCTAATCTTAGGCATGTAGATAGTGAGGTGAACCAGTATGACCTTGACCCTACAGCCTGCACCACCAAGGCACTATACCTGCGCTAATTGTAGGCACGTAGATAGTGAGGGGAACCAGCATGACCTTGACCTTACGGCCTGCATCATAAAGCAATGTACCTGTGCTAATTGTAGGCAGGTAGATAGCGAGGTAAACCAGTATGACCTTGACCCTACAGCCTGACCCACAGAGCACTGTACCTGCGCTAATCTTAGGCATGTAGATAGTGAGGTGAACCAGTATGACCTTGATCCTGTGGCCTGCATCACAGAGTACTGTACCTGTGCTAATCTTAGGCATTAGATAGAGAGAACTAGTATGACCTTGACCCTCCGGCCTGCATCACGAAACACTGTACCTGTGCTTATCTTAGGCGCGTAGATAGCGGGGTGAACCAGTATGACCTTGACCCTCCGGCCTGCATCACAAAACACTGTACCTGTGCTTATCTTAGGCGCGTAGATAGCGAGGTGAACCAGTATGACCTTGACCCTCCAGCCTGCATCATAAAGCAATGTACCTGTGCTTATCTTAGGCGCGTAGATAGCGAGGTGAACCAGTATGACCTTGACCCTCCAGCCTGCACCACAGAGTACTGTACCTGCGCTAATCTTAGGCATGCAGATAGCGAAGAAACCAGTGTGATGCTAGACATTGAACCTTTTGTCATGTCCAGTCACCAGATGGCATTGCAATCGATCAGGAGCACTTATATACAAAACGAAAATAGGAGCAATGTCTATCGCATTGGCATTGATACTTCAAAGAAGAACACAAAGGAAATAGTTGACATCTTGATGTTACACTGATATATATTTTAGTACTTTTTTTCTGGATACAAATATGTTTTGTTTCAAGCCATGTGATAATTAGTGTTTTGTAACTCTGATTATTTTCATAGTTCATATAGAATTTTCACGGTGCCAGACAAAATGTTTAGGAAGGTACCGGGTAAGCCTTCACTTTTAAGGAAGAAACTATTTTTTTTCTATTTAAGGGCCAGTCAACAATTTCCAATATCAGGACGAAGAATACATAGAAATATCTCAAATACAAGTCTGGCAAAAATCAGATTTATCCACATTGTTATTGCATTAAGTTCGGAGAATGGATCTGCCTTCCTATTTTATATTGCCTTTTAAGGAAGGCATAGTTCTATGTAATAGAAGAATAATTGATAGGAGAATCATTTTGAGCAAGTGCTTTTTATTCTTATAATCTGCTACATTTTATTGTGTTGCCATATCATTTTTAAGTCTGTTTATAACATAACTATAGGTTTCCAGACTTCTGGAATCATTTTATTGAGTTCAACTTTTGTCCACAAATATTTGAGAATGCTAGGTACATAATTTGAACTTTTTCTCCTAAAAGATAAATATTAGGAGGCCCCTCACATCCCCACCAGGGAAAAGAAACCCCAGTATTGTTTATATATTTCAGGGAAAATATTTGTACCTTCCTTTCCCATGAGAAGTTCAGACAAAATGCAGAGCATTCTCGCTTCTTGTAGGTCAAGGACACATCTTGGTGTTCTAGTAGCATTTTAACCTAGTTGCTATGCACTAATATTCAGAATTTTATGTTGTATTTTTTCTTTGAAGATTTGATGATTTAGACATATGTTCTATTGATTTATTTCATTATGTCTTAAAGCTGTACAGAAGATATTCTTAGCCTATGCTTTGGTTACGTTTAGGGCCACGAAAAACAATGCGAGATGAGATAGTTACTATTAACATGTTCACTTAGAGACCAAGAAGTGAGATTAAAAATTGCCTCAGTCACAAAACAATCACTTCAAAAATAATTGAACCCTTAAGCAGACTCTGTTTCTGACTACAGTGGTCGGTGTTGCAGGATTGTCCACTTAAGCCGGGGTTCCATTGGGCTGTTCATGTATCCGACGCCGATGGAGTCTGCCAAACATACTTCTAGTGTACAAAACCGCACGTCAGTTCAAAGGCCAAGGCTGCACGGCAACTGTGTGGGCTACGTCTGTAGGCATCCAACAAAAGCTATTTTAGTAGGTTTTATGGGCCGTCACCCATTACATCACTGTGCAGCCAACACCGTTCAGCATGTTGCCTCCTCCATTACAATGATTGCTCTGACCACCTACGTGAAACATGCCGCCTTGTCGCTGCTGTGAAATGCTCTTCGTGGTCGTAGAGTCAGCCCAATGGAACATGCCCTTTAACTGTATGTATTTTATTGATGATGTTATAGCATACTTTATATCTGATTTTTTTCCCCCTTTTTATTCAGATCTTGTATCTGAAAAAAAAGCACATTAAATTGAGATACTTTACCCAAATTTGAAAAGAAACATTCCTGATTGAAGGTTTATGGTAGATTGTAAAAGTAATAAAAAATAGCGCTTGATATTTGTGAGGTTATATTGAGTAACAGTCATGCATGAGGCCAGCGAGCATCCGCTGTTGACGTTTAGTCCTCCAGCATTTTAAACCACCAGGGATGTCAGAGTTCAGAGAAATTCCTGAAATCAGGGATTTTATTAAGCACAAAGACATGGTCCTCAGTATTTAAAATCCTCAATAGAACCTGTGTTTACATGTCAACCCCATGTTATTTCTAGAACCCCATGAACCTGACTTCCCTGTAAATATGTGTATTATTACATCCATGATCTTCAGGGTTTTCCCTGAGAAGTTATCAATAGATAATGCATACGCCCTCCAGAGGTTACTAAACTCCCTATTATCGCCCAGGGTAAATACAAGTTCCGCTCCTGACTCGCTGGCCACACCACGACCACATGAACCACAGTTCTCCCATTAGTATTTGAAGAACCTGAATATAATTTCGGATTTATAAGTAGAAATAGCTGAGATTTCCATTTCTGACATTGGATTTCCCATTTGAAGATTTATAAAAACTGTTAAACTGCATTAATTTCGGGTTACGGTTCAAGGTTCATCGCCATACCACGTCGGTAACAAGCGCACATCGGGACCTGTAAACAGACTGAATTCTGGGATACCTCAATAGGGTCTATAGATGAGAATCCCTGAAATATCTGAACCAATCAGATTGTCTACATACTAACCACTTTGAATGCGTAGGTAATACCAGGAACCAGGTATATACTACACTCTCCCATGCAGATATTTTGTAAAACATCGATAGGACATAAAAGATAGGTTTCTGGTTGGAGAGCATGGACACTGTAGTACCAGTCCTACTCACCAGGGAACACAGTTATCATAATTTTTGAGTTGCCAGTAAGCTCGTCCTTTGTAGTTGTTGGAGTAGGGGTGGGGAGTCATTGCCGCAGATGACTTCGGAGATTTTCTTCAAGGGCTGCTGACATCCCTGGACCACGAAACATATCACTATGCATAGGCCATTACTTACCACTGATCTATTTTTGTAGGGAGCTTTCACGGATGAACAATTTCCGTCCAACATAGAAGCATCATTATTTTCCTAAGTAGTTCTGTGTGATATTGTCTTCATTCGCAGTCACAGAGATTGTTTGAAAAGGTATGCAGAGCTGAAACATTATGCCATGTTTGTGGTTGTTGTAATCATTTTGGTAGCTGTTATCTCACATACATTGGAGCCATGAAAGGCAGTTATAGAAATAGAGTATATTTTACAGTGTTTGAACATGTGTGTTTAGTTTTATATTCAACAGAGATGAAGGTTGTCTCAAGAAATACTATACAAGGAACCTATGAAAGTTTACGGTCAGAGCTCGTATCCCATAAAGTTTGAATAGCGTAGTAATTCACAAGGCAAAGCCACATGAATTACGTAGCGATTCAAGGGAGATGGGATCGAGCTCTGACCGTCAAATTGAATAGGATTCTGAATTTATCGCACTCCTCACATTGACTAATTGGCTAACATTTGTGACATTGAGAATTTTTCCCTAAACACTCCATGGGCATTGAGTATGAGTTCCCAATATTAAGTATATGGGGGGGGGGGGGGGGGGATATACCAAGGGTGAGATAATATCAAGAAACGTCACGAAATTTCATACAATTGTTTATATGGCATGAGTTGTTTTTGCGGAATGGTATCACGAAGCGGAGCTGAGTGATATCTGTAGCAGAAGACAACGAATGCCATGTAAACAATTATATGAAATTAAGTGACGTTTAGATTTTATCAAACCCTGTCACATGTTTTGAACTTCATATGTCACCTGTGGCATATAAATATTATATGGCATAACCGTGGCATACAGTCACTCCATGTTAAGTTTATGGAGATTTATATGAGGGGTAGGATAAATGATGTGAATAGATGAATGTATAGGGATAGTTTCCTACAGTCTCACGAAATGTTAGTTTCCATAGCTGTTTTATTCATGGAATAAAATGGTAGTTTACAATTATGTTATTTTAAACAGATATAGTCAGAAAATATTGTATAAGTTTTCTGATTCAAAGATCGCAGGGATGTAGGCCATTGTTGTCCAGTTGAATGTTATTTTTTACCACAATCATGCATTTCAGTTGTCTATATATCGCCACTGTTCAGTTAATAGGTACCACATAGAATTGAAAAATGGACATGATTATTTTTATGGGAAGTATGGAAAAGTGATATTGCTGTGTAATAAAATAATCTGAGTACAATTTGTCTTGAATTTTGTTGTCTCCTAACATTTTATAATCATTGCACCAGTATGAAATGGGTGATATTTAATCCATGATGTCACAATTATCTAAAAACCCCAACAGACTAAGGACCGTAATTTTAGGTTAGGTATAAACTTGGAATCGACATTGAAACTCTGTTTTTAAGTCACATAAATCTCCAGTATCAAACAAGTAATTATGTACCGTATAGGACAAAACTTGTTGAAATGTTATATATAGAACACTTAGTGGACTATCTTTTTATTTTATTTTCGTGTGTCAAATGAACTGAATTAATTACTGTAAATCTAAATTCATAAGAATATAGAGACAGTGTGAATGAATGGAATCTGTTCAGAGATATTTTGATCAGAAATACTCACTGAGTTTGAAGAATGAGGTGAGTTTTTCTTATTATCGAGGAACAGATGTCTCTTTAACATTATATACCTAGAAATCATTAAAAGTGCCATTCTACAACTCACTAAACAGTAGAATGAGTGGTCATGTGGTACAGAGGGATGTATGGATATATATTCTTTCGTCACTCGGTGACGAATGGAATTTTTACTACTGCCTACTGGTCAGTAAAAGCACGGACCTATACCATCCAAATCTGAAGGAAACGTGAGACATTCGCCCATAGGTATATAGTAATATCATGTTACAGTTTTCTTTTCAAAAACTTTCCAAATCATATTTTTGACAAACAATAGCTGGGGTAATTACCAAGCTCCATCTAAACCCGTATGCATTTAAGGTTTAAACAGTGCACATTAAAATCGTCTAGAACACCATTTGGTGGAAAACATTTAGCAAAGGGATAGTTTATGTAGCAGGCTGGAAATCTATATAACCTGTTACTAACCTAGGCAGCGTATATGAGTGTGTGTTTCACGCTAAAAAAATGTCCAAGGTTGGTCCTTCCATCCTTGGGGTATCAGTGGCGGAATTCACCGTCTTGACCTGCATTGACACCGTGTGGCGCCACCGTCTGGTGCGATAACACTGCGTTGCTCGCGGAACTTATACAAGCGGGGCAGTGCGCGTGGTTCCCTTTTCAAGCACATTCTACACACGGACTTCCTACTCTACACAACTGAGAATCTGCTGTGTGAGTGTAGCCCGTTGACTGGGTGATTGTATACAAACAAGATGGCAGGCGAAGAGGCAGCATCGGATACTTGGCCAAGAGAAAATGAAGCCAGAGAATACTTAAAGAAACACAAAGTGTTAGAATTACTTGATAACCTAACGTCACAGTTGATATACAACCGTCCGGGTGAGTAATTCTGTAGTTTGAGTGATTTTACAAGCGATAACACATTGTTATATTATGACAAGTTACGTTTTGGTTTGGTTTTTACGTTGCGAGGTCCTGACGTCTCGCACTGTCGCTGTCACTAGAATCAGAAACACAGTTTTAAAAAGTTCAGTAGTTATCACAAGTTATCGACGAGGAAAACTTTCAGTTGTTTGTTACCCCGTATTGATATCTTTGATTGGAAGTTGCCATTTTTAGGTAAGTTATTTGAGGCAATTCCCCGCTGTGCCTCCACTCCAGTTGACATTCACCTTTACTTTAGGCTTTACTTTAGAATACCGGAGAATCCGGCCCAGAGGAGAATTCCGCCTGATCTTCATTTGAAGTTTCTACGTCAATTCTTGACAGAGTTCAGACTTATTGAGAAAAATGCATTTTTGTATCAGTCATCCACTGAAAACCAAAGAGTGTTGGCTTCAAAGTGCAGCGTCCAGATACCGGTCGTCCGGGTAACAAACTTTTGTAGAAAGAAAACCTTTTGCCAAGTTTTGGATGGAGCACTGATGGCTGCAGTAGTGCAGAATATAATAGTTGTTGAATTCATAAGGATTTTGCTACCAGTGTATTAAGGCTAACTAAATTTAAAAAAAAGATTGGCACAACAAGGCAATGAAATAACGTAGAAGTACAGGATGGTATTTATTTGGTTATTTTAGATAACAACGTTTCGGATTGTTATAAATCCTTCATCAGGTTAAATGTCTCTACTTTTAGTGTAATACCAAAATTCCAACCAAAGATTAATGAAGTAGTAACATCTTTGTAAGGTAGACGTGCATTTAATAGTATCAAGATTATGTTGGTTTTTTTTCCAGAGGTGGTATTTTTCACATTTTCCAAGGAAATCCTTGTTTTCATTTTTCAATATGGATAATTATTTTTTCTTGTGTTAACAGAGAGAAAATAAATTGAGTCGCAATCATTCCAATAAACAATGGTTCAAACCTCCCCACACACCCCAGTCCCATTCCATGGCCAATAACGATGTATTTTCCATGGTTTCTCAGCGTCTCTGAGGCAGTAAATTCCACATGAAAAATAATTCTTCTTTTTTTTCATCCCTGCTTTTCAGATGACCCCAAAGAGTTTCTGGTGGAACAGCTTGGCAAGCTGCAACAGTGTCGCTCGACTCCACTAGACTATCCCTGTCTCCTCGATGATTCTAACATTCGGTCGGTGTTCGGGATGATGGATCCAACAAACCGCGGTTTTATTACCATCGAGCAGTATAAACAAGGTGACAATTTTCATCAAGTTTAATACTTCTATTCATACAAATTGTATTGACCTATATATGAATGTATATTTATAATTACGACTTTAAAATTTATTGCCACAAACATTTCTATCTAATGATAGATCTTCTATTGTTGGGATGATTCAGTAAAATAAA
The DNA here is from genome assembly GCA_950022655.1 of Alentia gelatinosa. Taxonomy (NCBI): domain Eukaryota; kingdom Metazoa; phylum Annelida; class Polychaeta; order Phyllodocida; family Polynoidae; genus Alentia; species Alentia gelatinosa. The sequence continues at coordinate 119,592,757 of OX465581.1, read as the reverse complement.
TAGATGGAGGTAACCTTTTTAGACAAAACATTTAAGTAAAAAGTTGATATAAACAATATAGATCTCAGTGACAAATTTATATGAAAGGTATATATTTCTGAACGGTGCTGCATTGTCGAACTCTTCTTTTCTGATAAACGGAAATTTGATATTTATGTTTCAAAGAAAAAACTTTGCTCTTAGATGAAATGTGAATATTGTTAATGGAACCTGTAGTCATCAATGCTGCTCAAACAGTTATTTCTCGTTAATTACATAGATTCAAAAATGCCAGTTTTCCGGTTATTTCCGGGTGCTGCTAGTGTACTAAGTCTTGTTCATGTTAGAGATATATAGTGAATATATGATCAGGATTCGGATATTAACCTGGGTTTTTTTCTAGACCTCTCTAGATTTCCTTTACTGACCACCGACATATAATCATAAGATTAAATCTCCTTAAATGTTCTGTCATACCAAGTATCGTGCCTGGCACTGAGCAGAACTCATTTTATTATATACCTGTGTTAGTATATCCTACGCATTCGGCCCGCTACTACCCATGTCATATTTATATCCGTATGACACCTAGGTGATGTACAGGGTATGTATGTGGCGTACAGGGCATGTACGGCGGCAAAATCCTAAAACTTTCCCAGATGCAAAGTTAAAAATTGGATATTTTAAGGTATATAATAATACGAAGACAGGGTTACTGTGTCTGTATGTGATAAATACTTGGTAAAATTAACGATAAAACGAATCTCTGCCTTCGGCATCGGTTTGTTTTATCGTCAATTTTTACTGCATATTTATCACGTACAGCTACAGTAACCCTTTTTCCATATAGTATCTATAGGGCACAGAGTGATTGCTAGTTCTGCCATCATCCGCCAGGAAGTTGTAAGATAGCGCCACTGTAGTCCGGGGACAACCACTGTTATCAGTTGTTATAATCTACAGATAACATTGAGATAAAGCTAAGACTCCTCCATGGCAAGCCCCCAAAACTATTTTTGATACAGAGATGCCAGTTTGTAGGATTTTGCCTACATGTAGGATTTTCATTTTAGTCTCAAAGTGATGAAAAGTTCAAGAAATTGTATGTTTTGAGAACAAAATAGACTCCAGGTTCCCTGAAATCTAAATCTTAGATAAACTTATTCTATAATCTTTCAAAATTCCGAATTTAGCTACCCCAAGTACACTCAGTTAGAGGCCCTATGGATCTCAGTGCTCCAACCTAGAACTGTAGGATGGTAGGATTCCTGTAGGAAATGCTCCTACGGATAAGGGCAAACTTGAATACTGACTTCTGATTGGCTTAAAATATAAGCCCAAGAATCTGCTAGGAGAGTGATGGGATTCCCCATACACCATGTGCGTTTTAGGTGATACATAGACTGGCCTCAGTCCCCATGTAGGAATTTTTTCTGACCCCAACTAGCATCCCTATTGATATAATCCAGTCATAATTGGTCCTGCCACCTATTGTTTTGAATGGCGTCGGGTGCCAAGGTGGCCACCTCCATAGCATAACAGCTATGTGCCTTATAACTGTAACCTGATACATCACCATAACTTTATACTTGTGTTGCAGCCCTGTGGACGTTAGGTGTGAGTGACTATGACGAGTCCCCCTCTGGTTGTGAAATTGGCCGGATATCACAAGACTCTTTTGTCAGGGAAGCGTAAGTTTACCTTTGATAATTTACTTATTTATGGTGTTATGTTACGACTCAGTAGGATTGCTTACTATGTGCCCATGCCGAATATACTATAAATATGCACTGTTTCTTCATATAACATAAAAATGGTACGGAACAGTGCTCCGTACAGGAAAATATGGAACACTTTCGTAAACGTTCATCAAAATATTAGCCAAATGAAATTAATGTTTTTTTTAAATTTTGGGTATAAAGTAAATATAGGACAACCTATCATGCTTGTACAAGCAACAAAACTCAATGATAATTTACGGTTTGTCAGCGTAAATGCCTCGGTCCGTACAAACGGTAAATTAGCATCTCGTTATGTGACTTGTACAGCATGGTCAGGACGTTCTATATGATTATTGGTTTCATTTTATTGTTAAGCCTTTATTTCTGTCCATATGATATAACAAAATAATCATATTGATTTACTCAAGTTTGTTATTGGTTAATAAATGTGGTTTATATCTTCTTTCAGGAAAATGGGCTTAGAAAGAATGTCCGCTACGTTCGAGTCAAAGAAGTGACAGTCGCAATTTGGAGAACTCTAGATACAAATGATGCTGAAGTTAGATGATAATTGGTTCCTATCATTGCTGTATATTAACGTTAAAACTTCTATGTTATTTTCAAAATTCCCATTGTAAATAAACTATTGTATTTATAAGTTATTCAGTTTGTCATCATTTTCTGGCCCAGCCAGTCCATAGTCCCAGGGGCCATTTAGGATTTCTTTCTGTTTAATTAAGGAAATTAATTATGAGTTGTAGATGTTCAACGTTATTGTAACATATCGAGATGTTACATGCTAAAAATTATTTCGGCTTAATTTTCACGCCGTCTGAGGCGTACAAAGGAAGTATATGTAGAAATGTTAATGGAAATGCATATCTATTCCAATGAAGGATACATTTTTAATCATTCTCGATTAGATCCAATAGTTATTAAGTTGAATGATATTTTGGATAAGACAGGAATAAGAACATGTCGACCGGTCTGGACAGAGCCTAGTGCGAGAAAGAAAGAAGATAATTTGTATGTTTACTTATCGTATGGTTGTAAAAAACTCTTCCGGTCGACAAAATCGGGGCCCCAATTTTCACCGAATGCACCAATTTTGTCCGAAAAACTCTTCCGGTCGACAAAATCGGGGCCCCGATTTTGTCGACCGGAAGAGTTTTTTACAACTTGATTCAGACACCAATGCTTGAACAGCCCAGCCATACCAGAAGTTCCCGAACAGAAATGTTTTTCTCTCCCGAAATTTCCCCCCCAAAAAATAATTAAGTCTAGACAGACTAAATAACCAAAAGGAAAATTGCTCTTGTAGAGAAGCAAGCACAAGACGAATTAAACATGCCTGATGAGATTTTAGTAATTAATCGAAACCACAAGTCCTCCCTTAATTCCTATCTGCGGCCAGATGCACCCCTTTTGGAGATGCACAGACATACACCAGCCGGCAGGCTTCTGAAACAGGCCCCTAAAAAGACCCAAGTCAGGTCAAAGGTCACACTCCCACCGCGGCAAGCGGGCAGAGCGCACAGAACTCCAACCCACCCTCCTTCCCAGTCAGAGGGAAGGGGGTCCGCACCGACAGACCGGGGTTGCTATTCACCAGCTGTGACTAGCCGGAGCGCATTGTATCTATCCAATGAAATTGGAGACAAACCAGGGGCGTCAGAACGTTTTGAAAGTGGGGGGGCAAACTAAAAAATTGCTGACTTTTTTCTTGGTATGAAATCAGACATTTGCCTGTTCCTCTGGATTTACTGTGAATCTGCGAAAAGTGAGACTTTGACACTTTTCCACAGTTAAAAGTAAGGGCATAGCCATCAATGCATGCTAAAAAGTCAGACTTTGACACTTTTCCATGGTGAATAGTCGGGGCTTATCCATCATTGCATGCTAAAGAGTCAGACTTTGACACTTTTCCACAGTGAAAAGTCAGGACCTAGCCATCATTGTATGCTAAATGGTCAGACTTTGACACTTTTCCATGGTGAAAAGTCAGGGCTTAGCCATTATTGCACGCTAAAAAATCAGACTTTGACACTTTTCCAGGGTGAAAAGTCAGGACCTAGCCATCATTGCACGCTAAAAAGTCAGACTTTGACACTTTTCCACGGTGAAAAGTCAGGACCTATCCATCATTGCACAATAAAAAGTCAGACTTTGACACTTTTCCACGGTGAAAAGCCAGGGCTTAGCCATTATTGCACGCTAAAAAGTCAGACTTTGACATTTTCCCAACTGAAAAGTCAAGACAGGTTTTACACACGTTTGAGTAAAATTTTAAGCTGCTGACTTTTTTGGGCTGGCAAAATAGTGGGGGGGGGGGGGGCAGTCGCCCCCCCTGCCCCCCCTATTCTGACGCCACTGGAAACAGAATCACTGAACAATGAAATAGGACCGGGGGAAGCGACAGGAGTCGCCTTCGCAGAGAGAAAAACAACCGTGAACTACTCATGGTCGCGTTCCTCCACGGATGACATCTTCGTCTCTCACTGTTACTTATCGTATGGAGTTAGATTAACCTGTGAGAGCTCTGGCAGGGCATAGTGGGAAAATTGACTACATTCAGATAGTTGTTGCAAATTCCTGGTTCGGCAAACACTTCCCCCATGCCCTTAGGCGAGAGGGGCATGTTTACGAATCTGGGAGAGTGTAGTAATTACCAGATTGAATGCCTGATCTATTTTCTCTTTATCATAGACCTTGAAATATTTCAAATTCATAATAATTTACCTTTTATTGCCATTTGAAGTCAAATTTGGGCACACTATAGAGGAAACCCATGAAAGTTTAGGGTCTGAGCTCATATCCCATCTAGTTTGAATCACGTAGTAATTCACAAGGCGAAGCCGCGTGAATTGCTATGTGATTCAAATGAGATGGGATCGAGCTCTGACCCTAAACTTGAATGGGTTTCTGAATTTATCTCACCCTTAATATTGACTAATGGGCTAACATTTGTGACATTATCCCCCATTGGATATATTTCCAAAATATCTAATGGGTGTTAGATACGAGTTTCCAGTGTTAAGTCTATGGAGAACAAATATCTGGGGTGAGATAAAGACCTGATACAACTCTGCTACATCGATGCAGATAAGAAGTCTTTCCTTTAGTTTTGTATTTTTGTCTCCCTGTTAAAAGAAAAAGAGTTTTATACCGTGATTATATTCATAAAAATATAGCGGAAGACAGGGAGGCGGTAGGACACAGGAACTGAGGCCAGTTCTGCCAAATGCATTTTCTGAAGTAAAGCGCATTCGCTCGTTCAAAACCGTTCTCTGCTTAGCGGTACGGACTTGGGGAGCCCTGGCGACTCTGGGACGTACTATAATCTATTTATGGCACAGCGTCGCCCCTTGGTGTCTGGGACTGGTACTAATCTACTTTGAAGCGATGACTGCTGCCATCTAGTGGAGCAAGTTAAAATTAGGAGACCCAGGTATGCGCATAGTATTTTATGGATATAAACAAACAAAAAAAGCTCAAAATTAATTTATGTTCACATGAGAATAAACATGCATAATAACTTAGTTACATGATATGATATCTCAAAATAATTAAAAAGAACTCAATTTGAGATAGTTTAAGTTCTTGGATCAATGTCCTTTTGGAGAATTGGTATTGCGGAACCTGAACTGTACCAATTCAAATTTACCTTTGTGTATTTTGGGTGCAAGGCAAGTTATGTCATTTAAGCAGAAGGTAAGGCCGTATCTTTGATTACAGACACTCAGTTACGTGTGCATGATAACAGAATACATGGCTAGCTCATTCGATTGGATAGACATGGAGATAGAAATGCATATTAAAGTGTCGTATGCTACCAAGTTCCATTGCTGTGCCCTCCTTCTAGAGAAGTCAAACCGAGATGCATTTATATTTTAATTTGATTCGTCGATAATTGTCTAGCAGAGCATATTTACAACATATCTTAGTCGATCTCTATATCAGTGTTGAGATCTTTCATTATAGCCTCAGGAAAATGTAATCGCAAGTAATGGTATTCAATAAGAGCAAGGAATACAGTGTTGTAGTTCGGTTTCGTTGACACTATCGCAAAATGTTGCTGGAACTTGGAAGAGAGGAGGGACATAAGTAAATGTGAAAGGTTTTCAGAATTCCGGTTGTCCAATTCTATCGAAGCTAGCCTAGTAGTTTATATTATACCTGATTCTGTTATGTATATAGTAACGAGACGTTTGGATCTTAAATATTAACACGAAATGAAATCAAACTTAGGGCCCAGACCCAGAGGCAGACGCCTTCAATTTTCCCGGGCTTTTTCTGGGAAGGTCCCGCTGGGTGTTTGGGTTCCGCGAGTCTCCCTTTAACCTCCACTACTGACACCTCACTACTTAACTGCACATTATCATTTGCCTTTACAATTTCATTAGACTACACTTTATCATCGCTCACGCCCTTATATATTACTATGCGGAAGATACGCCCACTATTCTCAGAAACTGATTAAATTTGTGTATGCATGGACATACAACTCTAGAGTCTAGTAGAGATACACTGTCCATGGTTTATCCTGCCCCTAAAATCCCATAGGCTTAACATTGGGTTTCCGTATGCCACGCTGACTGGCATACAGAGTTTTATATGCCACTAGTGGCATACAGCATTGTTATCACGTAATATTCCAAATTCGAGGAGATAGGGTAGGATAAAATCAAAACCTGATTTGTTTTAATCTTGGCCAGCGCATTCCACTCCTGAAGTTTTGACTCCGCCTCATGAAGTCACTCTGCCAAACTCCAGTTGTGGAATACGGTGGACAAGATTAAACCTCATCCAGTTTTACGATAGTATGTAATCGTAGAACGATATCAACTGATTCTGGAATGACTACAGTCAAGCCTCCTACTCATAGTCCCGAACCCAAGGATACGGACTTGTCAAAATGATGTTTCCATTATTAATGTAAAAAGGCCATTATTTTTGGGGGGTTATGCAGAGATTCAAATGAATCACGAATATTCCAAATCACGGACTTGTAGTCCCCGGTACATCTCTAAGTCCGTGCCCAAATTAGAGATTTCCATTTTAATCATGATCCTATTTCCGCAATAAAGTGCACAGCTCCCTGCCATATCCCAATGGGACCGGTATCTGGAGACAATGCTTCGTTGTCAGCATGCTTGGTTCTTTTCTTCTTCTTTTTTTTTTCTTTTTTTTCTTTCTTTTTTTTTTGGGGGGGGGGGGGGGGGGGTGACTGACAGACTACACTTTGGCATGCCACCCGTACAATTCTATTTTAGAGCTCTTGTCTAGGATTAACTTAGAAACTCTAAATAAAAACTGCCATGTAGCTAACAAGGTGACAGTAACTAGATCATTTCTTTACACTCCAATTTGGTTGTCACAAGGATATATATATACAGCATAAAAACGAAGCATAGTCTCCAAGGCGAAAACAAAGTGTAGTGTCCAATTCATAAAGCATAGTGTCTCAAGCATGCTGGCTGTGAAGCGTAGTGTCTTGGATTTATTGGACCTGGCCAAACCCCGGTGACACCCAGAAAATAAGATGTGCTTTATTAGATACAAAAATTCTGTGGACCCCTTAACTGATATATATATGTATGGGTATTTGAATGATATGCTTCATAGCCAGCATGCTTAGTTTTTCAGCGGGTGACCGACAGTCTATACACTTTTTTTGAATTTATGTCAAAACCCTCTCAAGAATTGATGTTGGAACTTCACATAAAGATCAGTAGATAGCTGAAGATGTGTGGAAAACAGTTTGTAAGCTTATGTTTTGATTCACAATAGGCAAAATATAATTACAGTAGAACCCCGCCTAACGGACACCCCGCGTAAGCGGACACCCCGTGTAAGCGGACACTTTTGCTCGGAACGGAAATTTTCCCCTCTATTAGATGTTTAATTTAACCCCGCGTAAGCGGACACCTCCCGTAAGCGGACACCCCGCGTAAGCGGACAGTTATTTCGGTACAAAAAGGCCTTAAAACCCCGTGTAAGCGGACACTTCCGACGGACAACCTACCAAAAATTGATCAATCTGTGTTTTTATAAGCGTGTCTCAGTATATTTAATAGAAAATACATTTATAATTCAAAGTTGAATAACTTCAGATCCAATTAAGATATTGCAAAATGGATTTCAGATTTACCATCCCCTCTGTCTCCCCTACATATCGGTATATAACACTTCAATATTGGTCCTGGAGAAACTTGAAAACCCCGCGTAAGCGGACACCCCGCGTAAGCGGACACTTTAGCCCGGAACGGAGGGTGTCCGCTTACGCGGGGTTTTACTGTATTTGCCATTGTTACATGGTTCGCTGTGAGTGCAAGAACGTCGCCTCCCAAAAACGAAGTGTATAGTCCAACTTATGAAGCATATCGTCCAAAGCGTGCTGGCTACCGAGTGTACCATCCAGTATTCTATGTATGCACACAATGCAAACCTCCCAACAGACTCCCAGCCCCATGTCATGGCTGACATCAACAATTTTTTGTACGCTTTCTTGGTGGCAAATAGCTAATTCCACATGAAAACTTTTTTTCATCACTAGAGTTATAATTCTGTTTACCGCTGACACCCAAATTTCTTTTTATACACTTTCATGGTGTGAGATAGCAAAATCCACATGAAAACTATTTCCACATTTTGTTTATCACACCAACTGATACTTCAAGAGACTAGTGTTATAATTCTGTTTACTGCTGACACCAAAATTTCTTTTTATACGCTTTCATGGTGTGAGATAGCAAAATCCACATGAAAACTATTTCCACATTTTTTTATCACACCAACTGATACTTCAAGAGACTAGTGTTATGATTCTGTTTACTGCAGACACCAAATTTTTGTTATATGCTTTCATGGTGTGAGATAGCAAATTCCACATGAAAACTATTTCCACATTTTTTTATCACACCAACTGATACTCCAATAGACTAGTGTTATAATTCTGTTTATCGTATGCTCCACTTTACAGTGACTAACATGGACACTCCAAAGTCAAACAGAGGACAGACCCTGTGTGGCTTCTGCCACATGGGGACCGAGGTGGAGGATGTGTGTGGCCAGCTCTTCACATCCGCTGAGTGCGTGGCCCACAAAAAGTGTATGGTAAGTGTCACATTCTAGAGGGAAACTCAGGGATGCAAGTTTGTCGCCAATTGACGGAAATCAGAAATTTCTGCATCTTGAAATATGATCATTAACAAAGTATGAAAATCATAAAATAAAACTAAATTCCAAGAAGTGAAAGATAATTCTGGCAGCAGGCTCTCACCAATGGCGAATAAACCTCGATAGGCCGTTAGCATTGAAGCACACACCGGGGAAACCGGCAGTCAGTACTTTGGCGGCAGTTAAATGTGCCAAGGGCCATTGACACTGCCGTCAGAGTTCCGTCAAGTGCCGAAATTATGTTTAACGGCACGGGGGGGGGGGGGGGGGGGGGCGAATATGCCCCAGTATTTTTGTGTTTTTGTTTCCGACTTTTTCATCAGTCCCGACTTTCATCCCTGGAAACTGCTTTTGGGTGAAGAATTCTGAGGGGTAAGATGCTAGTTTTCCTATTTTCCAAGGAAATCCTTGTTTTTCTTTTCTTTTTTTTTGCTTGTATAAAACAAAGAGGCAATAAATTGGGCCTCATTCACACCAATAGACAGTGGTTCAAATTTCTCCACACACCCCAGCCTTATTCCACGGTCAGCAATATATTTAATTTACCATGTTTTCTCAGTCTCTCTGAGGCAGTAAATTCAACATGAAAAATTGTTTTTTCATGACCCCAACTGACATCCTTAAGGGGTGTTTTTTAGTAGTGAAAACTTTGACTCCGACCATTTGAAGGGCAACGTGTTTATCAGATGTGATGATCTTTAGGGATCTCGGCCATATACTGAGATGTGACCATTTTGCTGGATTTGGGTGTTTTTCAGTTGTGACGATTGCTAATGATCGCTAGTGATCGCATGTGAAACGATCGCCCAAACTGTCACAACGGGAAACCATTTGATACTTGTTACAGCCAGCCCTAGCATCCTGATACAACCGAGTCCGAGTACCGGTCATTATGATGATATTGCATTTGTGGTATATTGTATTGCTGGAAACTGCAAATAATTACCTATGAATTACATTTTATCAATGAGATAAACTATAAGTATTTCTAAACTCAAAACAGCTAGATTGAATTGTCATAACAGCCTTGTTTACCCTGAATTACAGGAAAATCAATTTAGAAACTAAGATCATTCTATACTGATCACTAGGGATCTCGGATAGTGACCGATTCATCGGCGATCCGCTAGCGATCACCTGTGGCGCGCTGCGACCACGTCTGAAAAACACTTCCCGTCATTTATCGCCCAAACAGTCTCCCAATCACTCTCCAATCTTAGCTGGTCTCAGCTAGGGGCCATCCAATGGATGTCAGTTTTCCACTTTTCCGTGGAAATCCACTTTTCCATATTCAGTATATGTAATTTCTTTTCCTTACGTCAAACAAAGATAATATTGATTTAGCCTCAGTAACACCAATAAAACACCCAACAGACTCCATGCCATGACCGACAGGGACATTTTATCCATGTTTTCCTGGTCTCTCTGTGGCAGAAAAATCCAGATGAAAAATATTTCTCCAACTGACATCCCTGATCCATAAAGTATGTACGCAGAATTTCTGAAGTTTTGGACCCCCCATCCCCCCTCCCGATCTTGTACGCAATAGAACAAAGAGGGAGCATACGCACAATTTTCAAAATTTTTGACCCACCCCCCCTCAGTGCGTACGTACTTTATGGATGGCCCCCTAGTGATCGTCACTACTGAAAAACGCCCCCTGAACTTACATGGTGAGGGTGTATTTACCGAGACTTCAGCCAAGATATAAAACTTTAAGCATCCTAACCAAGTAGTTTCATGATATTTTTTTACTCGTTACTTGTTTCTCTATTCTGTTCAGATGAATTATAAACATCAGGGAGGCAGGAAAAGAGTCCAAGATGGCGACTGTTTTTTTCACTATTGAATACGGACCATTTTGAGGCCTTCCATAAAGTACGTATGCACTAAGGTGGGTGGGTGGGGGGGTAAAAAATTTCAGAAATTTTGCGTATGCTCCCTTTTTGTTCTATTGCGTACAAGATTGGGAGAGGGGGTGGGGGGATCCAAAATTTCAGAAATTCTGCGTATGTCCTTTTTGGATGACCCCTTTGATGATTACTCTCTTATCATAGAAATCAATAATACTGGCCACGATAGGGATGTATCGACCTGAACTTTACAGAGCGTTTTTAAGTGTCTCACAACCCTCATATGCGCTATAACACATGTGGAGTGGCATTTTATATTCAGTTTTATATTATTGACTATTTAGCATATGAGGGCTATACAATTGTTTTTGTTTTTCTTCAGCAATATTCTGCGCTTTTAGTGCAATACAGAACCATCGGCTTCGGTGGCTTCAAGAAGCGCAAGGTGGTTGACGAGATAAAGCGAGGCAGAGGACTGGTGAGTTGACGCTGCATATTTTCTCCACTCAAACATACAGAGTATTGACTGGAGATGACGCATAGTAATATCCAAGGGAATCCAAGGATGTTGCGTAGAGTTAACTCTGAGGAGCATACAACCGTCTTTATCTGAAACCAGTCTATATTGTGTTTATCCACCTTTTCCTGACATGTGCCAATTCTAATGTGGCTTATTCTAATACCAGATGACTAAAAATACAATATCATTGTGAGGAGTTTTTACGAATAGTAGACAGGAAATTCAGATTTTATGAAATGCATTTTGTAAATATTTCAAATTTCTGTTGGAAATAATTTGTCTGCGAGTGTCCATGAATAGGATTGGATGTTCATCTTAGCAACCTTCTAATATAAGTGTACATCTGATGTTCCAGGCTTGTTCGGTATGTAAAAAGAAGTCGAAAAGTGGCAAGAAGAAACCACCGAAGGGCGCGACGTGTGGCTGCGCCATCAGCAGCTGTCGGCGTACCTACCACTACTACTGCGCGCACAACGACAGCGAGGCCATCTGTCGCAGGATCGAGGTCCGCTACAAAGACACCTCCAAGGCCTCGGTTCTCTACCGGTGTGTACAGTGTTGAGTGTTGTCTTTATTGATTCACAGACAGTCTTAAATTAACTACTGCCCTACCTCTGCCCCTTCCTCAGTTTTCCGGTCATTTCCGGGTTTTACTAAGTGTCGATCATGTTAGCGATGAATAGTGGATATTATCAGTGCAGGGATGCCAGTTTGTAGGATTTTGCCTACATGTAGGATTTTCATTTTAGTCTCAAAGAGATGAAAATCTAAAGAAATTGTATGTTTTGAGAACAATAGAGACTCCAGGTTCCTGAATATCTAAATCGTAGATAAACTTGTTCTGTTATCTGTCAAAATTCTGAATTCTGCTACCCACAGCGCACTCAGTTAGAGAGCCTATGGATCCCAGTGCTCCAACCTACAGCTGTAGGATGGTAGGATTCCTGTGGGAAATGCTCCTATGGATAAGGGCAAACTTAAATACTGACATCTGATTGGCCTAAAATATGTCAGGTGAGAATAGTTATTAAAGCATTACAAAGTCTAAAAGAAAATATCAGAGGAATGTACTTGTAAAGGTATTCTGCAGAATATAGAACTGATAGTGTGTGGTAATCTTTCTTAAATGATTTTCTTTGAAGAGTACCCCATTTAGTGCAGAACTACACATATACCCACTCTCATAGCAGATATCTAGATATCCTATACTGCCAGTCCATGCCCAAGGGTCTGTTAGGAGAGTGATGGGGATTCCCCTACACCATGTGCGTTTTAGGTGATACATAGACTGGCCTCAGTCCCCATGTAGGAATTTCTTCTGACCCCAACTAGCATCCCTGTATCAGGATTCAGATACTTTCCCTATTTTTCCCCTAGACCTCACCAGCATCTCTTTCCCCTTCCTCTATCTTCCTCTATTTGCTCCTTCGTCCTGTCCTCCATCCCTGTGTACGAAAAGAGTTGATGTAAAGGATAGCTGTATCATTCAACCGTGAATGAGTGTTAAATGTTGGTTACGGTGAAGTCGTAAATGTACTGGAAAGTATAACGGGTATAGAAAATCGTTTTTCTCTCTACTTCTCAGAGATGTCAGTTTTCCATTTTTCCGTGGAAATTCACTTTTTCTTATCCAGTATATGTGATTGTTTTTCCTTGTGTTTCACAAAGAAAATAATGATTTATCCTCATTTTCGCTAATAAGAGAATGGTTTGAACCTGCCCACATACCCCCAGCTCTATGCAGTGCCAGACAAGAACATATTATCCATGTTTTCCCGGTCTCTCTGTGGTAGAAAAATCCACATGAAATATATTTCCACTTCTTTCCCTGACCCCAACTGGCATCCCTGACTTCTATGACAATCCCAGAATTGTTGCCCATATTACCACAGAATTTCATTCTGAGCTATATAGTGCGTGCCGAAGAGAAGGTGAGCGGCAAAAATCTTTGGATAATGTTAAAACTAATTTGTTGTGCTGTGAAATTGTTTTTGTCAGATTTTATCAGCTGCTAGCACGACGAGGCGCCTCCCCATGTTTAGTGGGTGTCACATCTGGTATAGACTAATCATTCAGCATTCGGCGAGGAGGGCTGGGGAAGGTGGAGGGGTAATTAGTAGAAACCGAACGAGAGTTAAACTTGACAATGCCACGACGGGAATGTATTACTACACGAGGCGTAGCCGAGTGTAGTGAGGAGCAGACCTGACCAGAGTGGCATAGACATTGACAAGTCTAACTCGAGTTCGGTTTCGTATTTATCCTACCCCATCTATGCTTTTGTATTACTGTTAAAAAGATAAATATTGAGTCAACGACCAACAGAACTTTTTTCATAGTAGCTGACATCCTGCTCTCTGATTGGTCAATATTGTTATTACTCTAGTGGCGTAAAAAACACTTTATGTCATGGCCTGCCACATAAAATTTCCCTATGTTAAGTCTATGGCGGTTTTTTATTAGGGGTAGGATAATGAATATATACTCTGCATAGCGCAGGGATGCAAGTTTGCCGACAATTGACGGAAATCAGAAATTTCTGCATCTTGAAATAAGATCATTAACAAAGTATAAACCTCCATAGGCCGTTAGCTTTGACGCACACACCGGGAAACCGACACAGTCAGTACTTTGGCGGCAGTCAAACGCGCCAAGGGCCGTTGACACTTCCGTCAGAGTTCCGTCAAGTGCCGAAATTTTGTTTGACGGCACGGGGGGGGGGGGGGGGGGGGGGCGTCCCCCCCCCCCCCCCCCCGAATACGCCCCAGGTTTTTGTGTGTTTTTGTTTCCGACTTTTTCATTAGTCCTGACTTTCATCCCTGATAGCGAATGACTCTGAGGTAACGTTTGGAGGTGACCGTGTCAGATTATGCCTATCTCTGCTCATTATTAATGGGTGTTCTTCTCTATTTTATAGAATATTCTGCAGTGCAGAACACCAAGCGAAGTTCGAGGAACTAAATAAAAGTGGTGAGTCAAATGAGAACATTTTCATTACGAGTCAGGGTTGCCAGTTTTCAATGTTTCCACTGAAATCTTTCATTTACAGAATAAAAACTAAGTTCCTCGTGTATTGTTGATATGCCAACTGCTAAATTACCTAATTCAACCACAGCCCAAGATCCCCCACTGAACCTCCCCACTGACCCACTTAAAAACTTGGGCTTTCTCTTGATCCTTTGATTCCGCACTGTGATGCGTATGTACTACATAGACCCTGTATTGCAATTAATGATATTTCCATGTTTTTTCTAACCCCAACTGGCAACGCTGACGATTAATACTAACATTGATTTAAGAAAAACCGAATTATGAACATGCCTATTCTTCTCCAATACACATGGAGATCGCTTGATTTCCGAGCCATAAACCAAGTATCAAGATTATAGTGTATTATTCAGGCATGCAATTTACCTGGATGTTTTTTCCCAAATTTCAGGATCTTTTTTTGATATCCCAAGGATCATTTTCGAGATCACTTTAAATCCGAGGAGAAAATATTTTTGAGTTGTAGTTTGGGGTTCAAAATATAAACATGAAAGATGGTAAGTGATATTTGCACAATTCTGCCAAATTTATCTCTCAGCTGAGGCTAGAAATTTTTTTTTTGTTAATCAGGAATTTATATTGAATAGGTAAAAGCAGGATCTTCTGGGGGCTTTGCCCCCTGGGCCTCCACCCTGGGAACTGCCCCTATATGGCCCCCAAACCCCTACCCAAATTTTCTGGATTTTTCAATACTTTTTACGTAGGCTGCTTGGTGCCACGTAGATGAAACACCAGAATACTATTGTAGTGAAGACTCAAGTCGTGGTGTACCGGTTGCCCGCGCATAAAGTACAAGGTTTATTACAGAATTATAGGCTACAATGACTGCCCAAGTCTCCCTGTGTGTCCCACAGTAGTCTGACGATGACCCCTTGGCCAACGGGCCGTGTTTGTTTATATACTGGAGGGGATGACGTCATCTCTCGCGAGCTCTCGTCCCCCGGGAGAGCCTCCGTTCCGGAGACTTCCCCGGGACTCCTCTCCACACCTCTCCGGCCTCCCCGCAGGGACTTCCCCGGAACTCACCAAAGAGAGATGACGCCCTCCCCTCCCCGCTACACTATACACTTTGGCGTTGTTTTTTTTTTTTTTTTTTTAAACTCTTTTATTTACACTGTAACAACGCTCAGCCTCTTATGAGGCTGGTTTACATGCATTGCCAGATTTCGGCAGTGGTTACATACATATTCTAACCCATATTATACATAAAATAACAGTCAAAATAACAGTATTGGCTCAAAGGGATTAAAACAAAAGATGATACTGAATTGCAATATCCTAGCGACGCTCTATCTATGCATTTCTCGGCGGTCTACTGGCCGTACCCTAGAGAATGCAAAATTTATCATTTGTCTGAAGACTGGCATCCCTGTATGTGCTAATGTCACAATATGGGACCAAGAAATTAGCCCCCAAAATAAAAAAAATTCCGGTACGGCAAAAATCCACACCTCTAGTTGGAAGAGAAATTGTTCAACTGTCAGAAAAGATTTTTTTCCAACATTACCAAAGTGGTGTAGCAAGTACAACTCAACAGCTTTCCAGATATTGGTTTGATGATTGGTTTATTTTGAACAACATATGTACAACGTTTCGGCCTTTTTCAAATCCAATATTATCAAAAAATCATCACTGCTACGCTTTACAGTTTATGTCATTAATTGAGCTTTATTTTTTCACTTTGGCAGAGATGGAGATTGACTATAACAGCGAAAGCTCAGTGACAGAGTACACCAGTGACGAGGATGCAATAAGTTACAATGACCACTCACCGGAAATAAAGTCGAAGAAGGTCAAAGTCACGCAGAGGAATCGGGCCCAGTCGCCAGCCACAGACAACGAGCATGACCTCTCATCAAACTTGGACGAATCGGTAGAGGTACCCACCCCAGTTAGCCGCAAACAGAAGCGCAGCTGCCCCCCACAGCCACAATCTAAACGGTCCCGAACGGATGACGATGTGCTAGGAATGGGCGATAATAAGGAGCGGGCCCTCTTGCTAGGAGCAGGAAGCCCCCAGCAACTCAAGGAGGTACCCAGTCTGAAGAGGGAGCCTTTGTCACCGTCGAAGGACATCACTCCCAGTCGGCAAAAAGAAGAACAACAAACTGGTAAATATCTCTCTAACGGTGTGGTTTCCACTTTGCCAATGTACTACTTCTAGTAAGTGATGTTGATGGCCATGAAAACGTCACCAATATCGTGCACAGTAAATTTCACACTGGAATGGTGAAAAGTGCTACAAATTGTGATAAAACACCGTATACATTTCACCGTCTTATCTTCAAGTGACTGTGGCACAAAATGAACATCACTTAGTGGAAACAGTTGAAGTAGCATGATTTGGTAGAGTGGGAACTGAGCCATTGTGCAACCTTTTTAAGGGGGGTTGTGGTTAGCAATCTAAGGGAATGGAAGTATCTATTTCTGTATTTCCTTCTTGACGTTGGCTTTGTTGTCTTGTGCTTGCCTGTTGTCCCTTGCTTGTGTGTTTCTCGTGGATTATTGAACTTCCTTATGTTGTTTGATTAATCTGACCCAAACAGTGAAGCGAATAAAAGGACTCTCGATACGGTGTCAGGTACCTGCAACAGCCAGCATATTCATAGCGAAACTATACATTTGAAGAAATTAAATTATATCTACAAAAAGTTTCTTTATAGATGAATTCCAGACCTTACAGTTCATTAAAGACAAATGGAAACATGAGATGATAATATAACGAAGTTCATAAATGACATTTTTGTCAGAATTTTCAAGAAATTTGCATACATATTTTATGGATGGCCCTATAGGGGATATAGTCAGGATTCGGATATGTTTAGGAATGTTTTTTCTAGACCTCAATGATATTTCTCTTACTGAGAATTATTGTTGGGAATCATATCAAAGTTGCGGTTAGATATTTAATTAAAAGAAAATGCTCCACTTAGCTGATACTATGTAGAGTGGGGAATATATCAAAGAATACATAAAATGATACTTTAGTGAAACGTCTTGACCTTGTTGGGATGTCCTCTCATAGTGAGTTTCGTATAAAAATCTAGAATACTTTAAAATTTCATGTTTTTTTCCCTTCATTTTTGATATTCGTAATATTCTGAAATTTTCGGCATAAATTATGAGTCCAGATCATATCTCTATGTGATGTCAGCACCACTAAGTCAGTCACTTTTCTTAACCAATCAGAATGCATATTCAAAGTATGCTGGTATTTTTCGATACCAGCACAGTATGCTGGGATGGAAAAAATACGAAAACCACAACAAAGGTAGCCATAGTATTTTCCGGCATAGATGTATAATACTCTATGTGTGAGTAGTTCTAAATCCTCCGTCCCGTTTTATATTTAAATTCATAGGCTTACCCATAACATTCATTCCAAGGGACTTTTTTGTATATTAATTTTTTTTGTATATTAAAACAATGGAAAAAACTATTCTAATCATCGTTACCATGGATCATGAAAGGAGAAAAAAAAAATCCCAGACACATCCAAGGAAATATGGGCTAGACCAAGCGTTTGCTTTGCAGGGGCAGACCTAGTACTATGTATAATGGAAGAGGAGAAGCATATGGACAAGTTCAAGGAACAAATCCGCCAAAGGATCGCTAAGCAGTTCCACACTCACGAGACGGCGGTCTACTTCTGGTCCAGTCAAGGCCCGTACAAGGTGTCATCAGAGCACATGCTGTACTTCATGAGAGACGTTGCCAAAGCGGTCTAGTATGTATTCTAAGTTTTGCTAGGCTGTATGGGAGAAATGGATTTTATTTTTCGGGGATGCAAGTATTAGGACAAATTATGAATACATCAGAAATTTCAAGATTATAAAAAAAATTTTTAATTATTTTTTTCCCGCAGAAATATCAAGTTTTTTTTGTTATTTATTTAAAAAAAAAACTTTCTTTGTCGGCCTTCGTGATGTCTTGCGTTGTTGTGTAGGAATTAAAAAAAAAATTAAAATCATTATTTCCCCCTAAAGCACCACAACACACTGGTAACTCCCTCCCCCCACCTCCAGTGATGTCGTACTATCAACAACCGCTGTCACCAGGTCAACGGTTCGATCGTCAATGTCGCCTTGGTAGCGAGTGGTCTGACTAGATGCTGCGAGGAGACAACTGCACCGTCACTCTGATGTGGTAGCTCGAAGTATTATCACTAGCCATTTATTCAGATATCCATTTTCGACATTTATCGTGATCTAAATTTTCCAGTATCTATGAGTTGGCTTCAGGCAGTCGTACCCCTAGCTCTACATGATTGAACCCCAGGGGCTGCACAGTATGTCCTTGCACAGTCCAGTCATTTTTTCCTTTTATATTTCATTTCCAATTTTTTACCTCTTACCATGACTTGCATCCCTATTTTTTGTTCCTTTCAAATGGAAATTTAAAAAAAATTGACCTTGGTTTGATATAATAACTGAACAGTGGTAAAGATATATAATTTTTGGGAGGTTTAAGTTTATTTTTCTAAAATATCATAGAACCTTTTAAATTTTGTTTTGGTGGAAAGCGGAAGAATGGAATAATTCAGTTTGAAAAAATTTGACCGAAATCCAAACCTACAGTTCTTCCGAGTTGAACTTTGTTTGATACTTTTGAAACGTAATGTCAGGATCCTGATTGAAGCCCCTAGAATGCCCATTATAACTTAAACAATAGGCCAGGATAGGCATATAAGGGACTATTGTCAGATCAGGATTCAAAAAGTTTCTTCCCTAAAGAATCGTATAGACTGGCTTGTACTGCATATCTAATTAGTTTTAAGTAAGCATTTGTTTGTATATAATAACCATAAAAAGAGAAAACTTTCATTGAAATTAAGATATAGAAATATTGAAATATTTCCAACTAAGCCTTTTTTCTAAAATTTTTGCGGGGGGGGGGGGGGGGGAAATTTGCGTACCACGACAGCGCTTTGACATGGCAGATATAAACGATATAAACAAAAAAAAGCTTTTTGCTACTTTTCTATTTTGATAGAAAAAAAGTCTATGTTGACTTCTCCAATGAGTACAACAAAGTTAAGTTATAGAAATAATTGTAAACGAATTCTCTACTTAACTAAACATGATTTAGATTTTGCTTCCACATGGAATTCTATTGAATCTTCACTCATATTCTAGAAGTCAAATATTTTGCCTAACTTTTAACATATTTTCTGAGGAAATACACCCAAAATGAAAACAGAAATAAGTACTTTTCAGTCCCCTATATGGTTGCACGGCTTATAGTGGCTTTGTGAAGTTTGCATGGGCTTTTATTTTCGGAATTCCAGACTTTTTGAGCAAAAGATTTCAATGAAATTAAATCACATTCTTTAAACATTTATTTGATTTTCAGATCCGACACAATATATATTTATTGATATTAGATCTCTATTTAATGCCAATATTATCAGAAATCTATATTTATTTTCTAACACTTAATAATCAAAATTAGTGATACTATATTTGAAATTACATGGTTTATATCTAAGATTACTGTTCAGTACATTATCTTTTTTTAAGCATGATTTTCCTTCATTTAGTCTGATTAGCTACTTAATTTTATTTTACTCTTTTTCTTTTCACTAGAATTTTTAGCAACTGGACACTTTAAATTCCATGGACCAACTAAGTGAATGAATCCTGTAGACTACTTGATTTATAGTTTATATCCAAGCTATTTTCTAAGCATCCGTTTTTTAAAGTTTTGTTTCAAGTGGGCTGACTTGATATCTGCAGCGATGTATTCTAACTTTGTGACACAGATTTCCCCTTTTCAGGCATGGGGTTTCCTGGAATATATTTGATCAAAAATGTTACCAAGTATATTGATGTACAGAGACAGCCAACCTACTTCCGTATTATATACCTAAAAATATTGACATTTTACCGAATTACATACCCCATACGTCACAGTGTGACAGATTGCCATAACTATGTCATGCCTAGGAGCGGGCGGTGTACGTATAACCTAGGCCACAGGTATAACACTCAAAATGAGATGCTGAAATCAGAACATATCAGAATGAACAGCACAGATCATTACATGCTCAACAGCACAACGGGACTAATTTTCCGTAATCAATGGCTTTGAGGCTGGCCTTCTCAGGTGGACAGCAATTACCAATCCGTTTACCCTCTTGGTCGCCTCGCCTCAGCGTGGTGCAGGCCGGATATGCTCGCATGCAAGCATAACTAAAGCGACCGGGGTGGGGAGTTAGCTTGATGGTTAAGAGCGTTGGACTCCTAATCCCAAGGTTGTCGGACTTTGTGGGTTTTAGTCCCGCTGCAGCCACTTTTCTCCTTCACCCCCAGCAGTGGTAGATTTACCGCTATATCAACGACCTTACCATGTCTATGTGGTGTGGGAAGTAAAATAACTCTGACCTAGGTTAATGTGTAGGGGTGAGATTTCTACCTAAATTCATCTCATAGATTCGATCACCATCAAAGCCAAAGTAAGTCTAATAGAACATATTGGACATTAAACTACCCAAACAAACCAACCTTGAGGCCGTATACAATGAATTTGATATCCATGTATAATAGTTATAGTATCCCACAAGTTTTTAAACAATGGGTGCTGGTCTCCATACATTCGCAATTGGGACCTTGTATATGGTGCATAACAATATGTTTACGAAACCGAAAGGCAGATCGTGTATTATAGAAAGACATGGTTAGTGTGGCAGAATGGAATCTACGACTTCGGTGAGTATTTCTGACCAAAATATCGAGGAACAGATGGAATTCGGCCACACTCACTATGTCTTTTTATTACTATATACCGATATTTGATTTAAATGCCATTTTGGTACTCACATTATCAACGTATTTCAACCTTCGAAATAAGATCACGTGGTACGGTGTGGCGTAAAAATATTTTACGCCATGGTGCGGCCGAACGGAATCTTTTCTCTTATCGCGTAAAAGTGAGACATTCGTGCACCGGTATATAGTAATTTCGGGATTGGCACTGAAGATTGAATTAATACTTCTCTCGTACTTTCATACAATATATTAGTGTTTTGGAAACTGAAACTTCATCATTTATTCTAAGTCGTTGTTATTTCTTTTAGTCACATTAAATTAAATTCCCACCATCAACGAAAAATTTTAATCAATCGTCAGTAATGTGCAGTTTGCTCAAAGTGATTTTTCGCCCTAACTGTTCCAACTGAAATGGTGTCTGCTGTTTAAACTAAATGGTACTGAATATTTTTGTCCCTAATATTTTGTCTGCGAATTATTCATATGATTGTTTTTACTCCCTTTCTCGTCAGTTCCAGTCGCCATTGGGATTTAAAGCTTCTTTTGGCATTTCCATTCCAATGGCACTTGAATATTTCATTTAATTTTTGTCGGAAATTTTTTTCAGTTTTCCCTGAATGTGATTCCACCCACCCTTGGAGTTTTTCGTTGTGCTTGTATTGTGTATGCTTATTATGTCCATGTTATCTCGCTATAAGTCATAATTGTCTTTTTTTTCTTTTTTTGACAATGTCATGTCTTAGAACAGGCAAACTTTAAGATGCCTTAAGAGTCTGATACTAAGAAGAAAAAAATTGATGAGTGTTTGGTTTGTATCTTCGTTCGCCATTGAGTTTGGAGCGCGCAGTAATATGAACGAGGTGATAGCTGAGTGAATATTCTGAAGCACTCCAAATGAGATGGCGAATAAGGACTCAGATCAAGCATGAATATGTTTCTAATTTCATCCTAGAAATGTTTATCTGTTTATCAGCCGTTGAGTATGAGTTACCGTACTCATAAGCCTGTTGAATACAAGTTCCTAATATTAAGTTCATGGACGTTTATGCCAGGCTAAGATAAAAATGATATAGAGGAAACCCATGAAAGTTTAGGGTCAGAGCTTGTATCCCATCTCGTTTGATTCGCGTAGTAATTCACAAGGCGAAGCCGCGTGAATTATGTAGCGATTCAAACGAGATGGGATTGAGCTCTGACCCTAAACTTGAATGGGTTTCTGAATTTATCTCACCCTTTACACTGACTAATGGGCTATGGGCATTTGTGACATAATCTACCATTGGATATTTTTCCTAAATATCTCATGGGCGTTAGATACGACTTCCCAATGTTAAGTCTATGGAGAAAAAATATCTGGGGTGAGATAAAACCTTGATCCCCCACCTCCCCTTACACCAGCACCACTTACAACTGTAGTACACGTTTTAACAGCACAGAAAGACATACCTGTTCCTTTAAACCTATATTTTCGGTGTGGTCATTTTCTTCTGCTCCCCTTTTAGATTTTTAAGAATTTATATGAGCTAAGCTTTCCTAATTGACTTGTCATATAACCTTATTTTCCAAATTCCCACCCTTCTTGTATCTCCTGAAAGTCGAACAGTTTATCCTACCCCTAATATTAAATGCCATATGCTTAACATTGACTTTCCGTATGCGCCCGTATGTCGCATACGTATAAAAAATCGCTCCTAGGAGCGTACAAAAAATGGACCAATCAGAGATCAGCAGCTGAAAGAAGTTCCAAGTGCCTTCAGAGCAGCAAGGAGAGCTCTATGGAGGACTTCAGAAAGTTTTTATCATGTTTTTTGTTATTATCCTCACACAAAAATATCATTCACAGGGGGTAGGATAAAATCAAAACCTTATTTGTTTTAATCTGGGCTCCCGTATGCGACTCCTGGAGTTTTGGCTCTGGATATCACTCGGCTCCGCCTCGTGATATCACTACGCCAAACTCCAGTTGTCGCATATGGGAGCCCAGATTAAAACTCATCCGGTTTTATGATAATGTTCTTGGGCAACCTATGTGCCAGTAATGCCACATGGTTCTCTTAGTGAACCATCTCATGGTCTCTTGTCAGGCAACAAAAAGGTCTAGGGACAAGTATCTGAAAGGTACAATGTCTATGCACAGTGTATTTCAAAACGCTGATAAGAAAGAAATCCTGGCCTTCCTCCGGGAAACCAAGATCTTCGAAAAGCTCTAAAAAGTATTATTAGAAGGGAAAGTTTTATCAGAACTCTCCTTGCTTCTCCTAGGAGCACTTGAAGATCATTGGAGGAATCCAAAATCAGAAACCCACTTGATGAAAATAACTCTGTCTGTACTCCACTTCTTTTGACTGCAGACGGGGGTGGGGAGTTAGCTCAGTGGTAAGAGCACCGTACTTGTAACCCCAAGGTTGTAAGACTTTGTGAGTTCGAGTCCCACCCCCAGCAGTGGTAGATATAGTGCTATACCAAAGGCCAATCCTTCTCATACCATGTCTATTTGGTGTGGGAAGTAAAGGAACTCTCACCTCGGTAAATGTGTAGGGGTGAGATCTCTACCTGAATTCATCACATAGATTCGATTACCACCCTAGTGGTCTAAAAGAACCTTGAGAAAGTCTGGAAAGGACCAATAATGGTTGACTGGACGTAAAATCAAACCAAACAAACAAAAACAATTTTGACCACAGAGTCATTCACTCAGCTTCACTTTCTGAATTACTGTGCAGTCAAACTCGATGGGATACGGACCAAGGTATTTTCATCTTGTGAGTTTTCCTCTAAGAACGAATTACTTTTGCTCTATGTAAATTTTAAATGCAGAAAAACTTACAAGAAATATTCATAGCTTAACAAACTGGTACTAAAGTGTAGCTTTATTGCCATTTTATGCAAAATATACACAAAAAGGAAGTGAGAACATAGAAAAGTGACTATGAGAGTATGGAATGACACTCTTCAAGTATAGACCGAAGTAGCATGGAAGATCTGTGGGGAGAGTGAGACGCAACTCTATGATTGTGCGTCAAGGCAGCCACGGATCATTCTCCACCAGAGCTAACGTAGTGAAGCAAGCGTTTGCTCTGGTGGCCAGTGTAAGAGACACCTATAGGTTACAGTGATTGCTAGCTCTGCCATCAACCGCCAGGAAATTGTAAGATAGCGCTACTGTAGTCGGGGGGCAACCATTTTCATCAGTTGCTATAATCTATAGATAATATTGAGCCAAATCTAAAATTCCTCCATGACAAGCCCCCTAAATATTTTTGATACGATCTATGGATAATTGGTCCCGCCACCTGGTGTTTTTGATGGCGTAGGGGGGCAAGATGGCTGCGGATTTTGAAGATTAACGCACCATTGTGTCCGACTGTATCAAATAAATAACTACTGGAGTTCGGATACAGAATATACTGGCAGGTTATTGTCATAGATTGAGGTTTGATAGGTGTTAAACCTAGAAGACATCGACACTGATTCTCGCAGATCCTTTTTCCTGTAAATAAAATCCATGTACTAATCTGAGGTTTTTTAGATTTTTTTCAGCTTCCCGAAAAATTTCCTTTAAGCTCCATTTATGATTCTTTTTCTCTGGAGAAGAACATGGAGAAAAGAGTCTGTAGTAGGATACCAAATTCTTAACACATTACTTTGTACTTTTCAGCGACTCCAACAACGACGCCCTTGCCCGACTAATCATCAAGCCTATCGAGGCTGATTTCGAAACCTACAATCAGCACATACAGTTTCACCAGGATTACATGGATGAGGAGCTGAGGATGCTAACCCAGGAGCGTATCCGCAACCTCATTGGTGACTACTTTCAACTGCGGGGGAATGAAGCAGGCGAGGAAGTGGGCTGCGGCTTCGTGGTGCCTGAGATCAACTCCATCTTCATTGCCTTACCGCTCACTGACCAGCTTGACCCAAACTACACCATCCGCCGCCGGCTGCCATGCCGAGAGCTTGTTTACCCGGTGGACATCTCTACCTGTCTGGCCGACCGTAAGCATCAGCCGGTCTCGGAGACCGAGGATGAGTCCAGTAAGGACAAAGAATTCACAGCGCTCAGTCTATGGTTAAAACAACAGGCTGACGAGCCCTTAAAGGTTCGCGTGCGCCCCAAAGAGATCATCCTACGCCAGACGACCACGCTCTCGCCAACATGCCAGATGTGTAATCTTTTCCAGCGGCGTGTCGATGGTGATAATTCTCCGCCATCAACAGTGGCCATGTTCCTTGTACCGGTCAACGGGGAGGTCATGCACTATGGAGCCTACTGCCGCGCTTCCATCAACGCCTTTATCAAAGAAGAGCTGACAGCGCTTAACCCCATCTTCTGCGTGCTGGACGTGGATGACCTGGAGGGCTTCTCCCGGGTTGAAGACATCCTGCCTACTTTGCATAATAACATCTCCGTGCGCGCCTTCTGTGGGGTCAACCCTGAGGAGACGCCCGCGTCATGCGTCATCCTCAAATTCTATGTTGACGTATGAAACCTCAAGCCTGGCCCTGTATATACACACACTGTCCATACGGCTGATGATATTTTCTAGATTGTAATTGAACATAGATTTTAAAATGTCCGTCGTAGGTCAACAAACTCCGTTCTCAGATTTTTTTCCGGTGAAGCATTAACGAAGTAAGCGCCATTCCCAGAATGGGATCCGAGATATGATCTACCATGTTATTGATGCCTGTTTGACATTGAACTATTATTTCATAATCATGATTAGCCTATATTTATGTGTAATAGCAATATGCAAGGTCACTGACTTCAAACCAGTGCTACAATACTTAACCACAACATTTATGTAGCCAGTGTAGAAGGTCAGCTCACGTACCGTATATATAGAGATTAAAGACCTTGTTATGTAGGTGTGGTTACAGTTGAAGAGATATTTTCTCTCTCTTTACATAAAAACCAATCGATTAGTGTGTATCGTATTGCTGCTTTATCCGGCTTTTTCTTTCATTAAAAATGTATTGTGCAATCTGTACAGTACTGATATTGGTAAATTTCCCAAAACTATCAGTTGATTTTTCATCACAGTGGACCATTGATATCTACAGAATGGCATCTTTTTCAGATTGCACTGCTTTTAGGGGAAATGTAGCGGTTCTAATCGAATCGTCATGTCATTGAAGGGTTTTGTTGCAAAAAGTAACATAGTCACCTGGCTCAGTGAAACACATATTTATCTCACCCGTGGTATTTTTGTCCCATAGAATCAACAATTGGAACTTGTACACAAGTGGTGTATACTGGATTACTGACTGTTCTTTGTGTATTGTCTCACCCAGGTTGTTTCTGTCCCATAGGCTTAACATTGAGAACTCGTTATCCATGGCCCTACGAGTATTGCAGTCCGTTCTCCATGGTCTATATCCTGTGTGTCGTACATTCTTTTAGTATATACAGGGGTGAGAAAAATACAGAAAGCAACTCGATTTGGTTAAAGTTGTTGTTCTCCAACTCATTTGAACGCTATATGATATTCACTCGGCTGTCGCCTCGTTCATATCACTCTGCATCAAACTCGTGAAGAATAACGACTCTGACCGAAACTTGTTGGTTTCTTCTTTTTCATCTCCAACTGCCACATAGACCTCTGACCAGTATAATTCAAACTGAGACTTTTCCCGGATTTCTGCACTTTTTGTCATCTCAAAAGTCATTCTTGAGATCAATCAAGATAAAATGTAAAAAGGCCAGAAATTACTTTAATAGCTGACTTTGTAGGAGGTTCTCTATGGGACCATATCTTTGAAACCGGAGTTATTGTCAAATCCCATGCCTGAGCAAGTACTTCTTTCGACTTAACACATTGTCCAAATAGTGACGGGGACACGTTTCCTGGTTGTGAGCAGAATCAGCATTTATGTCAGATATTCTCCACCCAAAATCACGTCTAAAGGGCTGATTCCACTGCCACAATTTCCTTTACCCGGCAAGGTCGGGCTGTGTCTTGTAGCACCTTGTTGCGTCTTGATGAATCAGGATAAATCTTGTAAGATCTGGTCGTGCACTTAACCCTATGTGTGTAACCCCTGTTATCGTCCAAAGTTGGCTATTCCACTGCCGTGATTCAACCAGATATTCCCACATGATTCATCCAGACATGACCGAGTCAACAAATTGGCCTTGAACGGCATATATCGCACGTCCTGGTGGAATTACCCCTTAAATGGGATTCTAAAACTTGGTTTCTGTTTTTACTATTTCACATTCTGGGCACCTTAGACTTTATACAATTTTTTTTTTTTTTTTATATTTTTTTTTTTAGACTTTATACTATTCCCACCAGTGCCATTCACACCCAAACCTTTTTTATCCAGTCAGAAATGGGTTAATTTCTTTAATTTGAATGCGATGTGCCACTGCCATGCCCTATAGCCATATCTGGCACCATTGTTATTAACCTCCTGTATGGGGCCACCCATAAAGTACATATGCACTGAGGGGGGTGTGAGTAAAAAAGTGCTAGAAATTTTTACATATGCTCCTTCTTTGCTCGATTGCATACAAGATTGAGAGGGGTGGGGTTTCAAATTTTAAGAAATTTTGTGTAGGTACTTTATGGATGGCTCCTATAGACTTTTGCATTTACATTTTTACTGCAAATCAGAAATTGCGCTATACATTTTTTATGTGTTCATACTTTGATTTATTTCTCCACTTCAATTAAAGCCCATAGATGAATTGGTGATGTAGATAAATGCACTTTGCTGACCAATTATAGGACCCTATGGTGGCTGTCGGTCATTATTTGCATATAGAATATGACTGACGGGTCACTATCTGAGGACATCAGACATGAAAACAATCATAGCTGATTCATTCTGATTATATGATCAGTAAAGCCCGTAAGACATCAACATACAGTACCGATTATAATCGGGAACTGGGGGGAACAGTGTTGTTAATTTACGAAGGTACCCAACTCACTTATTATTTTTGGTCATTACCCCCGTGTCAGTAATGCCTGATTCCCGTCGGGAAGAGGTGTGATCAGGTTGGCGAAGTGCGTACATCGATGAATAGATCACTGATTCTCGCCCACCTTACGGATTGGTCGGGCAAAGGTGTGATCAGGCAGAGTCTGTGTTTTGATGTCTTATAGGCTTCGGCTTCAAATACAACCCCTGCATTTGCGAATTTACCTTCTCTGGCTTACGCTGGACTACTGGCTTACCGGATATATGTAGGATCAGCCCCGTTCAGCGGAATCATTTTGTGTATTGAGTTAACTAGAACTACTGCCACCTCCTGATGTTAGATATGCTACTGTTATGTTGCTTGTTGAATCTCGACACAGACGTCATGTCTGAAAGGATTTGTCACCTTTCTGTTTACATCAGAATTTATGTTAATGTCAATGTTTGCTACACAAGGGCTATTATACAGGTACATGCTATAGCTGAGCACATGCAGCTATTTTTATTGTTAATACATTAAAGAAGTGCCGACTTTTTAGTTTTCTGAAAGCGGGCAAGTGTCCATAACTGATGTACATAGACAATAATCGATAGTTTTGTGGACAGGGGGCCGTAAACCACAAAAGGTTGACGCGTAGTATTACAACGTCAACCGAGAGTGGTTTACAGAGCCGCGTGTCCACAAAATCATCGTTTGTTGCATTTATTATCCATCTTTTCAAATAAATTAAACCCAGCAATTGCCATATTATAGGGTATAACAATAGGGACTATTTCTTTGCTCTATAGCAAAAGGGACTATTTTCCCCGCATACCATAGTTTTGAGGCCGTATACCACAGGGTTGAATCCGTATATCACAGTTATGGTATCTGACAGGTTTTATACAATGGGTCGTGGTTTACGGAGTCCCCATACATTTTCAATGGTGGCTTTGTATACGATGGATAATAAAAGTAGACACAGTTTTCACAGTTAAGAACATGCTCTAATGCCAGTTCCTCAACACTGCCCGTTTAATTATCCAGAATCGTACATATGCCATATGTTCTGTATGCCATAGAGACCCAGGGACGATGTGGGTCAACTTTATTCAACACTTATGGACGACCTTATGGACGGCTAATACTGTCTTAGCGAACAGACTTAAATATCATTATACGATAATCCTTGTCCGAGGTACATGTACGATCCTAGATTATTAAAGGGCCCCAGCCTCGATTCCCTCGAGATTTTATTTCAAGTTATATTTCCAACCATGATTTAAACTGCTATGCTTAACTCTAACCCTACGACAAGTTATTCATTAAATATGTTATTATTTTGGGAAATCATACTTGATGTACTTAATAAAACAGGAAGCAATACGCAGTGAAATGCCCGTTTTACTTGCGAATTTGACTCTGTATCACTAACACTTGGTATTTGAACTTGAAAACACCTGCGTTAAACTTGTGGATCATTTTAATTAAGTGTTATGATACTGGGAATTTGACGGTTTCAAAACCGCATTGTAATCGTACTTCATAATAATGTGTAAGACGCGGCTATCAAGTGTTCCAC
The DNA here is from genome assembly GCA_950022655.1 of Alentia gelatinosa. Classification (NCBI taxonomy): domain Eukaryota; kingdom Metazoa; phylum Annelida; class Polychaeta; order Phyllodocida; family Polynoidae; genus Alentia; species Alentia gelatinosa. The sequence continues at coordinate 119,563,195 of OX465581.1, read as the reverse complement.
ATACCACTGACACGACCACTCTGAGGTAGGTGGGGGTTGGAGACGCCGCGGTTGGCGCGTCGTCTCCCTTCCAGTCCTGTAAGCTCGTCTCTGATTGGTTTAGCCGTTGACTGTAGAGTCACGCGGCCGGTGGTTGGTTGAATTCTCCCGCCGCGTACTTCATAATAATGCTTTCCCACACAGTCTCTGCATATAGACCCTATTGAGGTATCCCGTAATTCAGTCTGTTGACCAAGTTCCGGGTTTCGCTGGTTACCGACGTAGTATAGTGATAGACCACTTGCTCGTAACCCAGAATTAATGCAGTTTAACGGTTTTCAAACATCCTCAAATTGAAATTCTGATGTCAGAAATGGAAATTTCAGCTATTTCTACATGGGAATCCGAAATTCTATTCAGGATCTCCAATTATAAATCAGAAAACTGTGGTTCATTTTGTTGTAGTGTGCCAAGTCTATCGGGAGCGGAACTTTGCTTTACCCGCGGCGATAATCGGGAGTTTAGTAACCTCTGGAGGCTCTATGCTCTATTCATCTGGCAGCTAGTGTGAGTAGGTTTTGGTCACAGCGTTTATTATTGTAGTGTCTGCCTGCCGCTAAACCCAACAGCACATTTCTGTACAGAAAACCATAACCAAAAAACCATAAATGACATAAAACCATAAAAAAAGGATCACCACATTAATGCACCAGTAGTAGTTTCCATGCATCTTTCAGCAAAGCTGGGGTGTGTTTTTAAAAGAAAGACCGGTACTGAATAAACGACTACGATTAAGATTTACAAAGGCCATACTGGCAAGAATCTTCCTAAAGTTGCGTTATTTAGGAGTGATTTTACTGTATAATGGATGATATTTCTTCGTGCAGGACAATCCCATATTTGAATAAGTATCTTGTAAAGATGATATTCCCAAATACTTATTGTATTCCCAAATTCTTTTTTTTCATAATCTACTCATTTTAGAGTAATTTCAGTGTCCAAAACCAAATTTGTTGTTGATAAGACACTGGGTTGCCATGCCCTTTGCTATGCAACCATAGGGGTGTAATGCCAAAAAGGGCTACCCTGCGAAAAACTTGTTTTATCACCCACTAGTATCTTGTACGCGTGCGCAATCATGTGCAGTGTTGAAGTCCATGATTGGAGTGAGAAATTTGCCGGAATTAAGCATATTACGACATATCACGACATGTAATTCTCATTGTGAAATACTATTCTTTTCAGTTATTTACATTAAAATCACATTAGAATAATAGTATGTCCAATAGTCTGAGAAATCTGAATGGAAGAGTGCGTTCAGACGCATGCGCGTATAGAGTGGGCGATAAAACAAGTTTTACGCAGGGTAACCGTTTTTCACATCACAGGGGAACAGGTGTGACATCATCTGATGATGTCATGCCCACCGGTGTACATAGTTATGGGGGTTAGGTACTGTCATTCAAGATAGCATCAGTCCAGGAGACAAACTTAGCCTCATCATTTATTACCCACCCAATACGGAGTCTCCATACTAAACCTATGTAGCCTACAGATCGCTACTGAGTAGGATACGGACCTCCGGAATCTCCTAGGAGGATACAGATTTTTTAGATAAAAGTAGTCCCCAACCGTCGGTAAAAAAAATGTAAACATAACTTCTTAACTACTTTGAAAAGTTTTCTGACGATCATATTTATTGCTTAAATGTGGGTAATAAATACAATATAACCATGATTTGGATCTGCATGGTCATATTCTCCTCTTAGTTAACGCTACGCATTACACCTCGCTATCGCTCGGGAGTATTACTACGCGTCAACTACTAGGAGAATACGACCATGCAGATCCAAATCACGGTAATATTGTGTATGTCTCTAGTATTCCCATATACTTATTGTTTTCTTGATTTATCAAGAAGAACGCAGCAAAGACTAGGAACAGATCATTATTTTATCGCTCTTTCTTTTAAAAACACCTCCCAGAACAGTCACCACCTGTATTATGTAAGCTTATAAAACATCGACACTTTATTCCCCAATACTTGCCGATCAAATTATAGGAATAAATCGGTTACCTTCATTTCCAGTTTATAAAATTCCTTTTTTCTTGTATAAAACGAAGATAGTATGAATTGATCCTCAATCACACCATGAAAACAGTGGTTCAAACCTGGAGCCTACTGAAAATAGGATGACATGTCTATCCTAGTAGTTAACTCCTGAATAAATATTAACATAAAAAACAACAACAAAAAACCTCCCCACACACACACACCTCAGCCCCTTTCCATGACCAGCAACGATGTGTTTTCTAGGTCTTTTTTTTAGTCTCTCTGAGGCAGTAAATCCTACATGAAAAAAAGGTCCACTTTTTACCCTCACCCCATCTGACATCCCTGTCTACTCGAATGATGTATGCCGGATTGGTGACTGTTCTTTGTGTATTATCTCACCCCTGGTATTTTTGTCCCAGAGGCTTAACATTGGGAACTCGTTATCCATGGCTCTACGAGTATGCCCCTACACATACTGCAGTCTGTTCTCCATGGTCTATATCCTGTGTGTCGTCCATGCTTTTAGTGTGTACAGGGGTGAGATAAATACAGAAAGCAACTCGTTTTTGGTTAAAGTTGTTGTTCTCCAACTCGTGTGAATGCTATGTGATATTCACTTGGCTGTCGCCTTGTTCATAACACTGCATCAAACTCGTTGAGAATGGTGACTTTGACCAAAACTTGTTGGTTTCTTCTTTGTTATGTATCATGTACATACATTGGTATAGAATCGAACCACTTGATTGACGTGGTAGTATGATTTTAGATTTGTGTATGCTTCCTTCATATCTGAAAGATATTATGGACGTTTAGCATGTCACATTCTTGTTGAGATACTTTCAAGAAAATACAACATTGAGATTATACGAACAAAAACCTGTATATATAAACATTCATCTGATCCCCACCCAAATCTTGGTATGCCAGAATGAGCTTCAAAGCACATGTAATTATTGTATTTGTCTCTTTACAAATCTTTTATAAATAAAAAATAAACAGATTTTTAGCCACTGATGTCATCATTTAGTCCAATATATGCACAGCAGGTTCAGATTTTTGTCTGTTGCTTCAGATATAATGTAGCAGAGAGCATTTTAGCGCGGAGATATATTGGTGTGGGTTCAAATCCTCAACCAGGATATGAGCTTGACGTTTTTGAAAGTATTTGTTCAGTGACGCTTAGATTTTTTTTATGTGAACAGGGATGCAAGTAGATCGATTATTTGTGGATCTTAAGTTTTAATTATCAAAATTCAGCAGTGTCCACAAGTCAGCCTCCCCCCCCCCCCCCCCCACCATACCCCAACCAAACCCCATTGATACCACGTTATTGAAATCTGCCGTTACTTCACACAAAGGGCCCAGTTTCCGCTAAATCATGCTATTTTAACTGTTTCCGGTAAGTGATGTTCATTTGTGCCGCAGTTATTTGGAGATGGGACGTGAAGTGTACAAGTGTTATATCATTATTTGTAGCACTTTTCCCATGTTAAATCTACGGTGCATGATATTGGGGATGTTTTCATGGCTGGTGATGTCACTTATTGGAAGTAGTACATCGGCTAAGGTGAAACTCCCCACCCCCCTCACCCTGCATTGACTGGAAAGTGAACTAGTCTCCTTCATTGATCTATAGGGGGTATCCAGAATTTCTTAAATTTCGAACCCGCCCCCACCCCTGATCTTTTTGGCAATAGAACAAAGAAGGGGCATACACAAAATTTCCAAAATTTTTCACCCCCACCCCACTCCTAATCTTGTACACAATTGAACAAAGACGGGGCATACACAAATTTCCTAAATTGTTGACCCCCACCCCACCCCCCTGACAGTGCGTACATACTTTATGGATGGCCCTTGTGCCACACATCTCCCAGCTCTCCCAGCCCCAACACTGCCCAGTCATTTTACCCGATTTCTCCCCGATTCTCTGATTTTCGCCTATTTTTCTGATTTCCCCGATTATTTTCTAACCATGACTTGCATCCCTGTACAAATAACAGAGCTGAGCAACAAGAAGTGAAGAAAGCATTGACTTGTACATTTGAATTGTTTTTCTGTTGATAGGTGTAAAACACCCAGCTTGATGCAGGACAAAAAAGCTTGTCAGCAGTTGAGATTTCTGTTCACACCTCCCCAGAAATATTATTATCAAAATGGAAATTTGGTGCTCTTGCCAGGAAGTTGTCTGTACTCTGTCGATTGTATAGTTCTATTTTCGATATGCCCATCCAATCCAATACGCAAAGTTTGAAACTAAGTTACTGTATCCGTTGCTAGTAATAAAATCTATAAATAAACAGCTTTTTCGATGAAGTCGTATGGATTTTCTTTTTAATGATTCGTGATAGTATTGGAGAAATTGTGAACGTTGCAAATTGGTCTGTGACTTTAGGCCGCAGATTATCCTTTAAAGTTTTTATTCACCTATTATGAAGTCCACATTCCCCTATTATGAAGTCCACATTCACCTATTACAAAGTCCACATTCCCCTATTATGAAGTCCACATTCACCTATTACAAAGTCCACATTCCCATTTTATGAAGTCCACATTCCCGTATTATGAAGTCTACGTTCCCCTATTATGAAGTCCACATTCCCCTATTATGAAGTCCACATTCCCCTATTATGAAGTCTATGTTTACCTATAAAGAAGTCTGTGTTCACCCAATATGAAGTCCATGTTCCCCTATTATCAAGTCCATGTTTACCTATTATGAAGTCCACATTCCCCAATTATGTAGTCCACATTCCCCTATTATTAAGTCCATGTTACCCTATTATCAAGTCCACATTCACCTATTATGAAATCAACATTCACCTATTATGAAGTCTACATTCACCTATTATGAAATCCATGTTCACCTAACATGAAATCCATGTTACCCTATTATAAAGTCCACATTCAACTATTATAAAGTCCACATTCAACTTTTATGAAGTCAACATTCACCTATTATGAAGTCCTCATTGAAGATATAATGGGCCGCAGTAAACCACAACCCATGGTTGCTTAGCTGGCAGAACCCATAACCATTGTTTACCCATTATGGGTATCAGTTGCCAGACTCTGATATCAACCTTACTGCGAATGAAGGTGTTATCTACAGAGTTTTCGTCTTTTCCAAAGGAAATCATTATTTTCATTTTCAGATCATAAGATAATTTTTCTTGTGTAAAACAAAGACTATAAATTGAGCCTCAATCGCGCCAATAAAATAGTGGTTCGAACCTCCACATACACCCCAGCCCCCTTCCATGGCCAGTAACGATGTGTTTTCCATGTTTTCTCAGTCTCTCTGAGGCAGTGAATTACACAAAAGCTCTCTCTGATGTTTGACGAAATCTAAACAAAAATCCTTGTAGCTCAACTACAATATTTCACACATATTTCCAACTTTTTTCATGACCAACTGACATCCTGTATCTCCAGGATAATTCTTAAGAAAATAAAGCTATTGAGGAGTAGCATGCTAGATGTAGACTAGCGACGTATATTACAATTCTTTTCTTCTCTTTGTTTGTTGTGATCACTACTTGCAGATTTATGTAGTCATTCAGTGTTGGTGGTGTGATTTATCTGCCTGGTTATGTAAGGCGTTCGGCCAAACAATTAAGAATAGATCTTTTTTCTCCACAAGCCTTGACTCATTGTAGCAAGGCTATAGTTTGTCCCAACCATCCCATCTTGGGGGAAACAACAACCTTGAGATTGCCGATGCGTCTGCAAAGCAGTGTCTCCTCCAATGGGAACAGTTCATGCTAGTTTCATGTCACAACATGGACAATTGGCATCCTTCAAGACATGCATAACCTTGGACTACTAGGAAAACTCCCATTTTTTGTAGAAGGTTTCCTTGCAAACAGAATATTTAATGTCTGCCTTTGTGTCACGGAGTCGATGAAGGTCTTCCAACATATATGGAAAAGAAGGGGTGTAAAAACTTTTCCCCTGAGATTTCTCCGCATCCCGTTGGGGTGTGGGAAAGAAATCTAACTTTCCAGATTTGACAATGTTTTCCTGCACCCAAAACCTGATGGGAAGTTCAGGATGATCCTAGACCTTTCAGCTCTATATGACACTCTGACCTATAAACATTTTAACGAAGGCCACTCCCCCCAGATCTTTTGCGGCGCTAGCGCTGTCTTAGTCTCTGCCCCAACCCAAAGTTCCCTGGGTATCCACTAAAGACAGGGAAGACCATCGAACATTTCAGATTCAAAACAAGGCAACTGTCAAAAGTTATACAAGTCAAACAACTCACATATCATGAGTTAGGAAATGTAGGAATTGTTAAATGGGGTTCACAGACAATCCAGCTGTTTCTTTTTCATCTCTAAACCACTTTATAATGTGAATCTACAGTTGATTAGACTGCCCCTTTGAGTGAGCACATGTCCTATGTTGACAAACAAAACCCTGTAACACATGAGGTGCCTTCCAATGAAGAAAGTAATCCCTG